>SNSD01000021.1:0-600000 GCA_004522665.1 Venturia nashicola
GTATTAGTTAAATCCCTTAACGATATTTAGCTAATAGTTCCTCCTTAATACCTTACTATAGAACCTTATCCGTAGTAGCTTATCGGTGGTGCCAAGTTACTATATTTAATAGAGAGTATTTTCGGGGAGGGATTATAGGCGACCCGATAGGACTAGGTAAGACTATCTCCGCCCTCCTCGCCCTATATAAAGTTAAAGATTAGCCTGAATATCTCTAATCGTTTACCCCGCCGTTATTATATCTACGTAGATAGATACTATAGATCGTATATTTAAGGATATAGGTATAATTCGACCCGGTCGATTAGTTATAGTACTAATTTATTCTTATAGGGAAAGGGTCTCTCGTAGATCTATCTCAACGACCCTAGAACTACGGCCTACGAACTAAATACTACTAGGAAAGATATTATTATTTGTTCGTACGAGTTTATATAGTCGGGTAGTAAGCGCCTCCTCTCCTAAATAGTAAAAGTAGAAAACTACTATACTATTATAAAAGAGAATCCTAGCGCTACGCCCCTCTCCCGTTAAGGTATATCTCCGCGTTAGAGTTACGGTAGTAGGGCCAAATAGGTATTCCCTTTAAGTTATTAGTCCTCGACGAGGGCTAGGTAGTTAATAAGTAGTCGGGTAGTAAGTATAGCGTATTAAGGCGAATCTATATTAAGGCTACTATCGTCCTCTCTAGTACCTACGTATAATAAGTAGTACGACCTATCCGGATTATTTACTTATATAAAGGGCTACCCATTTGATTCCTATATATAGGTAATCCGGACCTTTACTATATATAACCGGGACGGTACTATATAGGTAACTATAATCGACCCGGTTAAAATCCTAGTTATATAGCGCTTCCTCTAGGCCTTCTACTTCGCCCGACTATCTAATCTTCTAGAATCTAAGGGTCGCGTACGATTCGTACTACTAGCCGATCTTAATAAAACCTAGAAAGATTAGGTAGATTTCTTTACTAGAGCCTACCGTATCGCTATTATAGCGATATAGAATAAAAACCTAGGCTCTACTAATAAAAGTACCGGTATTAGTCTAGCCTTACGTACCTAGATATAGACGCTATATCTACTACTAGACGCGAGGAATATATCGAGTAACGAAGCTACGCGACGTCTAGTTAAGAGCTAAGAAGATATTATTAAGGGCGAGGGAGACCAAAACTAATTCTAAAACTAAATATCCTAGCCCTAGTAAATAGGCGGAGGGTACTAGAATCGACCAGGTCGATTCCGGGGAGGAAGAGGATAAAGATAACGATAATAATACTAGCTCTATTAGGGATAAGCCGGATATAATAGCTCCTAATCCGAATATAGCTAATAGGGTCGTAAGAGAGATCGTTAAGTTTAGCTAGGATAACGATACCTAGAGCCGATAAATATAGCTATAATAAATTAAGGGAGAGGGTATAAACCTATTTAACGACTCCCCTCGAGCTAAGTAAGTTATAGACCTTATTCGACTACTACTTACGTAGGCCTTAGGTAATAATATAGTTATTTTCTTATAGTATCTTCGATAGCTCGATATCCTCGAAGTACTTCTCTATATACTAAAATAGGATATAATAATCCTATAACTTAATAGTATAGTAGGAGCTAGTACCCGACGCCGTAATATAGTAGAGTTTAACGTAAAAAGCGACCAAGCTTATATTTTCCTTATTACGGCCGGCGTAGGCGGCTATAGCATTAATCTCTAAGGTAGTAATATAGTTATCCTTAGTAAGATATAGTAGAATAAGAGTTAAGAGGCTTAGGCTATTACTTACTATTTCCGTTAAGGCTAAGAGAAAGAGGTCCTTACGTTTTAGTTATTCTTAGAGAATAGCGATATTAATATTAAGATTCTACGATACTAGTTCAAAAAGTCGACGGATAATAAAGCGGTTATAGGACCTCTAATAAAGAGGGATTTAGAACCTCCCTTTCTACCCGATCTCAACTTTATTTAACCGCTTAGGTATTATAAATTCGAAGCCCTGAATTATGAACTTTATTAGGTATATTAAGAACTAGATCCGGATATCAAAGTTAAGAGAGAGGGTAAAGAGAAAGAGCCTCTAATCGAATATATTAAATATACTTATATACCCGAATATAAGTTTAAGGCTTACTCTAGCTATCTTAGTCTTACTATATAATAACCGGATATCTAGATATCCTATTATACTTATATCGATAAGGGAACGGGGTCGGAGCTTAGAGAGTAATAGTAGCGTAGGTATACTCTAGTTCTAAGAATCGACCGGGTCGATTCTTATTACTTTATAAGTTCTACTACTACTACTACCTATAGAGTCTTTATTAACCTACTCTTACCTTATATATAGTCTTTCCGGCAGTTCTTTAGGAGGGTTAGTTAGTTAAGAGTAGTAGCGATATCGATCGATTAGTCGGACTTCTCCTATATATCTAGTTACGGTAAGTATAGTATAGTAGTAAAATGGAGCTAGATAGGATATATTCTAGTAGTATTATATTAAAAATATTCTTAAACTTAACTTTAATTCCCCCGACTACTATATACTACCGTTTCTTACTACCGCTTATCAAATTTAGTATTGCTATAATAGTTCGAATTGAGGGTAATAGCTTATCTAGGTAACTTACTATAACTACTAACTAGGTAATTACGCTATAACTACTAGGTAACTAGCTACGTAAAAGGAAAGTAATAGCTCGTCTAGGTAATCGGCTACTACTAATATAAGCTACTAACTAGTATATATACCTTCTCTTCCTACAACCAATATTATATATTATAGCTATCTACTTTACTTAACTTTTCAATTATACTTCAACTATTAACCTAGCTAAAAGTAAGTCAACTCTTCCTAATATTCGGTTCTATATTGATATATATATATAGTAAGTAACGGCCCGGACGTCGCCGTTACTATCTATCTCCGCGTAGATAGTACTAGAATGAAGGTAAAACTATCCGAAGAGGTTGGTATTTATATACCTATATAATATAATAACTAACAATATACTAATATAAACGGTAAAGTAATATAATAACCTCGATATAACTAGGGCTATTAGCTACCTTACTATTCGCGGTACTAATGTCGTCGGTAAACCTAATACTTATTACCTAAAGTTCCGATACTACTAGCCTTAGGCTAGAGTAAGTATTAGCTAGTCTCGTTAGGTTCGTCTTATATAACGATCGACCTAGTCGATTCCTTTACCTTTCTAGAATTTCTATAACTAACGTTACTATATAGATCCCTTAGGGCTAAAAGGAAGTCGAGTATACTAAGAAGGTCCTACTTCGCTACTACGGCTCTACCGGTAGAGTATACCTTGCTTACTAGGAGAAGGCGACTTATAATAGGATTACTAGGGTATTAGTAACTTTCTATTCTAACGACTTTAATAAGGTACGCCTATACCTCGGTTATATCGCCGGTATACCTATATTCGATAGATAGTTCTATAATAAGGATAATATATACTAGGCCGTAGTAGACGCAGTAGTACCCGGTATTAAAGAAGTAATACGTACGTTCGAGATATAGAGAGTTATTACGACCTACCTTATAGGTAGAGGTACTAGATAAGCCGATACTAGTAGTATAGGTATTAGATTCGCTAATACTATACGGCTTATTCGTTCGGCCGAGGAGGACGAGGGTAGGGTTAGACTACTTTAAGCTCGAGGGTAGTTTGGTTATATTGGTTATAGTATTAAGGCGGCCGAAGTAGGGCGGGTTAGTTAACTTTATATCTAAGGGTAAGTTTGGATATAGTACGGCGGTTAGTTTTAAGTATATTTCGGTCTTATTACTTATTAGAATCTAAATCGACGCGGTCGATAAGAATACTATAGGAGTCCTAATTAGCGGAGGAGGCCAATATAGCTAGGGATACTATTATAACGAGAATAGATATTAATAGTTATAAATATTACTACTCTAAGTAGTAATTCGATTAATTTACTAGAGGTATATTAAATATTAGACTCTAATATTCTAACTATACTACTCTTATCGCTATATAAAAGTACTAGTAGTACTTACTACTTAGTAATACTACCTACGCTAAATCCCGATTCTTAACTCGACCGGGTCGATTCGTTAAACCTAATTAATACTATTACTAATACTACTTTTTATACTTATACTAGATATAATCGGCTATATTAGTCTTCTATACTATCTCTATCTCCTCCGTCTTCACCTAACTAGTTAGCTATACGCCGATTGACTTTATCTTTAGTTTTATCCGTATTACCCTCTAGCTCCCTTTCCGCCCCTCCTACCCTACCGACTTTAGCTAGCTCTATACTTAAACTAAGGTCGCGTATAAAGTTATTTATACCCTCGATACTCTTAATAATATTTATATTAGGCTCTACTAGGCTAGCTAGTTCCAAACCAATCCTATTATTAGGACTCTCTACGGTACTCGTTATATCTAATTCGTCCGAGTTAATATTAGAGAGGCTTTCGCTTAGATTATCTAGATCTACTTAGGGTTCCCTATCTTTAATAAGCAATTATTGACTTCCCTACTCTAGGTAAAGTTAGCCTACTCGGTCTAGATAACTTAACTACTAGGAGGGATACCTACCTAATATCTCTATAGGGGACAAAAAGGTCGTTCCCGCCTTACTCGGCTCCTATACCTTCCGAACGGTATACGTAGTCTTAGTAAGGTCTAGGACCTATTTAAAGACGGTCTTAATAAGAGACTTATAGAGCGCCTTTCTAATATCCCCGACCTACTTCTTATTATCCCTACCTAGGGCGTTACCTAGCTAACGGATAAGTTTAATAATAGGATTTAGGAGTATACTAGTTTCGACCGGGTCGTTTCTAGCGTAGCTAGTATAGGGAGCGTAGGCGTAGCGTAGAACCTACTAGTTAGTAAACTTCTCTAACCTATTATATACCTTCGTATACTTCTTCTAGCTCTTATTAGTAAATTTCTAGGTATTACTTAATTTTCGCTAATTAACTACTACGTGAATCCTTTCGATCTACTCGAGTAATTACGCTAAATCGATTGGGTCGATTCTACCGTCCGTCTTATATAACTTTTAAAGTATATTAGGGTCTAATATTATTTAGCGTTAACCGATACTACTAATATTCGTAGATATAGTAGCTAGAAAGGCTAGTTTAAGTAGTTCGAAGAGCTAGAGACTTTAATACTATAGTAAAGTAGTCGGGCCTAGTAATAGTAGTAGTAGGGTAGGTATAGAAAAACCGTTCTATTTAAATATATAGTAATACTCAATATAGCGAGGCGTAGTTTAAGCTTAGTTACTAGAGTAGTCCGTATAGTATAATACGGGATATTATTAGTACGGACCTATACCAATAAAAATTATTACGCGCTAGTACTACTACTAACTTAACTATCTAATACTTACTCTTATATCTATAACCTATATTTACTTATAAACTATCTATCTTAAGAATACTAATTCCCTACCTATCTACTACCGCTAGGACCAACGATAGCGCTAAAGAAGATAACGGGCGGTCTCGGTAAAGTAGATAGTAGCTATAAACCCCTCCCCTAATTCGTAGTATTATATTAAGGCTAGGCTATACGCCTTCCAAAATCGGGAGTTCTTAGGGAGTATCTAGAGAACCTAGATCGTCTCTATACTATCTTCGGTACTACCTACTTAAGTACCCTATACTCTATATATATTACTACCCCCGAAGCAAAATTCCGAGTGTCGCTAGAGAGATAGTAATACAAAATCGACCAGGTCGATACTAAGGAGTTTATTATTATAGGCCTAACAGTCTATCCTAAATAATAGGATATTAGCCTTATATATATATATACTCTAGATAGAACTAATATCGGCGTAGATACTATACCCCCCCTAAGCGAGGTAATCATCGAACCCGCTCTAGAGTATAGTAATAGTTTACTATAACTTGTCGTTATAAAGGTCCGGGGACCTAATAAAAACTTAGGGACCTAAAAAAAATACGGAGTATTAATAGTATTACCTAATAAGTATAACTATAGGCGATATAACGCCTATACTATCTCGGGGGATAAAGTATACTTTCTCTCCTATTTTAGGAATTCCTTTAAGAAGGGCTGGGCGTCTAAAGCCGGCGCGAAGGCGTAGTAGGGTAGGCTCGTTAAGAGCGCTATTATAGTAAAAAACAGTTCCGTTAATAATAGTACCTAGAGACAGGACGCTTACGTACGAGGCCGCGAAACGTCTAAGCCGGTTATATAGAAAAGAGTCTCCCTCGTAAATAAAGTACTTGCCCTTACTACTAGTTATAAACTTAGTAATAACTTATAGTATACGTAGCGCCTAAAATAGGTCCTTACGATACTAGATAACGACTTTAAGATAAACTAGCTAACTAAGTCTATTAGTATAATAATTATAGACCTAACTAAGCTCTCGGGAGTTGACGTAAATAACGAGTAGGTAATAAGTATAGCTATAAGTAAAATCACGAGTAAATAGCTAGACGATACTATACTTTACGGTATAGATAAACTTAAGATAAAGGCTTTGGTACTCGGGATATAGGGGTTGGCGAAGGGTAATAGTACTCTAGAGATACCTATATATCTCTAGAAGAACTTCGTTGTGGAAGTCTATTATATAGTAATAGTTTAGGAGAAAGGTAATATAGATAGGGACTCTACTAAAATTATAGAAGTAGATACTATAATAGAGTTAGTACGACGTACCTTCGAAACGATATAATAGTACGCCGTCTACCTAGGCGTATTAAAATCGACTAGGTCGTTTACCGGAGATTAGAAATAGCTTAATCTCTTCTTATTAGCTATTTCTAAGCGTATCGAAGAGATTATTACGGCGGTAATAGTTTACTATAAGGATATACTAGATACTACTAGTAACTAAACGGTAACTATAATACCGGCCTAGGCCTTTATAAACTTTAGTAGATCAATAGACGTAGACGAAGCCAAGTATACTTTCCTATAAGGCTATAGATAGTTTGGAATAGAGGCTATAGCGTAGGACTCCTAGTATATTAGAATACTACGGGATCTAAATAAGGTAATCGTCTAGTATCTAAAAGGAATAGAAGCGGACGCTAAGTAGGAAATAGTTTAATAGTCGGTTAGGCTAGTATTAGATAGGGATAAATACTACTACTAGTAGTAGTACTATATTATTATCCTACTATAATAGGACAGTCTACCCGCTACGGGTTATAGTATAGGGGAGGGCGAGAAACGACCCGGTCGAGTCGACGAAAGTAGACTAGTAGTACCCGTACTAACCGTATATAGTCGATAGTAATTAAACTTAAAACTTAAAGTTAATATAGTATTGCTAACTTCGGAGTTTAAGTCTAAGTAACTCCGGCCTCTTAATAGTAACGTAATATATAACCTCGCCCTCCGATAGTCGTACTATCGTACGATATTACTACCTAAATATATTATAGTAAAGTATCGGACGTCGAGACTATATACTACTAACCGATAGCTTTATATAGGACGTACCCTTCTATACCTAACGGATATAAGGAGTAATATCTTTAGAGGAGGTTGGAGTAATAGACCTAGTAGTAGTCGAGAAGGGTACGAAGTTAGTTAGCGTCTTTCGTAATATATTAAGAGTAGAGTACTAATATTTATCCCTCTAGTCTAATACTAGCCTCCTCGAGGACGACCCGGTCGATTCCTCTCTTTATAATAGTAATACTACTACCAATATACTACTAAGCGAGATACTCGACGCTATAGAAGAGATAGGTACGGATATAGATAATAATACTAACGCCGTAGCCTTATTTTCGAGCGATATACTTAGTACTACTAAAGAGTAGGATACGGATACGGAGGAGGATACTAGGAGCGTATATAATAACGAGACGATATATATAAACGCTAACGACTAAAATATTATCTAGAAAGCCGGAAGTAGATACGATTAACGACCTATACTTACTATTATTACTATAAGTAGAAGACGACCCTATCGAGTATATATCGCTAATCGACCTAGTCGATTCTCTCCTAGAGACTACTACTATTAACCTAATCGACGCGATCGTTTCTCTTATAGAGAATACTCTAAATAATCCCGATATACTACCCGGTAAAGCGAACTTTATACCCCTACTATTATTTCTATCCGCCTAAGCTTAGCTACTAGAGATAGATAGCGAGGTTATATATTAAGCCTATAGCTCCCGCCTACTATCGGAGTTTATACTTGCTTTCGGTTTATAGTATAAGATAGTAAAGATTATACGATTAGATTACCGAGCCCTTAAAGAGGTTTTACTACTTATCGACTCTAAATATACTATATAGTAGTTACTAGAGATACTCGAGTCTCTTCGAACCAATACCTACTTAGTAGTCCCCCGGACCGAGCTAAGGAAGTGAATAATACCTATAGACCTATCTAAACTACCGACGAAGAAAAATAAGGCGAAAGTAAAACTAACTAAGGTAAGTACGGATATATACTTCTTCAACCTAATACCCCTAGTATAGAAGCTGTTATCTTTAAGTATCCGATAGTAAATATACTTTAGGATAGGCCGGTTCGTAGATAAACTATTTAAGCTATAGTACGGAGAAGGTTAGTATTCCTTAATAAGGACTACGTTAGGGTAATTTACGTACTATAGTAATAGGGAACCGATATTTCCATCGGACTTTATCTATTAGTACTATTACGAGACTAACTATAGTTACCAAGATACTATTTCGGGTTACCTAGGGTAGGTATACGGGGTTACGAAAGATTTTCGTACGAAACTATAATATAAACGTAAGGATAACCTAATAGCGATACTAGTCCGTATAGTATCGAGTAGAAGCTCTATCCTAAAACGATTATCGGCCTTTAGAGGCTAAGAGGAGATAGGAAGTCGTAAACTATTTATATAGGAGGGATAGGGAGGTATAGTCTTAGAGAAAGATATTATTAGATAATATCCTTTAGATATATTCCTTAATTATAGCTATAAGAGTTCGGTCCTAGGGAGTAAAGTATTCGATCCTAATAATAAGGGTCGCTTTATCCGACGGATATTTAATATAAGAACCGATATACTACGGCTAATCCTATAATTAAACCCCCTACGAGCCGAGCTTAAACTTAAGGTATTTAGTAGACGGTACTTCGTAGACGCGTCTAAGAAGAAGATAGTATCGGTACTATTAATACTATATATCGACGCTTTCGGGTTATATCGAAATATATATAGGTCTCTTACTATATACTACCTTTTCTTCGGTAATCTGACGGGGAGGGAAAGGGCTAAGAAGGTAAACGTAGTACTACTAACTCTAGTACTATATAGTAGTTATATAATCGACGTAGTCGATTCTATTATACCCTTCCTCTAATAACTTAATCGAGGGATAGATATAGATATTAATAGGGAATAATAACGTATCTTCGCCTTTATATTTACTTTCATTGGTAATATACTAGTATAGTAGGTAGTATCGGGATTCCTCGTACTATCTATAAACCTAAGTTACCGCTTTTATAGTATAGCGAAACTAGAAAGAGAGGATATCTTCTTAGATCTCCCGAGCCGGTACTATTACTATACGGAGGTACTTCGTAAGAAAGAATACTTATAAACGTTAAAGGTAGCCGTAAGGAGGAAGGAGTACGTACGTACCGCGGGTTTATTAGAAGAACCGATATACCTAAGGAAGTTCTCCCCTATACTAGATATTATCTAGTCCTAGCCTAGGGACGCCGCCTACTCTAAGTACGGAGGGATAACGAAGTAATTATACTTACTAATTACGAATACGATACTAATACTAAAGGCCCTCGTTAAGTACGCCGAAGAGTTAAGTAGTTTCCCTTTCCCTCCTAGTTAGGGCCGCCTATAATCGCTAGTCTACTATATCAAGAGCTATATATTATAATAGTATACCCGATAGTTAATTATTATACTATACCTTTTTCGATACTAGCTAAAATCGATATATTTAAAAAGGGAATTTACGACGGCTTTAACTCAGCAATATATAGGAGACCGGGAGTTATATAGTTATACTATAGCGGACGTAGTTATAATATACCTAATCGCAACTATACGCTCTAATTTATTGTTAATAGGAAAGGGCGAGCGATAAGGGAGTAATATAGAGATTATAGGTATTATTCGACGGGGTCGATTATTATAGCTTAAGCTATACGAAGCTACGGTAGTAGTTTTACGTAGGTATACGAGAAGTAGGTTAGTAATACCGGTAAGGAGTAGGTTAGTAACGCTAGCGAGACCGCTTATAGGGTTATAATCGGGACTAGAAGATCTCTCGACTAGTTATAGTAGTTTAGTAATATAGTAGGGTAAGAGTAGTTTACTACTATATAAGAGAGACGCGATGTGGCCGAACGTATATACTAGTATCTACTACCTACGTATATTTAAAGAATACGGCTCGCCGGTAAATATTTATACTCTTAGAGGCGAACTAAAGTATAAGTAAGTTAAGAACTATAGATATAGTAGGTACTAATAATTCTAGGGACTTTAAGGATATAATATATAGTACTAACTATCGTATCCTAGAGAAGGATCTACTAGTAGTAGAATCCTTCTAACTAGGGCTACGACTAGTAGGTACTAGGGCGTATAACTTAGACGGGAGTAGTATTACAGATATAATAAGGAAGATTTAAGAGGAAAGACCTTTCCTAGTAATAATATTAGGGATACGCGATAGTAGGGTTAGGAGGATCGACCGGGTCGATAGTAACCTAGTAGTATATAATAGAGTACGCGGAGGGGTAGAGTATAACGATATTATACTATCGCGGCTATTATAGTTTAAGGATAATATGCGTCGGGGGATAACGGAGGCTTACCGGATAGATTTAGGGCGTAGAAATGTTAATATATTTAGAACGCGGGTAGTAACTTGGTAGAAGAAGGTTTCGATATAAAGAAGGTACCTATTCCTTTAACTCTATTTATCGTAGTGGGTTATACTAATTGATATAAAGGAGAGCGGAATCGACGCGACGTTCTTTTTCGAGGGGCGACCTAGTACGATATAGAATAAGCTATATTAGATATATTATAGCTATATTTAGATTGGAGGTAGAGAGGGGGAAGGGGGATATATTCTTACGGCTTTAGCGGGTATTAGAAACGGATAAAAAGGAGGGGATAACTAGCCTTATAGAATACCGCGTAGAGGACGAAGAGGTAGTTATTATAGTAGGAACTATCTTAAGGGAGAGGTTATACGGAGTTCTAGTAGAGTATAGGATAAAAGGGATATAGGCGGGTAATCGAGTATTACTAGTAGACTATAGTATTATTAATATATAGTAACTAAGGCAAGTTCGTACCTATTAATATACCTATCTATCTTATAATATTATATATATAGGATAGTTATAAGTAATAACGGTAGCGTATAGAAGCGTATTAAAGGTAAGAAGTAAAGAGGGGATACTATTACTATAAGAGAGGGTACGAAGATTAAATATTTTTAATAATAAGTATAGTATAGGTATATATTTATATATAGGAGAGATTATATATCCGGACGTATTATATAAAGACGTTTCGCGACGAAACGACCGGGTCGATTTACGTATCTATAGTAAGAGATAGAGACGGGTAACCTAGTATCGGGTAACCTAATATCGGGTAATACGGAATAATAACGAGGCTTAATAATAGGATAAATCATTATAGACGGGTACCCGTAGTAGTCTAGAATAGCGGTATATTTGGCTTACTACTTTTTAATATAGGATATATAATTAAGGGTATTAGGATAACGACGGTAAAAATCGAGTTATAAATTTTTAACGATATATAGTATACTATATTTAACTTGACTCTATCTATAGTCTTAAGGGGTTGACGGCAATAACGGTAGAAATATAGTTATAGGATATTACGGACTAAGGGGAAACGTAACCTAATTAACTCTATATATAGTATAGAGGGGATCCTAGTAATAACCGTATTTTTACGGTTATAGGAAATTACGTACTTAGGGGGAACGTAACTTTATAGGGCCGGCTTTAATCTTAAACCTCTTAAGTGATTTCAACCGACCGGTAGTAATTATAATCTCTTATCTAGGTTAAGATTCCTTTTATCCAATAATATTGACGGTATCTAATAGGGAATACGAAATTTACGATAAAAAAACGGAGCTACAACTCCCCCTCCCGCGGCTATGCAGATATTGCTGTCACATGGTGGAGACTCAGTATGATCGGACTGGTTCATGCAGTGGTCCATGGAGATCTCTGCATGATACGAGGACGCTTTTCCTTCTTGGGATGGCATTTTTACTGCAACTTGTGCTTGAAGTTGTGATCTTATCGCCATGACTTGCGATATTACTGGCTAGTTCCTCCGGTCTTGTCAATACGAACATCGTGATCCGCTTAGTCATGCCTTCGACCACTGGCAGTCATCAGTCCCTCTCAGGTTAGAACTCTTTTTAAAAGATCATCTCCGGGTGTAGTTATTTGAATTTCCAATCACTTTTTCATTTTAATCATAAAATACAACGATCAAGATCTAGTCACGTGCGTGACTTGAGGACGACTACGATAGGGCTGTACGAGCCTCGTGCTAATCTATCCGAACACGAAGCACTCGCTAATCTCGCAAGTCCCTACAGTATTGGCAGACGGGCTATAATACTCCAAGAATAATAGCAATCTCACAATCACCAAACTCAAATCCAAATGCACAAATCTCTACCACGGGAAACCCTCGCCTCTAATGCAATACTATACAACCCCCATCAGATCCCTCCACCACTCATCCTGTAAGCGGAAACCGTGTTCACAGGGCGACATGCAATATCACCTCTCAACCAAAAGACCTTCTATAAACAATCAACCGCCCAACCCTTTACGAGCCGCGAATTCCATGCAGAGCCGTACGCGAGCTCAGGATCAAAAAGACCAGCAAAGAATCCGTGCAGACTCTATACAAGTCCGGAGTACCGTACTACATACTATAGAAGGTACGGAGGACAAACCTATCTCCAAACACCCCTACCTCGCGAACGATTTCCCATGCAATATACGGTATCCCGCGCCGACGATTCCACTATTTATGCTTTTAGGCGCTTTATACCTAGCAGGCACCCCGTCCCGACTCGCCTGTCTGTAGCAAGTAAATCACTAAAAACGGGGCCTGTGCTAAAGATAGGCCACCCCGCTCGCTGGGAAGGTTTTTTGGGGGGTTTATTTTTGTAGGGCTGGGATTGGGGTTTGTCGGAAAGGCGGATACCGTAGTACACCCGAAGACCGTAGTTGATCCGGCCGGTTTCCATGTTTAAGCATATATGATAGAAAATGGGGTTGGATTCATTTGTTACCCCACTTCAACACTAGGCATAAGCCGACATTACTAGAAATCAGAATTCAAAGATTATAATGATTACCTCGGTTGGTCGGGTGGGGGTTAGTCTTTTTTTTAAAAAATCAAATGGTTATTTTTGTGTGGAAAGTTTTTTATGCAGTGGGAGTGGGGAAAGGAGGCTTGTGTGTTGCACGAGCCAAAAGTGTCCGAATATACCACAGTATACTCTACTGGTAGGTTCGTGGGGTTGTGTGGTGGAAGGGTAGGGTACGGGACTGGGGGAGGCGAGAGGGTTTGGGGGTGGGAGAGGAGAGGCGAGGAGAAAGCTAATATTATTAGGAGTATAGAAGAGGTAATTCCGGTTGTTAGGTAAACTTGTAGATCATCATGAGGTTCTTGAAATAACTATCACAACCTGTTGCCAATCATCTCCTTTCTCCATCCGCTACCCAATACTCCTATTCCTGAAAATCTCTTTGCTCACTTCTTTTGAGTGGGATTTGAAGATATCTGCCCATGCCATTCTTTTCAGATGAGCCTCCAGTCTCTCTTGACTTTCGATCCCCAACATCGCGACAACTTCCTTCAGGTGTGCTACGATGGCGTCTTTCCCCGGTCGATTCATCGCAGCAACCATTCCCATGAACAATCCCCAGAGTAGGGCGTCGTATTCGGCGAATTGTTTCCACGAGGTGAACAGATGATTGGACTGTTCGATGCTGGAATGTTGGTCTGGTTGCTGTTGCAATTTCTGAATTGCGAGAACAATCCTGCTGAGATAAGGCAGAGAGCGTAGAGCCGTGAAGAGGAAGATCTGTGAAGCGGTGACTACGATATCAACACCGATATCAAGTCGTGAGAGATCTGAGAATCCTTCTCCTTCCCCACCCGCGCACTCAAAACAAGCATATCAAATTCCACCTCCAGCAGCAAGTTATTAATACAAACTCTCGTCTCTACACCCATCTCATCCCTCCCCTTCCATCTCTCCTGGGTCGCGATCCCAAGCAAATGAATGCACCTCAAGATCTTATAGATAGCATGTCCATACTCGGGTATATCAATAAGGAAATACTGGCAAGTCTTTGCGGTTTCGAGTTCGAGGCACTCGGGGAATCGGGGCGATGGGAGTATGTTTGGTTCGTATCGAGAGGGAGGGATGGTGCGGTGAGCGGCGGCGTAATGGTGTTCGGCCCATGCTATGGCGCAAGGGAGTGCGTCGTTAGCGCTGTAGGGAGCTATGCCACCAGACGTGGCGATAAGGCGACGGAGGCATGGAGGTGGGCTTTTGCTTTGAAGTAATTGCCGCAGAGGTTCTATGCCGTTGATCATTGGTTGTGGTCGCTCAGAGAGGGGCTAAAAGACAAATTCACATATTTCGAAGGAGAGTGTGGTGAAGATTGTGGACATCAGCAAGCCTTTATCTACCTTGTCGATGTTGGCTAAGCGCTCGTGAATAATCTTCATGGTTTCGTGAAAGAGGATATCTTGTCGTGCTTCGATGCCCAAGTGGCCGTGCATGTAGAGTGAGACGGTGGATAGCATGGCATGGTAGAGACCAGCATCTCTCATGACCCAATGGTAGAGAGCACCGGTAGCGTTCAGCGCGAGTGAGTTGATGTGGAAAGAATGTGAATCCACACATCATTAGCAATGAATATACAGCCTCCTTGGCCATCCCAGCAATAACCAGAAACAAAACTTACAGAAATGCAAAATCCTGTTGGTGCTGGACCGAGAGGTACTGATTGGAAGGGCATTGGATGGTTCGACTTGGCTGCATTGAAACTGTTCGATCGAAAAGGTAGGTCTAATTGCTAGGAACGGCTGTGTCGTACAGCTTCGATCGTTAATCGGATTGTAACGGTTCCAAAGTTCCTCCGCAGTATCTTCGAGGACAGGAACCACCTGTTGGCTGCTTCTCCTGGACGTACCACCGCTGCTGCTGGATGTGGTGGTCTTGGTCGAGCTCTTTCGTCGTGGCGCAGGCGGCCGTCCATCCGCTACTTCGGCCGCTCCAAGCCTCCATCTTCCTTTCAACTTGTCTCGAGAATTGACAGTTCCAGCCGATGTCGCCGAGGAATCGTTACTGCTGGACTTCTTGTTCTTTTCCTGAAAGTAATTCCTCATCACATGGCTCCTAATGAGCTTTCTAGACACGACATCCGCAGACTTTGAGCCATTCCCGCCAAAACGCAGAAACTCATACTCAGGGGGTGGCACTGGCTTCGCTTCCTCTCCTTCAAGTGATTGGTGAGACCGAGACATAATGTTCGCCGAATAGGGTATTTCTTTTTTGCCTGAGACAAAAAGTTACCACGTAAGGAAATAGGTATACTTTAGAAACTTTGGAGACTTTGAAATTCTTTGCCAAGGATGACAAAGCGAGCGTTCAGTAATCTACCGCATTGAGGCAGCAGTCTGACGCAAACCAGAAAGACAGGGGGTTGATTTGATTGAGAAGGTGGACTGCGATTGCGGATGCAGATTTTGTGTGAGGCAAGATTGCTCGGGATTTAGTTATATTCATTCTCTTCATACATTCCCTTCTGAACTAGTGGACGAAGCCTTGTGCAAAGTATCAGGATTCTGCAAAGTCTTGTCAGCAATTAACCAAGCATACAATATGTATTTCATACCCACTCCTATTCTCTTCTTATCATACCACGTCCGCACATGCGGCCGCACCTGCATTACGGTACGTAAATTCTCTTTTGGTGAGTCTGACCTAACCGTGTCGTCGAAAACTGGTCGTTAGGACGCCTGTTCGCGGAAGCATGGAGGGCATGATACAAACTCAAACAATGCGACGGCCGCTTTCATATCTTGGCGGTCTGATAATTCAGCCTCGTACTGATCCATCTGATCGATCAGATTGTGGAGAGCCGACGGGTCGACCGCTACTGCTTTCTCTGTCCCTCCGATCCTCTCCATTCCCAAAAACTTCTCCATCATCGTGCCCATTTTGGCTTTCCCTGTCAATCTCGTCCAACTCGTCACCCAGTGCGCTCTCATATGGTTCGAGCTCGCCTAGGTCTTCCAAAGCCACTCGCGTTGGCATCTTCCACAATGAAGTTGCGCAAACCCGATCCTTTGTCAGAAGATCATCGATAAATTGGTCCATGTAAGTCAGAGAATAATTTTCTCTCGCTCTTCTTTTCAGCTTTCTGTGGTCGGCAAGAAGTGGTTCCAAGGTTTGATAGATATCTTTTGGTTGCCATGCGAGTCGAATGTAGAAGGCGGCCAGAGCTCGAAGGTACTTGAAATATCCCAGTTTCGATTGATCTGTTTCGGTAGTCTCGTCCTCGTCTTCTTCAGCATCACGTAGTGCGAGGGCCGGTTGATTCAACATCTCCAATATGACATCGTCGTTGGGAACTAGCTGCAACATTTTGAAAATGAGACAAAGGAACGGAGTCGGTTTGCCAGTAGTTCCATAAGTTCCACCGATGTGTTGCAAATCTGCAGCTCTATCGCATAACGTTGCAGCGTTCAGGCCGAAACATTGTTCTTTGAAGTACATGGAATCGGTAATGCGATCGAGAACGGCTCTTTCGAGTAGGGTTGCAGGATTTTGGCCTCTGATAAGTTTTCCAGCATATCCTCGGTCGTCCAGCATAGCCTTCGCGTCTGCTTTATGGTAGGCCATGGTGTCGGACTGCTTCAGAGTTGATAATGATGGTTTGGTTTGCGTGACTGACTGTCGATTCGTCTATTTCCAATTGATGCGTGCGCAAATGGTTGACGATGTATGGAGTTGGAGCTGAGTTGAGATGAGTGATGAATTGATAGACCAAAAGATTCGCATCAGAGTTCAAACTTTACGCGTCGAAAGCCAGATCCCTGTCGTTATCACGTGTCAGGCTGCTCGGCAACGCCTTGTTGACAAACACAGCCCTATGATCGCATACTCCACGAGATATTGAGCAAAGTAAATGCACTCGACAGCTTCAACATGTTGTTAACAAGTAGTCAAGTTCAAGTCGTACTCTCTTCGGGGATTGGTATGTTTGGATCTCTCGATCTGGAGGCCGAAAGCTAATCCAGCCTAATCGCATAGTCTTCATCTTCACATTACTCCTCTTTCTCTCCGGATATGTAGTCCAACAAAGATCAGTAGCCCAGCTTCAGACAGCGATACGGCCGCGGGCGCCTTCACCACGACATCAGCCTCCCCCCACAACCGAGCATATTCAATCGAATCCAACATCGAGATTATCGAGACCGTTTGGGAAGCTCAGGGACAGAGCAAAATTACAAGCACACTTCGTTGATAAGAACAATCCTTTCGACTGGAGCAGATTAGCATATGCGCAAGTTGTACGAGATCACTCCGAGCTTTGCAATGCCTTGGTACTGTTCAACTCATTGCACAGACTGAGGAGTCCTGCACCAAAACTATTACTCTTTCCCAAGGAATGGATCTTGGACAATGATGGATATCTAGCATCGCAAGAGGTGGAGACGAGCCGAAGATTACTAAAGAAAGCCGCTCGATGGTATCAAACGACTCTCGTCCCAATAGAACCAGACCTCAAGGACGCAAATGGTCCGTACCCTTCCACTCCTTATGGCGAACACGTTCTAACAAACAGCAGTGACGGATCCCTCAAGCTTCTCAATAGCGGCCCTCTATGCCATGACCCAATTCGACCGCATCCTCACCTTCCCACCTCCAGGACTCATCCTGAACGCCTCCCCCCTCGACTCCATCCTCGCCTACTCCTCCACCTCCCAGACAAGCGCATTCCCATCTTACAATACGAGCACTTCTCTCTCCTCCCTCGTACTCGTAGCACCCTCAACCCAATCCCACAAAGCCCTCACAGAGTTAATCAGGAAACAACCACATCTCGATTCCCTCGAACTCCTCAAATACACATTCCCCGCGCCTCCACCTCTCCTCAAAGACGACTCAGAAGAGCAATTCCCTACCAAGGTTTACGCAACCTCCTCCTTGCTACGTACAATGCAGGGATTCAGTGCAAAAGTGTTCGAGGAAGAAACGGCATTCATACATTTAGCGGACCCGGAATTGCCAGGACCGGAATATGATATACCGTACGCCGATCTTGTGAGGATGAGGCCGAAGGATGACGATCAGGGATTTGTGTGGGAGAAAATGTATAGTATTTACAAGGACAAACGTTATTCAGTTTGTGGCATGGACTTGCTGCCTTGGAACGGTGAGGTTAGAAGCGAGGAGAAGAAGGTGGATGCTGCTGAAGAGAGGAGGGAAGACACTGTATACGAGATGAAGCAGGACTTGTGATTGGAATCTGCCGTACTTGCACTTTTTAGGACTTATGAGGATGATTGGGTTATGAATTGGTGATTTGGATTGCATTTGAGCGCGGACAACTTTTGGGTAGACTGATAATGGTTGTTAAATATTTAGCTGATTAACATATTGCGGGAAGTTTCCTCTTTCGCGCTTCAATTTAGGCGTCCTATAATCCCAGCGTATCTACATCATAACAAATTATACAAGGAAACAACTTCTCCCCACCTTTCTCTGCCGTCGGTCGAGGACAGAAACACAATCACAACAACAACCTCCCCGTCCCAACCTATAACAAACAGTGGTATCTCCCCTAATCCAAAAGAAAGAAAACTCCAATCAATCACAACTCCCCCCTTGCATATTCCCCTCAAACCACCTTCTTCTCCAAATGCCACGCCATGATCTTCTCAAAGATCCCTTTCGCGCCCGTCTCGATAACATCCCCATGACAAGGAATCAGCCTATCGAACTCCCACCCATTGATCAGCTGCATGCTCTTCGCGAAACCCGGTCTATCTGCAGCACTAGTCCCATACCAAACCATTCTCTGCTGCGCCAACGCTTTCCCCTTGGTCGTCTGCAACGCCCCAAAAATCCTCGTCAGGATCCCCTTGGTCGCATTCACGGGGGTTCTGGAATACTGTTCCGTTGCGGGAAGGTTGAAGAGGAGATCTGCTTCTATGAGGGTGCGGTCTGGTTTGTAATTGAAGACGATTTCTTTGTTCACGTGTGAGTTTACGTATTCGTAGTCGAATTCGGCGTCGAAGTGTGGGTCGACTTTTGTTGTTGCTTTGTCCTTTGCTGTGAAGACGACGTTGATGGGGACGTTTTCGTTTTTTTGTTTTTGGCGTTTTTCGAAGAGGCCTTCAGGGCCGAGGACGAGGGCGTTTGGGTATTCTTTGTTCCAGGCGCCGAGGAAGATGTGGTGCTTTGGGTTTCCATGAGAAATTTGGGTTGCATTTTGGGCTGGGTGGTGAAGGGATTGCTTACCTCGATATCGAGAGCGGCGATGTATTTCAGCTCACCCATTTTCGAGACGGTTTCTTTTACCTGCGGTGTCAATGCGACTGGGGAGAAGACGGCTACGGCGCCGCTTTGGAGCTTCACAAGTGTTCCGCGTCCGCCGATGTGGATGAGAGCGAATCTTGAAAATGGGACGGAGAGGGTGGTTATGTTCTTCGTGATTTCGCGAATCACCATTACCTCGGATGGATTCGAGGGGATAAGTTTTGAAGTCATGGTGGCGTGAAGAGTTGGAGCTATATGGTGGTTAGACAAAGATCAAGCAGAACACATATATATATGAATATAGAATGTCCTACTTATGGATAACGAGACTGTACGAAGGCTCGGCTG
Source organism: Venturia nashicola (assembly GCA_004522665.1). NCBI lineage: Eukaryota > Fungi > Ascomycota > Dothideomycetes > Venturiales > Venturiaceae > Venturia > Venturia nashicola. The sequence goes on from SNSD01000021.1 coordinate 19,971, forward strand.
GGAACGGGGCATATCAAATCAAGATCAGTCTAGAGCGCCATGCCGAGCCATTCATGCAAACAACGGGCTTAGCGATCATCTTAACGGTGGAAGCACCGATCGGACATTTCCTGATCTGGATGGCTGATTACTGGGAGAGACGCGTACGAGACCCTCGGATGCCTCGGAGTGGGCCGAATACAAGATGACATACATACAGGTCATGTGTATCTACTGTCAATTGCAAATATTACAATATACAATTATTCAAGTACAGCTATGAGACGTTGCAGGTGATGTCCCTCTTGTTTTGGTGGGACTGGCTTCGTCTCTGTCACATCATACATCGCCGAGTGCCGCCTTTCCACCACGGGTCGTGGAGGCTGTGGAACTTCTTCTGCCGGATTCGGGGCCGGCACAGGCATAGGTACAGGAGATCTCTTCTTCGATCTCAATTTAAGCCCAAGCAGGATCATCATGCCTACCACCAGAAGTAATAGTAGAAGGATTATCTTCCTCTTTACGCTCTTCTTCTGGTAACCTGTAGCTACCGTCAATTCTTTGTCCGCTGCCTTCATATCCACCGCCATTCGCTCCACATTATAGTCAATTCTGTCCAACATGCTGCCTTGGTCGATGACCATGGTTTGTAGTTCCTGGAATATATTTGCTAGTTCTATGATTCCTTGTGCAATATCTTCGATTTCGCGTTCGCGCTGGGCGATGACTGTCTCGTTTGGATTACGCTGGAGCCGTTGTTGGGCCTGAGACAAAGTTGCTTGCGAGAACGACCGATCGGACTCAGACTCCATGAGAGAAGGATCGGTGTATGGGTTTTGGACCATGGGAGTGGAAGATCGGTCGATAGGGGTAGAGAAGCCGCCAATAGTGCGTAATTCTGGCGCGTGTTAGCTTTTGTGTAGACATGGAAAGGACGACATCATTACTCTTGAGATAGGCAGACTGCTTCTTACGAAACAGAGAGCTGACATCGCCTACTCTCGTCGCCAAGGATATCTTGAGATTCTTGGCCATGGTCTCCTCGCCTTTGCTAATACCGCCAGAGTGCTTCGATTCGCGAACCATCGTGTCTATTCTCTGAATAGCCTTTTGACAGTTTTGGAACTGACGCGTGATTTGCTGTGTCATCTCTTCGATCTGTTGCTCCTCCCTTTTCTTAACATCGTCGTCGTCAAATCCAGGAAGCACATGCTTCTGATGCAACTGTTCGAGCTTTCTAGTCTGTGCGGCAATATTGGACAAAAGCTCAGTGACTTCATCTTGTATATCCAACCATCGCGGTGGCAGCAAATCCATTTCTATGACCACATCTCCGTCGTCCTCGTATGCGCCGGCAGACATGAGGCCACGACGCTCTTCCGAAAGCGACGATGCACCCTCGCCAAAGCCATTGGAGCTCGGTGCGGAGAAAAGATTCTTCTTTTGCGGATGGTGGGCGTATGACTGGCGGAAGGAGATGAAGCTGTAGCTTGCATTAGTAGATAGTTCAAGGAGCGACAACTGGTTGCTCACAGATTTGTTCTATCCCTCCACATGATGGAAGCGTGTGTGGTGGGTGGTCAGCTCAGTCATTTGCGATATCTGGAGTCTGTCGAGGGCATAGCTGGGGTCCACGTTGCAGTTGAAAAGAAGTATTGCCGGATTGCTCGTGAGGCTGAGAGACGCTTTCGGCCTCAGGTGGGCGGAATCTCAGTAGAATGGACTAAGGCAAGAGTGACGAGCGGACGGGACCTCAGGAAAGCTTGGAGACACTAAAACATCCACCATCTCCCCGGTCATCTCCTTGAACAACAAACTCTCACCTTGAGGATATACAATTTGCGATCAAACGACACCTTGGGCACACAATAAATACACACACAAAACCCGTCAGCCAACTCTCGTCGACTCCTCACATTATGGTATGCCCCTCCAATGCCGAAAACGTCAACACACGAGGCTGCCCGCCAGTTCACACCACACGCTTGCTAATATGCGATACACAGGCCGATTCACTCACCGAGGAGCAGGTCTCCGAGTTCAAGGAGGCTTTCTCCCTCTTCGTAAGTCACAATCACCCCTCAACGTCCTCATTGCTGCCTGTCTTCCTTAGTGGGGCCAGCGCTGTGACCTGTTCAAACATTTGCTGACCGTGTTTTTGCACATATTAGGACAAAGACGGCGATGGTAAGACTTACACACTCTCTCTGCCCAGTCTTCGCCCAATTTCACCCGCTGATGCGCGCGCCCTGCTATAACCTGATACATCCTCCCTGGCACCCTCTCGCTTACCTCGAAGCCCCGCACGAAGAAGAGTTGCAGCTCACGAAAATGATTAGGACAAATCACCACCAAGGAACTCGGAACCGTCATGCGCTCCCTTGGTCAGAACCCAAGTGAGTCTGAGTTGCAGGATATGATCAACGAGGTGGACGCCGACAACAATGGCACAATCGATTTCCCAGGTAATCATCCGCACAATCACATTACCAACTTCGCTGACGTATTTGTCAGAATTCTTGACAATGATGGCACGCAAAATGAAGGATACCGATTCTGAAGAGGAGATCCGAGAGGCATTCAAGGTCTTCGACCGTGACAACAATGGATTCATCTCCGCTGCTGAGCTTCGCCATGTTATGACTTCGATCGGCGAGAAGTTGACTGATGACGAGGTTGATGAGATGATCCGAGAGGCTGATCAGGATGGCGATGGACGAATTGATTGTGTGTTTACATCCACATTGTCTTGTTGCTCACGCTAATACATTCATCGCAGACAACGAGTTCGTCCAGTTGATGATGCAAAAGTAGATGACACTGACAGATTACGGCGCGACACAAGGTCAGTCAGGAGGGTATTGCTTTGATTGGGAATGAGAGACGGCATTATTACTATCTATGAATCTCCCCTTTTCCGACTCCCTTCCTTTGGTCCTTTGGTTTGTTTTGCTCGACTTTTGCGGACAGCAAGTATTTTGGAAGCTCGGATATCCTGGTCACTTCAGTGGTCATCTTGGGTGTATGGGTTCCTTATGGGAACCGATGCCAGTTTTTTTACAAAACCCTGAATGCACTACTTCAAAATTGCCGCCTCTGTACTTTTCGAATTCTTTCTTCGTTATTCCATGTTTGTTCTGTTCCAAGACGTTTGACCCCTATACACCAATAGAGGCTTTCCACGCTGCCGGGATCAATGATTGATTATCTGACCAAGCAGCCTGAACAGACGAACATCGTACCGTTAACCGCCAAAGACAGGCATCTGTCTCAGTCACTTGCCATCGTTCTTCTGAGCCTCGAACTTCTCGGCCTCGACAACACAACCTCTCGCCATCTCGAGCTAGGGTAAGAAGTCAGCACTGCACGTCGAACCAGTCCGATGCTAATATGGACATGACTTACTTGTTCATCAGTCTTGCAAATCAAAACCCGATGTCTTGACCCTTCCTTGGTAATCTCCTCCACAACCCCCTCACCCGGCTTCTCATTCTTACTCTCATCGATCTCAAAACCTAGACATTTCGAGCCTTCAACCACGGCTTTTCGCAATGCTGAGCCCTTTTCTCCCATGCCACCTGCGAAGACTAGGGCGTCCACGTCTCCGCGAAGGGTGACGTAGTAAGACCCCACATATCCCAGAATTCGATCAACCATGAGATCAAAAGCAAGTTTGCATTTCTCATCTCCTTCTGCTGCTTTGGAGGAGACGGTTCCGAAGTCTGTCGTTCCGGTCAGGGCTTTCCACCCGCTTTCTTTGTTGAGGATTTGCTCTGCGGTCGTTATATGGAGGAATTTTGTGCTTGAAGGGGAGAGTTTTCCGGCGTCATGTGTGTAGTGGAAAACCAACGAGGGATCTATGGAACCGGAACGTGTGGCGCCGGGAAGACCGGCCAGGGGGGTTAGACCCATTGATGTGTTGTGGGATTTTCCATTGTGGATGGCGGTTATGGAGGCGCCGGAGCCGAGGTGCAATGCTATTATGTTTGTTGATTCTTGGGGTTTGGAGAGGAAGGTGGCAACGGAGCGGGTTATGAAGGAGTAGGAGAGGCCGTGGAAGCCGTATTTTCGTAATTTATTCTTTGTGGCTAGTTGGGGGTCGATTGGGTATGTTGAAATGTGTTTGGGAATGGTGCTGTGAAATGATGTATCGAAGAAAGCGATGTTTGTTGCTTTGGGCAGGATTTTGAAGACGGCGTCGACGAGGGTTAGAGCACCTGCATTGTGCAAGGGGGCGAGGTCTGAGAGTTTCTCAATGTGGTGATAGGTTTCTTTATTCAACGGTTGGGGACCTGGATAATCACCACCGTGCACTACTCTGTGTGTTGCAAAAGCAATGTCTTCTTTATTCGAAAGCTCTACGAGACCGGAATCGGTGGTCAGATGGTCGAGGATGTATTTGAAGGCGCTTTCTTGCGTTTCTATGTTGGAGAGCTGTTTGCCTCTTATCTTGTTGTCGCCGCGGGTGTATTTTAGAGTTGGTGGTGGGGCGGTCAGACCGTCTACTTGGGCTTCTGCTAGTTGTTTTGGGTCTTCGTTTTTGGCGCGGGCTTGATATACTGAGATTTTTACGGAGGAGGATCCAGCGTTTATCGAGAGGATGATTTGGCCTGGCATGGTGTTGGATGAGGCTGAGTCAAGTCTGTGCTGTTTCGTGGATGGATTTCAAGTTGAATGACTCGACAGTTCCCGAGCTTTTGGTTTGTTTCCAGCTTTCTAGACTTTGGGTCTGAGATGTTGTTGACGTTGTTATCAGATTTGCGGCTTCTACCGGAAGGTGATGTATTCTCGTCTTGTTGGATGCCGTGGTGTAGAGATGACTCCACCAGAAAATCCAGTCTCTATTTCTTGGTAAGTGATTCCTTGAATGCTTCGTCGTCAAGACTTGACTTCTTCAGACTCACCTTCCGGAAAACGGGACTGGATGGGTTGTGATTTGTTGTTGTTGTAGTACTGACGTACTCATCACGTGCAGTGGATGTTTGGCAACCCGCAACTTGAACTCAATACCCAAGTCCGAGCTTCGGAACTGCTTCGGAACTGCTGATATCCTCGATCCACTGCGACATGAGAGCTGTCCCAAATCACGTGAGCGAAGCGATACCGGACAGAAATTCTCCTAGGCTTCATCCTGGCGCCGATGACGCCCAGTACGAGTCAACAGGTCCACGCTGTGCAAGCCAAGCAATTCATGGTGAAGACTGTACCACTCACTGCTTCGGATGCAAGTAGCCTGCCTGTAGTACTCACCTCGACAGCTGCACCCTGCTGTAGTACTCACCCAGACTGCTGCACTCTGCTGTAGTACTCACCCTGACTGCTGCAGTACTCATCCTGCCTGCCGCAGTACTCACCCTGACAGACCGAGATGATCATGAGAGCGTGGCGGGTATGGCGGCCATCACAGCCGTTGAAGACGACGACCTTGCGGAGCGATACTCGGGAAGGCAACGGTACTAATGGCATGTCCAACGCTAGCCTCACGATACGGCAGGAACTGTAATTCCCTTATACATCTCCTGTAGCGCTTTCGCTTTGGGTCATCCACAGCTTCTCCTCCTCCCGTTTCCCTCGTTTTGCGTTGTAGAATTCTTTTCGATTCATTTCATTTCTTAACAGCAGTACTTCTACTCCAAAAGGACTTGATGATCGGGATTACAACGCGAGACGAGCATTGATAAGCTATTTCCGTACATCTTGACGAATACCAACATCAGATCCCACCCAAACCACTTCGCCTGTCTTCTCAACCTTACAAGATACTTTGGGGCTCATCACAATGGAGAAAGAGATTAGAGGAACCGAGCCTATTCGCCCGACGAGTAAGAACCATGGTTTCAAAGAACCGGAAATAAGGACCGAAGGCCAACAGGAGGACTCTAATGCCAACTCATTATCACGTATCGATTCTGGGCCACCATATTCGATATTTACCACCAAGGCCAAAATCTTCATTGTGATTTTGGTTTCGGTATCCGCTTTGGTCTCTCCTTTTGCTGCAACGTTGTTTTACCCAGCGCTCAATGTTTTGGCCGTCCAACTGCACGTTTCTGAATCCTTGATCACTTTGTCCGTCACGACATATATGGTGAGGAACTATGCCTTCTCGTTGGATGATCATTTGCTTACATTGCCATAGCTAGCACAAGCCGTTGCGCCGGCTTTTCTTGCAGGTATTTCTGATCAGAGTGGCAGACGGTTCAGCTTCTTGATCTGTTTTGGTATCTACATATGTGCGAACATCGGTCTGGCTCTGCAAACGAACTATGCTGCACTGCTTGTCCTTCGATGCTTGCAAGCCTGCGGAAGCTCTGCCACGATCGCTTTAACGATAGCAGTTGTTGCCGATGTCGCAACGTCCTCTGAACGAGGCACCTACATGGGCTATGCTACTAGTGGCATCCTTCTCGGTCCAGCTTTCGGCCCTGTCCTTGGAGGTGAGTATTGCTGCTGTTGTTATTTGGGACCCTAGAAACTAACTCTGTCACAGGTGCACTTGCAGAATTTCTCGGATGGCGATCGATATTCTGGTTCCTGGCCATCTTTGGTGGTGTCTTGCTCATACTCTTCGGCATCTTCTTCCCGGAAACCTGCCGGAACGTTGTCGGCAATGGTTCCATCCCGGCTCGTGGTGTCAATAGATCCGTTCTCGGATACATGCAACAACGAAAACGCAATGCCGATCTCGGGTCACTTACCAGCAAGAAGCCGGAGAATGGAGAGAAGCGAAAACTGAACATCCCGAATCCATTGCGGACGTTGAAGATTTTGGGTGAAAAGGAGTCTGCGCTAGTTTTGTTGTACAACGGTTTCTTTTTCAACGGTCAAATGATCGTTTCGGCCGGGTTACCGTACATGCTCAAGCAAGCATATGGGTACAACGAGCTGAAAATTGGACTATGCTTCATCACGCTGGGGTTCGGTTGCCTGACCTCTGCTCTCTCGATGGGCCCCGTAGTGGACTGGCGGTTTCGCGTTCACGCAAAACGAGTGGGACTTGTTATTATCAAGGGGAAGCAACAGGATCTCCGCGATTTTCCGATCGAGCGAGCGAGGATCGAAGTCGTGGTTCCAAATCACGCTATCGGCACATTGGCACTGATTGCCTTTGGCTGGACAATACAATACCGTCTCCATATTGCCGTCCCTGAGGTCATCCTCTTTTTCGTAGGCTTCGGCATATCGTCCGCCTTCAATACCACGAGTGCACTCCTTATTGACCTCCATCGCGATGCACCTGCTACAGCGACCGCGGCTGTCAATTTTGTCCGATGTCTCATCTCAGCAGGAGGCGTTGCAGCGATCGTACCCATGATCGAGGCGATGAACCCCGGATGGACCTTCACTTTTATCGGGCTGCTGTATGTTGTCTGGATGCCTATGCTTTGGATCATCATGAAGTGGGGTCCGAAATGGCGGGCAGAGAAACAGGCAAAGAAAGATTTGGAAGCGGCTGAGAAAGGGAGGATGGATACTGCCACAGCGCACTCATCTTTTGTCAATTTAGGAGAAGAGGAGAAGGCGAAGTTGTCAGAGTGAAGACTCGTTGAATGGAAGCGTAATCTGCGGCTCTGCAGTAGAGCCGCGAAAGGGGAAACGGACGGAATATCGTGCTTACCAATAAGGCAGCCACAGCGAAGACCTGAGGCAGAGCGAAAATTAGCCGAGGGGCGCGAGGGGCGCGAGCTGACATTGAATCATTGGATGCTTCAGTGAGGACAAATTTCGACAGTGACGTCATTATACCAAGCAACCACCGAACGCACATGACACAGGCGAATGGTTTTAATCCGACGAGAATAAACGAGTGATATGTTGCCTTGATCTCTAGTCAGTACCTCCAAAGGCGAGATTGGAATACTGTTTCCGATGCAGCGACCCTGCCACCAGCTACAAAGGATGGAGAGTACTTGTACAGAATTTGATGTTGTCCATTAGTGTTTCCAGCGCACTGCTAGACATGCCCCTCAAAGGCATAATGCGCACCACCACTCCTATCCATGTCACCATCCCTCTAGATAAGTAGCACGTTGCAGTAACTAACAGATGCAGGGTATCACACTGCATCATAACCCTTCCCAAAATCAGAACGCCATTGCATGCCAGAATCCATCACCACCAAAGTTTTCAGAAGCTAGACCACGAACGCCGTCGCTACTAACCGTTGGTATATGTTGTTTTCCATGCGCTTGTAATATGATTGAAGAGCAGAGATGTTGGGTAATGATCATTATGATTAGTTGTTTGTAAACAAAAAGGGCAGTAGTCGACCGATGCCGTGACGTAGAGCTGGATGAGGTGAAGCGAAGGATGTCGGGGTTCGATCGATGATTCAGGTATCTACATGATGATAGACGGTGCTGTTTGACATGTTAGTTTCAGTTGCGTCCTCTAATGAACTAAGTATTTGCTTACAATCGACGTTCGCCTTGATGCTCTTATGAGGTAGAACGGAGCCACCGTTGACGTAGATCTCGTCGCCAATGGTTACATCGTCACCCAAAACAGTGGTGTTCTCCAGTCGTGCCCAGCGGCCGACTGTGCTGTTCCAACCTACAATGGTGCTCTTGATCCATGCATGGTCCTTGATCTTGCTGTTTGACAACAGCACACATCGTTGTAGACGAACACCGTCGCCAATGACCACACCCGGACCGATCGTGACATTTGGACCAATCTTGCAATTCTTTCCGATCTTCGCTGTTGGGTCAACCATGACATTACCTTGATGGACATATGACTCGGAGTTCGGTACTAGGAGTTTGGAATTCCTCTTAGCGAGAGATGACAAGTAGAGGCAGGTACCTGCGATGAAATCTTTTGGTTGTCCAACGTCCATCCAGAAGCCCTCAAGATCAAAAGAGTGTAGCTCTCCCTCAGCGACCATGGCTGGGAAGGTTTCTTGCTCGATGGATGTTGGTCGCAAATCGATTCTCTTCAATATGCTTGGGTTGAAAATGTAGAGACCAGCGTTGATCCTGTTTCCTACGAACTCTACTGGCTTCTCGACGAAGCGGTCGATCTTGGAAGCATGTCCTGGCTTGTGTACAATGACACCGTATTTCGACGGCTCCTCCACTCTTGTGACGACAATGGTTCCCTCGTTGCCATGGTTGTTGTGGAATTCAACTAGCTCCTCAAATGGGTAGTCGCAGATAACGTCAGAGTTGAGGACGAAGAAAGGGGCGTCATCTTTTCCGAGAATCTTTTCAGCGAGCTTGAGGGGTCCCGCGGTGCCTAGTGGTTCGGTTTCGACGGAGAATTCGATGCGAACGTTGTATTCCTTCTCGTACTATAGGTCCAGTGTTGGCACAGTTTGGGTTTGAGGGAATCAAGGGAGAGTACGTACCTTCTTCAAGGCCGCAGTCATAATTTCCGGTCTGTAGTTGACGGCGAGCACAATGTCTGTAACACCGGCAGCAGCAAGAGCCTGAATTTGATGCAGTATCATGGGCTTGTTGCCGAATTCAACGAGAGGCTTTGGCAGAGTGAGAGTCTTCAAGGAGTTAGAATTGAACTTGATACAGCTCCGATGGTGTGAGCGCAGAGCGTGTGATTGCAGCGTACCAATGGGCGTAGCCGTGTGCCGAAGCCACCGACGAGAATGAGAGCTTTTCACATTGTCAGTTGGTGTATAGCGGTTGAATCGAGTTCCAAAGCTTACCCTTCATGGTGATTGTTGGTGGGTGCGGGGTGTTTTGTGCGGTAGAGAAGGTGGGAGCAATTGAAGACGTCGAGGGGTCTGTATGGGAGGTAGTTCTATGAAGGACGGCTCAAGTTGGAGGATGATTGAGTTCCTATGAGAGATTGTGCAACAAAAGTCGGAACAAGTGGCATCGCGAGTCCTTTTCTTCTCACCATGGCCAGCTTACAGCTGAGACCCCCTATTATTAGGAAGGGGTCCATCAAAGCTCAGCCACAGGGCACCGGCAGGTTCAATTTTACGTGACGAAACACGGTCCACGTACCACTCGCTGTACATCTTGTGGCCACCAGACAAGAATCTCCTTTTCCTCCCTCTACCCCGAGCACCACTCCGAGGACTACTCACCACCCGGCTGCTAGACGTGCCCCTTTTGTCCCAGGACCGACTCACCGTAGTTACTCGGCAAATCCAGAACCTTCTTCATGAGGAACAATGTCATGGCCGTGACCTCGAACGACCAGCGGGGTGTGGGATCAGTATTTTCCTTTTCGCCATGAGAGGCTGTCTTGCGCTCTTGGGCTCTTGGGCTCTTGGCCTCTCACTCGCCACACATGAAACCGGATGACCCTCGGCAGAGGGTCAGCAGATCTAAGGGAATCCCAAGCCAGACCACAAAACACCAATCACTTTCCCCGGCCGAGTTACAGGAACCCGGATTCATCCTTGTCCGGCTACACTTCCGCGCCTGGTCCCTGAGCCCGTCAAACGGTACTGCCAGAACAGCTTGCGCGTGACTTTATAAGGCTGGATGCTACCAGGAGGCATCTGCAACCATGGCTACCTTAACCTTGATCCAATTGCAACAAACTTCTAAACGGGAACGTGCAGCCACCCTGGGGATCGCTCGCGACCTCAGACAAAGGTTACGACGATTTGTATATGTGAGGAGATATAGAATGACGTCTCACAGCACTGAACCGTGATTCCTTCTTCATAATCGAACATTGTTAAGAAGATCACACTCTCAACTTTCAATAACTTGTGGTGCATTGGCCTCATCAAATTTACACCCTCGACAACACTGGAAATTTGAATCGACGACGTCAGCTGGACGGAGATCAATATTGATAGATTCCTAGCGATACCATCTCTGACAATCGCCAGGAATTTAACGATATCGATCTTAGGCTAGTATTGGAAGCACTCGGCAAACAGCTGAAGGAGATTGATGTTGCGGCGGGACTCAATGTTGACGTCGGTGTCATCGAAAATTCCACTAATCGAGAGAATACCATAAGAGCTAAGTTAGGGTATTGTTATTCCTCCTCTTCTTCCTCGACGAGCAAGTTAGAAGTGCACTATGGACGATGATTAGTTGAATAGATCCTGGCCTTCCGCGCTGCCAAGGTCCTGACCACGTAGAGCCAGAGGCAAAATATCTTGCTGTCTCAGCTTCGATCTTTGGCGTCTTGAAGTGCAGACTGAAATTCGTGTAAATCCTCGATTTCAACCAATACACAATCTCCCCATTCCGTGATTGGGTTGTCCCAACACAAGGAGAGCTCCTCTACTTGGAAAGAGACACCCCACCTTCTCTCCATCTCAGCCTTCACCATCTCCATGTCGAGGGAGCTCACAGGGCTGTTTTGAAGAAGAGCTTTAAGGTAAATCTTAATCGTCGGTGTCCGGGTCGATTTGCTAATCGAAGCTTCCATCGTTGGTGTCGCGCATTTGAACAACGAGGCTCTAGTTTTTGATGGTCTTGCTTTTGTTGGGGTTCGACTTGTAGAACTCTCCGAGAGTGTCGGGGTACGTTTGTTAGAATAGAGAACTCGAACGTATCCGCGAAGCTAGTAGAATTGTAGAGCGCTGATGTTTCAAGTGATAACAAGTCGTGGTAGCTTCTAGTCACATTTCTCAGTGGTTCGATTGGTGGTTATTTCTGCTCTGTACCAGCGAGCTTCAGTCGCGGGTGTTCACAGACGACGCTCGACGAGCCGCAGAGCGTGCTGGAAGGTAGGATTTCTTCCGACTGGCACAAGTCTCGACAGTTTGTGATGGCTTCTGACAAACGCAGAAAAGATCTTTGAAGATTAGCGATATCGGTGAAGCGAGTCGTCCCAAAGAAGAAGACAAAGGCCCCAGAATCAAACTTTGAGATTGGAAACGGTGCGGAAGAGATCCAAGCAAAGGCTGTTATGGAAATAAAGCTGCCGATTCTGCTGCTAGAACAGAGGTTGCAACAACAGAGGTTGCAACATATACAGACAAGAAAAAGACAAACCGCCTGTCACACCGCAGGATTGAACATTCATTTCTATGTTTTTGATACCCGAGAAACTGATTCGTCGATTCGCTGATCGGGGGATTGATGTTCAGCTCTGGTCTTTCTAAAGGTGGAGGCGTTAATGCAGTACCAAAAGACTTGATCATAAGATACATCATCCCTCCCAAGGGATTCGCCCGGGGAACAGCATATCCAAAAAAACCCGAAAATTTTCCATAGAACCTTCCCGGCATTCTAATGCTGCTCTGATAATTCTAGTAAGTGCCTCGTCGCAGATTAGGAACGTGGAGTTTAGGCTCGGTTTTCTCGACTTGATAGGCTTGTTGGGAGCTCGGTACAGAGAATTTTTCGAGGCTGGAAGGATGTAGAGTTGCCTATGAAAGTTCAAAATTGTGCTTCTCGATCGACTCAAACTGTCCGTGATTGAAACGAGCTGAAAGGCGTTTGACGATGGAGACGAGAGTCGGTTGTTGTATTTTCGTTTCTCAATATCCCAAGGCCAAGCCTGTGAGGTCCGAAATCAACCGATTCGGGAGGCGCTAAAACCTGGCACTTCAATGCCAAAAACTCGACCTCTTACAACCTTTCATCAACACCACATCAACCTTCAACTCCCCACTCCTCTCTCATCGAACTACATAGCCGCAATGTCTTTTGCACGCATGTCCATGGGCGCCAGGCGCTTTGCGTCCACTGCTGCCGGTACGCACCCGCTTCAATGGCTTCGGAAGAGCTTGACAGCTTCGAGAGCTTCCTCTGCCATTACAGCCGCACATTCATCAATTGAGTCAAGCTGACATCTCCATTAGCACCTTCCCAGGTCCAGCGATCAGTCTCCCGCTTCCAGGCACCAGCCAACGGACTGGTCATGAGCGCCCGTACTGGTTTCACCTCCAACGTCACCCGTATGTCCATTCTTCTCTCCGGAGGTTCATCTACTAGCCATTGACTAACACACGAGCAGGAAACATGATGCAAAAGCGGTACGGCATACTCTCACCATCCAATGCGGAGCTGAAACGCCGGAACAGTCATTGACTTGTGCGATGCTAATTTTTTCGTTACAGAGGCATTGTCGCAGAGTCTGCTGCCGCCGCCATGGTCGCTGCTGCTAAGATCCAAGGTGCTGGTTTGGCAACAATTGGTCTTGCTGGTGCCGGTAAATTTCTCCTATTCCAACTCCGAGGTTCTGGAAGGACACGATGCTAATTAGTCCTTCCCCAGGTGTCGGTATCGGAACAGTGTTCGGAGCCTTGATCCAGGGTGTTGCCCGTAACCCATCCCTCCGTGGTCAACTCTTCCAGTACGCCGTCTTGGGATTCGCCTTCGCCGAAGCTACCGGTCTTTTCGCTCTCATGATGTCTTTCTTGCTCCTCTACGTCGCATAGATAACCCACTCTCCGCGAGTTGGCTGCCGGCTAGCGTGTCTATTCTATCAGTTGCGGCAAGCAACGGTCGGAACAAAATCTGGGCTGGAATGGACGCATCAAAAAGTTTTCCGGGATATACACAAGCGTCACCGCCCAGTGACAAGATAAGGCATTTAGTGGTGGTTGATGGTTTTTGTAATATAGGTCGTGGGAGACACGTATAGAAATGATGGGCTCTTCATCTCTTTTGTCCAATTACCGAAATCATGAACTTCTCTGACCGTTTGTGCTGTGTTTTGATTTTTGAGCGATGGTTGTGCCACCAGTTTTGATCATTACCTACTCAGTTGAACCTCTAAAACGTTCATGATCCTCAAAAACCCTTCTCCGCAACTCTGGGATCCTGTGTTTTCAAATGTGCCAGCAAGAGTTCTTACGCATCTCTTTCCCGAAGCTCTCCGCTCAAGCTTCCGGAAAAGTATAACGCTCAAGCTTCTACTGGATCCCGTGCACACGGTCAGAATGGTCAATTGATACCCAATCTCTATCATTATGCTTTCAGAATCCCATTAGAGCTTTACATGCATCTTATCGAGACGCTGTTGTCGCTGTCGTCGCTGTCGTAGCAATACGCCCATCTTTTCGAATCGCTGTGGCAGGCTTTTGATGCCAAGCCCGACAATTCTGCGGCTGGATTCCGATTTCCATATAACGAGTACATGAAGCAATGATATATCTTTCCAATTTTAAAGGATCATTAAGAGCTAGTCCTGCATATTCTGACTATGACAAGGTTTCGTGCGATTCTTCAATCGAGGTCGAAACTGGTACCTGTTCTTGTAGTGAGCTTTCATATGGTTTTGCTAGCCTTCCTATGTTTTTACATGGAGGGCATTTTGTTTGCTACATGTTTATGGCTCACATTACCCTGTGCTGGATTTACAGAGGGTGTGTAGCGTTGGAAGACCACTTCTGTTTCTTCATCAGGTCATCTCGGTATTGCTTTGCATAATGGGTATCATATTGTCTACACTCAGGTAGCTCTATCTATCCTAGTCCGATCTCCAGAGAGACGGCCACGTACTGAATCTAGCATTGAAAGACTACACCCGTCTTCTTAACCAGATTATTCCCTCCAGATGCGAATCCAGTGCCTTCGGATTTGAGATCTACGAGCCCTGGTTTCACGCCACTACTATCTTTATCCTTTTTACTCTTCTTTTTCTTCTTCTTCACCCCGCCTGCCTCTGCATTCGTAGATGTGGCCTCTGTATCTTCACCCGTCAAATCAATCTCACATACAAAGCAACGCAGCACACTATGCTCTAGCTCTGGATTATGCGGATCAGGCGTCATGACCGGTTTCATGAATTTATCTATACAGGGTTTACAGAGGACATGACCGCATGGTATAGCCATAACTGCATGGGTGGCGTTACTCAGGGCTTTGCGGCAGGCGGGACATGTGAGCGTTTTCTGTTTTGTAGTGGAGTCTGTCTCTTGGGTGAAGTCAATGGGGGTCAGGTTTTTGAGGGAGAGTTTATGTGGGCTGTGTTCGGAGGAGGAGGGACAGAGGGGTGAGAGCTTTGTAGGCGCGGCGTGGGTATGCGGGTTTGCGGTTGCGGCGTCAACCTCGTGGCCTGGGACCCAGAAGGAGGGAAGATTGTGTGCAGCGGCTTTCTAGAGGATGGTTAGACGATGTATGGAGTTTGTATTTGGGAGATGGGGAATTGTACCTTCTCGTCGTCTAGTTCTTTACGATACTTTGTCCTGTCCTCTTTCGCTATACGTAGCAGCTCTGTTTCGTCCAGCTCGAACTTCCTCTTTGCGCCCCTCTTCTTTGGATCAGCGTGGTCTTCGTCTTCCTCGATTTGGATCTTCCCGCCTTCACGGCCTACGATCTTCTTATTTCCTAATCCGCCGACTTTCGACTCGATGCCCAGTTGTACCAGCTCGAACTCTCTCACGGCCCTTTCTCTCACCTCTTCCTCATCCCTACCTTCAGCCTCAAGCTCGTCCTCTTTCCTGCGCTCCATCTCTTTCTCTAACCGCTTGATTTCTTGCCGCTGTGCTAGGATGTTATTCAGGGCGCATTCTTTGCAGAAGACGTCCCCGTTGGGACAGGCGACGGGATCGCGGGCTGGTAGTAGACATAGTGAGCAGCTACCAAATGGCAGAAAAGAGTCGCGGCTCAGTCTTGTCCGCTGTGAACCCCATGCTGTACTGAGTAGTGATCTTTCGTAGGCCGTGAAGAAGGCGAGGGACGTGTTTCTTTTGCCTGTTGCGATTTAGCATGTATAGTAAGACATATCAAGATGTAGATTTACTATGCGCGACCATGATTGCGAGGTGTGGAAAGGTTGATACTGGTGTTCTGGTAGCGAATTCACTCTCAATGTCCTGTTCACTGTCACGTCTACGACCTGATTCGGTAATTTATACGAGCGTTGCGCCTACTTTTTTTAGAAACCCTTGACCTTGACGGGAATCTCTCAACAGCATAACATTCGCTTCCACACGCCCGTCCTCGTTTGTTTACTTCTTGTTTTCCTTCTAGCTCCATAATGTCTGTGTCCTAATTGCAGCCATGCCCGTTCCACAAGACAACGAAACCTATACGCCTCCCAGCCTGAGATGGAGGGTTGCTTCCAGAGGTAGATCAAAGAGCTCAATTGATCGCCGTCTTCAAGACTGACACAATTGTACAGCGACAATTGCAGCGATTGGTCTGGCCTGTAAGGCTTTTTTAAAAGTTGGGACGAAGAGTACGGAAACACATGGCTTGGACAATTTCGTCAAGCTCCTGGACGAGAGGCAGGACATCTCCCAACGGGAGAGAGGATTGTTGACTGTCTCCAATCACACTTCTGTGTATGTTCTGCCCGTGGAAGACATTCAATGGCAAGCCTTTCTAACGAACATAGCCTTGACGACCCTCTGATATGGGGTTTCCTCCCTCTGCGATTCTTCTTCAATCCGACTCAGATGCGGTGGTCCCTTGGTAGCTATGACATTTGCTTTCAGGGAAGGTAAGGGGTCGATTGGAAAAATTTACATACCTCGATTAGCTGCTAAAAGCTCGACCAGTGCCCTAACAACTTTCTTCAACCTCGGACAGGTTTTACCAACCCATCGCCAAACCTATTCCGACCAAGGCGGCCTCTTCCAGCCAACAGTGCCTCAATGCATTCGACTCCTCTCAAAAGGCCCCTTCATAAAGCCTACACCTCCTCACCCCAATTGGGCTTCGGAAGCCGAAAAGGAAGCTTCAGAACCCGATTCCTCCGTCGATAATCTTTCAGACCCATTTACAGACCCAATTCATACCTACACGACCACTGGCAGCGATGTATTTCCCGCACCATCCTCGTACTCCACCCGAAAACACAGCTGGGTTCACATCTTCCCAGAAGGAAAAGTACATCAGCATCCAGACCATAGTATGAGATATTTCAAATGGGGCGTTGCGCGAATGATACTGGAGGCCGATGTCTGTCCCAAGGTAGTTCCAATCTTCATTGCTGGTCCGGAAGAGATTATGCATGAAGCACGTCCAGCACCACGTTGGTTACCTCGATTCGGCAAAAAGGTGAACGTTACATTTGGAGAGCCCGTAGCTCAGGTTATTTGGGATGCTTTCCGCGAGCGCTGGAAGAAGCTGAGAGACAAAGAGGCGGCCAAGTCAGGATCTCCTCTTCCTACCGAGCAGAATGGTGATGGCACATTAAGTGAAGAACTCATGTACGGCAAAGAGGCTGTTGCCTTACGACTCGAAGTCGTGGCAGTTGTGCGAGGTGAGGTTCTCAAACTGAGGAAAGCACGAGGCTATCCAGATGAAGACCCCAAGTCTGGTTTGGTAGAGACATGGCGCGCAGAAGGTGGCAAAGTTGAAGGTAAAATGGACGACGGCAGCTGGACGAAGGTCACTTAGGTTGCGTTTCTGCATAGCGTTGATGAGCTGGGATTGGTGCAATGCGTGTTGGCTTTAGCGAAAGATGGCATTGGGAAGCGCGCCTACGGGCCCTTCAGGTATTGTTATTCAACATGATAGATCGAGGCCGTGGTAGAGAGGTCTCTACTATGCAAAGGGCGTGGGCGAGCACCACGTCAGGCGAAAAAGTTGAGACTGCTTTCGATATGTCCTCTCTCGCAATGAAAGAGGCGTCCCAATCTTTGAGATCAGAAATATACTTCCCTCCCAGCCCCCCTCTACGATTCATGCTCATATTTCGTTCTTATGAAGAATTGTTCCGTGAACAGCTTCGAGTCACGCTAACCTGACTTGGGACAAAGAGTCAATGCACGACTCCGGGCCCACTCGGCCGACATCAAAATGCGAATTTGCGGCTCAAATCTTTCTTCTCCATCTCACAACCACAACTCCATCAGAATGACCTGATCACCATCCACTTGACAATGCAACAAGACCTATCACTGTCTCCAGACATTCATCTGTCCCGTCTCAAGGATAGCCTGGCATCGGACTCGATGCCGATAGGTCTGCAGATGGATAGATATCGGCATCGCTCTAACAATCTCCAAAGTTTCCAAGGTCCTGATAACGATGCCGCAGGCAGCCCGTCTTCGTCTCCACTTCTGCCACGGATATGAGCGCACTTCTCACGGAATTACTGTAACGAGGATTTTGCTTATCTATCCTGGTAATGATTGACACTACAGCTATATGGATAACGCCGCTTCTTATTAGATGACTGTCTATTACGACCACAGTCGTGACCGACTTCTTTTACATTTCAACTTTCTTCTCTCGAGTGGTACTAATCTGCAGCCAACATGTCGACATCACTCCTTCTCTCCCAAAGCGTTGGATATGGCATACTGGTCGGCGTCGGCGCTCTCTTCGCCTTGGGGATGTACTTCACCACCATCATACTTGCCAAGTTCGCGAACGAAGTGCAGGGCACAGAGATGTTTATGACTGCTAAGCATTCAGTGAAATCAGGTCTGCTTGCAAGTTCCGTCGTCAGTAGCTGGACAATCGCTGCCACGCTCCTCACGAGTACAACATGGACTTTTGGCTATGGGATCAGTGGGGCCTACTTCTGTAAATCTTCTCCGCATCTGAACTCCACTAGAAGCATGGCTGACAGCTTTCTACAGATGGCGCTGGCGCTTGTGTTCAGATCTTCCTATTTGCAGTTGCTGCCATTGAGCTGAAGAGAAAAGCTCCCGGTGCTCACACCATGCTAGAACGTAAGTCTTCTTCCCATTCTTCTCTTTCGCGATGATGAGCAATTTTTTAATTAGACTCCGATCTACAATGACGACAAACCATGTCAGAATTTCCTGAGCGATTCGGGCCATCTCAACTTCTCATGAAAACTCTACGAGTATATTTGCTAACGCAATGACCAGTTACCAAGCTAAGATACGGTGTTGCTGGTCACTGGGTGCAGATTATTTTTTCGACTCTCTATCAGTTCTTCAACTGCGTCTGCATTCTAGTCGGCAGTGAGTTGTTCTTCCCTGTACATAGAGTATTGATGAATCATTTTCTGACTAAATATCAATAGCATCTGCTGTTGTGAGTCTCTGTACTATGTAACGATCAAGTGAGCCATAATTAACGGAGACAGTTCTCAGGACTGACGGGCATGAACCAAATCGCAGCTTGTTTCCTCATCCCGCTAGGCACCATTTTGTATACACTCACAGGTGGGAGTATGTCAATTGCTCCTACCGCTTCAAGAGCATCTCAATTGCTAATTCCAGGCAGTTAAGGCCACAATCCTTACAGACTGGGTCCACACTTTCATCATTTATGTGGTCATCTTGATTGGGCTTTTTGTCACTTATACTACTTCCAACCTCATCGGATCCATCGATGAGATGTACAAGCTCCTCCGAGAAGCTGCGATCAGGACACCCGTTACCGGCAATCCAGGAGGGCAATATCTGACAATGCATTCCCTCGATGCTGTCCTGTATGGCATCATCCTTTTCGGTGCAGGTTGCGCGGCATCGGTCGATGTACAGCTTTTCCAAAAGGCCATTGCTGCAACGCCAGAAGGAACCTTCACTGGTTATTTCCTTGGGACCCTGTGCTGGTTTAGCATTCCCTTCTGTCTCGCAACAACGTTCGGTCTCGTGGGCCGCGCTTTAGAAGCGAGCCCTTCGTTTCCCACATATCCAGCGCTTTTATCTGCGAAGCAGTATGCGGCAGGTCTGGCTCTGCCATACGCGGCGCAGGCGCTTATGGGAAAGGGTGGCGCGGTTGCCATCTTGCTCCAGATCTTCATGGCAGCCACGTCAGCATTCTCTTCTGACCTCGTCTGTTTCGCCTCAGTATGGACTTTCGACGTTTACAGAGCCTACTTCAACCCTAACGCATCCGGAGGTCTGCTCATCAAACTGAGTCATCTATCAGTTGTTCTATTTGCTCTAGTTTGCTGCGGTGTCGCCGCAGGCCTTACTACGACGCCTGTAGGGGTCAACTTTATCATCACGTCCATAGGCATCATCTGCAATCCAGCACTATTTCCAATCTACGCTACTGTTCTTTGGAAACAACAAAATACATATGCCGTGGTCGGTGCTCCAATTCTCGGACTCATTACCTCACTAGCGAGCTGGCTGGGTTCTGCCCAATCGTTGTATGGCTCCGTAAGTTTGGTCCTTACTGGTAGGCCGGATCGAAGGCTGACCGAACCCTATAGATTACGATTGACACCATGTCAATGCCGCTTTGCCAAGTCGTGGGCCAAGTCACGGCTATGATTTCTCCATGTATCTATTCGCCCATGATCACTTACCTGACTGGGCCTCAAAATTTCGACTGGGAGATCTTCCAAAACATCCGCGCTGTTGATGACTCTGATGTGAAGGGCATCACGCGAGAACAACTCGCGGCTCAACAGCATATTGAGCACGCTACCGCCGAGGAGGACACTAAGCTCAAACACGAACGAAATGTTGCTGCTTGGGCTTCAATCGTAAGTCTTTTTGTACTTGGTCCGTTCAGTAGCTCTACTGATATTTTCTACAGGCTGTAGCTCTTTGCTTCCTAATCATCTTCCCTATGCCACTCTACGGTACACGCTACGTCTTCAATTTAAGTTTCTTCCGTTTCTGGGTTGTTTGGACATTTATGTGGGCGGTTTGTGCTGCAGCCACTATTGCGATATTGCCTATTTACCAAGGTCGACGTACTCTGACCATGTTTGCACGACGATTTATTTTGCGTCAGGAAATGAATGTGATTGTTGGCACGGCCGCAAGGGATTCGGATAGTGATAAGAAGGCTGATGGCGGAAGTTTGGGGACGGAGAAGGAGGGTGGGAAGACGGAGGCGGTTTCGATCTAGGATCATGGAGAGGATGTGGGGAAAGTGATGAGCATATGGCCTTGAAATACCTTGCATAACGCTAGGTATAGCCTCAGTGATCCAGTCTTCCTTCGAATCTCTATTCTAATTAACTCCCTGGTTACTCATCGAATCCGTCCCACCATTGAACAACACACCTTCGTCAAATGTTATATATTCTCGTGCCAGCCTGGTAGACAAGATTCTTACTTAGTAATCTCTGTGGTCGCACTACCTTCGCAAAGCAAAAAACCGCGTATTACCAGAATAGGGCAGTATTGACGCAGCATGCATGTAGCGTTGCTATGCCACAAGTCGTTCTATCGCGACCTATGCCCATCATAGGTAATTCTCCGGACTATCCAGCATAAAGCGACTAACCCATCTATATCGTGCCGGTCAAGTCGAGCACAAGGCTCAAACCCACACATATCCAGAGCTCTATATGGTTGAAGAAGCGCACTTATTTTTTGGTACTTGTTCCAAATTTAATATTGTACTTTTCTCTTTCAGATAATTTCCTATGACCCCAAAATCTTTGGACCTAATTCTTGAATCTCACTATAAGTATTTTGGGGGCTGGCTCTTTTTACCGTATATAATATAATGGGATGGGATAGGAAGGGTAGGGAAGGGACAATAAGAAAAATAAAGTTAGAATAATAATCCCCCCCTCACGAAAAAATAAAGTATCTTACTTTGCTCAACTCAGAAATACCCGTTCGGAATACCCCTCCAAACGAGGCTACTAGATACAAACAAAAAATAACAAATATACCTACCTCGATTATCTCATAAATCAGACTCTATAGGTTTGGTTTTACCTTTTCTGAGTTCTCGATGGAGTAGTTACTACTAACTCCTTCTAATATCAACCTCCCAATACCAACTCCTACCTACTAGGCTGGTTTCGGCTACTATTGTGTGTTTTTGGGTAGCCGGGGTTTGGGGGTTTGATTGGAGGAAAGAGTAGCTATTAACAAGGTAATACAGGTCCCAACTAAAAGTAGATTAAAAGGTAGTAAGAGTAAGTAAGAGAGTTAGGTAAGTAGACTCAGTAAGAGTTACCCAAAGAGGAAAAGCACCAAAATCACAAGAAAACCCACAACGTACTTAGCATCTGATAATGAGATACCAACTCGACGCCAACGTAAAAAAGTAATCAAAATACACACATGTAGAACCTACCTCCCGTATAACCCTGTCTATCCTAAAACCCCAATCTTACCCTCTAGCAAAGGTCTTTGTAAAAATCCTATATCCCTTCCTATATTACAATATTGTCGCATATTCTCGATACCAAATCAGCGATACCGATGTAGCACTTATCCCTCTTGCCGAATGGACGCTGTATGCCTTCCCGATAGTCGAGAATACGGAGGTAGTGATGAAAGGACGAGGGAGATTTCGTGTGGGGGATGGCGTATAATTTGTGGCGAGAGGCTTGATTGATGATGCTGGATTTGGACACTTTTTGGAGACTGAAGAAATGAGTTGGATTAGGATTAGGGTAGTTTAAAATTTTGTTTGGACACCCAGGTTGAAAATATCGGCAAAAACGATTGACAAAGTTATGGGTTCAGAACGAGAGTTCGAGACTGCTCTATCTATCTATAATCGCTGCAACTATATCCAGCAGTTCAGTATCCCCCAACGCCCCCTCCCTACGCAATGAAAATCAAAACCGTCGGATCATCTTGTAGTATAAAATCCACTTCAATATTACCTATTCATAGATTAAAATTATCTTTGATGCGACTCTGCCACAGGTCTGTCAATAAGCACCCAGGACACTCTTCTTCCTCCTCAACTTCCCCAGAAAACTCGAACTCGGTTTCCTCTTGGGCGTGCCCCTTGGCATATCCAGAAATTTCTTGCCTTTCTCACCAACGCTGCTGGCCTCACTCCCAGGCACACGAGTAGGCGAAGGCGGATACTCCAACCGCGTAACCATTGGCGTGTCCGACATCAAAAACTCCGTGACCAGTAGTGGTCGCTCCTTCAGAGGTGCGGGAGGACACTTCGATCCACCGGCTTTGTTTTCACCTCCCAGCACTTGCGCAGGTTTGCCCTGAGGATCGTTGTTGATTGATGGTGAAAAAAGCGAAGACATATCCGAGTCTGTGTTTGCATTGCCTTCACCCGAACGTCTATAAGAGGCGGAGGACATTGAGTAAGCGCGTCCGATATTCGAATCCGAAGTACTCTCGGAGATGGAAGAGGCGTAGTGTTTACTGCTTGAAATAGACCTTTGATCTGCGAGGGAGGTGTGAGATCGCGCAGGAAGGGAAATATGGGATCTGGAATTCCTAAGAGAGGTGTGGGAGTTGTAATCGGCATTCTCATTGGGGCAGAGGTCTGTTCTGCTTTGGCGGTAAGAAGAATCCATGTGTGCTATTGCGATGCGATCGTCTATTGCGCTGGAGCGTCTCGTGTCGGGTCCCCGTGAGTAGGAGTCGAAAGATTCGCGGCGAGTGTAGGAAATCTGTTTACTGTAATTGATATACGACAAGTCTGGAGTCTGGATTGTGTGGCTGTAGACATCCGTGGTGTTGTGGCGTTGCATACTCGGTCTTGGATTATGGTTCGGCTGGACGTAGGTCGGCACGAATCTGGGTTTGCTTGCCATTGGAATCGGCGGTGGTTGCATAGGCTGGGTGTCTTGCTGAGGCTGGAAATAGCTTTCTTCGTGAGTCAATTCACTCAGACTTGGAGATGACCCACTAATGGATGAGGCACGTCGCGAAGAGGGGTAGCGAGAGACGTGAACAATCCCATCAGAAGAGCCTCGATATGGCGACGAGGAGACACGCCGCTGTGATGATTGTGATCTCTCAGGTTCTAGCAGTTGCCTTCCCCGGTTCATCACCATATCAACGCGAGCGGAAGAGGCATCTGCTTCCTGCATCGGAGGAGAAATCCATTGTGAGCGTGCGGACTCTGACGAGATGGAATTGCTCTGGCGACGTCCTTCTTGAGGTTCAGGCTGAGAGGAAAGGCGCTGGGATTGGTGTAGATGGCGCATGGAATCTGGAGGCGATGCAACGGACCTACCCCCGGGATATAGGTGGCCAAGCACGGTGTTGTATGCATTCGCTTGACGTACAATATATTCATGGTGCTCCGATCGAACCAAGGACGACGACCTGCTGGTTGGGGCGCTCACGCTGATGCCAGATTGTCTGGGTGACCGTGACAGCGTTCGCAGATCTATTGACGAGGCGGACGACTCCAATAATGAGCTTTTGTCTATAGCTACATCGGCTTGGCTCTCGGGAGCCAAGGAAGATGCACAAGACTCTGGCATGGGGCTTGTCTCGGCGGTCTGGTTTTGATCCCTGGACAATTCCGTTGGGGGTTTGGGCATCGGGTCAGCCTTCGATTCTTCTTCTGCCTTCCACTGTTGCACTTTAGGATCGTCCAAAACCCCTGTTTGGAAAGCTTCGCTTGACCTGCTGTTCTCTGCAAACCAATCGTCCTTTGGCGATTCTATCAAGAGATCAATGGTTGGTGATTTGGGAGGTAATCCCAGGTCCAAGTCAAAACTCGGACTTAAGGTGGTAGGCAATTCTTTTGAAGCAGGGGATGACTTTTCGACATGTTCTTGCGCGCTCGGTGGGACCGCAGCAGTGGCCGTTTTTCCTGTGGGCATTCCCACGAACGAGTCGACCTTGTCTTTTATCGGAGGGTTAGGTCGGAGAGTGGTTAGTGTGTCGGTCGGTGGCTCTGAGACCAGCTCAGGCATAGACTTGGTGGATGAAGCTTTCATTGGAGAAGCACCAGACCTAGGCTGGCTATGTTTCATCTCCAACCCATCGTCTTCGCATATGTTAGCAAAGGGATGACAGCAAAGAACGAGGGTGCAGTCACCTGATGAAGAAGCACTCCCTGCTGGCGACTCGTCGGTAGTTTCGGATAAATCTTCTTCTGTAGCAGTATCAGCACTGGCAACGCTCTCCGCTCTAGGACAACATACCAACGATTGTGTTCGAGAGAGGACTTCTTGCTAGCGACGTGTTACTCCGGTAAGCTTGCCTTCGATGGCCAGAATTGAAACTCGAATGTCTGGAAGAATGTCGTGCCGGACCCTTCTCAAGAGGTTGCCCCATCATCGAAGCAATGGTTAGATCGCCAGCACTCCAGGATCTATTGGCCTTCAACTTTGGGGCCATAAATTTATCAGATCCCGGGGCAGTCATCTCTCGTCGCACCAGTTCATGCATGTCTGGCCTCGCAGGCTTCGCAGAAGGGGTCCTCACGTTTTGAGAGTCTGCAGCAGCATGTTGGGGAACATGCACATGTTTAGACTGAGGCGGCTTTTTTACAGCAGGCGACACACGCTGAGACTTCTTTTCTTCCTCTACTGACGGCTTCTTGGTACTCTTCCGCCGACTGAAAATGGCCATGTTGGCTTCGGGATTTTGCTTGACTCTCTGATGATATGGAAGATGTGTTCAACCGGGAACCCAGTGACAGTCGCGATGCGGGAAAGGCTCGTCCGATCCCAGACAGCTATATGGAGTCGCTGTGGTCTGCAGTGGGGCGTCTGAAAACAGGAGAAGTCGAGTATTATGGCCGGATTCGAGTTGGATAGCGGGTCTCAGCTGCTTTCCGGTCGATCGTGCCGGGATAAGGATTGGACAGCAAGGAATGGATGGATATGGCCAGACTCGGAGCGGAATGGCAACAGAAAGCTTGTAAGAGATGGACTTGGAATCTGAACGAGAAAGTTGGAGGACACAGCGACGGTGACGGTGACAGTGGCAGTGGCCGTGGCAGTGGCAGTGGCAGTGATAGAGATAGAGACAGACGGTCGGGGAGAAAGAAAGATGGCGGTCAAGATCCCTTTCGAAATGAGGGCATCAGGGCGAAGATAAAGACCATCGCGCTGACTACTGTTTGGAACGATGGTGGTGGAGACGAAACAAGGTATGTGACATGAACTACTGTGGTTTCGTTGCCGCTAATCGGGTAGTGGCTCTCGGATCCGGCAGCTTGTCCTTTAGCCCCGGTATGAGTAGGAGGCGATGGATGCGGCATGATGAAAGCGGAAGAAGCATGATTACTGGAGGTGCCAGGGGGTTGAATACGGTATGATGATTACTGGAGGTGCCAGGGGGCTGAATACGGTATAATGATTACTGTAGGTATCAGTGGGATTGAATACGGTATGATGATTACTGGTGCCAGGGGGTTGAATACGGTATGCATGATTACTGCAGGATAGAATACCGTATACGTTGTTACTGCAGGTGCCAGTGGGATGGAATACGGTATGATGATTACTGGTGCCAGGGGGTTGAATACGGTATGCATGATTACTGCAGGATAGAATACCGTATACGTTGTTACTGCAGGTGCCAGTGGGATGGAATACGGTATGATGATTACTGGTGCCAGGGGGTTGAATACGGTATGCATGATTACTGCAGGATAGAATACCGTATACGTTGTTACTGCAGGTGCCAGTGGGATGGAATACCGCATGCATACTTCCCCTGTAGGTGCCAGTAGGATAGAATACCGTATGCATCATTCCCAAAGCGTTATAGCCCTCTACTGCCACTCTCTGCTTGCATACGGCTTCCAAGGTTACGGCCTCAGCTGATGACAATACGGCCTCTGCTGGTAATGACAACACGGCCTCTGCTAGTGATGACAATACAGCCTCTGCTAGTGATGACAATACGGCCTCTGCTAGTAATAACAATACGGCCTCTGCTAGTAATAACAATACGGCCTCTGCTAGTGATGACAATACGGCCTCTGCTAGTAATAACAATACGGCCTCTGCTAGTAATGACAATCCAGCCTCTGCTAGTAATGACAATCCAGCCTCAGTCTACCTATACCCGGCACTAAAAGAGACAAACGGTGACAGGGTAACAATGCTCCGTACTGGCAACGGGACAGACGACTAGATTGAGCCGACGACTAGGTTGAGCCGCTGGTAGGCAACCATTGTTGACATCCTTGAAGATCAAGGTGTTTCGAGAGGGAAGGTTGTTGAAACGGTCAGAGCCCATAGCCCGCTACTCCGTAGAGTCAGGTTGTGGCGTTGTTTGTACATAGTAGCTAGATCCCAGTGCGCATCTTGTCATTGGGGGCGAGAGTACCGCAAACGGCTGTCTAGCATAGACTCGGACGTTTTCAAGTTTTTGCCTTCAGCTTTGTGCTATACCTATACCACCGACTTCTGCTTCTCGCCTGCAGATGAGATACCCACGTTAGCAGGAGTAATGCCGGATTCTTATCATTGCTTCATTTCTCAACAGGAATAGTCCCGCAGCTCAGACCACCTGCACAATAATTCCGGAATGAAGACCACCAGCGTCCAACATGGTATTAATATCTACGAGAATCAATGTCAATCATCATTAAGTTGCCCGGCCAGGAGTGGTACAGAGAGCAAGAACTTCACCGTGCAAAGCCTCTTCATCATAGCCACAGCGGAAGCCAGGCCTTGATCCAAGACTAGAGACTAAGAATCTGCCAACGACGAATCAGCGCGTCCCCAGGTTTAATCCGGGCTTGCCATTGGACCAAGCATTGCGATGGGGCCGTGGAGGGAGCATCTCCTCTCACCTACATGCGGATGGTACTATGCTACTTCCTGGATCCTCGTTCTCGCATCATTCTTCTTCTTCCAAGGTTGTGAGCTGAAGCCCCATGGTTCGCACCAGGATGACTCGATGAGCCGAGACGACCGAAACGCGGCATCTGGCGAACACATGCACGACAGGATAGAAGAAGGTTGCCGCTCTTCCACAACTTCAAACATCTCCAACTTGCTTCTAGCCATGGTCTCGAATGTCGGTAGTTTGGTTGCCAGATGCAGGTACTTCGGCTGCAACTGAATACAAAAGTTTAGACCATGCAACTACTCCCACTCCCTACTCCCTACTCCTTACTCCTTTTTCTTTCTTTTGCATACGCAATGCCTACCACAGTTACTAACTATGTCTGGGTACAACCTGATCCAGCCTACCAGCACCGGGGCCGGATCCTCCACATGCGCATTGGAAAATGGGAGAAGAGCGGTATTTGCATCCGATCCCGCCAGGCTGCATTGGAAGCATTCAAAGTCTGCCGGCGCCCATTGCAGTGTCACAACCTCGAAACTACTTGAAGGCTTGCTCGAAGTTGAATTCAATGCGGTGTATACCCAATATTCTAATGTTGCAACTGCCATTCGTACCCCAAGAGAAAGGAAAGGGCAAAAAGCCTTTGCAATGTATCATATTTCACTTCAAGAATCACCTCTTTTTGTGTCTGGAAATGAGAGACTGGATGTCTGGAAATGAGAGACTGGATGCGTGGAAATGAGAGCTGGATGCATGGAAATGAGAGAGACTGGATGCGTGGAAATGAGAGCTGGATGCATGGAAATGAGAGAGACTGGAGGCATGGAAACGAGAGAGACTGGAGGCATGGAAATGAGAGACTGGAGGCATTTCCAGTGACAGACACATCAAGCTCTCTAGGTCTCAGCCTGCCTAGTGTTGAAGGATATCGGGACTGATGTGTTTTCTAAACAAACCCACACCATTGATGGTCTTGCCAACAATTCGTAAAGGAGATATCTCATCATGTCCAAATTTTGGTTGTGTTGGAGGTGCCAGGTGGTTGAAAACATGGTTCGCTCCTGGGGTGACGACTGACGAAGTAAAGCTACAAATCTGTCACTGTCACTGTCAGTTCGGTCGTTTCCAGACAACTGAAACGATATTCTCGGATTCACTATTGTTTCGACCATCTGATATAGCCACAACCTTATCGATACCCGCAGGCCTCTGGACAAAGTCGCCATCGGACGGGATTGACAGCGCTAGCTACGTGCGAGTCATTTACGACTCCTTGTGGTCCTGCTGGGAGCCTCTCTCCTACACTATTGCCGTCGCGACCCACGATCTGTACCATACCGCCCCCCATCATCATCAGAAGTTTATCGCGTACACACATTGACAGACGGCGTCGCATACGCCAGTGCTGCTGTCCAGCGTTCCGCTGTGGTTGAATACTGCACCACTAGAACGTTGGGAACACCACACGCGCCCGCTCCTCAAATTGCGACGCTTCGTGAAGAACCGCAACCACACCCAGGTTCCACTATCTCCACCTCAAGTCTTCCAGCGCGACACCGGGCGAACCAAGAAGTCGACAGTCCGGAAGCATTTCCTCACCAGACTGGTTCGGCGCGACCCTGTCCACCTTGACAATGGATACAAACGAAAGGAAACGAGTCAAAGTCTACGAACTCAAGGCCAACGACTGGTTCGATAGAGGGACCGGCTTTTGCACAGGCACAGTCATAAACGTGAGTATAGGGACTCATCACCGCGTTGTTTACTTTGACTGCATGGCGTCACGCGCCAAGCCATGAATGGATTTCATATCAGGCGACAGATATGCTGACACCATGTGTCATATAGGATGAAGCTCGAATACACGTTCAGTCGGAAGACGAGCCAGAACGCACTCTGCTCGAGACCAAAATCGCCAAAGATGATGGATACCAGAAGCAACAAGGTGCGCCTCAGCGCCCCAGGCCATTTGCGATCGCGTGCTGATGATCATCACAGATACGCTCATCGTATGGACAGAATCGAATGTCACCGACATGGCGCTCAGCTTTCAGGAGCCAGAGGGATGTGCGGCCATATGGTGCGCATTTCCACAATGATATTGATGTGTACGAGTCACTGACATGGCCAGGGAATTTGTGAGCGAAGCACAACAGCGGTTGGGGGGTAATCCTGGCATAGGTAGGCATCGCGATTCACAATCCCCGAAAACACTGGAGGAATTCTCACATCAAGCAGTGGATGATGGTGTAGACGATACCGCGGACGCCGTACAGCCATTTGCTCTACCGGCACCAGAACTCGGCAATCTGGCGGAAATCGAGAGCACGATGCGCATGGCGAACAGCACTGCACAAGGCAGAGAGGCTTTGACAAAATTCACCCTGGCATCAGATTTGATATCAAAACTCGTGCCGCTGGTGGAGATGGCCGAGGACCTGGAGAGCTTAGCGGATTTACATCGATTGTGTAACATCATGAAAACCCTTATATTACTCAACGATACCGCAATCATCGAGAATGTGGTTATGGATGACGTAGTCATAGGCGTGGTTGGAGCATTGGAATGTAGGCGGCATACTTATCAGAGATCTGGACACGCTGACGAGACTATAGATGATCCCGACTTCCCGAGTCATAAAGCAAATCACCGGCAGTACCTCAAAGATACGACGAGATTCAAAGAGGTGGTGAGGATAGAAGCTCCCATGATTCGGAAGAAGATCCACTACACATACCGACTACAATACCTCAAAGATGTGGTCCTTGCTCGCATATTGGACGACCCCACCTTTTCGGTTCTCAACTCCCTGATATTTTTCCACCAGGTGGACATAGTTCAACATGTTCAGAGCAACGGCCAATTTATAAAAGAGCTTTTCAGCATTTTCAACCCCACAGAGTTGAGCCTCCAACGCAAGAAAGATGCCGTCATCTTTATCCAACAGTGCTGCACAATTGCAAAGGGCTTGCAAGCAAACACGAGACAACAGCTGTACCAGAATTTCATTGGAAGCGGTCTACTCGGCGTCATAATCTTCGCGTTGAAACACACGGATCCTTCCGTCAGGGTTGCGGGGACCGAGATTCTGATGGCATTGATCGACCATGACCCACTCGCAATGCGCGGAAATATATTCAAGGCAGTGGCAGACCACCAACAGCCCTTAACCGATATCCTCATTGAGCTGTTGCTGGTGGAAGAAGATCAAGGCGTGAAGACACAAATGGCGGATGCGATCAAGATTCTATTGGACCCAACCGCAAACGCACAAAGTATCGATACTATTGTAGGTCGTGCAAACGGTGACTTTCTTGCGAAGGTGCGCAATGGCAGCTCCCAGCCCGACTCATTTATTCTCGACTTTTATAACGATTCTGCGAAGAAACTGTTCCGTCCATTGAAAGATTTGGAACACAAGTCAGGTGTGTGAAAGCTGCATCCTTGAGGCACTTGATCTTCTACTAACATGAATTGCTTAGTGGCGGACCTCACGACTCAGGAAGTCTCGTTATACGTCCACCTCGTCGAAGTCCTCTGTTTCTTCGTGCGTCAACATGCTTACCGAAGCAAATACTTCCTCCTGCAAGACAACCTCCCAGAACGCGTCGCTCAGCTCCTCTCCTCCCCAGCAAAACACCTCAGGCTCACAGCTCTGAAATACTTTCGCACCTGCATCGGCCTGCACGACGACTTCCATAATCGACAAATCATAAGCAATGGCATTTTCGAGCCAATCTTGAACATCGTATACGAAACAATGCCCAGGGACAATCTACTGAACTCGGCTTGCTTGGAGTTCTTCGAATTCATCAAGAGGGAAAACATGAAGGCTCTGACGATCAATCTGGTCGAGCAGTACAGGGATAAACTGGCGGGTATAACATATGTGGAAACATTCAAGAATCTGATCGAGAAATACGAGAAATACACGGCACCACAGCCAGAAAATATGTCCTTCACAAGCGTGGACACCGAACAAACCCAGAGCAGGGCGGTGGTCAATGGAGGACGATGGGGTCAAGGACTAAAAGCTCCAGATCATGAAGAGGAGGCATACTTCAATGGAGTGGGTGACGAGGAAGAAGACGACGAGTTCTCTGCCATCTCGAAGTCAAAACCTACCAACGGCGTATCAGCGATGAAGCCTCTCGTGAATTATACGGACGATGACGATGATGGCACTATGGATATCCTGGCCCAGGACCCATCCACAGCTATTTCTGGGGACACATCATCAGATCTTCTTCATGAGACCGACGAAACGATCCCTGTTCCAGAGCGACTGGCGGAGAAGAGAAGGAGAGAAGAGGAGGATGAGGATGAGCTGAGCAAGCTTTCAGCAAAACCCGGCAAGCGACGAAGCTCGTCAATTAGCAGTATAGGGAGCGCACCTAGTACACACGCACAAACTCTTCGCCGTGATGGCCGGAAAAAGAGCATCAGTAGTGGCAAAGACGGCCCACCGCAGAAGATCTTAATATCCCTCGCTGTCAAGTCCGGGAATGAAAATGCGCAATCGGAACCGGAATGAACAAGCGAACGATGCATTTGGCGTTTTGGAGTCATGGCCCACGATGGTGGTGACGAAAGCCTGTCTTCATGGGTCACGGAATGATGAAGGACAGGCACATAAGGGCGTCGCTCTAGGAGTCTTTGTTGTGCATTTGGTTTGGCTAGTCAACAGCAACCATTTTTGGACGGTTTGGGATACCACACATCATTTTACTCCTCGAAGCTCGGCATTCGCGTTCGTTCGAGTCTTTTGGATCGGTGGCCTTGTAGAATATTAGTTGGGAGGCACAAATCATGCGCTTCAATGATCAAAAAAGTTCCCAAATTCGTTGGCTGATATCATGTGATGGGCTGGATCGAGTCCACCTGCGATGATCAAATGAAGTTCCGACTCTTGGTACTTCCGAGTCCTTTTCATCATTATTCATCAACCAGCGGTGCTGCGAGACTTTCTTAAGCCAGTCTAGCAGAAAGCTGAATATCCTAACATGAAACTCTATCAATTCCGACCCAAAAGACAGTCACAGCCCAATTAAGCCAGCCGCCGCATCTCGCCACGAGATACCAAGAACAATTACACCCACGACTACTGTAGCTGACTACTCTAGGATATTCTTTCTGCTGTTTCTTGGCACCTTTACGGGCGTGAGTCTTCAATTCTGCAACAGCAGTGGTTTCGGAACTAGACTTCTTAGGCAAAACGCATGAACGACATCTCGGGAGCAGCCGAATGGCACGGCTACAACTGCCTTCTGCCGCTGTTCTCTCTCTCGCCCTATAAACTAAACCTTTCATTTCATTTATTTCGCCTGTTTCTAGGCATTGACCAATCTATTCGCTCGATCATGCCGCCTGTCACTCACTTTCTCCTCGAACCTTGGAGCTCATGTCGAGCTTCGGGGAGAAAGACCAGCTTCATCAAGATTGTCCAGGCTTTTCGAATATACATTTGTCAAGCAGCTACTGTACTTGGAGAATGGGTTCCTCACGCTTGTCTTTGCAGTCCTTTAAAGACTTGCATTGTCTGCACATGCGCTCATTTTGTTCCTTGTTTACCAAGGACTGCGACTTCGTTCCCAGAAACTTCCTCTCCTGATTCTCGCCTTCGCTGGTTTGAGGATTCCGACTGGATCGCCACCGAGAATCATTCTCGCCTCCGACGTTTCTGGGTCTTTCGCCACCATGGCGTCTCGAATCTTGTTTGCTGCGGTGGTAACCGCCTTGTCCTGGAACGGATTTGTACAGGCCGACAGTTTGGAGAAGCGTTCGTTTAGTATCCCGCACTCGACTCCACCGCAACGTTATCTTGATGGTCCGGAGGCTCTACGAAAGGCATATTTGAAGCATGGATTCGAGGTGCCAGAAGCCCTTCGATTAAGGAAACGCCAAATCATAACCGTTGGGGTAACGGGACCCAACGATGTGGATCCTGCTGTGCCAGCAACGACGGCCAGTGAGGTTGCGGTTACGGAGAAGAACGATCTGGAATATCTGTCTCCGGTTGACATCGGTGGAACGATGATGCAGCTGGATTTTGATACAGGGTCTAGCGATCTGTAAGTGATGTTGATGTTGAATTCTGGATCAGGCGCGCTGCGCACGGTGATGAAAGGTCTGGAGCAAATAAATCGACGCCTCGTGGGAAGAAACCGGAAGCACCTAGCTTGGTTTCAGCCGAGTCGCAGACCTTTCTTCGCTGTGTTTAGCTAATTGTGCCAATGTTGACCATTCGAGAGGCCTCTTTGCTGACTAGAGGCGCAGATGGGTGTTTTCAGAGCATCTACCTCAGCAACAGCGGCGCGGTCACCAGTTCTATTCCAAAGCAAACAACACTGGCGGAAAGCCATTGGATGGTCTGTCGTGGAAGATCGCATATGGAGATGGGAGCGGCGCATCTGGAGTTGTCTTTGCCGACAGAGTAAAAGTAGGTGAAGTGACGGCCACACGGCAAGCTGTCGAGGCCGCCACTTCAATATCCGCCCAATTCATCGAGGAGCATTCAGATGGCTTGCTAGGCCTGGGATTTGGAAACACGAATACGATCAAACCGACGAGGCAACCTACTTTCTTTGAAAACATCAAACCATCACTCAAAGAACCCCTTTTCACCGTCACACTGAAGAAGAACGCAACCGGTGTCTACGATTTCGGCTACATCGATCCCCAGAAATACATCGAACCACTCCAATACGTGCCCATAAACACCACCCGCGGCTACTGGGAATACACCACAACCGGCTACTCTATAGGCGACGGCCCCCTGACAAAAACTTCGTTCCAATCCATCGCGGACACAGGCACAACCCTCCTCCTCCTTCCCCCAGATATAACCCGCGCCTACTACGCCTCCGTCAAAGGCGCAACCATGAACGCAACAGAAGGCGGGTACGTCTTCCCCTGTCAATCTCTCCTCCCCGATCTCACCGTCGAACTCACCGGCGGCGTCAAAGCCACCGTCCCCGGTACCTTCATGAATCGGAGTCTTAGTATGACCAAGGGCAGTAAGAGTTGTTATGGGGGTATCCAGCAGGGAAGTGACACGTTGAGTATCTGGGGCGATGTATTTTTGAAAAGTCAATTCGCCGTTTTCGATGGCAGAAGCCCGCCCAGGATCGGGTTTGCCAAACAGAATGAGCGGTTTAGTGTGGCTACGCCGTATTCACCGCCGAGGGCGGAGACGCCTCCTAGTCCGCCGCAAGCGGGTGCGTCGCCGCTTTTACCGACGGTTTCGATTCCGGGGGTTGTGGTACCCGGACCTGTCATGACATTGGGGCCGATTGCGCCTTTGAAAGGAGTTGAGAGTTTGAAGGGGAAGGTGGGATGGGTGATGGGTCTTTTCGATGAGTTGGTGGATAAGTGGAAGAGCGGTACCGGGCCGGAGAAGGATGGTGTTATTGGAAGGGACAGGCGGATGGTTGGGCGGTTTAGGTTTGAGGAGGAAAGATGAAGACGATGCTGAAGTTGAACATGTCATGTATGGTTGAAGTAATATACTAGTAATATTCTCCCTTTGTTGCTGAGAGTGTTGGACGTGAAGCTTCAGCAAATACGTCTGGAGAAATCATACACTATTCTTATCGTCTGAGTTTCTGAGGTTGTAGGAGTTCAGAGGGATGAGGACGCACGGTGGGTTCTTTGTGAGGGTTGTAATGGTGCACCATATAATGTCCTATGAGATCTCGATCGGATATCCCTGGGTGGGGGTTAACTTATTTACTGGGGTACTCCATATCGGTGCGTCTGTCCTCAACTGATACATTGTCTCTCCATCTCTTCATCTCTTCATCCCTCACACTCATCATGCCATAGCCATGAGATGGACTTCACGAGCGAGCTGCCATCTTACTCATATCACACTCATCATGCCATAGCCATGAGATGGACTTCACGAGCGAGCTACCATCTCACTCATATCTGGATCCATCATATTGCTACAGATATGCTCGCGGGCTATAAAAGCGAAGTTGTCATCTCCACATTCCAAAAACTTCATCAAACTTAACGCCTTCGTAGTTTCCTGCTCTTTGGTTGCCTATCCTCTACCTTGACAATCGATCGTTATTCGGAACAAACATAGAGGCTTCTCTCTATTTTCCCCGGCTCAACGTATCCAGTTTCGTAAAGCAGTCGCTCAAACCGAGTTCGACACAGCTAGATTGCCAGCAAACTCTGAATAATGATTGGCAGAATCTTTCTGTCGCCGAATTCGATTTGATAATTTTGCAATCCAGTAAGTTAATCGTTGGCGAACATGATTAAAAGACGAGTTGTAGTAAGAATCATTGTGGACGACACCCAATCATTCCGTACTGGTCAAAGTAGAACCGACAGTATATGCAGGTGATTTTGATATTCTTGCTGTGCGCATCCACGCGCTTGTGTGCTCCTTCGCGATCGTGTTCTTTCCATGGCCTGTTCTCACGTTCACATCCTTCTCCACGGCAATACTCGCAGTCGATCCACCATCGATGAGTTTCCGTATCGAAGAATCGCCGAGGGACATATTCCTGGTTGTGTAACTGAGTTCGTCCCTGGTCCTGGTTCTTCTGGCCATTTGCTTGCTTTCTCTGCCTAGCTTCGTTCTTCAAGACGATGGTGTCGCTCTTTGGTTGACTCTCGGGGTGTTTGTTTTCCTTGTCGCCATCGTCATCGTCATCGTCGCCATGGCTTTGGCCCTGGGGTTTGAGGTCCTTTCGAGTTGGGCTGAGCTCATGTTGTTGAGTCAAGTTCTTGGGTCCTTCGTTTTCCTTGTCTTCAATGTTGTCCTGGCTTCGGACTTTGACCTCCTTGCAAGGTGGGCTGAGATCGTTCGCGGCAGGTTCCTCCATTTTCTCTCGAGTAAGGCTGTCATCATCGTTTGCGCGCTCTCTCATGATCGTTCGAGTAACGTTGGCATTGTTGGCGGCGCGCTCTCCCATCACTGCGCGCTTGCGACCCGTGATTGGCAATGGGTCTGGGGTTGTTGACACGGGTTCTGGCGTCGCGGTGGACTCGATGAAGCTGTTAACATTAGATTTTGACTTCCTCACTTATTTTCGACGCGCTCTCTTGACTTGTTCACCTCCAAACGAATAGCAATGACCATGAATTTCTGGCAATTCAATTGCTCAAATTGGCAGGCAGTTGTCGCCCCCGCTATCGAGTTGAGGGACATGGAAACGCGCAACATGTCCGGTGGCTGGTTAGGCGTGCGGAGGACTTACTGATGTGGTAGGACATTAGCAGTGCCGTCCGCGATGTCTGCGAGAAGCGATGCGAGGTTTGTCTTCTTGGCCGGCATACTTGGGCCTTGACCTGAGCCTAAGGTAGGGGAGGGATGGGGAGCCATTGTCTGTTCGGGCCTTGAGAATTGAATCGATGCGAGGTTTCGAGTGTGAGTAATGATGTGAGAGAAAAGCTGGAGTGTTTACACTGCAGATGGTCTTGACACAGAGGCTCACGTCGCTAGCTCACGCGTCTGATACAACACAGGGCGACTCGGATGGTCTCATTGGTGCGTACATTTCTTATCTGATCATGGGACGACGGGCCGGTCCTTAGGCGTTCGTTGCGGGTGTGCTTGACGATAGCCGCGATATCAGTGTTTACATCAACACAGTAAGTCTTGTTCACACTAGTGATGGTTAGCTAACTCCCTTAGCAGGCGAGAAGATACCATAACTTTCACAACTTCGAGTCTACTACCTCACTTCGTACCTCGAGCATTAACTCTTATCATGACCGACTCTCCAGTCACGCAGTCGAGCGTAAACTCAGACATCATCAGCACAAAGATCGCAGCACGGCTTCCAGAAAAAATCCAGTCATTCGTCAACAGTCTCGATCGAGCCGAGCTGAAGGCATTGCGCGCTTCCTTGAGCAAGTAAGTACAAT
Source organism: Venturia nashicola (assembly GCA_004522665.1). Lineage (NCBI taxonomy): Eukaryota > Fungi > Ascomycota > Dothideomycetes > Venturiales > Venturiaceae > Venturia > Venturia nashicola. The sequence goes on from SNSD01000021.1 coordinate 57,050, forward strand.
ATCAAATATTTGGAATCTTTGAACACGACTGATAGGAACGTAGACACTGGCACTTTGACTTCTTGGAGCTCCCACTTGAGCTCAGGGAGTCCATATATGAGTTCATCTTCGAAGGGAAAGGCAGTCAACCCACAGCTATCACACTCTCAAGGAGGACCACAAGCATCGCTCGATCGGACCTATGTTCAACAGCAATTCTCTCAACATGTCGCCAAATTCACCAAGAAGCAAGCAACGTCCTTTACAGGCAACATCCTGCCAAACTCATCGTCAATCAGAAAGCTGCCAAGTTTGGTTACAAATTGCAGAGTATCGACGTTGCTGCAAGCACTGGCTTCACGCGTCTCGATGTGGACATTTCCGTAAACTCTGACTGGTTATACATTGAGTATGGTCAGAAAAGGCAGGGAACTCTGGGTCACTTGCTCTCTACTTGGGTAGACAGGCTGGTCTCGGCTCTGCAACCGACCAACTCTGGAGGCAGTAGAACCATCAACATGAACGTTCGTCTTAGCGGTTGGCTTGGCAACTCGATCAATTATTTCGATGATGTCGACGAACTCTTGGCCAAAACTTGTTGGTTCCGTGTCCAGATCGCCGCGGCAGTGCAAGAGATGCGTCAAGACCTGCATACAAGATTGCCAGCCATAGAGTTCACGATCACGTCGGACGTCGAGGCTATATATCCGTGGCTCCGTGTCGTGCGCGAATCCGCCTTCAAACTTCAGTTCCATCATTCGGCCGTTCGAAAAGTCGCCCATTTGTCGATGGGCGAGTCCCAACGCCTAACCATCGAATGGCAAAAAGTTGGGCTCGACGATAAATTTTGAGGTGGTAAGCTGAGCTGCAACTTTGTGACAAATGCTGTGTTCTTGCCGATTGCTAACCGGTGATCAGGCTTGCTCCTTCTGCACCAGGCGCCACCGTTTTTGAAGCGATTCAACTTGCTTTTGATTTTATTTGAACGGATAGGTAGATGTTTCACGACATCGATATTCAATTGGCGATCGGAAAAATTAGGTATGGAATAGGACGACGAGAAGGAGTAAGGTACGAGAGCGGTTGGGAGCTTTGGAGCATGGACGGAAGTCGTGGTTAATAGCTTGCACCATTTCATAGTTTGATGGAAATGAAGTGATGATCTGTAAAGACTCTCTCGATGATTTAGTCCTGTGACGATGACCAGACATCAATCTGTCTTCTTCTTCGTTGTGCAGAGTACAGTGACCCGAACCATCTTGGCTTACTTCTTCAGCTTTCAAGTGAACCTAGCAGACCTCAGATGGGTAACGTGACGTTTGCCTTGGCTTATATGCCTTCTCATCATGACCTCTTCAGACTTTTACAATACAACCAATACCTCTTTTGCCATGGCAAGCCAAAATCGCATGGAGCAATTACATATCGAAATCCATGCCATCCATTGCAAATGTGGCTACGGAAAGCCTCGAACAATGGCAAAGCCAGCGGTCACTGCTCATATCGGGTAAGCTATGTTTCCGGTTCAAGTCATCCAGAACAATGAATAGAAGCCGACTTGTTGTTGGCAATATATCCAACAGCTAACGGTATCGATGTCGGTCCACAGTCAACCGCTACAGACCCAATAGCGATGTTGGATGTGGAGGAAGGTGAATCGCAACATCAGTACATGAATAACTAACGAACTACAGACGAAGTGGCCAGTTCAAATTCCTGAGCCTGCCACTGGAACTAAGAGAAGCCATATATGAGCTCTTGTTCGAAGATAACAAGCATTACCCGCCAAAGAAGTTGCGTCTCAAAGTCAGAAACAGTCGGATCCTTCGTTTAGCACACGAGCTTGCACCAAGCTCCACGCTTGAGCGTCCAATGCCAATGGAGATTCTACGAACATGTCAGCAGATCTACTACGAAGCTAGGACTGTACTTTACAGAATGCGTCCCGTTGAAATCTGCGTCGGCACTTGGACCAGAAACATGCACTTCCTCGACTCCATTGATGTTGCTCCACTCATCAATGCCCGCAAGCTTCTGATTAGTATTAGAGGGACTAAGTACGCTGGCCCAATCCAATACGCACAGAAACGAAAAGGATCATTAGGAAGCATGTTGGCCAGATATGCGGATGCCTTGATCATGTCGAACATCACTTCTGGGCCCAATAGAGAAATTCGCCTCCATTTCAGCAACAATCCTTATGAAGCAATCAAGCCTCTCGCAGATGATGAACAGCAGGGCGGGGGTTGGTATTTGAAAGTCTGGTATTGGGCACAAGTAGGCGAAGCTGTAAAAAACATGCGAGAAGATCTGAAGAAGCGAGCACCATCCATGCATAACCTGACTCTTACCTCAGATATAGAGGGCAAAATACCAAAGGTCAAGACAAGCCGATACGACGCTTCTCGAGTATGGTATCGCAATTTCAAGACTAAGCATGAAGGCTTCCTCGGACTCGCTGCGAATGGGAAAGTGGCCCTTGTTGCAGCTCCTCCACCCAAGCCAAAGCCCGAGTCCAAGATCAAGCCCCAGCCTAAGTCGAAGCGAAAGACCAAGCCGAAGACAAAAGCCAAGATCAAGACTACGAAATGAAGAGACTTTTGTAAGTTGATGCCCCTGAACGGAAGAATGTCCTCGACTCACAATTTAGAAGCCAATACAAATAAAGTCTTCTACTAAGCTTGCTTTGCCATCTCTTAGAAATATGGCTGGCCATTGCGCACCTTGGAAACCGATGGCCATCGAAATAATGCAAAGAGACAAGTCCATCGATATCTATAACGAGCCCAGCGATCCCGATAAATGATAGCCATGTCAAACATGCCCAGTCCAACTCGGAATCTCCGGAGATCCCAAACAAAATGAATACCATGGTTCCCAGACTCCTTATGATGAAGCTGTCGAACACATCCAATCAGAAAATGAACGAGGGAAAAAATGAACGAGGGAAAAAATCAACGAGGAAAAAGTGAACATGATAGAGGACAACACTTGCTCGAAAAACAACGAAATTGGACATCCCCAATGCCTTTTCTTTTTGGTGCAGACGGTGGTAAACCGAGTTGACAAAGGGTATTTTGCGTTTTCCTTCTTCCCAGCATGCCAATACGTTGCGGATTTTCTTTGTAACCTGCATAGGTACTTGTACATCATTAACTCCGCATTTATACTTACCCAAACCAAACAAGCGCCCGATAACTAAGCTTCATCAAGCATCCAGAGCATCCACAATTCCTGATCCACCAAGCCTTACCTTGGCGTGCCATCAGCCTTGTGGTAGATCTTGGAGTACATCCTCTTATGATCCAATCCGCTCATCTTACACTCCCCGCCCTCATTGTTTCCAAAATCAAACGATATAACCTCCCCAGCAATATCTCCAACGGCAACAAGTATATCCCATCCTGAATAACCCGCTCCTGTCAAAACATCAATGGTATCCACATCATACAGGGAGCGAAGAACCCCATCGGCAATTTCAAGAAGGAAAGGAGAACTGTCCATATCTCTCTCAAAGTCCCTCCATACCCTCAGAATCCCCAACCCAAGGCACTTTCGGAGCCTGGCTGGAAACCCGTCCTAGTCCTCTCTAATCAAGAGCTTGTTTCACTACTTTTATCAGGTGCCCCCTTCTCAACGTTTGTATTGTCCTCTTGCCGTACCCACCCAAACTTGATAGATACAGAATGTCATATGCGCCTAGGATTAGTATTGCTATACTTTGGACAAGCGTCCAGCTCACTCTTTGCACTTTTTGACGATCAGATCCAGTACTCCCCAACAGATAACGCCAGTGTTGGCATGATCAACAAATATTGCGAGATGAAAGCAGTGCAAGACATTGCTGACGTGGAACGTTGCGATTCGATTGAGTGTAATGCAATTGATGCCACGATCATGTCAACACCCGGCAAACCTTGGGGAAAAAATCCCACAGTCCAAAAAGATTGAGCCAATCGGCTCCGCAATTGTCGCCCCAAAGCAGCAAATATTTTCTCCTGCCCCTGACTCCAAAGCTCATTCCATTAATTCATATCATCGTAAGATGCTCGTTCGCACCCAAAAAGATGTGTATATCATCGTATCTCGAAGGTGGTCGGTCTTGGTTATCCTCGAACATGACGATGCTTTATCCCAACAACAAATCATCTTCCAGCCAGCGGGGCCTTCTTGCAGTAATTTGCCGGGAATGCGCCTTGTACACCCCCTTTCTCACCTTCCCACCAATCCTCCTGATTTTGCGTCTTCTTCACTATTCGGATGCGATCGCCCTCCCGAAAGGAAAGATCGCCAGCGCTCTCTCCATCAAAGTCATACAAAGCAATGACATACTCAAACTGGTGACTGGCAATTCGCTTCGGAGGCGGTGGTGGAGGTGGCTTCTTTTTCGCTGCAATACTCTGATTCGAGATGGTCGTTGCTAGAGAGTTACTTGATGCGCGATTTGCGAGCTGTTTATTGTTTTGGAAATATCCTGAGCCATTTCTCTCAGAATATGTAGAGACCGGAGTGAGTCTGCCCGGCGAAGGTTTAGATTCAATCCTGAGCATCGGTGGCGATTCTGGTCCATCTACACCTCCAACCCCTGACGGTCGTCTGATTGGCTTTACCGTCCGTCTCTCTTCAATGGCGTGAGTGGTTTTGCTTCGAATAGCCAGGCCACTATAGCTCTTGGGCTCGTGACCCAACGCCATTGGCTGGTGAACAGCTTTGCCATGAGTGAGCATCTTGAAAGAGCTTTCCACCTCCAGCCTCAACGAAGTGAAGTCCTGTTCAAATGTAGCCATTATTTCCTCGGCCTCGGGAGGCGGAGACTGGAAGCCATGATCCTGGCTGAAGTTGTGGAGAGTGGTGTATAGTTGCGCGAGGAGGGTGTTCTGTATCATGATTTGCGCGTTGAGAAGGTGAGGGAGGATTGAATAGGTTGCGGTGGTCATTTGAGGCAGAGTGGATCTCAGTTTCTCATCGGCGTCCTGATAGACCTGGGATTGAAGATAAAGTCAGTCTTGAAAACAGACGATCTCAATCAACTCACAGCTGTCGCGGAGTCTAGATCTATCTTGTGCTTGGCCAATGCTGTATTCTCGCGATCTGACCTGCTCGTCTTCTTTTCCACAGCCTCTGCTCTGCTTTTGTACCTCTCATAATCCAGTTTTCGATCCTCGCGCTTCTTGATAACCTTCTTGTATTGCTTCACGCTGGCCTTGGCGTCCTTGGCTGGCTCAATGATCCTCTTGTCCACCATGGCAACCTCGGCAAGCATGTCTGTCTTGAGCTCCATATAGTGCGATTTGAGAACATTGACGCGTTCGAGCGTGGATCGAGGTGTGAGTGCATGGCTGGCGTCCTCGCTCCCTTCTGCGGTGACGATATGGGAGTAAATGCTGAGGTAGTCGGACAGCATTGCTGACTGTCTATTGAGAATGTCGCTCCACGCGTCTCGCCATGCCTTTGATCCGTCTATGAGCTGGAGAGCTGTCAGTATAGTTCAATTCAACGTGGTCCAAACATGAGTGTCCAAGATAAACATACAGCTTCGAGCATGCGGTCGGCAGCTTCGAAGTCAGCCAGCAGCATGGCCACTTGAGCATCGTCGGCGGTTCGGGGTAGGAATACCCCGAACTTGCGCTGCATCTTCTGCATCTTGGCTGCCCTTGAAACGACAAAGCTAAAGTGAAGCCAATTGGAGGGGTGGTGAGGTTTGCTGTGAACTATGTGTTGATATGCGTGGAGATCCGTCTCGAAGGTGGAAGCCAATCTGGCCGGACTCAGCCTCACCCGCACCCGTTTGCAACGGCCACTAATATACAGCATCACGAGTCATGGAGCCTCAGTCTCTATACACTGCGCCCTCCGCTCTTTTCCTTCTTCAACTCAACAATCCCTCATCAGGATTCAAACTCACGCTCAAGACAGTCCGACTGGAAAGAGGCTATCTGTCAGATATCTTCCCTGGTGTGTCTCACAATGTGACACCTACGGCGAGCTCTATTCTATCTATACCCCTCCTGTATTTACATTCCGCCAACAGATGGATTATACTCGTTCAAAGATGAGCACCGAGGATGGGTCTGCTACGTACACTACCATACGAGGCTAGAGAGCTTGCTATCCATAGGAATCAACGGAATTGATGAGTACCACTTACCTGACCAGAGACCGATAGGACTTGACTCCTAGACATACTAAGAAGTAATCTCGCCAGAAGTTTTACTGCTCATAAATACGGTTAGAGATATTCTTTTCGACTTCAAGAATTGTTGGTTTCTGCCTTGCTAGAAAAGATCTTGTGTCTCGGATACGGTTTGGATATGAATATGAAACCATTTTGTCGCTACTGAATGCAACTCCATGATGTCATGCATCTTCAATCTACCTTTCCTATCCACATCAACTTCTCTCATTGCTGCATCTCTACTGAAGCTGAAGGTTTGTTGTGAGCTTTAGTAGAGATACAGTAATGAGTAGGACTGATACGGTATCAACCGCCGGAGATTACAACCACTCTCCGCCAGTTTCATGCTATCTGATTGGCTACACATCACGTTATCGGTGGCGGTGTGCGGTAGATTAATCTGAATGTGCGGGAGAAATAGTGATGGCCAACTTGGATCCCAATCGAGAAGGAAGAGTTTGGGCAGGACGATGGTAAAGGTTCAAGTTAGTGTTGCATCCGCCGTAGATAAAGACATGGCTGGACCTCCTCCGTAGGAACGGTGATGCAACACTAACTTTTACTTTTACCATCGTCCTGCCCAAGCTCTTCCTTCGCGATTGGGATCCATGACCGCACGATGCTCGCCACTTCGTCCGCGCCCAGCGACGCGATGTACCGACTCCCCGGGACGGTGAAAGATTTGATGATGAATCGAAATGAACGAGGTTGAACAGGTGTGAAAGCTGCTTGTCCAAATGTGAGGTCCATCGGACAACTTTCCTTGCAAACTTGTGTGCTTTCCTAGATGGCGTAGGCTTGAGCCTCAATTCGGAGATTCCGAGGAAGGCAGTGCGTGTCTCGCCTCGCTTGGCTGAGCGATTGGCGTCGGCAAGCCTCCGAGGCGTATAGGTGTAGAATGCACACGTGAATGCCTACCTGCGTGTAGCATCATCTACACATCGATGGCCGACATGTCCGTGACCGATACTTGCTAGTCGGACTCCTTCTCAATGGTATGTACGCCGGTGCCAATATTGATTGCCGAGCCGATACGAAGTAGCCAAGAGAATTGCGTGAAAAGCTGGGGACAATGTAGACGTCCTGCCTTGTTGCGAATGCGAACACGCTTTGGCGAGATGGTATTTATGTTATATTGGCAGCTGTGGATTCTGTATGTATACCAATGTAAGCCCCTGTCGAGCCTCGGACGTTAAACGATCAAAATGACTAGCATGCTGCAGATCCTATGCCGGAGAAGTTGAGTTTCGGGTATGGTGAAGAAATTGAAGGATGGAAAGTATGTGCGTACTCAGTGCTGCTGTCAGCGGTAGAGAAAGGGATGAAGCCGCAAGAATAGCGGGAGCGGGGAGGCCTCCGGGAGGGTGACATGATGTGCTCCATCGACCATTTCTGTGCTCCGTAGGCTGAGTTCTTCATCCTGGAAGCCGTGGACGTGGGTTAAGACTGAAGACAAGCGAGATCAAGACAGGCTGATGGATGGGGATTATTATTAGCCAGCTCGGTAAAGTCAAGCACTAGTCCCCACGCCATCAGAGCTTGTCGATATGACCAGCGAGATGTCTTATCCAAATTGTTTCTATTATTGCAGGTAGGTGGACGCGATACCATCTGTGCTCCATGATTTCTCATCGCCAGGCAAACATAGAGCTCGATAGGATGAGGTCGGAAACAGAATGACGAATATGACATCAAGAAGAGAGTCCAGCGATTCAAACAAACGATCCCGTCCCTCAAATCTCCAGGACTGTGGAGAGGAAGAAACTTCTGAAAGAACCGCAACGGGTTCGATGTTTGAAGCTTTCCATCATCTCATCAATGCGCACCCGTGACACTACCAAACTACTAAACACCAACAGAAACAAAGATTCGAGATCAAAGCCTATAATTACAAATACACCGACAACCACTGATTCAGCCATCGACCAATCGATAGGAAACCCGATACGTGTCACTCATTATTCATTCCCGCACTCCCGCCCACCATCCATGGAAAAAGGCAAAATTTAATATACCAGGCACCAGGATCACCACACCTACGTCCTCTGGTCTATAAACAACCCTGACCATTATAACCACTAACCCACGAATCAGACATTCAAACTTTGGACTACAGGGCATGAAAAATCGAGACCACGTATACCCACCGTGTCTCCGATAATCCGAGATGCCCGAATAGCGAAGGGGAGCTGGGTATGAGGTGGTTTCCGCATCTTTCCATATTGCCATGCATACGCTTTAGGACGCCGCCCCGACGTTTCCATATTAATGCCACTTTGGACTAATATTGGTGTTTCCCGGTTATGCACTTTTTGGTCGACCGAACGGGCTATAGCCGATGCCTGAGAAGAGCAGGTTTCTTGCATGAAGAGCCGTGGGATGATTCGTGTGCATACAGGGTGTTGCACTAATGCGGATGGCAAGTAGCTTATTAGGGTTGAGATTGGAGGATGACAGTGGATGATAACGTTATGGAGTTGGGGTATCGATATATACATGCACCTCTTTGAGCAAGCGTGTGGCTGGTGATGAAACATGGAAGATTTGTATCATACAGTAGTGTATATATGTACATTCGAAGCGAACAAGATAGAAAACGGTATTCCTCCTAGCCTTGAACTGAACTAAACAAAGATGTGAAAAAAGTTACTTAGTAGAGATTGTCCACCTTGACAACATTTGTATCCGGAGTACAAGCAATATTGAACGACCTGAATTCCTTTGGTGCCCTGCCCTTGGTATTTCTCTTCTCATCCGACTTATCCTCAACACACATCTCACTGTCCAAGACCTTGCAGTCGTCATCCGTGTAATACTTCAAACAGCACTTGGGCTTCTCCTCTGCTGGTTTCGGCGGCTGTACCGGCCCATTCCACACTCCAGTAGGAGTGGGATCGCTTGGCTTGGTCGGTGGAGTGAGTGGAAGGACACCGGGGAGACCGCCAGGTTGGATTGGCTGACCGACAGTGCTGCCGCTATTTGCTGGCTTAGGATTGGAGATTGCAGGAACAGGACCGTTTGGACCGTTTGGACCGTACAGTCCCCAGTCTCCGGTTCCACTTTGGGGCTGAGGGAACCGCTTGGTTGGAGTGCGGGTTGAGTGGTGGTCTAATTTGAAAGAGAAAGTTTCTAGTTTCTTCATGTAGAATTTTTGGCAGTGTTTGGTGCCTACGCCATCTGCGCGCCCGGATTGAGTTTCAAAGTGCCAGGAGCCGGCCGGGGGGTTTTCAGCAACAGCAAAGAGTGGTGTTAGCGCTAAGGCGAGGGCGGTTGTGAGTCTCATGGTGGTGATTGAGCTGCGATATTTGAGGTAGGTTGCGGAATTGCAATGAGGATGCAATCGAAGTCTGGTATGAAGGTCTTTTCCGATTGTAAATTATAGTGTAATGTTGTGAGAAGATGATCTAGAGAAAGAAGGGACTGGCAGTTCACATGTACTTTTATAACCGGGGACCTCGCACACACCACCGTAATAGTCTTGAAAGGTTATATCCAGCATGCGAAAATAGGTCCATGGCCACGGGAGATTAATGATCTCCGGTTAAGAAGAAAATAGATGATAGTAATGTCCTGGTGGTCCGGGGAAGTGGAAGATCTGGTAACTGCTAGTACACAGTATTTGGTCGCCGAATGTGGCCCTCGAAATTGACGGGAACTCTTCCTCACGATGTCAGTGAAATCGGATCTATTGGACGAGGACGATGGGAGATGAAATAAAGAGATCTGTCTGGAGACGGCCCGCTTGGCCCAAGTCGGTGGTGAATATATTGGAAAATACATCCACAAAAAGAACATGAAGATAGGGTGAAGGAGAGGCGTGTAGAGCGGAAATTTTGCTCCGGTCGTTGGACACTAAAAATACCTTTGGTATCTTCATGTATGCACCGAATCTTGGTGTTTTGAAAGTTTTGCAATATACTGCGGACTAATTTTGGAAAGCCCACCTCCGGTAAATTTATTAGAGGAATCCACCATCAGGCCCGAAATCCGGGGTTTATCCGGACCCTGGAGGGAGATCTGCCAACTTGTCAACAGCCTCAGGAGCTTACTTATCCAATCTACGTCTCAGCCCGTCGTGATTACCATGCTAACGAAGATGACTGCTACAACTTACGGATGTAGCGTTTGTGCTAAAAAAACGTCGAGCTGATTGCGAAAGTAAATCTCCTACCCTCACCTAAATAACATTTGGATTTTCATGTTCTTCGCTCGCACGGACTCTGCATAGACCGGACGGCATTTTACGCATACATAGACGAGATCTACGCGTATGTTAGGGAAAGAAAGACATTCTGATTCGGGCCTAGATATAGCAGCCTTCTTCGTTAGCACTGTAATAGGTGAAGAAGTCAAGGATATGGGTGCTCACTGTAGCTCATAACAGGATAGGTCTTGGAAAGAATCATCTCAAGCTCAAACCGATCATCGTGGAGTAAGAATGCACGCACGGCTGGCGGGTAATCCACAGTGACCGAAGTTTCCCGAGCCGCAAGTGGCAGAGAAGGTGTTCATTTCGAATTCCACAGATCCAACAGTCCTTTAATCTCGTGGCGCGCAAGGACTCTTTTCCCGTGGAGTTCATCAGATATGCGTGTGCATCTCGATGAACTCCTTACTCCAATGTGCAACTGCTGCGCTTCTGGAATTTTGGCGTTGGCAACACATTTGAGGAGGCGTTGAAGTCAATGGCAACTCCCGATCGTCGGGTTTTGCCACATTGCGATCCTGTTTCAATGTCTAGGGCCAAAGCGGGGGCTCGAAATTGTCGAGAGAAATCTAAATATGCTTTCCAGGACGCCCTCGGCCTCCACAAAAGAGCCCGACGACTGAAAGATTGCTACCCATCGTTTGCTCTCGTCGCGATTGCTATACGGAAGCTAGTCGTTCGAGGAGTGGCTGCACAGAACAAGCAATCGATATTGATATACTGGCCTGCAATTCTCGGAAGCATCCGCACGATCATGTCCCGAGGGACATAATTTCAGGCGTTAGCTGTGGTGGTGGAGCGATGGTATACCTGAGACTTCTCCGGAGAAAAGCGATCGAATGCCTCCCTCCGAGACTTCTCAAAAGACTAGGTGGTCCATTCTTAAGGTCGGGACTCGAAGATGACGAAGAGCCTGTTCTCCTACTGTGATATAGATAGATTGAGTATGGACCGTCTTGAGGTCCGTACTGAGATGCCCGACACGGGAGAGTCCGCGCAAGGACCGGAGCGTGTGCAGAACGCCAGATCCACGACCTGCTGTACCGACACAGATTCAGCCACAGTTGCAAAATTGCTAAGATACGTTGGACAACATGAGATGCTGTCGTACGAGCGTTACTGGAGCGCGGCGAGGATCTGCAGTAGCGACTCAAACATGCACGCTTGATGAGCGAGTCGCTTCTTGGAATCCTGTCGAAGACAAGCTGCGGATTGATATTCGACAGAATAGCACTGAGTAACGACGTAGAGTACGACGACAAAGGGGTTTGGTGGCAAGAACTCGACCGAAATGTTTTGCGACAAGCAGCGAGACGCTCGGCAAAGAGCGGATGGAACACTGCCAGTCTCCTAATTTTGGAGACATGATTTGAGGCTATGCTGGCGCATAAGAAATATAGCAAGATGTTCACCAGTATGTTTGCTGATGTTGGCATGATGATTGGCTGTGAGGCAGAGCAACTGGCTAGGAGATGCATACAACATACCTTGGATTCCAAAATGCAGACAATGTCTTGAAACTCAAGCCTCAGCTGAGAGGACGGCATGCTTGCAATGAACTCCAAGTGAAGAAAATATAACGAAGCGATCTTTGATCGGCGGGTGTGAATGAAACAAATGACGGCGTGACCAATCAATGTCCAGGCTCAGGCTCAAGTCTCGTTGATGAACAAGTCGTGGATATCTCGACAGCTGGGATCGAGAGTGCTCGGACCGAGGGGTCAGGCTTGTGTGCGACATGATTGAACGTTGAGATAGATGGCTTCGGGGCAAAAGATATCACTTGGCAAGTTGTACCTATGCGAGTTTGTCTGGTTCGTTCGGTCTACTCCTACCTCCTAGTGAAAGGAGAGAGCGTTGAGCCCTAAAACCCGGTCACTCGATTCCATGGTACCATAGTCGACGATGGTAGCTGGGACCGCCGTAGCTGGGACCGCCGTAGCTGGGACCGCCGTAGCTGGGACCGCCGTAGCTGGTACGAGTAGCTGGTACGGGTAGCTGGCAGTTGGCAGTTGGCAGAGAGGCCTCTAGTCGTTTTGTTTGGCTGCGTTGGAGTAGGAGTATTTTTCATCATTTCATGCCTTGAAACAAGACATTTCAACAGGGAGGAACCCGAATTCTGCTTAATCATGGTAAAGATTCATGCAGTACTCGGCAATGCTGCCGACTGCGCCCGTATCAATCAACGGGCAAAGATAGGCTTGCCCGATCAGGACTCTCAGCCACTTGTGTCTCGCCTCTTTGGGACTCTAAGGAGTAAGGAGGCTAAGTCGGGAGTAAGGAGGCTAAGTCGGGAGTAAGGACCGCAAGGAGCAAGGAGCCTAAGGAGTAAGGACCCTACCCAAGGACCCTTCCACCCTTCCACCCTTCCACCCTTCCACCCTTCCACCCCACCCTTCCTTGGGTTACCAACACTAACGTTACTCGCGTCGAGGACGTGGCGACACCTTGCGCGTTCTTTTCGATGTGGGGCGGAACATTCATGCCTGCTATCCCAGTTCGTGATGGCTCCTCGAGGATCAGCTGCTGTGTGCAAGGGGAGACATCCACCAACGACGGCATCAAGTCATGGACTTGGGGCAACGGCTTTCTTGTCACTATCGGCGAAGTGGCATGGGGGGATTAATGCGATGGTGGCATGCGATATACCGACTGCTATGCCTTGGGATACGAAGGAGTATTCATCCAGAGCCCATAAAGACTACCGGTACCTCTGTGGATAGCATTCATAGCATTCTGCATATCATTCTGCATATCATTGCATACCATCGTATATCATTGCATACCATCGTATATCATTGCATACCATCGTATATCATTGCATACCATCGTATATCATTGCATACCATCTATATCATTGCATACCATCGTATACCGCATACCATCGTATATCATTGCATAGTACCATCGTATGCCGCATACCATCGTATATCATTGCATAGTACCATCGTATACCGCATACCATCGCACATCATCACACCCAAACTGCCTCTACTCGACTATCAACTGCCTCACTCCAGTTTGCCAGCACATCTCTCGACCAGCCAGTCTGACTCCCTCAGCATCTCAGCATCTCTGACTTGCACCTCCGACTTGCACCTCTGACTTGCACCTCTGACTTGCATCTCTGACTTGCATCTCGGACTCCCTGGTCAGTCTTGGTCCATCCCCTCGATTGCGTCTGCATCCACGCCTCCTGGCCTTCACGAGAATCCAAGTATATCCTGTCGAATAGTCTTGGACAAGCCTACCAGCTCTCGGGCCAGCCTACCACCTCCCAGGCCAGCCTACCACCTACCACCTACCACCTCCCAGGCCAGCCTACCACCTCCCACCTACCACCTCCCGGGCCAGCCGACCACCTACCACAGACGCAGCTCCCAAACAACAGCGGAAACACGGAAACACCAAGCTCTGCCTCTGCCTCCTGCAGCTTCGGCACACCAGCATTACTTGGACTCTATCCCAGGGGCCGTGTGTCGCCCGTCGTTGGCTTAGATCCAGCAGACGAGCCCTCCCTGAAACACGCCTTGGGCAGCAGGGTTCCTGACTGTGCGAGTGGCTTTTCTCTGCCAGGACCAGTCAAGTCCTAGCTTCCCGTTTGATCTGTCGCGCGGGGGATTGAAGCCACGCACTTCTGCCCAATCAAGGCCCTGCCACAGTTGATTCCTGGGAAAGGTCCCGAAAAAGAACGAAGATAGTTCATCCTATCACCCTGAATTGCACTTCTAAGGGGCGCCTGTCTGAAGATAGCCGTCTTAATAGAAAAGCTTTCGACTTCCTCCTCCAAGGCCAGCCTCTCTTCTGCTGCAAGAATCTGGTATCCTTCGACACTCCCCTCTGCTTTCAACCTCGTCCCCACCACCACAAGGCCGCCTCGCCCCGCACCATCCAACCACCTTCGCTCCGCCTCACCACTGCCATTTGAGATCTACCTTGGCTGGACCTCCTGCAGCCTGTCCCAGCCTACGCCTCGCCTTCGTTTTAAACATCCATATCCCTGAATCTTATCAACCACTATTGTCACTCCGCCGGTCGGACTGTTCAATTGTTTCTTGTTTGACCAACTACATCACCGTCACGCCAGGCTGGACTATTACTGCCCCAGCCTGCCCAGCCTGACTGCCCAACACTTTCTTGACAATAATCAATCGGTTATTAATCCATAATATTTGCTCCTCGCTGCATTTATTCGCCTGGGTACCTTCAAGACCAACACAATACCCTTTCAACTCCACCACCACCTCCTATTGTCACACATCTTATTGTTCAAGGCAACAACTCGACCATCCTGCACATATAACCTTCGCATCTACCTCGCCATTTAAATCACACATCTTACCATGGCTTACTCAACACCATCATCGGCTCAAAACAAGGCCGCCCTCGACTACTTTGTCCAACTTCCGGTATCAAAGGAGATGATCAGCTACCTCGCCACAAAAGCCTGCTCAGTTATCAAGTGCGACGAACCAGCCAAGACCTCATCATCACAACTACAAACGCCTCCAGTTACGCCGCCAACCATGGCCTCTGACCCGTCGCTGCCTACAGTGGAACAATTCATTTCCTCTCTTGTAGAAAGATCTCACGTCCAGGTTCCAACACTGATGACATCTCTCGTCTACCTAGCCCGATTAAAGGCAAGACTTCCTCCGGTTGCCAAGGGAATGAAATGCACTGTACACCGAATCTTCCTTGCCTCCCTCATTCTCGCCGCGAAGAACCTCAACGACTCTTCACCCAAGAACAAGCACTGGGCTCGTTACACCTCCATTCGCAACTTTCCCAACTTTGGTTTCTCCATCACGGAAGTCAACCTCATGGAGAAGCAGCTGCTCTACCTTCTCGACTGGGATTTGAGAATCAGAAACGAAGATCTCTATCTCCACCTCGACCCATTCTTGGCTCCCATCCGCGACTACCAGGCTGTTCAAGAGCAGAGTCGATTGCAGAAGCTTCGCGAGAAGGAAATGCTCGCGTATCACCAGTCTCAGCAACAACCTTACTCATCATACCTCGTCGACGAGTATTCTCAACCAGCACACCGCAAGTATAGCTCATCATCAACCTCATCATCTTGTGCTGCATCAAGAACGCCGTCACTGTCACCCGCTAGCCGCAGCAGCACGTCCAGCTCATCGCCCGAAACGGAGAGCTTGGACGACATGTACGATTCGACAGAGGAACTCTATGTGCAGGGCGTCGAACACGACAACGGCACGATGCTTGTCCACATCCAAGCACCGGACGTTCATCAAACGAAGGGCAGCATGCACAGACTTCAATCTCACGACGATATGAAGCCCGCCAAAAAAGCACGCACAGGTGGAGCCGGATTTCTTTCACGATTGATGGGCGGCCAGCAACGCGTCTACTGAGCCACTAGTAATTTCTTTTGTATGCTCACGAGATTACGAATTGGAGACTGAAGGGCATTTCGACGTGAGGGTCACTGGATGACCTATGTTTGGACGAAGATTTAGCATTCTGCATGGCATCGGCGTTGGTAATAAATGTGCAAGGAAGTTTTTGGGCGCATCTCGCAATGCCGACTGCAGCCACAGGATTTGCTCAGCAATCCAACAAGGGCGGAAGACCAAAATTAGTCTAGATATACCCTTACATTTGTGACAACAAAGTAATCAGCAACAATGCACTTATTATTGACAACAACCTTGGCACCACCTTTGCATCGACTGTGAAAATCCCACTGCATGATTTTGAGCACGTGACGCTGGCGATGTCGATGATGACGGACTCTGAGCTTTTGTCCGAAAAGACCCGCGACTCCCCTTGGCAAGTTTCATGACTTTGAAAATCTGGTCCGAAGGCTTTTCCAGCCGCTGTCACTCTTGCTTTGCCTGTCACCCATCGTTTCGCTTCAGAGCCCGAATCTCTCTTCGATTGGCGCCGGTGCCAAGAGCAGGTTTCAGCTTTCCGCTGGACACTCAGCGACCGACGGGTCGGTTGACGTACCGCGGTGGACGTACCACGCTGGGCATACCACGCTGGGCGTACCACGCTGGGCGTACCACGGTTGAGAGATGCAGTCTTCGTGTTCCTGCGCGTCCACCGCCCCTAGATTCCAATTGACTGCGGTACGATTACTGCCATAGCCCCTAGGAGAGGACATCACCCAGGGGCACCCGCACATCTGACCCCCCTGGAGATGCAGGAGGGCCTCTAAGTTAGTTCTAGTCAACCCACCATCCACCTGGGCACCCCACTGACCCGACCGCCTTAGTCAACCCACCATCCACATCCACCACCTTCCATCACCATACATCTACACACCGACGCGACGCGATAATGGTTGCATCCATTGTGCGCTCTCAGCATCCACTCGCGTCGTTGTTGACAATCTTCACCGCCTGGAAAGTGCTTCTTCTGACTCTTGCCATCCTGAGTCCGGGTCCAGGTTATGATACGTCCACACAACTCCTCTTTCGTGGCTTTGGGCTCAACTCCACATTACCAAGCACGACTACAACCAGCGGTCGCCTGGCGGAAAAGCTGACACGCTGGGATGCCATCTACTTCGTCTCCAGTGCCGAGCGAGGATATCAATATGAGCAAGAATGGGCGTTTGGATGGGGCTTAACCCGAGCAATTGCGTACCTTGCCAAACGTGAGTCTTCTTTTCCCTTGCATCAACCAAACATTACATCACCCTTATCGTTATTGCCACTTTATTCCTTGGAAACAAAGCCGTGGTCATTCGAGGTATCGCTCGTGTGAACCACGTACCAAACGAAACGTGTTTCTGTAAACGTTTTGTTTCTGGACTCCGAGTCGTGCTTCTCCATCTGCAACTTGCTTTCTGAATCGCTTATTTTGACAACTCATTAATACGAGACCCTCAGACGTACCGTTGACAAAATCTACACTTCTCAACACCACCTACCATGGCATCATCCTCGCCAATGTCAGTCACCTGCTGTCTGTGATCGTTTTGTATCGCCTTGCACTTGATCTACCGTTGTGCAAGAAGGCAAGTACATCGAGTTCCGCGTTTGTGGCGGCCACACTCCACATTCTGTCACCCGCAGGCCTGTTTCTCTCCGCAACTTATGGGGAATCGACCTTCTCCCTACTAAACTTTCTCGGGCAGTCGCTTTATGTGTCGTCATATAACACTAGCTCAAAGTCTCATGGTGTTAAAAACGACATCCTCCTAGTCCTCGCCGGAATATGCTTCTGCTTGTCTTCAATGGTCCGGGGTAACGGTCTACTTAGTGGGTTATTGCTTTTTCACGATGCTTGTCTTTGGGCATGCATGATACTAGACCGAGTCGGTATTCCCATATTGAACACTAAGGTTGTCCCCGCAATCTTTCGAGATGCAATGCACGACTTCCCGTCTCGCCGAGTGCCAGCGACTGTCATCGCAGGCCTTCTTGTAGGAATCGGTTTCGCAACTCCACAGTATGTCGCGTGGGGAGACTACTGCAGCGCTGGTGTTGCGGACAAACGACCTTGGTGCAATAAAATTCCTCCTAGCATATTTTCCTGGGTACAGAAAGAATACTGGTTGGTCAATGTGTACGTACCTACGCGCGGACACATCGGCTGACAAGTGCAGGCGTGTTGGATTCATGCGCTACTGGACCATATCGAACATTCCATTATTCTTGCTTGCGACGCCCATGCTGTACATCATGGCTCGGACTGCGATTCTGGCCATTGCTGGTCGATGTGCCGGCAATCTGGTCAAGGTGACCGGAAGTCCCGAAGAACGGAAGCGAAGTCCGAAGACAGCTCCGACTGACGAGGTTGCGAACAAACGAAGAGACGCCTTACTCTTTCGTCTGGCTCTCCCGCAGCTGACGCTCGCTGTGCTAGCTCTGACAACATTCCATGTCCAAATCATCACGCGGTTATCTTCTGGTTATTCTCTATGGTATCTTGTCCTAGCCCAAGAAATCACAGATGGAGGTACGAACGCGCGCTATGCGATGTGGACTTTAAGATGGATAGTCATGTATGCGCTTATCCAGGGTGTTCTGTTCGCAAATTTTCTCCCACCTGCATAAACCCTCCACCTCTCAAATGGATCAAGAAGTTCATTGTTCGTACCCCCGCCGACAGGATCTCTGCCGTGTAGTCGTGACGAGAGTTCACTATTGGTCTCAGGCACAGGTGGCCAATGGTAGGAATTTGAAGAGTACTACTTTTGCTAGCTCTGGAAATACTAAAGTCAA
The DNA here is from genome assembly GCA_004522665.1 of Venturia nashicola. NCBI lineage: Eukaryota > Fungi > Ascomycota > Dothideomycetes > Venturiales > Venturiaceae > Venturia > Venturia nashicola. Next base: position 75,615 of record SNSD01000021.1, read on the forward strand.
TCATACCAGCTCTCCAAAATTCTGACAGTGCAGCCTTGACTACATTTTCTTGCACCAGAAAAGAATCATTCTAAAATATGACCTCGAATCATATATAATAACCTTTTGGCCCAAAAATACAGGTATTGTGGTATGAACGAACAGCCAGGGCTGTCCTCGCGGGACACCAAAACAATGTCCTATTCATTTTCTGTGGGAACCAATGAAACAAGTTCAGCCTTTCGTGGAACGTTTCTTCGACTTCTGATCATCAATGTTATGGGTATGGAATGCCCAAACGCATACTGTAGACCCAACATACCACCATTCTTGTAGCACAATCTTCTGGAATGCCATTACCGACGATATAAGAAATAGCCATCGTATGGCGGATCTGGTCTCATAAATATTCACCTATCTATATCGTTCTTTCAACGTTGATTTTCACTCTTCCAGATACCTCACAATGCCGTCGCTTCTCAAAATCGAACGAATATTCTCCATCTTTTCCACCATTATCCTCTCCACCAACGCAGCAACCTCACGCGATTACATCCTCGCCCCAGGCAAAACCGGTGATTATGACTTCACCTGTGGAGGCTCTGTCACCGGACTCAAAGCACAATACAATCACGATCAACATCTGGCTCTTGTTGTAAAACTATGTCAAGATCTCCAGGTAGATGTACAACACAATGGAAATGCAGAAAAAAGATGGGATTTTTATGCTGAGAAGGATGGAATGAAAGTCGTGGGACTGTATTCTGTGCATTCGTTTGCGGACCGTACCAATTGTCCGACGCCAGTGGTGCTCGATGTGGCGGAATGCTCCTCTGTAAGTTGATCCCCACTCTATCCATGGATTGGGAACAAACGGAGTTGAACTAATGAATTGGCATAGTGGTTCCAGACTTTTTATGAATCCTGTCCGGTTTCTATCACTGCAGATCGAGACGGGGGGAAAGCGATGGTCAAAAAACATTGTCTTACTTATAACATCAACTTCTACACTGAGAAAGGGGCATTGGGCGAGGTACCCCTTCAACCGCAATCTGGAAATGGATATCTTGTCCCTGGTGTTGTTGCGAATGGTGCTTCACTACGGATTTAGTTCGTGGTGGGTGTTATATCGGGATACCCACGACGTGGGGAGATTTGAATATACCCCACATGCTCCTTCGAGAAACAGTAGATGTGAGGATACTCAACGCATATCTGATCTCAGCAGTGTTGCTCATGCCTATGAAAATCTCATCCTTTTGGAAATCGACCCACGGGTTTCTATCGTCTCCCATACGCATGTATGTATCCGGTCCTTGTCCAATCTCCCACGTAGAGCCTATCCGTTTTTTGGAGATGCCAAATGTTTACCGGTATCACGTGGGGAGTCGTGAGCTACACCAAAACAGCCTCTCCTTCAAGTTCCAACGGGTCCAAGCGGCATCGAACTCACTATGCTTCAGTCAGCAACGGTTGATCCTTCCTTCCGAGTGCTTTCTTACCATTCTCGTTCCCATTCCCGTTCGTCCTCACCATCTCACAAAACATCACGTTTGCAACAATTCTGACCGAGAATCCATATACGCAGAGTTTCCATTTTCTCGCCCATCCAATCGCATCATCCAAGCATTTTATATGTACATACATACATCAACTTGACAACATCAACATGCACACACGCACACACACACAAGACACCTAGCACCACAAAAAGAAGACAAGGCTCACTTACAGCCGCCAATAGCAACGCAAAAATCCATGCCCGCCCAGAGGACCAGCCTGTACACCTGTCAGTGTGACCATTGTGTTTCGCAGAATATTCCAAAATTCCCACTAGCCCGGCCAAGTCTAGAAACAAGCAACGCAAATCAAGTGATCAAGACTGAAAAATGAAGGCTCGCAAACAGAAACGCCCGTCCCAGATATGTGTGCGCATGAGATTCATCCATCCTGTATATGATTTTGCTGATTCCATGCCGCTGATGCAAAATGAGCAAGAATAACAAGGGTTCAAAACACGCGATGTGCGTCTCCTCCATTTTCCTTTAATCTCAAATTGGGACATCCAAACGCCGCGGATTTGGACAGACAAAGACAGGCTTTTGTAGTTACGTTGACACTTTTCGGGCAAATACTTCCGACTTTTGTTTTTACCGTTTTCGCTCGTTGAATGTGTGCGCTGACCTTGATCCTGCCTCATCGTGGGCGTCATTTCAAGTCGGCCCGACGGATGGTCTTTCGTACTTCAAACTGGGAAGACCACTCTGCGCGGCGGTGGGATCAACTATTTGACGCCGTGAGTCTTGACCAACTCAATTTCAACGCGACGCTACTGATATCAATGCGACATCAACCGCCTTTTCGCTCAAAAGTGCTCCTAGGGATGGATTCTCCATTGGCTTTTGATGAAGAAGATGCACTCTTAGGCCCAAGGGCTGGACCCGAACGAGATCTCGGCCTGTTCTTCTTTTTCTTGCTGGCGCTCGCTTGCTGCCAATCCGATTTACTGCCACCAAAGTTGCCATTTGGAATGGGCGCTTTGCCCTGCCGGTCTCCAGAGGATGAGTTGGTCGAATTTGATTTGCTGGCGGGAGTCGGGGGCGGAGGCTCATTTCTGTGACCGTTGTGCCTTCCATTCGGGGTCCCATTTTCTTTGATCTTCTCGCCGTTCATCAAAAGATGGATTCCGTTCGTATGGGCTTGCGGTCTTAGGCTATCAACCCTGCGTTGTGCAGTTGGGGAAGGGCTGCGATTTTCATACACGGGCGATAAAAAAGGCGCGGTCTTGGGCTCCGTCTTCACAGCTGACTGCACGGGAGGGGAAGTATCGATAGGTGTAACGACCGGTTTGTGGCTGTAATTTGACGTCCACGGAACCGACCGTGGCGAGAGAATCGGTTCATCGTCTTGAGAGGCCGTAGACTTCGACGCCGACATCCCTTGATCGACATAGGCTGGGAAAGCCTGCGGCGGTGAAGAGTAGAGACGTCGAGGGTTTTCCGTTTCCGGATGGAAAGTTTGATATGGGAGTCCACTGGATGGATAGAATTCTGACTGCGAAAATTGAGGAAGATGGCTAGGTATGTACTGCTGTCCATTCGACGGACTCACGGTATCCTGAAGGAAAATGTCGCTTCTGTCAGAGTAGCCAGCAGTTTGGTCATCTAAAGCTATGGAGCTTGAAGAATCATCATCCACAGGATTGGAGACGCTGTCTGGATACGATGACCCGTTTACAATCAGAAGACCGTTGGGCACGTGGGGCTGTTCTTGTTGCTTCTGAACAGGGAAGGTCGTTTCTGAGGAGCGATCAAACCTGCTGATAACCCTGTCCAAGGGTGCAGAGTGTAGCAATGGCGCGCCAGGTTTTGAAGGTGTCGAAAACGTTCGATGATGGCCACCACCCAGCGGCGAAGGCGACCTTGACATGTGAGGACGGAATCCATTCAATGAAAGATGTAAATCCTGTGGTCGGTTTCGTCGATGCGCGAGGTCGCTGTATTGAGGAATTTGTGGTAGGGCAAATACAGGAATCTGCTGTTGTTGTGTTGCCATCAGCGCTTGTCTAGGATCATGGTGCACGTAGTAGCCTAGATACTCCTTAGGAGCACTATTTGTCGGTGCTCCGACAGGCAGACTCGATGTCCTGCAAAGAGGGTCATATCCAATGGGTATGTCTGGACCACCTTCCGTTCCGGAATGCGACTGCGAGCCACTTGTCGTCCGAGACGGCGTGCCTTGGTACTGCGGAACTTGGTAGTTTGACATAGCAAATTGTGGATACGCAGGATTAAACATGAATGACTGCTGCATGCCCCGCGCAGGCTGGGAGTGTGACCGTGTTGCACCACTGTCGCTAGACACCGGTGAACGCTGTGGGTTCCGCCGTGATGGCACTGAAGTCGAAAGCGAAGGAGAAGATGGATTCGTACGAGTGCCATCTTGTGATTGCGTCGAGATCCCTTGAGAATCGAACAATTGCCCGCTCGAATGCGTGAAGTCGAGATAAGCAAGTGAGCTGCCGGCCATCTTGGGACTAGAGCCCCTGCTCAGCATGTAATGTGTCTTTTGTGGGGACCCCGTCGTGCTTTGGTCCTGGCTATTGTGTCCTGAATGCTGGTTAATAGATCGATAATGCTCTCCAGCTTGGATCCGACTGGCCGAGTACAACATCTTCTGCTTGAGCTGCTCGATTTGCAAAGCATAGTGCTGGGCCTGTTGAGTCAGATGTTCGTGAAGTCTAACAGCTTCAAGTTGATGCTGGCTCACGTAATCGTTTCCAGCCATACCGAGGGGCGGACTGAAGAGAGCGTTGTTGAAGTATGCAGTTGGCCCATGGGCAGATCCGCTTGAAGATCTTCTGCCATTGCCATTGAATGCATTGCTATTTCCAGTGCGCGATCCACTATGTCTTGCTCCTCGCATGCTTCCTCCACGGCCGTTGACATTTCGTGTTGAATGCTGAGTGGGCGCGGCGGACATAATCGGTACCGGTCCACCGACAGGCTTTTTGAAAATGGTTTTCTCCTCAGGTGGGAAATGGTATTCTTCACAAGCCTTGTCAAGCTGCCCACCATCAGCAAGAAGGGCAAAGGCCTGACGAAGTTCCAAGTGTATTCCTCTCCATGCAGTGTAGTCGGCGGAGTTGCCTAGGTTCCGAGTCGTAGTGAATGGTTCCTCTACGCACAATCTCCACTGTCCTTCCTTTGAACCCGAGGCTAGATCCCAGCTCTTTTCTCTCCTGGTAAGGAGTTTGCCATGCCGGACAGAGATAACGGACGCTCCGTAGTCGACTTCGTATGCATAGAATCGGAAGAAGTAGAAGAGCAACTCCCCAATGGTTTCCTTGTTCGCAGAACCAAAACCTTTGAGCTTTTCCAGGTCGTCATTAAATCCTGTATCCGTCCCGTCTTTGGCCAGCCATTCCTTATGTGGCAGTTGATGCAATGCTGGCAATATTGGCGGGTCGCGAGTTTGGAGGAAGTTCATTACCATGCAGGTCCATGTATATGAGCTGAGCGTGCCACCGAGCCCTTGAGTTTATGTTAGCCTTGCCATGAAATCGTCTGTGCTCTCTTTACGGACCAGCATCGTTGAGAATTCGTCGTTTCGACCAGTGCTTGATGATCATTGCAAGTGGGCGAACGCGCTCGTCAATCCCAACATAAGTCTTGATCATACGAGTGTTTTCAAGAGCGACTGTGTTATTGATGTTCATGTCCGCCGCGAGTCTCAACTCTGGATCCCATATTTTCACAATAGGGACTTTTGCCTGGGCTATGCACTGCACCCGTTCCATCCCATCTGAGTGTGTCAGTACATGTGGCATGGACTATCGTATAAGACCTACTAGAAGCAAGGACTTCGGCCAATTGATGCATGCTTTCTATGCCCTTGTTGGGATCTTGAATGCAGATGTCCACTGTTGGGATATTAGTAGGATTCTGCCTCTAAGATTCTGCAAAGTCGTACCGTCCGAGTCATTCGTGCATAGATTGTTTCCTGACGATCCAAACATCTTCACTTTGAAGTCGGTTGTGGGCCACTGTTTTCGTAATATACCCTCCAATTTCTCAATGAATTTGATCCTCCTGTTTTCGCTCTCCTCAGATGGTAATAACCGGTCGTACAATTCGCGCATGTCGCCGCTCAATTTCTTCTCTTCGTAAGGATCCAAAGCCGTTTTCGGTTCCTCCTTGGGTGGGTCAAGTGGAGCGTCTCCAACATCGTACTGTATCCTCCGTCTGCTGTACGATGCACCCGTCTCGTATTTGCAGGTCGGCCGACCTCGTGGAAGGGTTGCCATGGTCCCATTTGCCTCAGACACAACGGACCGGGGTGAATGACTGCCACCGCCCAGCCCAGCGTGGGGCGAGGGCGATCTCGAGCGAGTTCTAAAATCTTTTGCATATTGATGAGGGGTCGAAGGCACCGAGTTCGACTGGTGGGACAGTAAAGGCGGGCGCACGGGTAAAGGATGTACAAATGTTCGGTTTGCCATGTCCCCAGCGAGGGCTCCCTTCGCTATCGGCGACTTGCCAGATGATCCTGAAGTGAAATATTGACTACTGACATCGGGCTGTTCACCTCTCTGCAGACAACGGTGCAATGCCTTGACCTGGTTATTGTGATGTCCCACTTTCAGCAACTCTTGTCTGGGGTTCTTTGGCGAAGACACGATGAAAGGCAGGGTGGCGGTTGAGGCACCGGAGTGCTGAAGTATCGCTGCGGAAGAAGGATGGACTGAGATATGGTCTTTGTGATATGTGTTTGCGTACGGTGACACAGTTATTGGCGAATGGAAGAATGTGGATTGCGGTGCTGATGCGTAGATGGGGTGATCCAAGGAGCCAAAAAGGAGCCCAGCGTCGACTTTTGGTAGTGACGACGACAGTATGGAGGTGATGACTATGTGATTGTGATGGTGTCCTCCGGAGAGATGTCAAGGGGCGAATGGCAGTTGGACGGCAGACGCTCTCAGGCCAAATCCGGGGGGGTTGGACGGCGACTGAAGGGTGCAGCAGCAATTGGTCGTCGAAGAGAGTTGGAGGGCTCTACGGGGACTCGCAGGCCGGAAAGAATAGTGTTGGAATTATGTACGGTCAATGTGCAGTACTCGGGGGCCGAGATGTGGTGGTGAGCAGCTCGCTGTCATTGGCGGCGGTGGTCAGTCAAATTGCCTGAGCCTTACTAAACACCAGCACTGGCTCCGACCCTTCAAATTCAATACTCAGGGAGCCCCTGAATTTGCCGGGGGAAGGCTGAGTATAATCTCAGATGTAATACTAGTTCTATGCTTGACCACACCTCCAATAATACAGAGATCCCGGTACCGAGTCCGCACCTCTTCGCTTCAAGTTTGTTCCATCCGACATGCCTAAGCCTCCCTAGTAGCAGCAAGTGCTCTGTCGACGGCGCCTCGACCACTCCAGGCAAAACCAACTGTGGGGGTAGTTCTATCGCCCGTCTAAATTATATGGTTTCCGTCTGATCGCTTTTCATCTTCACCGGGGCTTGCAGAGATAGATCCATGGTGGGCTTGAGTTTTGAAACTGTGGTACGCCGATGGCGACCTCTCCGTCACTCATGTATGGATGGAATCACTTGAAGAGCCGTGTCCTAGGTCGTATACCGAGAGGCCGTAGCTACCACTGTTCCGCAGTGATTCCATCTCGAGGCGTGCTGGTTCCATCTCGAGGCGTGCTGGTTCCATCTCGAGGCGTGCTGATTCCATCTCGAGGCGTGCTGACTCCATCTCCAGACGTGCTGATTCCACCTCCAGGCGTGCCTCTCCCATCTCCAGGCGTGCCTCTCCCATCCCCAGGCGTGCTTACATTCCCCCCGTCTTGGTCTGCCAATGCTCGTGCCGGCTTGTCTTAGTCTGCCAATGCTCGTGCCGGCTTGTCTTACCACAGTACAGGAACTGAAGAGATCAGATCTTTATTTTCGGTAATCGACGACAGGGACGTACAAGTACAGCCAAGTCCAGTCAGATCCCTTGGGTTATATTATTATTCCCATTATCTACACCTTTCCCCCCAGCCTGACCATCTGGAAAAGACGTATTCGTCCTCCGGGTGGAAAATTCTACAGCTATCCCAACACTCGTCGTGAAGTAATGCACTGATCAATGCGACTAAGTACGATGTCCCAAATGGTTGATGTTGTATCAACCATTCCCAGCACTCCCAGCACTCCCCTTGCCATGATGGCCATGAACCTTGAAGGCCAGCGCTAACGTAGCAGTCTCTCACCTCGGAAATCCACATTATTATTGCCAGATATGCTTATAATTTTGTCTATCGGAATCGCTCAGGAGCATCAATCTCAGGGTAAACACGGATTTCTAATATTAGCTGCTTGTCGTCCGGGATGGAACCATCCATGGATTGATTGTTCTGCTGTGCTAACCGCATCTAGCTCTGTATCTCCAACATGCCGTCCCACTGCTGCAATTTCTCCCATCATGATGTTTCAAACGAGCTCTTAACGGCCGACGAGACTTGTGGCGACTCTTGGGAGCAGAGAGGAGAACTAGGTATGCTCAAGCCTGTCATTTTCCCAGACAGCAAAGTGCGTACTACTACTCCGTTGCAATTCTCCGCCGTGTTTCTCGCATCAACTTCAGCCATCTCTCCAGCTCCATCTTCATATGCTTCTCTCAACCAAATGTCTCCCGACGTTCCCCCACGTTCAGCCAGGCTGTTATTGACGTCCGTATAAGAATACAGCCACGTGACCGTCTTGCTGTCATTGCGCCTACTCCACATCCCCGCGTTTCCCGCGTCGTGATCCGATCTTCCATAAAATTATCGTTCCAATTCCGTCTCAATCCTCTACCTATTATTCAATGCTCCAGATCCTTGACGAATACACCTGCCGAGTCATCCCAGTCTGATTGTTTCGCACGAGTCAACCAACATTCATCAAATACAAGGAATTAAAAATGGCCGCCCCAGCACGAAGAATATGTAAGAAACAATCTCCACCTACCCAAAAGCGTTAAATAGAACTACGACATCACCCCCAAGTGTCTAACTGACTGTTTCACCTAAACAGTGAATCCAGCGTTATTGTACGTTCCAAACCCTTTCTTTTTCCGTCCAACATAGCCATCCAAGGACAAAGCTGCTCGATCAAGTGGCTCAATATCGCCAATCAGCATCACCAGTCCATGAAACAAAGGAAACCATCGTCGCCATGAAGTACCACCATAACGACCTGATTGAAGCTACTACTGGAACCACAAATACAATCATCCATCTGCCTTTTTTTCCACTACACATGCCCAATTACATCATCGAGCAGACAAAGACTCCAAAAGTGCCTAGAAACGAACAACGAATCGAAAAGCCTTAGTGAAAAGGGGAATATCACAAACGCATGAGACGTCCCTAAAAGGCACTTCCCTAGAAAACGAACAATTTTGGAATCGAGAAAACTCGCTGACAGATTGGGTCATGACAGTATCTGCGATCTCCAGGAGAAATTCAGACCAGCGTAAGCACGTCCACTATTCCATTCTAAACTTGTCCCCAAAAAACACATCCAAAACCCATAAAAAAAACTATGCGTTTTTCAAGCCTCGCCATCTCAAAAAAATCAAAAAAAAATTCCCACAAATTGCAATATCGAAAATAAATCCACGGATAAACTCAGATTGAAGCACGGTGTCATCAATTAATCCCGCACCCTAAAATAAGAGAATGATAAGAGATGCCGCTACTAGCATCCAAGTCTTCCCTCTCAAAATCGATCATGGAGAATTCCTAGTAATTCAGATTTCCGAAGCTTTTTAGGACTTCATCGTCAATGATCTTGACTTCAAATCCTCCAATCGAAATACCCACCGTCAAATCTTCACTTCATCCTTCCTTAAGAAAGAAGGCAGAGAGAGTTGAGAGATTTGAACTTGGGGAATTCATAACTCCGCTGCACCCTTTCACATTACCAAAAAAATTATTGACATCTGCGACCCTTCTTTTCCTCCACCTCTTTTCACAACTCCTCTCCCGTAGTATTGACTAATGGCGATGGAGCTAACCATGTGAAATCAGAATCTATGAATATGAACGAGTAATAGCGACAACGCAAAAGATGCTAAAAGCCGGTACGTCTCTCTAAATTGATTTGATTATCAAAACTACAACGAGGAGTTTTCCTCATCTCATCTCATCTCATTATCTCAGACATAATACATATTGATACACCTGAGCGTACATACACATCTCCATCCGCCCCTTCTACTCCCATCACCAATACAAATACAAAACAACGCACTTATCTAACACCCAAACAGCACAAATCCTAAACATCCCCATCCTAGCGACAACACAGCAATCCTCCAAACTCGGTCCAGCCTGTCCAGAACTAAACCTCGACACACCCTCGGGCTATGCGACAGCCGTGCATAGCGACAAAACCCTCTTCTCCATGCTAACCCCATCAGTTCAAAAGGCCCTCAGTTCCATAACCTATCCAGCACAGGGTCAAACCACAACTTCATCCCAACCCCTCTCCTGCGTAATCCTCGGCATTGAATCTCATATCTGTGTAACACAAACAACACTCGATCTCCTGTCCAAAGGGCACAAAGTCTACATCCTCGCCGATGGCGTCTCCTCCTGTAACAAAGAAGAGATACCCATTGCTCTCGCTCGATTGCGTGCAGAAGGTGCGATTGTGACGACGAGTGAAAGCTGGATATATGAGTGCATGGGTGACGCGAGTATTGCCGAGTTTAGGGACATCGCCAAGTTGGTGAGGGAGACTAAGGAGGAGACAAGTAAGAGTTTGGAAGTTCTTTGTAAGATTTAGAAGAAAGTGGGGTGCGGTGATGTCGGGTTCAGGCTAGTGATGGCGATGATGAAGGTGTTCTTTCTGTTGGTATTGAATGAGCAAGGCATGTTTATATTGTTTGTTAATGACGGCTCTTTGTTTGGCAAAAGTTTCCTTCCTTCAGCCCTCTCTGAATTTTGAAGCTTGATCTCTTAATGAAGTCATTCCAAGGGGAATCTTTGTCGACAAACGCCGACCATGTTGGAGGAGGGGGCCGAAAGACCAATGATGGCAATCTCGCGTGGGCACGACAAATTCCATTTCGCAGTTCGGCGGAGAACAGAACATCGACAACTTGTGGCGGAACTGTATTTCCATAATATGAATATACTGCGCAATGGGAAAGCATGGCGATCCAGCGTGGTGGCAGCATTCCTGGGAGATGATGAGGCCTTATTCGCACTTCTATCTCCGAGTACAAGATAGAGGCTGGTAGAATCCCGGCAACCATGGAGATCGATTATGCCAGAACATCAGCGACTCCGGTCTTGGTTTGCTAGTCTTGCAATGAAATCAGTCTATTCGAGAGTGTGACTTTCCAGTAGCTCGGACAGCGTGACGGTTCAATGAGCGATGATCTCTTCGACAAGGGATGGTGAGAGCTTTGAACTGAGTCCATGGCCGCCGTCGAGGTGCTACCACATGGAGCATGCAGTCAAGGCCGCCAAAAACGAAACATCATCCAGGCAAGGTTGAAATATCCCACTTCGGGCTGTTCACCCCCAGATTTCCAGTTTACGATTCAACATCGCCTCCATTGACGACATAGCCATCTGGGTTCTGGCAGCGAACTCGTACTTTTCAACCATCTCTTCAGATCCCCAATATCGCTCCATCAATAACCGCAAGTACTTGAGCAATGTAGCCAGTATATCCTCTCCACGTAGTCGTATCAGACCTTCATTGTACAGGTCGCTGACCTTTGGTGTCCGCCCGCCCGCATGTTGCTCCAGATTGATATAAATGTACTCTAGGACACCATACGCCATGTCGTAGTAGTGTTTTGTTGGCTCGTTAATTCCCTGTTTTCTCTCTGTTTTCTTGGCCTCCTCAGCGGTATACTGTACAATCATCTTGATTGTGGTCAGTGTTGGATAAAGTTGAGTTGAATTCCTCATTATCTCCATTGCAATCGAGGCACCAAGAACATCGCCCGTGAAAAGCATCGTGCCGATGACTCTGTCGTACAGATGGCGAGGGATGCGATTAGGCTCGCCTTTTGGCTCGGTTCTCGATGTAGAGTCTTGCATATGATTGAGCATTTCAGAAAACAAAGCCCGCGGATTGGGATACTTGATCCCTTCAAAGGATTTCCTGATTTTCAAATGCCATTGGTGGCCCGGTTCACCCACGACTTCATGTGTCTTGCGCAGAGAGCGAACGAACTTGATTAGACCCCTCCACAGATCGAAATAAGTGTGAAGGTTTATGGCCGAGGGCTGGGCGTCGCGGATCTTAACAAACACTTGCCATGCCTTGATCGGCTCGTCCATGGTGATGTGTAGTTGTATGACAGCTCTGAGCGCTTTCTTGTCCATGGTGATATCGGAGTTGGCCAGAAGATTCAGTACATAGAATGCATACTCGTGCTTGCCCTGTCGCACATATCCGCCAGCCAATTGCGTGAATGTCGTTGCAATCGCAGATGGAATTCTTCGTCGCAGAAATGCCGGCACATTGTCCAGATTGGCCTGAAGGGTTTTGCCGTCCATTTTCGCCCTCTCCTCTGTTTCCATGCGCTTGTGAATCATGCCCCAGGCGACCGATTCTGCCTGTTCTGTGAAGTCATGCCCACTGCTCTCGAACCAGGCTTTTAGCAAAATGTTCAGATGGCGTGCGTCGGGCGTGTCTCCGCGCTCGAACATGAGCTCAGCTATTTGCGCGCAAACGTCGTCTTCACCAGGCGACCAAAACCGCTGCGCATGGTAAATCCATCTATGGAACAGCTCTTCCATACGAAAATCTTGGGGGAGAAATCCTAGACATGCAAGAGAGACAGCATTCAGCGATTTGCGGTCCTTGCAAGCAGCTTGCAGCTTGTCGGACATACTACGGAGGGCATACACGCGCAGGCCCGCATCGCTCAGATATTTGTCCTTGGCCACGTCTTTCAGTATCTCGAGGGCAGTTTGTAAGTGTCCACCTTTCACAAAAGCCGCAAACAGTGAGTGGTAGTCGTCGGTACTGAGATTGAATCTTCTCCTGTTGTGGACCAAGTCGGTGTACATAGCTGCCGCTCTTCGGTATGCATCGCCCTCCTTGATTTCTGCATGACGCCAAATGATGAAAAATCGGAGACGAGGATCGACGAGTTTGTAACGTCTCATTACTTCCTCGGTGTAAGAGCTGGCAGTATCGATATCTCCAGCCATGGCGTGCAGACGAGCTCCGAGCTCCATCCACGATTTGCGTCCCTTCCGACCGACTTCGAGATAGCACTTCTTCTGCTTCCACTGTTCTACTGCCTCTTCCTGTTTACCATTTTCCGCTAGTTGTTCGAGGTCCAGGACGCTGCGGTAAGCTTCTCGGACCTCTCCATCAACAGCATCTTTATGAGCTTCCATGTCTTTGTGAAGCATCTCTAAAATCGGGAGGCGATCGGCGTCCAGGGGACGAAAAGGTATATGAGCCTTCCATAAAAGAGCCCAAGCAGCGCTTGGTATGCACTTGAGAGCTTGTGGAGCGTCGCGCTTGAGTGCTTCGTAGCACGATATCAGAGTCTGGCGGTGATAGTCATGGTACGGACTCATGTATACACATTGCAACGCGACATTGAAGCGACGGATGACATGTTTATGTAGTCCATTATCGTTGTCCACCACAAACAGACCAGGCGCGATTCTTGTATTTGGTTCGACCTCGAGATGCGGTTGATGGGTCGGGAGTGGCCTGGCCTTTCGCCTCTGGTTTTTGAATTGAGGGGGATGTGTGCGCTCATCGCGATCGTAATCCCATCTCAACTGTGGCAGCTTGGAGGTAGGACTGGGTTCATGGAGAAATCCGAGGATATTGTCGAATGCTTGCGGCGAGGTGGGCCTCGATGTGGTGAGGTTTCTGCGGAGGCATGCGGCAGCCAGCGATGGAAGCCTCGTCCGAAGCATGAGAGAGGGGGGATTGGTCGGCTTTTACTCGTCTTCATTCATATCCACGATGACATTGGACGTGGTGTTGCACCATGCAGAGTGGTGGAGATGGTAGGAACCAGGAAGAAAGACTGGAAAAACATTTCATGGGGCCAAGCCCCCAAACCCCCGAATGCTCGCTCCGCTCGAGGGATCCATGGTCGATTTGTTCTCTGCAATTCGAGGGCAGCCGGGGGCTTGCCTCTCTCTGATCAATCATCTTGCACCGCGGTAGACAGCTTTTGTACTTGGGTCGTGATATCTCGGCGTAATCCAAAACATCTTCTCATAGACGCACATTTCCTACTCCTACACCATCACCACCACCATCACCACCAATTGGCCATGCACCGCTACAACTGCTGCACGGCTTGATCTCGCAACCATGGAACACAACTGGCATGCTCCAAACTCCTACCAGACCGCCATCAACTGGTGCCCTCCGCCTTCTGAGATGGCTCGCCCTCTACGGCTCCTTTGGCACCGCCGCCGGTGCAACTGCATTTGTCCTCGAGGAACAACGCCGCCAGATATGCAGACTCTCCCACATCAGAGACAATGGCAAGAAGTTGAGAGACTTCATGCATCGACGGAACCACGCACGAAAACACGCACACACAACCGCCCATACTCCTTCGCTCCCGGATTTTCATGACTATGTGCAGGTGCTGGAAGCGAAGGGTCTGGTCAAGAGAGAGCCGGCCACGCAAAGTGGCAGATCTAGGATGGCAAAAGGAGGACGGGAGGAATATCATTACGAATTCAGAGCTCGCGGTTTTCCTGTTTCAAAGTCACGGCCAAAGGGCGACGATACCGAGAAGAAAGGCACTTACATGCCAAACGGATCTGTGAAAGGCTTCTATCGATCCTTCTCAACTTCGACTGCCTTCTGCCTGAACCGAGCTCGGCGCACGCGGGATATGCGGCGACTGGATTCTATACCTCCACCGCCAACTTTTCTCAATGGCGTTGCTCGCTCCAGAAAGTTCCTCGAAGGTGGTATGGCAAAGCATAAAAGCCCACGCAAATCGGTAGGGAAATTCGAGCCCCAGAAGGCTTCTCAGGTCTTGACTGCGGCTCAAAGTGATCTCAAGAGCACGAAGGACTTGCAACGCCTTTTGTTCGCGGCTGCTTATTCTGGACATCTCGACACCATTTCCGCACTTCTTGACGGTTGCGAAGCCCAGCTGCCTTCATTCATCCACGCTTTGGACCTTGTCGCCATATCAACCAAACCAACTTCGAGCAATGTAGAGACCATGTTCTTACTCGGTCAACGTATTCTGGCTCAAACTAACGTCAATTTGATCGGCAGAATCCAGTTCTTTCATGAGGCCGGTGCTTTCCCCCTTGTATTGGCAACATATCAGCGTTTGCCAGTTCGGGACTGGACCTCGGGCTTCATGAGAATCATCCTGAAAAGTGTCCTGCAAGTTGCCACAATGGAAGCTGGCCCGGGTGCCCGTGTTGGAGCCGAGCTTTCACGACTCGTCACAGATATACTTTACGAAATACCCAAGACTCAGTACCTGTTCCGGATATTGCCCAGACTGTATCGTCGGGTCTCTGGCTCTCCGGGATGTCATCGTGGCTTCACCAATGTGGCAGCCAAGATCATTGACGGAGATAAGTCTTGCTCTGAGCAGTGCTATTCTATGCTATTGTACCATTTCCGAGCGTCGTATGGCAGCCGCGAGAGTATACTCGAAGAGAAACTCCTCGAACTGGGCTTGCAAAAGAACTTCTTGAACACACTCGATTCATTCGGAAAGGACAACTCCATTCACAAGTCGCCTGCTATCACTCAGGCACGTGTGCTATTGGACGGTCTTGGAAGATCGAATTTCACTGCCGCGGAAGTCAATACCATGGTCTCCACACTTAAGGCCCACAAAACACAACTCAAGCAGATCTTTCGTCGCTATTTCCACCTGGAGCTGACAAGTGACACTCTGCAACGGTGCTGGACTGCGATCATTCAGACCAGCACAGAAGATGAAATCATAGAACTATACGACCTGATACAAGAGCGTTCAGGCTATTATTCAAGCCTTCATTTGGAACGACTTCGTGCCACCTTGCTCCGCCAAACATGGCATTTGTTGCACAATTTTGAACGAGTACATACATGTTTTGAGCATATCAACAAGTTCCGGAGCGATGTTTTGAGGAGGAGTGAAGCTGGGATACTGTCAAATACCATGATCGCGATTTGCGCAAAAGCTGGGCGATGGGAGGAAGCAAAGCGCTACGTCTGGGACGCACGTCACCTTGACACCAATGCTAAAATCACGTTGAATGATGCTGGATTCCACTACGAGACCATCTTACTTGCAAGAAAAGGACAATGGGAAAAGGTAAAGCGTAACCTACGCTTCACACGCGAAAGTAGGGGAGAGTCCGAACGGCACGAGCTATTTCTAGAAGTTTTGGGCATCTTCTCACAACAGCATCACTCTCACAAGGTACTGGACTTTTGCAGGTGGGCAGTGACCGGAGCCCGAATTCATCCTACCCAGCGAATTTTCGACATTGTCATCTCCAGCTGTCTCGCAGGTGGAGATCAACGGCTCACGAGCCAGACCCTTGCGTTTATGAAAGAGCTTAACGCTGAGTGGCGCATTCGAGCCGAGACAGTTGTCATGACTTTCCGAAAGTACGCCAGTAAATGCAAACCAAGGAGCGTTCGGTTCATGCATTGTCTGGAAGGGCTGCAAGGATTTCCGCATCTTTTTTCCAAAGATGTTTGCCTTATTCTCATGGAGCGATGCTCTGTAGCAGCACGACGTCTTCGCTTTGTTGGCCGTGAACGACTCTATTTGATGCAGCAGCGCAGTAAAACTCAGCTTGCTGAACAAGTCACTCATTTGGAATCTTTGGCGTCAACTGCTCCCTGGATTTCCCAGAAAAAAGACGAAATGTTCCAAGAAACGGGGAATCCCTCATTGGAACGAGCTCAAGCCTACTATATCAGAATGCAGGTTGCATCATCACTCCAGCAGTGGCAAGAGGTCGTTTCGCTTTATGAGGATTCCCTTCATCAATCTGTCCCTCGCTTGGAGCTTTCACTGTGTCTTGCAGTCACTGCTTGTTTAAAGTTGAATGATCCAGAATCTGGCTTAATTCTTGTTCGAAATGCTCCAGCTCTCGGGTTCAACACAACAAAAGCCGAAATGATGCTCACCTCACAAGACGGTCGCAACCTGGAGGTATGCAATCCTAAGGATCTGCGAAACGAGGTTCTTCAACACTATGAAGACTTGCAGAGCCGCTTTCTTCCTCTCGATCACGGAAAGCTGGTTCAAGCTGCTCATACAATGGTCTTGAAGCAACAGGCCGCCGCCAGTGTCGCCTTGCTCTCCGAGATATATCAATCCTCCATCGCCAAAATGCAGCCATTTGATATAGTCGTTATGACCTGCTTTCTCACAGCCTATAGTCGCGTTTTTGACGTGAGTGGAATTAGATGGACCGTCAGGACTATCCTCTCTAAAAATTTGCTCCTTGATATTCATTTTTTCAGATCGCTAACTCAAGCTCGAATCCGGATCTGCGCCTCCCTGACCCGTGACGGTCAGAGGAAGCGATCGAAAGAAGTCTACCAGTTATTCCAAATCTGGGACTTGGTTTGCTGGCGCAGATACGAGCAACAACAACAGAAGGTGGTCATCACGGGACGAGTTATGACGAATATGTTGGTGCGCTTGCATATGAGGGACAGTCCCATGCACCGCTTTTTGACCAACCGTGTCCGAATACGAAAGCTCTATCACCGGGAACAGGCCCGCGAGAACGTCAAAGCTAGACACCAGGAAATGAGAGTATTGAAGGGAGCAGTCGAAGGTCCTGTAAAGAAACGAATTAGAACGAAGAGGAAATGGGAGGCTGAGCCACCACCGCTGGTGTCGTACGCAAAGCGAGTCGACTGGGAGGATGAATCGCAAAATGAAGCTGTTGCTTCTCCGCCGGTTGAAGATGTTGCGGAAGCGGTGTCGAGACTTCTCGACCCGGAAATGGATATGGTTGGTGTGAAGGCGAATCCAAGTAGTATGGACACCTCGAACAGCGAGAAGATCCGTCATGAGTACCAGATTCGTAGAACTCCATCGATGAATTTCTGGAAATCTTAGGGAAATAGTTTACCAGGAAATCGTTGGTGTCGAACCGTGTATGAATTGAATAGTGAATATCCTCACGTGTATGAGTTTCCCATGAGAGTCACGCCGTGATTCGCTATATCTCAACCTTCCTCATCCTCGAGCATTGAGGCACTTTGAGCACGTTTCTTCTTCGAATCATCCGTGATCATCCCTATGTAGGATTATAAGTACTGGTACTTGCTCGCACCTCGATTTATCATTGTTCGTCGTCTTCTTCAAATCCGCCTGGCACATTGAAATCCGCCTGGCACATGTCCCACCCTCTGTACCTCAATTTAGGGCTTAAACGACAATAGTTGCTGTCAACGGATCTCCCGATCAGCGTGAGAAAGAAATCGCCGATGTTGTCCAGCCGACAGTCCGTGAGATCGGCCTTTCTAGAAGATCAAATTTAAGCATGCTCAATAACCTCAGCATTTGCCACCTCTCACTAACACCCGGATAGAAGCCCTCTTGCTCGGGCTCTCTGCTCAAATCTTCTTTCAGACCCGTGCTATGGTATCGGCCTACCCGCTGTTTCCGGATACGCCGTGTCAAGGACAGAAAGTCGCTAAGAACGCGAGGAACTCAACATCACGACGGAAGATTGTTATTCCAGAACCTGGGAAATACAGTCTGACAGCTGCCTGCTTCGAGCTCTTCCTCAATTCTGGAGCCGGGTGACGCGACAACTTGATACACTAAAAGAAGGAGAGACGACGACTCGGACAATACAGAACGAATTCTGCCCTAACAGCCATGGAAGCAAGGCTCACTCAGCAGATCCCAAATGCTCCTCTTCCTACTCGGCTTCTGGACCTTCTAGCAACCGGCTTCTGCTCAAAGAGTACGAGTTTCACGGTTGGGCAGATCAAGTTCGCAGCACATACGAGCCTATAGTCCTATGACCTTGGACGACTTTGGGCGAGAACTGGGCTTGCGTTCAGGTACCTTTGAACACGTCAACAAAAATTCGCTTATACTCGGACGTAAGCCTCAACGATAGGTCCTGTCGATTTCTCTCCTCGCCTTCATTTGGCTGTATGATTGTATCTGGTCAATTGGCTACCATACTTCACTTGCCACTCCGACATGCCGTCACTGGGACACAGCGAATGGAAGGATCGAGCAGCTATTACACTATGCTGGTGGACGTGCAAATGAATATCTGATTTCGCTATGAAAGTTTTGCCCTTCAGATGCCATTGCTCTTTTGGTTGATTGACCTTGTGATGGTTTAGGGCTGTTTGTCATATCTCTCCACAAAGAGACTACGGTGCCCATTTCATGCAGCAAAGGCAAATAAACTCCCAATCAGACCTTTCCGCGTCGTGTCGAGAATGGACAGTGCACGTTTCGACTTCTCTCTCTATGCCTGTTGTTTCATCGTCATCGCAGTTTCCAGACGAAGCAAGACGGATACCAACGCACTGTTGCGATTATACATGCCGAGCTTCGCTTCGCCACGTTCTTGACGCTCCTGCTATGAGGCTTCGCTCCGAATTCTCCAATTAGGACGAGGTTGTTGGGAATGCCGGCAACTTAGCGCGAGGCACCCTCAATCTGCTTGCTACAACGATCATATTCACGATGCAACGACAAGATGAGCCGACCAAAAAAGGAGTCACCTCGAGACGCTCGAAGACCGCGCCGACCTGGGATGCTGCTCGTAATGCCCTCTACCACTTTAACTTGAATGTATATTTGGCAGTAAGAGTAGATATATAACACTGTCGACCGGTATCTGTCAACTCATCATTTTCACATCGAACCATCGCGCCTTCACTCAACAAGCACCTTCAACAACATCCAATATGAAGTTTCTCTCTCTCATCGTATTGGCCTCGGCTGCCTCAGCCAGTAAGTACCTCTAGTCTTTTCATCGTCTTGGATCAGAGCGTTAATCGTAATCTTTCAGGCTACCTTGACGCAGTCAATGTCCGCCGCTCGCCTGACGCTGTTGAGGCCAGACAACCTCACGGCCCAACCAAAAGCAATGCACCATTAGCGGCACGCCACGGACCTGAAGAGGATGACCACCCAACAAGGACTCGAGTCGTCGCACGCAAGGCTCATGGACCAGATGGAGACGATGACCACGAAGGAGGAAAGAAGGGAGGCAAACGTCGTCGTCGTCAAGCTCCACAAACCAGTGCACCTCCAGGAGGTTCTATGCCAGGGATGGGTCACTCCAGGCGTCAAGCTGCTCCCCCAAAACCTTCCTCTCCCTCTATGCCCGGAATGCCTATGGATATGGGTCACGCTTAGATCCGAGATACAGAGCATCGGGAGGTAGAAGGGGAAATGAGATTGAAACAGTGTAGGAGTTGAGGAGAGAGCGCGGAAGCTTTGTAGCAACAGGTTGTGTACATAAGACAAGGGAAAGTTGTTCATGTTATCCTAAGATTTTGGAGATGTCATTCGTTTATACCCACAGTCGCTTCCAGTTCTTTTAGACATCATTCTTGGGGGGAAATGTGAAGATTGAGATTCTGATAAGTGTGATAAGTTTCCTGGCCAGCTCGAATGGTTTCGTTCCTAGGAAATTTAAGTATTGACTTCGGCATGACATCTCTAACATACGATCGATCTTTATACTCCAAATGTGCTGGCAATCTCGAATCGACCAAGCTAAACGTTAGCCTTTCTAGTTTCTACTCGACTATTGATATTAGTCTAAGTTCTCTCTAGCTTAAAGTTTCCTAGGAGTTTTAGGTACATTTAAATTACTCTACTTATAAATTAGGAAACTTAGTATAGTTTATCTATCCTAATTACTTACTCTATCCTTGAGAATTTGAAGTTATAGCTAGAGAATAAGATATACAAAGTCTAAGAGTCTATCAATCGAAGTTTTGTTTGATCCTAGTATGATATAGCCATGCGAAGAACGTGACCTTCTTCAATTGAGATATTAGCCTAGTCTAAACTCTTTAGACGACGCCCTTGAAAAAGACATATATCTTCTCAAATCGCCCAATCCATTTCGGACAGAAAACAGGCCTGGGTTCCTCCAGCAAAATTTCGTGGCCAACATTCCACATGGCAGCCTTGTTGTGGCGTTTCGGCTGAGCCTCGGTCAGGTGGACAGGCAATTAATAACGCGTCAAGTCGCGTCGATTCCATCGCTGTTGGTAGTTTCAGAACGCCCTCCTAAACAAGAAACAGATATAAACCCGACAACACCATTCCTGCTCCATCCTCACTCAAAACCTCCTGCGCTTCCACTGAATCACCACTTTACTCAGAGATCATTGGGCAAACACCATCACAATGCCGTCCAAGGTCGAGGACCTCCAAGACGATGTACCGAGCAATATCAACCCGTACAAAGTACTCGAAGTAGATAAGAGCGCAACCCCCGACCAGATCAAGATCGCATACCGGAAACTGGCGCTTAAACATCATCCAGGCACGTAGCTTCACCTCATCAACTATCACCCATCTACTAACTCTGATGGCAGATAAAGTACCGGAAGAGGACAAAGAAGAGGCCAAAGAACTCTTTCAGAAAATCTCCTTCGCATACGGCGTTCTCTCTGATCCTCGACGGCGCTCGCGATACGATACCACCGGACGCACAAACGACACTCTCCACCTGGACGATGAAGACGACTTCAACTGGTCCGACTTCTTCCGCACACAATTTGAAGACTTGGTCAGCAATGACAAGATCGCGGCATTCAAGGCAGAGTATCAAGGCAGTGAAGAAGAGAAGCTGGATGTCATCGCGTCTTATGTCACCAATGAGGGCGACATGGATGCAATCTTCGAAGAAGTCATGCTAAGCAGCCCCCTCGACGACGAAGATCGGTTCCGAAAGATGATCGACGAGGAAATCAATGAGAAGAGAGTCGAGGCATACGAGGCATACATCAAAGAGACCAAAACTAAGCGAAAAAAGCGTGTCGCCGAGGCCAAGAAAGAGGCGAAGGAAGCCGAGCAAATGGCCGAGGAGCTTGGTGTCAAAGACAAGTTGTATGGCAATGGAAAAGCTGGCGCGAAGAAAGGTAAGAAAGGCGAGGAGGACATCAGTGGACTGGCCGCGATCATCCAGCAGAGACAGAAAGAGAGATCTGGCAACTTTTTGGCTGACATGGAGGTGAAGTTTGCACCAAAGAAGAGAGGAAAGAGGGTCATGGAGGACGAACCACCGGAAGAGGCATTCGAGGCGACAGCAAAGCGCATGAAGAAGAACAAGAGGGCCATGGAGGACGAGCCGCCGGAAGAGGCATTCGAGAAGACAACCCAACGCGCGAAGAAGAACAAAAAGACTTCTTCGGTGAGCGTGGATGTCGAGCAAGAGACTGGCGAGAGACGATCAAAGCGTGTAAAGCGATGATGATTGATTGATTTCGCGCAAGTCTGGATTGTAAGGAGCACGGCTGCAAAAATCCAAATTGGAAGCACTAGGGTGGAAGTAGGCGATTGCATATTGAGCAACCAAACCAGTGTATATAAGATACACATGAGGCTTGTGAACAACAGTGGTTACTACATACCTAACAGGCTCTTTACCTGGTGTATAAAGGAACTGGCAGGATGGCTCTAAGAGGCTAAGAGATGATATGCAGGACCCAGGTACCTCCGTAGTTCCTCCTTCCTGCTCCCCAATTACGGCCTGAGTACCGCCGATTGGCTCTGTTAAGGTAGGTTGATTGCCTTGCAAGATATCGACGCGGGTACTCGTATCTTGCTGACGCGGGTACTCCGTATCTTGCTGGCGCGGGTACTCCGTATCTTGCTGGCGCGGGTACTCCGTATCTTGCTGGCGCGGGTACTCCGTATCTTGCTGGCGCGGGTACTCCGTATCTTGCTGGCGCGGGTACTCCGTATCTTGCTGGCGCGGGTACTCCGTATCTTGCTGGCGCGGGTACTCCGTATCTTGCTGGCGCGGGTACTCCGTATCTTGCTGGCGCGGGTACTCCGTATCTTGCTGGCGCGGGTACTCCATATCTTGCTGGCGCGGGTACTCCATGTCTTGCTGGCGCGGGTACTCCGTATCTTGCTGACCTTGCCCCTCTGTGGTATTGGCACTGCATATTGAAAGCTGCTGCCCAATTCCAAGATTGACAGTACGAGTACAACAACTCCACGCTCACTTGAAGAGCGGCTTCCACCAGACCCAAGTTGTGCTGCAGCTGGCGCGAAGGTGCTTTTTGCTTGAGCCTGGTCCTGGGTCTGGAGCTTCGCTTTGCAAATGAGGGGTTGAAATCGACTTTGAATCACCAACCTCCACCTCATTACTACCACCACCTCGAGACACGACCCTGCACCATCCTGACAGTGCCAATTGCTCCCTCATATATTCATATCTCACTGCCAGCACCTTGGACATTGGCCAAGAAGGAAGCCTTTCTCTCCCTCTACCGTCCTCGAGTCTCCACGCCCCCGACCTTTCTCTGTCACTGGTTGCGCAGCGTCATCCTTGCTGCCTATCCGCCGTCCAGCTCCCCGGACAAGTAGAGGCCTGTATCCCGCCTCAATCGGTGCTGGTTTCGGCTTGCTGCATCACACTGAAGCAGTAACGCGCAACCGCGATCAACTGCGTGCATCAAGGAGCGCAGAACAGGACAGCATCAGGCTTGGATTGCAGCTGTGTCCTACTGGGCGCCCATTGACCCACGCAAAACGCTTCTATGCCATCTCTCAGCAAGCTTCTAGGCAAGAAGCGGACGAAGGACTCGTCTGGTTCGAACAACATTGAGGAAACGCCTGCTTCGCCAATCAGAGACACTCACCAGAATCAAACACAAACACAAGCCGCACCCTCCACATCGGCCACCATTGATAGTCAGATCTCAAAGTCGGATCTGTCCGATACGGCAACCAATACTTCCACGG
Source organism: Venturia nashicola (assembly GCA_004522665.1). Taxonomy (NCBI): domain Eukaryota; kingdom Fungi; phylum Ascomycota; class Dothideomycetes; order Venturiales; family Venturiaceae; genus Venturia; species Venturia nashicola. Next base: position 99,037 of record SNSD01000021.1, read on the forward strand.
CCACAAAAGCTCAAGACTCCGTGGTCAAACCAGAAGACGATTCCATGAACGCCGTGCAATCATATCCGTCGCCTCTTGGGGGACCGGCAGGCCAGGGCCACCAGATCACGCCGAGCATAGCGAATATCACCCATCCCGATAACACTAGCGGAAATGTCAGTGTCCAGCAGTCTTCGCCTTCGACACCTCGGACGACTAAAGGCAAATACACACTTACCGATTTCACCATACAACGGACATTGGGGACGGGCAGCTTCGGCAGAGTTCACTTGGTTCAATCGAAGCACAACCAACGTTTCTATGCGATCAAGGTGTTGAAGAAGGCTCAGGTTGTCAAGATGAAGCAAGTCGAGCATACGAATGACGAGCGAAGGATGCTGCAGAAAGTCAAACATCCGTTCCTAATCACACTCTGGGGGACATTTCAAGATTCCAAGAATTTGTACATGGTCATGGATTTCGTGGAAGGAGGAGAGTTGTTCAGTTTGCTACGGAAATCACAGGTTGGTCACCGTGATACTACAAGATTTGATAGCTTTCGTGCTGACTGCCATAGCGCTTCCCGAATCCAGTCGCCAAATTTTATGCCGCCGAAGTTACATTAGCGCTTGATTATCTACATAAGCAAAACATAATTTATCGCGATCTCAAGCCGGAGAACTTGCTGCTTGATCGACACGGGCATTTGAAAATCACCGACTTCGGATTCGCAAAGGAGGTGCCTGACATCACATGGACGCTTTGCGGTACTCCTGATTACCTTGCGCCTGAGGTCGTCGCTTCGAAAGGATACAACAAGTCTGTTGATTGGTATGATCATCTACTAGGATGATAGGAAAGCATATGCTGACAACATGAAGGTGGTCTTTAGGAATTCTCATTTTCGAAATGCTTTGCGGATTCACGCCTTTCTGGGACGGCGGCTCGCCAATGAAGATCTACGAGAACATCTTGAAAGGAAAAGTCAAGTACCCGCCGTACATCCACCCAGATGCACAGGACCTGCTCATGAAACTTATCACTTCGGATCTGTCGAAACGGCTGGGCAACTTGCATTCTGGGTCCAGAGGCGTAATGGACCACCCGTGGTTTGCCGAAGTCACGTGGGAACGGCTTGAGAAGAAGGACATCGATGCTCCCTATGTGCCACCTGTGAGAGCTGGTGTCGGCGATGCCAGTCAATTTGACAAGTATCCTGAGGAGACAGAAGCTTATGGCCAAGGCGGCGACGATGTGTCAGTCTCGAATCTACCCCCACATCTAGTAGGGACTTCAGCTGACCCATCCGCTAGGCACGCAAAGCTTTTTGTAGAATTTTGAGAAAGCCATCGCCGACCCTTCACCTGACGACCGTGTCTCCCCTGGAATGATACTGAGTCTACGCCAGGAAAAGCTATGCAGGTCCATATCCCGAACGACAATTCGTCTTCACGCATTCCTTTCCACTTGAACCTCACCACGCCATCTTATTCATGCCAGTGTCCCTACTGAGTCGTAATGAATAATGTTATTACTGCCACTACTACTTCAACCGCGATCATTAAAAGAATGGATGGAATGCATGTTGAATTGGATATAGGGCGCACTATCGAGGCTGCAGCTGCACATATTGTCTGAATGCCTGTGACAAGTACTTGTTTGTGATGTTTGGTATGCCTGGCCTGCACTCTCTCTGGATGATGGCTTTCTCTCTTACTACACCCTCTTCTTCTCTTGTCATTGATTGAGCTGGATGATGGATGGATGAATGAATGAACAGTGCTTCGAATTGCACTGGGACTGGGACACTCGATTGGATGATGTACATTTATTGAGCAAATGAAATGCTGTGGATGGCTGATGTGATTTTACTTCAAGAATGATGGGACGACTTTTTGTAGGTGGGATGATTTCTTTCGTGCGGGATGCACCTCCTCTTACTTATCCATGACATGCAGCCTATCGTGCCCTCCATCCCCTGTCCAGCTGAGTTATGAGTAAGATCTCTACCCGATGGATGGCTAATCGATAGCCGTCAACAAAAAACGAAAGGAAAAAGAGCTTGGGAAGAAGGGTTTGTGTTGCTTGATTAGATTTTGGAGGAGGCGTCTCGGCTCTCCACATGATCATATCTTAGCGGCCGGGCAGAAATTTGCTTTCGAGAAATGAAATATTATCTGAAAAAAGGATGTTGAGAGGTAAAAATGTTTTCAATAGAATATGAGACGGGATTATTTTCTCCCAGCCGGGAATGGAAATCGGGCCGGTCGGCGTTTCTTGATCGATGATACGGAGGTGATGATGGTGAGTAGTGATGAGCACGAGGGGAAAGGGGTAGCTGCTTTGGAAAATCTGTTTTGATTGATATTTTGAAAGATAGTTTTTTTTACCTGCTCTGTGCATTGTTTGTTATCTGGAAAGCTTGAAGATATCTTTTCTGGGCTACTCTTTTGTAGAATTTCTGCTCTTCTCAGTCTCTTCTCGCGCGCTGGTTGTTCTAAGCCTACGGTGTGCGGTTCTGGTCACTAGAGTGTGGATGGCTTGTAAGCTGAGGTTGGCATGGGTTGGTTCTTTTTTTCGTGGTGGATGGGGAGGGCTGGAAGTGTATGCATTGTGGCTGCTTATCGCCAAATCAATGTCTGTGGAGATATGCTGTTCAGTCCATGCAGGTGTTTTACGGTCAAAATATCCTTCCGGGACATCAGCCGCCAGACGTTTATTTGGCGATGGACCACAGCAGGGGTGACTGGGAAGGATGGGAAAGCAAACTGGGTTTTGGAAAATGATTTGGAAGGGGAAATCATGTATGCTTTTGGGTGATGATGTGGACATTTGTCCGTCCCCTTTTTGTCGCCAGGTATAGTTGATGTTGTGAAAGCTTCGTAAGATACTGACTGGGTTGGCTACCGTATGCCCATTGGGATTCGGAAATGAATATGATGGAAGCTTGTTGATGTTGACATGGAAAACCCACGCCTCCACTTCTAGAACTCCAAAAACAGTCTCTGTTGTTTTTTGATAATGGATTGTATACTCCTAATCCTGGTCACGATTGCCCTAATTTGTTCATCCTAAAAATATCCACCGCGCAAAAAGCATATCCTTGCCAAAGCTCTCTAAGCCTTGGACGAGAGAAAGCCGGGAACCATGTTCTAAGGCAGCTGATGCGGCATTTTCGTTTCTCTTCCCTTCCATCACCCTTAACCGCCGCAGTTGGCGTACCAAGCCCCACTGTAGTATTGCTTGTTCAATAAACATCCATTACGATCCTTCGAGCATTTGCTAAACTAGATAAAGATACGTTAGTCTGGCCTTTTGGATGTAGCGGAAGATTGATTTCTCTCTTACAGAACGACACTGTTGTCGGTCACCGTGGTATTGGCCGTCAGGTTGGATTAGTTTGCAATAACCCGTTGCATAAGAATCAGGAGTCGTGCCCTTCTTCGGCGTAGGAGGTGGTTCACACCACGACTATAGCAGGCGTCAGTATGAGCACGTCGAATCCGTATCTATTAGAGGTTTGGGGCAACGAACTTGGGAGCCTGGCGGTGTTGGGAGCGGATCGGAAGAGAAGACAGTAGCGGCGAAAGAGAGGAAGGCTATAACTGGAGTGGACTTCATGGTGAGGACTAGAAGTGAAGTTGGTGGAGGAAAATCTCGGAAACGACGGCAAGACGGATACCAAAGGTTTATCATCAGAACTCGATAAATCAACGCACAGACTAGAGACGATCTTTCCATTATATGTTCGTGGGATGCTCGCAAATCATTGGTGGGATACTCGTACACCCAAGTATCTGCGGAAGTATACGGAGTACGGCACCTTTGTTACAATGATTCCGTGGCTCTAAAAAAAGAAAGATCAGATGAAGAGGACCCCGTCCGCCATTGCGGGATCGAGTATGTCAACCTGGGACATTTAAATATAATCTGCGAGTAGTCGGTTGTGGGTGTGGAGGTGGTTAATGGAGATGATACCGCAGCCCGAACATCATGATCTACTTATCTCATTAGATGAAGCAGCCGTGGATCAAGGCCATCGACTTCTTGAGTTTTGACCATTTGGTTATGGATGGTGTTGCGCCAAAATACAGGGCGGTAATTGACACGATTTGTCGCTAGTATTCTTAAAGCCTTTGCTAATATCTGATAAGTCTACTAGTAGTCAATCGCTTCTCTTGCCCGCCCCCGCTAAGGGGAATGACTATGGAGGCCACCGGTAGCCTCCGGCGGCCATATTAATCTCGCTTAATCTCGCTTAATCTCGATTAATCTCGATTAATCTCTTAACTATATAGCCGTAGGAGAGGCTATTATAGCTCTATTTTATTGTAGTAAATTTAGTATTGGCTGATAGATACCGACTATTTTTTAGATCAAAGGAATATTAACTTGAAGATATAATTATAATTACTAGAACTATCACCGAAAAATATCAATACTAGCGCTCGAGATACTCTTAAGGTAGATTATTATAGCCTTTCTTAATAGACTTAAGCCTATCAAGGATAACCTTCCTAAGCCAATCTAAACTAGATCCCAAGTATATAATCTTTTAGGGATCGGATTTCCTATATTTTTCAATTATTGAATTACCTAACAACGATATTTAACCCTACATTGTAAACCCCGGTATTCTTTTTATAAACAATGAAACTGTAAACTTCATCTCTCTAGTAATTTATAAGAGTATTTACTATTTTCAATCTTTACTTGTTTTTTTATAATTTGTTATACTCGCATCTCTATTTTACGCCGATCTAGCTTTCACTATCCTACAAGAAATTTTGGAAGAATGCAGCTGGGAAGCTGGGAAAGTGAACAGTGACAGCTTATGGCAGTATTTGTAATTCGGGCGTAGATGCCTAAGATTGTGGAGAAGATTGGGTTGCAAAGCGGAGAAGATTGGGTTGCAAAGCGGGGAAGATTGGGTTGCAAAGCGGAATGGATGTTGTGAGAGGGGATACATGCTGACCGGTAGAACGCCATCCTTCAGCCTTGGAGAGAGGCTCGGTGTATATAAATCCAAGATGATCCCCCTAACGGAGATCATAATTTCAGGCTGAGAACTACGTGCACAGTCCAAGCTTTCTTTGTCGTGAGCTAGTGTGCCAAGACCCTACTCCATCCCAACAAACGAAGTCCAGAACGACTTTTCGGTCAGCGACACAGCTTACCGAGGTACGGAAAATGCTCTACTGTCTACTGAGAGACAAGGAAAGTTCTAATTCATGTCAGACAACATCCTGATTTGATCCTCTCCATTCGCCGCTCCTCGCTCGTTGCCGACCCCTCAAACCATAGAGAGCCCACCGAAATCATTCCGATGGCGCCTCCTGAGCTTGCGCCTCTTGAAGAATGCGATGTTGATTTCATAGAAGTCGAAAAATGCAACAAGGAGATCGAAGAGGCTGGAGCTGGAGTATGGCTGCCTACCAACAGCCCCGACTTCTGTTATTTACCAAGCGTGGATAAATATACACTCTGGAAAGAGGCAAGAGGTCTTGTTGAAGTGTGTATAACCGTGTAAACGTCCAACTTATATTTCCTGGCTAATGGACTACAGGTTAACCATGTTGGAATTCTAAAGATAAATTCCCAAGGTGGTTATTATACAAGTAGGAATAAAAGACAATTACTCATACCCGTCAAATTCTCTTCCGACGCGCACCTTTTCGTCGTTAAATCCGGCTCCGACTCGTCCACAGGCCCGATACAAGAAATTGAAGCTGGGAAAGCGTTTATTATAAAGCCTGAAATGCGTGTGTGGCTTAGTGAGTGTATCATCTATTGGGTAGCATAGTGGCGGAAGGAAATTTTACCATATTGAAATCTAAATCGCCCCAGTTAGTCTCCTCAATTCCAATAGCTGGCATGATGATTAACTTGTTCGATAGGTCCAAGCTCCAGTACGAAATTTTGAATGGCTGAGGCGTAGTGATCCAGGCCGCAGAATTCTCCCACAAGTGTATGATCCATGTCGCTGTTGTCCAAAGTATGGATCGTCGGTGGATGGAGAACACTCTGGTATGCTGAAGGTGCATCTACCTGTAGCGAGGCTCCTATCGTTGCAATGGCCAAGGCGTTTGGGACTGTATAGATTAGCTAAGTATATTCCTGTTTTGATGGAGTCTTACTGTTTTGTACGGCCGAACCTTCAACTTGACGTAGACGTTTTTGAGCATGTGCCGGCAGGAGCTGGTCCGCTGCTCTCTTGTTATGCCCTTCATCAACCCAGGGTACAGGCCGTCGTTTTGTTTGGGCGGGATTGACCTGAAGACAGATCGAATGTTCAACGTCCTCCAAATCTGTCCAGTCAGTACAATTACGAATCCATGCTGCGAGAATGTACAATGCCAACTGAGATAAGCGAGCTAGACGCTGATTGCGCGAAAAATTCCATAATCCTAGGGATGATCCTCTCGGAAGAGCTGAAAGCTTCATTCCCAGCTTAACATCCTCGTACAATGCGGTTTTCCATTCCTTATCCCAGCTCGGATCCAATAGACTATCGACTACGCGGTTCTTCCGTGAGTGAAAGGACTCTGTGTCGTATCCCAGACGTTTCATTTCATGATTGACGACATTGAATTTGACTGAACATAGCAAACGAGTACCAATGTGACTGCGCGAACGCGCTCTGGAATGTTTCGAATGCAATGAGGTAAGCGAGTCGGACTTGAATCCACCGGCATGTATGCCTAAGATCGCGTTGTCGGCATCGCCGAGAGCCTCGAAAATCTCGCTGCTGGGTGTGATCTTGAAGTTCTTGATAATCTCGGTGTTGAGCAGCCGAATGTCTTGCTGCGTCAGTCCTTGGCCTTCGGGTATCTTCAAGACTATCGAGGGATTTGCTCTCTTCGAAGCTAATTTCGTTCTTGGAGATGTAACAGGACTTCCACGAAAAAGCCTTGGTCGGAAAGAGCCTCGGATGCGCTCTTGTGAAGGTGTTCGAAGGTGTTCGAAGGTGGGAGACTGCGACCAAGATTATGCGAAGTCGGATGGTTGGTCCTACTCTTGGAGTTGATTGAGGATGTAGACGTCGGGCCAGTCAGTGTCGTAAGCTCATTGGAAGAGGCACACGAAGGCGATGTCGTCAAATTGCTTGATGGGAAAAGACCTAGACCGAATCCCCAATCTCCCGTATTGCCTGCATGTTAGCAGTCATATTCCTACTAGTAAGGGGCCGTCCCTCTATCCTTGCAGATGGATCCCGCGGTCCAATCAAATCTTGGACGAGCCTTTCGGTAAGAAGGCCTGTCCTGTGGCTTCCGATTCGTATGCGTTGCAAATTATGATCCCACGGAGGATGTATATATTGAGACAACTGCTTCCTGATGTAAGTTTTTGTAATCTGACTGGAAGCTGAATTCTAACAATCTTCGGATCCATATCACGTCAAGCCGCTTCGCGATTTTCATCGTCGTACTTCATCACTCTTACAAAACAGTGCAGGAGAGAATAAAGAGGAGAATGCGGCGGGGAATGCAGAAGGCCTCAACTCTACGGGAGTTTCATGACGCTGCTTGTTTGGACGGAGAGAGTGCAGTCAATATCTTGCATACGCTGAGTTCCATAACGGAATTTACGGAGAGATGAGCATTTGAACAATACTCCAAACCGGAACCACTTTTTGCGTGTACCAGTAATCTTCGTATGGAGTACCAAGTAAGCACGTGGGCACAGAAGTGCCTCGTGAACTTATAAGAGTAGGACCTGCTGCACTTGTTCTGATTATTTTCTTCATTTTATTTACTCCTTGCCAGATATGATGAACTCTACTACGATTGTCCATGCCAATACAATGAATCGGAAGCGCGAAGATTCTAGGTAAGTTAACCTAGTAAATATTAAATACTAAAACCAACATAACTTAAGCCCTATCTATTCGTCCTTTCTATCACCCTGATCTTTCCAACACTATAATCAACAAATATCTCTGCAGTATACCGAAGCAGAGACGGAAGCTGAGAGACTCAGAGCGAAGCTCGATCAGATAGAAAGCCAATTCGAACTTGAACGCAAACGAATAACCAATACTTTCGAAACTCAGCACGAATAGATAAGGAAGAATTTCGACATCGAACGTGAACAAAAGAAGAAGTTTTTCGAAATCGAGCGTACAAAGATAGAGAACACGATTAATTGTCTGCAAGAAGACAAGAAACGCCAGCACGAAGCTACTTCTAAGGGAAAAAAGACGCCCTTATCGACGGGAGTCGATACAATAGATGAATTATCTTAGGCTAATCAACGCCATCATCTTGCAATGGCTGGAAATATTGGCTTGATTCGGCAACAGGTTGTTCATGTTGTCAAGCCAGAAATCGGTCTACATTACCCCTATGCCAACACATAGTAATAGAGGTCCTCTTTTGACCTATTGGTACTTTGTAACATATGTTCTAGACACGACTCTTGCGAACGCTACAATGGTACGATGCCCACTTCGAACGTGTAGTCTATTACTTACAAGAGCGACTCTCCGAAGACATTCTCTATATAATAGCATTGGGATTTCAGTCGTTTCAAGTTGTTTTATATATATTACTTCTTGGTAGGAAGGTTCGGTGTACTTAAACTATCTAAACACTTGTACTTATAACTTATATATACAACACAATATATCTACTTTAAAAGTCTATAAGATTATTTATTTTATTACGGCTTATATAGAAATTATACTGTCCTCTATTATAGTCAATACTACTTATTATACTAAGAAAACTAAAAACCTACGCTAGTACCTAGGCCTTCTTATCTAATAATTCTTAAGGCTTAGATTATTTTACTAACTCTTACTAACTCCTACTAATTCCTACGTACTTAAACGATATATATTCCTAAGGCTGAGGGCCGAGACTGGTACTCCAGGGCCTACTAATTTTAGCCAAATAGTTGATTACTACTATTCTTTTATCCATACCGGTGTCGAGCTCGTCATAGTAGCTGGAGAGTTGAAGAATAGGAATCTCATTAGAAGGGCAAGGTGGGCGGGTGAGGAGAGGCCTGGAGATATCGAAAGAAGACTAGGCCAGGAATTGAGAGGGTTAGCTAATTGTGTCACATTACTTGGATGTCTACTAATATACTCGCAGATATGGCGCGAAGTACAAGACTCCACAGATGTACTGCTACGATGGGAGTTATCTGTTAATTGTCCAATTCCGAGCGGCAACGGCCGCAGATATACTGGATGCAAATTATCCTATCAACTACATAGTCATTCCACGGTCCTCTGAAATAGAAGGTCATTGCAGTATACGAAAAGCTAAATATCGCCTGTTAGCTCATAGGGTTCGACGTTGCCTTGGACTGATAGCACCTCCTTTGACAATTGGAGCTTATCGGCGCGAATTCCAGTACTTCTCTGGTCTTCCATACTGGCGTAGCCATGCAGGAATTTTCGAAGAACTTACAGTTGAGGGTGTGACGTATCAGCAGGTATTAGACCAACATAATATGGCCTGGATGTGGACATACAACGGTGTCGGAAAACATTGGGATACACATACTCTGAAAGGAGTGCCTTAATTGGCCCTCTTTCAACAAGTGCTCGGAGATTCTACCGCGTATTTCAATGAATCTTCTTTTTGCTCAAACAACCCAAAACATGATAATCTCAAAGGCCCACCTAATTTTTCTTGATCGTTGCCAAAAGATCGTTCTTAATATCGAGACAATATCCTTGATTCCTCATTCTTCGTACCCTCTCGCTCATGTCAAGGAGAGCCAAATCATCAGACAACTCCTCGTAACCCCTCTCAATAACGGGTAATGCTCGACGTTTTTCTTCCGAAGATAGCTCGTGTAACGCCTTGCCTTCTGCTTGGGAGAAAACCAGGGCGGGTATGGTTCCGCAAAGAGCTTTCCCATAGTAATAAGGCATCAGAGACCCTTGCAGATGCTGGTATGTAGTATAGACTTGTTCCTCGGTATTAAAGGCAGCGATTGTACCTTCGTCCTTGTCGACTCTCTGTTTGAGGATGACCGTGTTGGGTAGGAGGACTTTTGGCCCTAAGAGCAAAAGCACCGGCTCCATCCATATTCGACTAAGCCGTTGCGACAACCACCTGTAAATGAATCTGAGGGACTTATCGAGTTGAGTGTAGACGATGTCGAGCTTGAAGACGGGCCTCTCTTGGTCGAATGGTGTTCCGGTTGCGTTGAAGGTCTGTTGGCCAAACGTGAAGGGCTTTAACGGCCAGTCGCAGAGTTCCAGTCAAACAATTTATAAGACTCACCATATGAACTCTTGGAAGACTCCCCGTCTTGCACACGAGATGGTCTCAAAATATCTTGAGCGCTAGAATGATCTTGAGCGTTGAGATGTTCTTTAGATGAGCGTGGAAAGGATTTTGAGCGCAGAATTCTCTATTTATTTAGCTTTCCGTGGCATAGTGCTACTCTGTTGCCTGGCTAGGGTCGACGACGGGGCGGGTTATAGAATAGAGAAGAACCCGCCCCGTTTATACCAGCGCGAGTCTACGTGATACTTGCTTAGTACTTATATACTTACTAAGATATAATATCACTATAAGTTATATTAGTATCTTTTATATATTCCTAGTAGTCTTCTAGTAGTTATAGTTAGTAGATAGAGTATAGAGCCGAACTCACTTACCATTTTCAACCACAACTATCTCGTAAATCTGCGCGCTTTACCCTCGTAGATTCTTTCAGGCTTCAGTATGTTGATATGAATAGTAATATTGGTAATTTGCAGAATGTTATATGCTAACCCATTTTGAGCATGCAGTAGTACCCCCCCCCCCCCCCCCTACGATGAAGATTACATATTCTACCGGTAGGCATAGGAGAATATGAAATGAACTCGCCCTAAATACCGCAACACGACCTTCGCGATCTGTAAACTGACAACGAGTTCCCCATATTGTTACTCGAGCGCATATCGTGGTATAGACCAGCAGGTGCTTACCTTCTCTAAGCGAATCAACGCCATTTGGTGCAAGTGATATAAGGTACGCTTTTGGGAATTTCTCGTTGACGGGACGAGAGGGGGAAAGCTATGGGCAGGCTAAGACCTCGTGAGAATGTCTCCTATCATTGCGATATGCACCTCAACAATGCTTTGTTTTGATCACTTACAGCTATAATTCGCCCAGCCGGAACACCCACCTCAGAATCCCTGATTACGATGCCATTTCTCCTCCCACCCAGGAAAGAAAGGACTCTCATCGAGGGTGTGCGGCTCCCAATTCTTTTCAATCAAGCCCTTTTCAATTTGCTCCTGTTCCATTTTCTCCAACTCGGGAAGTGCGACATGCTCAACATGCCAAGTATTTTTGTACTCCATCAAACTCTTTTTCCCATCCTTGCAGATCTTCATGAGCAAGGATGGTACGTATGGTTCGTCTCGGAAACTCTCTATGGGCGTGAAGAGTGCCTTGAAGTTGAAGACGATGGCGCCGGAAAGGGGAAGGCGGCGGAGAGTCTGCCAGTCGACGCGGAGGTGGCATTGAGATGGTTTTAGATCTGGTGATTGTGTTGCTCGGAGAGCTTCGTGAGGAGAGCCTGGGGGCATGTAGAGAGGCTGGTCTACTTCTAGGCCCCATGAGCCGCGTTGGATACATTTGTCTGTGGGTTTCTTTGAAAAGTAGCTGCAGTCAACATCAGTGTGGTTCTTCAGAAAGTGCGAGGGAGCCATCAGCATACCGGTCCATCGAAAACTGCATCTTCTCTTTGTAATCTGGAACGGGCTTGTGGATTTCCGGCAACGTCATTCCGATCTTGGAGGCAACATTCCAGCCCAAGGCACTGCATATCACGCCAGCACGGAACTTGTAGTAGCCACTCTCGGTATCGCGCAGGGCGATTCCAAAGTCTTCAGGGACATTGTTAAGAATGACTTCAAGGGATGGTGTAGCTTTGAGGTCTGATACTGTTCCAAGAATGCTATTATGAAAAAGCATGTTTTCGACATCCAGTTTGAAGTACTGCGGATATCTGGCGCAAAGGAATTGAAGACACATTTCCATGAGCTCTTTGCACGCCAGCTCGGAACCCGGAAGCACGTCAAGTACGCCTTTGCCGTGTTTAGCGAAGAGATCTTGACGTTGCTTGATACGTTGAACATAGGTATTCTCAAGCTCCAACCACCAGTCCGTCTCCATCTTACTGATCGCTACAATCGTGTCAGAGAGCCATGGCCAATGCAGAAGATTGAACTTACACATGGTCTGATGATACACCCATCGAAATGGCCTGTAGGGTCTCGGAAGAGCTTTCTTGATGTCAAAATCAGGATAGGCCTTGGGCAGGGGTACGCCACTCAAAGTAGCATAATCTGGAAAGTCGCCCAATGCCTTGATCTCCTCGGCGGAAAATTCGCAAGGAGTGTAGGCTTTTGGATCTGCGTGCTCAAACGCTACATGGATTGGCACACTCTTCCTTCCCTTTTCCTCCGATGCTGCATCCAGTGTACTTGGTTTAGGATTCTTTTTGAACAGTTCCGGGGCAACAGTTTCCAGAGTGAATCGCCGAGATGGAGGGAACACGTCAAGGTATTCAGCACCGGCGATGTTGGACGAATCTTTCTCTGGTGAAACGGACCGTGGCGGAGTTGATGCGCCTGAGGTTCTCCTATGACGAAGATGGAGACGTTCCAGTATCAGATTTCTCTTGCGTTTTCTTGATAGCAGATATATTGTGGTGGAGGCCAGAAAGCTGATGCCGAGGAGGAGTAACAGCCGGCTGTCCATGATGATTGTGGTGTATCAAAGCATGTGGGAGATGCAAGAATGACTTGAAGAGAGAAATGGAAACAGAGACAGCTGGTGAAGAGTGATATGGAAACAGAGACAGATGGTGAAGAGTGAACAGATAGTGAAGAGGGATATACATACTGGGACGGGGTAGGGATGATAGTCAGCATAGGTGAATGGTGCAACCCAATTAAGACCCTCATCATAGCGGGGGTCAACGGTCAGCATTCCAGTACCATTGGGGAAGTATTGACCTTTCCAGAAGTCCCTAGCATGTCGCAATATAGTAGGTTCGCTCTGTGGGGGGAGGGGGGGGCGCCTCGAAAACACATGGAGGAAGATTGTGTCCCGGAGGATGCTGTGCAGAGCTATCTTGGACCAATTGCCTGGCCATCCGTTCCGGCGAGCTTCATACACTATGCCCGATGGGGAATGTGAGTCCTGGAGCGATTTGTTTCCCCTCGGTCTTGCTGCGTCGCCTATTGAAGCAAATCTTCCCACAAAGCACGGCATGTATGCGTGTGATGAAGCGAAGAAAAGGGGTTTGAGAGATCAACGGAAGATGGTGATTGATGAGAAGAGGAAGCGGAGGGTTGACCAGCGTCACGTGCACACGATAGATTGTGCCACCTCCCGACTCTTGACCACCAAGCAACATCATCACCACTGCTTTCATTGACCGATGCTACACCTGTGGAACCGAACGACTTTGGCTCCCGGTCCTTGTGTCATGGACGCGAAAATGCCGCTGCCCACGCGATGCAGGCTGGCAACTAGATAACGGACTGCCTGAGCTCTCCTTTCTCGGACCTGGTCCTGTATACCTCCAGCATTGGACCTTCGATTGCCCTCCTAACCCTTTTGGTATCCATTTTCTACCATCTTCTCTTTTCAAACTCGACTCTCACATTCCATCAGTCTCTGACGATGCTGTTTTCTCGGCTTTGGTCTCGATGTCGACGGCAGTTGCGTCGGTTTTCAGCGTAGGGAGACTCCCTCACATCGATTCCACAACCATTCTTGTGAAAGAAGAGCAAGCAAGCAACTCCTATCGATAAGTCACGCAGTGGTCAAACCGAACGAGAGAAACTTTGCTGAAGCTTTTTCGACCCAAACTATGTTATCTAACCTCAACCGCTTGTCACGCACAACAAGATCCAGGGAGGATGGCCGAGTGGTTAAGGCGCTGTGTTTAGGTATTTGAGTCATCTCACTATACATCCGCAGTTCGAAAGAGCGAGGGTTCGAACCCCTCTCCTCTCATCATTGTTTATCTTTTTTTGGTACTTTTGTTGTTCCTCATCTCCCTCTCCGGACTCTCCCCAAGCCTCGCAATAGGCAATACACCAAATCACGACTGCCTCACTTCTTCTTCCCCTTCCCAAACCCCTTCGTCTCATCAAACATACCCAACCACCTCTTCACACTCCTAATCTCCCAAAGATGTGCCTCCCTAATAAACTGCGGCTCACTAGAAATATTCCCATACCCAAAGGCATAAGAATCCCAATGATGTCCCGCCCCCGTAATCAACAAATGCGGATGCAGCGTCTCGTCCTCGAATCCCTTAGACACCCTCTCCGGCACTAAACTGGAATGATAACAAACATCCTTCCACACATCGACATTGCCATCGATAAACGCTAATCGGTCAGCGGAAATGTTGAACCCGCCATATAGATTGTAAGCGCTCAGATCGGGGGTCGAGGGGATGGAATTGTAGGTTCCTGGGGGAAAGGCCCAGGTACACCATTGTTGGGTGTAAGATACTTGGAGGACTTTTGAGATTAGAGAGGGTCCGGATGAGGGGGCGACTTGGTAGGCGCCTTGTTCTGCGCAAGTTGAGTAGAGGTAGGAGCGGCCGCCTGAGTTGGCGGTACGGCCGTAGTAGGTTTCTGGTGCTGCTGTTTAGTTTATGTTATTGTTGGATTTTGGGGCATATGTGCCTGTGCCTACCGTTTTGGGTCCCGAAACAGGCTGTACTGTCGATGGGAGCACCGTGGCAAAGTGGAATGATGTTCTCCTTGATATAATGTGCGTAGTTGCCTAGGTTGGTCCAGGGCTGACCATTCGTGTATTCTGAGAGTGCGTAGTCGATTTGTGTGATGTTCTCTGGTGCATCTGGATTCGTGACATTTTGGCAGAACAACCAAAAGTCGTCGGAACCATAAACGGGTGACCAGTTCAGTTCTTGCCTGTTGGTTGTCAGAATTGATTCGTAATAGCTAGGGAAGGAGAAGGGCATACCATGTATTTGTTGGATACCTCATCGGACCGCCAACTTTGATCACGTCAGTAACGCGTTCTGGATCGGAATATCAAACAATAATTACTTGGAAATGCAATCGTCATAGCAAAATCTCGATTGTCAACAAGATCGCCCAGGCCGAAGAGAGTTTTAAATTTCTGGACAGCTGCGGTATTATTGCTGTCAATCAAAGTGTCGAAATTCGCAATGATTGCATTGATACTAGCGATGCAATCGCTGGGGCCGAATTTCTGAATGGGCGAATACCTGGGCATATCTCTTCAGCTTGTCAAAGGGAAAGTGAATGGTATAGATGCTTACCACTCGGGGTAGGCGAGAGTAGCCTGGATAACAGCGCTGCTGGCAATGCCTCCATACAAGACATCTCCATGGGCTTTGACTGAGAAAGCGGTTTGAGCACCTGCTAGACTGCCGCCATACAAAATCCAAGGCGAACTGGGGGCATTGATACTTGCGTTGAACCCTGGTAGCCTGACATGTTGGGCAAAATAGGCATTGTCGGCAATTGCTGAAGGCATCCGCATTAGCATCGAGTCAACTGAATGATTCTTGGTCCCTTACTTTGCTCAGTCGTCAAATATGCCAGCTGATCAGTTGTACTCGAGTTGAATGGATAACTTTTCCCATAGTATCTGTTCTCAAGAATGATCCCGAGACCATTGGTCGCCTCCATCAAAACCTGTATGACTGCAAATCATCAGAACCCGTCTTCGCATGTCTTCATTGAGGGAAAGAAGACTCACTCCCAGTCCTAATATTACTCAATCGGCTCTCCAAACTCGTCTCACCTCCAATATACAGATAAACCGGCCCACCAGATTTATAATACGATGCATCGAATACATATCTCTGCTTAAATGTCGCATTAGTATGCGGCGCATACTTTGACGAACCCGGAAAATGATCAATCTGCACCACGAGAACATTAGCAAAACTCAATATCGAAGGAAGAGAAGACAACAAACCGGTTGGTCGATAGTGTAAACGGTATACCGCTTCGCGGCGGTCACTTGTCTCGTCTCAATTTCTCCTACATTCCTGCTCTTCAACGCAGCAACACATCCAATTAGAGAAAATAGATTAAAGACAAGCATTTTGGCGTGTCGAAAGCTTGACGGTGATGACAAAAATTCAGGGCGAAGAAAATGCTTGGAGGAGAGCTCGAAAGGGCATTGGACAAGAAGATGCCCGCGGGAGCACTACCTAGTTACACGTCATGTCGGTGTTAGCAAAGTTGGCTATGAATGCGTGATGATTTGGTCTAGTGTTTAATGGGAAGGACGGGAGGCACTCAGACGAGTCAGAGAAAAGTTGTGTCCAGACTCCAAATTGCTCTCTTTAGCGTTTACAGGGTGCATGATCTACCTCGCATGTGGTTAGACGGTGTAGTTATAGTAGATAATAAGTAAGTTGGCTATTAATAACGTATCCTATCCTAATTTTGGGCTTGTATAGAGGATGACGACGGAAGATTGATAAGATCAACACCAAATAATTTTAAAAACCAACATTAACTACAAATACAACAATCGATGTGAGTCCCGTACCAATTTAGCCCATCGAGGCAAACAGAACCATTAGAAAGTAAAGAGCTCTGACAAGAGAGCGTCAAAAGTAGTAGTCAGACTGTGAACCAAGGCAAACCAGCCGCAAACGCCAAATCTCAATGCTCCATGCCCTTTGCGCCGAATAGAAAACCAATCATTTCCATCTAAACCACCCCGAACTGTTGAGAATTGTCCAACTACAAAGCGACCATGGCTGCGATACCAAGAACAGCAGCCACACCTTGTCCAAGCACACCACCAGGCATACCCGTCTCCTTCGCCGCAGCATTGATGATGGAGTAGGATGTCCTCGTAGCCGAAGTGTAGAAGTTGGTTGTGCAACTCGTCGTAGTGGCACCACCATTGACGAATGTATTGCAGAAACTTTGAGTGCTGGTCGTGAAGTAAGTGGAAGCAGTGGTAGTTGGCGTGCAAGTGACTGTTTGTTGACCACCGTTGAAGTAGGTGAAGCAAGGAAGGTATGGTGCGCCATAACCGCCGAGAGCACCGCCTTGAATGCAGTTGGTAGTTTGAACACCGCCGAAGTAAGAAGTCTGACATCCACCTCCGATACCACCGACGTTGCCGAGAGGAGCACCAACGATGGAACAGCTGGACGTTGGGATTCCACCACCGTTGTAGTAGGTGTTGCAGAGTGGTACACCTGGGTCACCTTGGCCACCAACACCCTGGTTGAAACCGCCGTTGACGATGGTAGTGGCTGTGTTGTATCCGTAGTATATCTGCTGGCAGTTGTTTCCAAGACCTTGAGAGTAGCAGATTTGAGTTTGACCGGTTGGCTGGAACTGAATTGGCTGTGTTGGGTATCCTCCACCGTTGTTCTGGCCTGGTATATAAGCGGAAGCCTTAGAAGCGTCAGACGCCTTGTCAGCCCTCAGATCCAGATGCTTGACATCCGTGACATTGGCAAGTGCAGACAAATCGAGGGCTGGTACACCCGTTGGCTCTGCCTTCTTGCCGAAGACTCCTCCGAAGCCTTGACCAAGGGCATTGGTAACAACCAATTGATTGCCTGTTGGGAGTGTTAGAGATAGTCAATAGATCGGGACGATGTGCAGGACATACCATTGAGCCAGTACCAATCTTGCATTTGCTGAAATCCTTGGTTGCAAATGGAGCCGCATGGACAGCACCCAAGACCACCAGGCCCTCTGGTAAGAGTAGCAGACTCCGTACAGCAACCCTCTCCCTTGTAGTCGACTCTGTAGCGGATGTTCTGGGTGGGATCGTAAGGGCAGACTTGCTGCTGTCCACGATGAGCTGCCAGATATGGCTGGAAGACACCAGGCTGTGCGCCTCTGCCAGGAACGGCACAGTCGACGCCAGGGATGTAGTTCTCTGCAGCAGTGCCGGCAACACCTTCTGTCATCTGACCCGCTTGAACGAACAGTACTGGTGGTGGCGTCGTTGTCGGAGATGGCCCTGAAGGAGCGGCCACTGCCGCCGGTGCTGGTGTTTGAGCAATGATCCCATCGATAGCGCCATAGACAACAGGCAAGGCTGCGATGAGGCTGGAGAAGGCGGTGTTCTTCATATTGAATTAAGGATGCTGAAAGGCGAGGGATGAGTCTGGTCTGAGATGAGATGAGATGAGGAGAGGAGGAGATGAGATGAGATGAAGTCGCAGTGATGAGCTATCCAGACTGGCCAAAACAGTCCTTATAACTCCAGAGTGACAACTGCCTACGCACTGGACGGTCTCCAAAACGAAGGAGATAAATCACAATAGATTGCATCTTACACGACGCCGCTCGAATGACAGATGTCTCGATATTGGATTTGGGACCAAGAGTGTACCTCTGTCAGGCTGAAAGTAATAACGCCTCGCCAGCAAGCGACCCTAAAACCAACTATGACGGATTCAGGTACGCAGGATCTCAAATGAAGACAAGGGATTTGCGAAACTCCACAGCTGTAAAACCTGGAAGGGGAAAGCTCAAAATGGCTTGACGTGGACGGATAGGTAGAGTGACAATGCGCAAGGCTTGTCAGAGGTTCGGGTTATAGTGATATCAGGCCGAGTGTACGGAAAGGCTGTCGTTCCTGCACCGTGCTCTCTCCTGTGTCCCAGGTTTCAATGGACGGATGCTATCGCACAAGCCCAGTAGATTGATGGATGCTATCGCACAAGCCCAGTAGATTGATGGATGCTATCGCACATGCCCAGTAGATTGATGGATGCTATCGCACATGCCCAGTATCGACGGATGCTATCACACACGCCCAGTATCGACGGATGAAAGGCACGTCAACGTCTTTAGTTGCCGCCTGTTAGATTTCCGTCATACTGTCATACAGGTACGATGATACTGTCATAAAGGTACGATGTAGTCGGCGCGACTCAGCAAGAAAGTGAGGGTGATAGTCACCATACGAGGCCGCAAAGACAGCAGCGAGCATGTCCCGCCAAAGCATGGGCGCGTCCACACGCATAGAAACGAAAACCTGTGGTATATGGCAGGATTCCAGAATGGACTGGATGCATGATGAGATGTTGCTGGAAGCAAAGTAGGCCCAAGACCGAACGTGTGGTCGATAAAGTGCGGCCAGGTGCACGCTCGCCTGGCTGACCATGGCGTTCCGCTGCCATTCTGATTCCTTCCCTCAACAACAGCAAGCAAGTGTACGGATTTAATCAAAAGACAATTACATTCAGGTACGCATACACGTCTTTGTCTGTTGGACCAGTTGTCTGTTGGACCAGTTATCTGTTCAACCAGTTATCTGTTCAACCAGTTATCTGTTCAACCAGAGACCACCAAGCCATCCGCCTCGTCATCCTTGGATCCGTTGCCCCTCGTTGGATGACAGTTGAGCTGGCGCTCCCCAGGGGTAAATGTCACACGTCTCCCTCGAGATTCTAAAAATGTTTCTTAGGAGCTGTGCGTAGAGATTCAAGTGACTAAGCCTCTCTGACTAATGCTCGACATTCGCCATCTCTTCTGGGAGGGAAGAATGACTTATCCCATGGAGTTTGGCAGCATCTCGGTAGATATTCGTGTATATCGAGATTCCAAGACGTAAGAACTATGAAACTTCTCAAAGTGGAAGTCATACGAGCCCTGACTGTATCTGCTGAATCCTCTGAATCCTCTTCTTCCATTGGAGGCGTCTTGCTCTCCTGGTAGCTCCAATAGTCCGTTCAAGATATGTTCGGATCCCTGGAATAGCCTCGGTGGTTCGCACCATGTTGGCACCATAGTTGTATGCTCTGACTTCTTGCCTGCTCCTGATGTGTCTTCCTGAGTATCCTAGGCTGTGTTCCAGTTGTTTTCAGAATGTGAGGAGTCAGTTTGTGGTGGCAGAGCGATGGGGGATGTTGTCGAGCGCACTTCCAAGGTTTCCTTCGCGAGGGGTCGGGAAACCGCCGTTCTTCGCAATTCAACTTCAACCACTTCCAGCAATCAAGAACCAACCACCAACCCTCCTAGGAAGGACTCGACATGTTCTATCACACGAAGAATAGCTCAAATTCATCTCTCCCAGAGGCTCGTTGCCATTCCTCGTTGTAATGGCACATTTCGACTCCTCTCTCGAGCAGACCAACTCTTGACTTCGGCGCACGCGTTTCATTACCTTCGCAATTGCAACCTACGAATCCTTCACGGCATCCTCCCTTCCGATAGATCCTTCTCCAAGCAGACCTCATTATCGGACTGCCTCCGACGCATCATACATTCGCACAACGAGCAACTCTCATACCCTTCAGACACCGCAAAGCAGGTTTACAGACATACCAGGATGGGCAGGAATGGCTTCAAGCGGCGGCGCTCTGAAACTCTGGCAGTTCGCGCGATACTGAACTCCTCGTGCGTGAAGTGAACGCGTAGGCTCAGATTATGCATTCAGTTTGACCACTGAGCGCTTCAGTATCGCGCGAACTACAGAGTTCTACTGAGACATCATGACTGTCGTACTGGCAATACGCAATCGTCTTGACCCCTCCATTTTCGTGGCGTTGTTAATCTCAGCTACCAGCCTGCGATGACCTCTTTCATGCTGCCATCACGACATACTGCCCAATGCTCATCAATGGGTGCCCTAGTCAGCCACTAGATACATAGCCACGACCCAGCAAATTGGGCATAGCTCCAGTACTGCGGAAGCTTATTACGATCTGCGACTGCGACTGCGACTGCGACTGCGACTGCGAGTATTATCCCAAGTCGGCATCCAATGGTTGCAATGATCTTGACTTCAGGACCTATTGAACCGACTTGACAACCACACAGCCTTACTTGGCTGCTCTGCAGTCTTCAACCAACGGCTGCTTAATCCATTGCGAGAAAGAGGAGGAAGTGAGATTACCAATGGAACTCGCCTCGAGATACGGAACCTCTGCGGTACCCCAAGTGACAGTCAGAGAAAAAGGAGCCTCTTTGGGAATGTGTGCGCAGACTGCCACGGTGCCATTTGATACCAACAGACAAGCCGGGAAAGAAAGAGTGGACAAAACAGCGAACAGCAGACATCCGAAGGGCAGGGTCCAAATTTAACCCGGAGAAGTGAAAATCAACGGACAATGACTAGCATCAATCGTGCATACGTCTTTTGGGAGGACCGAAATTCTAAGCGAAGCGAGGCATTTGATACTACTGCCGCCTGGACCCCAGCTTACCAGGAAACGAGCAAGCCATGGCCATATCCACATCTTGAACACCACCAATCAACCATTCTTGAGCGATGCGGGACAACATTCGAACTAAGTCTGAGCAGAAGTGCGTTCAGTCGAAGAGCTGTGTCTTCTTCATCAATACTTGGCTCGGTAGCTCAAATCCCTCTTATACTGAGGTCACTTCCTGACAATGAAAACACAACTGGAGCTCGCATGCTCAAGCTTCAGTCACCTTACTTTTGATAGATCTCGACCACGCCGAGGTCCACATAAAACTTTCAATCCGATTCTGGCATCTGCGCTCATCTTAGGAGGGACATATAAGGCTCAGATTGTAAAGTGATTTGAGCTCGAGGCCTAATCCTGGGTACGATCCTTATGCAGGAATTTTGTGAAGCTGGAGTCCAACCCTTACCGGCAGAAGGTTAAGATGAGTTTTGACGACTTCTGTCAGTTGAGATATCATAGCATTCTGCTTTATAAGACACGGATATCTTTATGCTTAAACAAGAGGTGGTGCTGAAACGCAATGGAATCCAGGAAGAGTCCGAGACGATACTTGAAATCCCATCTCAGCCGGCAGCCTAGACTTGACGTCGTCCAGTCTTCGAATAGATTCAAAGACGCTACTGACATTGGTCTACGTCCGATCCATGGAAGAAGTGCCACAGCTTGATAGACTGGTCATGAATACGGCGGGATCTCAGAACAAGTTGAGTATGGGCTAGCATGTCATATCGCCAATACAGATGTTGCTTGTCTGGTCATACCCGCCTGGCTGAGATTGTTCGCGTTGAGATGCCACACTGCGCGAAGGTCGTCAACGATCTTGGCTTTCGATCAGTTTACTATTCAACTTCCTGGAAGAGACGCATATGGTTTTGCATATACAGGATGTCAGCATCTCTTCTCATCTTGCAGGAATTGCCGCCGAGAACGTACCTTCATACGTTTCAGCCACTAGCATCGATCTATCTCCGAGTCTATGGAAGACATCATGGCTTCGCCAGAACTTCACTACCGGAGCCTCTGTGGTCATGCCTTGGATTCGGTGTTGTTCGACATGGTCGGTCTATCAAACCGGAGGTGACCTGGTCATATCGCGCATATCAACATGCCCTCCCACCTATTCATACGCACTTCCTCTCGCCTAATATATGTATGAATGGTGAACCATGGTAAGTGCCTGGATATACGGCGCAGTATACGAAGTATCACACGTTCACCAGTGTAAAGTAAGCATCGGAAGGAGCGCAGCTGGGGCGGCTGCTGTTCGTCTGTTCTATGGTACATATGCCCGCAGGCCCCTCTCTCTGCAATAAATGGTTCCCTGCAGGAGTTTGTTAGCATCTTTGCCCCACATGAGGTCTTTGTATGCAGGTATGCTCACCAGGCGTCCCACTCTCCAGTGGGTGCATCCTTTCACACCTCGTGCCCCGAGTTTGTCAACCTCCCCGCACGGCGCGCCTACATGTTGGTGCAGCAGCTTGCCGTCCCCCTCTGTCGTACTGGCCTCCTGGGACCAGTGATGACAGGTTGCTCCCATAGTCTAGGAGGGTTGGAGGAGTTGGCGGGGCTGCTGATCCAAGCGACCATCGTGGCGATGGAGATTTGAGCCATTGCGGCGGTTGGAGCGGTTGAAGCGGTCGGAGCGGTGGCAGGAGCGGTGGCAGGAGCGGCAGGAGCAGTGGCAGCGGTGCTATGTGAGTATCAGTGACCGTCCTGTGGAGCGCGATTCTGGAGGATGCTTTCCACTTACTTGGAGGACATTGTTGTCGTCGTCGTTGTTGGTGGTGTTGGCGGTCTTGGTGATGATTGATTGTCTTGTGCTTGAGCTTGTGGAGGTTTGGGTGGTGTGGTTGCTCAATGGTTGGGGAAGGGGAGAGCCTCACTGGTGGCAGAATAATGTTATGTGGGCTCAGCTTCAGCCTACTAGCAGGTCTCAGACTCAGCTGTTCTGGCTATCTGGCAAGGCCATTCACAGAGACACAATGAAATAGGTAGGAAGATATGCTGTCTGCTAACAATATGATCTAGGAATCACATCACGAATCATACCTTCGCGAGACTATCTCACTCACAATCTCACGAGCCTCGCAAGGCAGTTTGTATCAAGCTTTTGGGATAGGAGGGCAAGCACAGGTATGGTATATCACTCATTCAAGTCGGATCTTGGGCATGCTAACATGTTGGTGTAGGAGTCTCGCTCATGCTCTCTCTCGTCGACTCGCTTGCCCGGATCCGCTAACCATATTGCTTACTTGTGTACTATTGAGCGTTCGCTAACTATAAACACAAGTCATATTACATTACCGGGTGGTTCAACCACCGCTATATCTCTTTTTTTTTGCGTTCTCTTTGGAGCATTGAAGGTATTGGAGTTTTTTTATATCGGGAGATCAAGAGTGAATTGGGAGAGATTATTCCTTTTTGGTGTCTCGAAGCAGCGCTTTTGGGTCGTCTGACGCTTGGGGAGAGACAGAGGGTTGAGCACTGAGAATATCCTTTAATCGGGCTTTGACAGGAGGTGCTTTTGCGAGCTGCACAGGGTAGCAATTTATATCTCTATGGGGATCGGATCAGATACAGATAATAGCTGGGAAATAACTGCTTCCTCACGGGGAAGCTCAGTTGATTATTTGGCGTCGTTGAAGGGTGGGTGTGGTGCCGGTGTCATTCAGAGGTTTGCTCGAATTACACAGCAAAAGTAGGTTACATGTGGGCGAGAATCCACAAGTCCACGAGGATCGCATCAGATGCAGACAATGGCTTTGAAATATCTGCTTCCCCACAGAGGAAGCTTAGTTGATTTTGGCATCGTTCGTGAGCGGATGTGATGCCATTCTCATGTGAGAGTTGCTCGAACTGCACATCGAAAGTAGGCAACTTGTCGGTGAGAAACGGTTTTACTTCTAGACCAACAAACTGGTTGACATGGTTTTCTTTGCAAAAGGGGGATGAATTAATTGTTTGATATCTTTCCATCATCGCAAAGTTGCGGCTGCGTTTTGTGATGGTAGTATTTGCGTTTGGGCTAGCTTTACATGATTGGGACAACAAGCTATGGGAAGACAGGTTTCGCTGTATATCTTATAGCTCTTTCATGCTTATCAAGAGTATAGAGTAGCTTCATCTAATCATATCACCAATGAATTACAGACGGCGATCAAGAAACAAAATTATATTCATGGATATCTCAAGTAGTACATCCTCAACCCAACGTAATCAATACTCCACCTTCCCAATTCAACGATTAGCCAAATACATTACTTACTATTTCAACCCCTAAAAATCCCCTACTCATATCCTCCTTTCCCTTCCTCCCGTCTCTTTGGCCGGTTATATCTAAACCTGAGAAATACCTATCTCTCCCTTACGTAATAGCGCGCGCGATATAGCTATAGATTAACTCAAACCCTACTCCTTTCCCTCAGCCCAAGATCCAATAGTACCTCCTACCATACGTGATGTAATTGGATTTTAGAATCGGCGATGGAAATACCAAGGAGGTACTTGTAATGAGGTGTTGGAGGGAGGACGGGGGTCTACTATAGTAGATTGGATTCGATCACTATAACGACGTAGATAGGTACGGTAGGGGTAGGTACAGCCGTACCCCTCAGCATGAATAAATAGAAATTCTTATTTTGGCTGGGGGTAGGTTATTATAGGTTTAGGATGGAGGGAGGGAATGAGGGGAGGGAAATGAAAAGGATATTTCTCTTTCTCTTTCTCTTTTCTAGGTTTGTACTTGTTTTTCTATTTTATAAATACAGACGTTGAGGATTTTTTTTCTTCACTGTACCAAACCCAATTCCACCCTCCCATTTTCGGTACATCACCCGTTTTAAAACGATAAAATGAATTTGGTAGGAACCAAATCTGTCATTTTCAAAGACGGATTGGAGTCATCCTACTATATATTCTTCCCCCCATCACGCATTAAACACTACTACGATCCTACCTCCCAATCCGTATAGATATATCCGAAGCTTCCAAAAAGAACTGCTAAAAAGTAATCGACAAAGTAAGCGGCAACGCATCGTGATACGGAGAACGGAAAGAATCGAAGCAGAAAAGTGCCGTGATGGAGTTGGAGTAGCTACAAAACTGTGGATTTTAGGAGATGAGCTGGAAAAGGGAGGATCAGTAGGGGGATTAGATGATACTTTTGTGGATTTTAGGGGGTGTCTGTTATGTATTTTATACTGTGTATCAATCAAACTAGGCGTTTATCGTCGTTTATCTAAATACCTCGTCTCTTGATAGATTTATATATGACGACAGTAGAACAACCACAACCATCACCCTTGACGCCCACCAACTCGTAGTGAAAGATGGAAAAGGAAAGAAAAAAGTATCCAGCGTTTTCCTACTAGACATTGGGATATCATATATGCAAATGAATGAGACCCAAAAACACAAAGTACCAACCCGCTGTACCCAATGCAGGAAAAAAACCCACGATTCCTAAATAATGAAAGAGAATGGACGAAAAGTGAGTTTCTCGTGATGCGAACGAGATCATAACCACCTCATCCTCAGCAGATTAGCTGGGTCGTCAAAAGTCTACAGATTAAAAATGGAAGCGAATGACCCTCTGGTGTGTCGCGAGAAAAGAAAACAGGGGAGGAGGGAAGGGGTTAGTTATGTAATAACATCCCTCCAACCGCCCAAACTCCCCCAAGCCGCCAAAACATCCTCACTAACAGAACATCTCGTACTAGCACTCCCTACCTTCTCAAGCCTCGCATTCCTCACAAAGCTTAACCCAAAGTTATCACTCTCCCTCTCCCACATGTATCCCAGATTTTCCGCTTGTGCGGCAGACGTCGCATGAACTGTAGCCTGAGGTTTATTATATGCCTTCTCCCTCTTTTCCAGACGATACCTTGGTTGTTGAGATACCGATTTCCTCGTCACCGCGGCGATAGGACTCTTCGTCGCGGTACCAGTATATATTGTGAATTCCTCCTCATCCTCATCACCAGAATCACGAAGCATATCCACCTTCTTCGAAGACGCCCTTCTAGGTCTTGACTGTCGTTGTGTGTCTTTATTGAAGGAAGTGACGTCGTCGATTTCGCCGCCGGCATCAGAATATAAAGTATGTTCCATAGCATAAACGAGATGTCCGAAGCTAGCGAGGCTGTTGCGTTGACTGGGTGTTGGGCGGATGAGGACGTCTGCGCTGCCGCGACGGGTTTGGGGTGTGGTCGGGATGGAGAAGGGTTCGGGACTCGGACTGCGGGCGTCCATGGATGCGCGGATTGGACTGAGGTTGATGTCGAATGATGCGAGGGAGAGGTGTGGTGGGAAGGCTGAGTAGGAATTTTCTAGCCTGGAGTTTATGGAGGAGGTTGTGGATGTGCGTTTTGATTGCTGCATAGCTCGGCTTTGAGAAGATCTTGATCTTTGCCGAAGGCTTGAGTCTGTCCTTGCTCTTACACCTAGTGTATGTTGACTCTGAGTGGATTCAGCTTCTTGTTGATGGCTCGAGTCTGGCTGTACTCCTGTATCTAATGTAGGTCTGGTTTGGGCGGAGACAGAACTCTGTTGCTGGCTCGAGTCTACCCTTGTTCTCGTGTTTGTTTTTGCCGTTGGTCCTGCGCTCGCATTCACTGCGTTTAGGAGATCAGGTTGTGAGTTTGAGCCGAGATTTGCTGCCATGAGAGACGATCGCTGGGATCGGGAGATGGGAAAGCTGTCGAGAATAGAGGAGGAGGTGCTTGTGGGACGATTGGCGCGAGTAGAACGACTTGTCGAAGAGGCTGGGGAGCTGACGGGTTTTTTGACGGCACGATTTTGATCACTCACACTGTCCTTGACCATGGCTGCGCGTTTGGAGCGCATCATTTCTAGGAGTGCCTCCTCTTCCTCAGTCACAGCCATCATCTTCCGTGGCTCGGACTTCATAGACTCTGCATTCCCTGGTATTGAGCTTCGGCTGTTCGACGGCGACGATAGGGATGAAGAAGGAGGTGTCGGCTTGTTATTTTCAAGATCCTCTGGAATCAAACTGGGTTGTCGCGTGTGTCTGCTTCGTCGTGGACGATCTTTTCTCGAAGGCACGGCCAAGTAGGTGGGTCCCGTGATCGACGAATGTATGCTACTGGTCTCTGCTGCTGTCGAGATGGATAGTATACTCACGTTGCTTGCGACAGACTCGCGTCTCCTCTGCACTGCTTCTTCGGTGGTTTTTGCTGGCCTGTTACCTGATATGCGGAACGCTTGGGCTTCCGCAATCACGATCGAGTCAATGTCCGAAACCTGTATGCTGTTGCGGAATTTTGGCAGACGAGAATCAATGCTGTCGCCATCCTCTGACTCTCCATCTGAAGAGGAGAGGGATAATACACTGGTGTCACCTAGATCAGAATTGGCAAGAATGCTCTCTCGGTTCCGACTGCTGTGTCTTGTCCGACTCGTTCGACTGGTCCGGCTGGATCGTCGAGACATGGGAGACACGGAAGACTGAGGTAGTGCTAGAGAGAGGGGCGAGGCTGAAGTTTTGGCACTCTTCAAGGTGGAAGGTCGTGAGCTAATGTAATCCATCTCGCGTCGCGACTCGCGTTGCGCTTGACCCCGGTCAATGATGAAACCAGTTGGGTCATGAAGATTGAAGTGGTCCTCGACCGGCGGAGAAAAGTGGTCGGTAGCGTTTGGATATTCTTTCTCAACTTGGGTGTCCAATTCAAGATCGCAATATGAGAGTGAAAGGACCCCTGTTGTGGTCGTCGATGCTTCGGTTTCCAATTCCTCGTCGAACTCATCCTCCTCTTCCAACAAACCATCAAACCAATTCTTGGCGCCTTGGGGAGGCCTATAAATGTTCTGTTTAACTGCCGAGCGTTCATTGATAGACAGGAAACGATTTTGATACGCCATCTTCAATGAGGAGGTTGAGGGTCGAGCTTTTCGCAACTTAGATCCAGAATTCATCATGGGGCTTCGCATTCCATTCGAAGAATTGGACATGGCGGGGCTTTTGACAGGATTCGCAGGGTGGGGGCTCATTGGACTTTTCATACTGCTTGCTATACTATTGGTGGCATGCTGTCCGAAATGGGGCGACTGTTGATTAAAATGTTCGGATGAGTAGGACATGGCTGACGGGGACTCCATAATCGACGAGCTCGGAGATGTAACGTTCAGGGTGGTGTTCGACCTTCCGAAAAGACGAGACATGTCCAATCGTGGTGGTCGTTTTGTTATGGTGGTGGCTGTACTTTCACTGTCGGCAGCAGATGCGCAATATTTCCTGGCTGCATCTTCCAAAAGCTCGTCCCTCCCTCCAGTCGATACTCTTTTTCCAACTACGATTGGCTTCCCTTTCCGAAGAGCCATATCTCGAATTGCGGACTCGGAAGTCTGTTGTGAAATGGGTAGAGGAAGCTTGTCGGGATCGTAAAAAGACTTCAACGTCGAGGAAGATTTGTAATCTTTTAATGCCCAATTATGGCTAGAGCTGGTAACAGAGCTCTGCCTCCCTGCTCCACTATCGCCGTAATGTTGAATTTCCGGGACATCTGAAGAAGCTTGTCGTCTGATCTTGGCATATCGCGATGGTGGCATTGTATTTTTCTCGCCCGGAGAGGAATCAAAGTGGTATAACTCGGAGTACTCGCCAGCACTCGAGACAGGTGCTTGTGTTGTCCGGGGATTGGGGCATGACCTTGATTGATTCAAACGTGAGGTTTTGGAAGATGCCGGCGAGGAAACGGCCAGCCCTGAGGTTCCTAGGATCCAGTCCGCTTTGGATACCGATTGGGAGAATTGCTGCTGCTCATATGATGGATCGTTCCCGGGGTGGGCTCTCCTAGCCGATGATGGCCAGGAGAATTTAGAGTTCCTCCCCATGGTTATAACAAATGCCCATCGGTGGGTGCAAAACAGTCGGGACTGACTTTGAAGCTGGTTCTGGTAGCGACAGTGGAAATAGAGAGAACCAGCTCGTTCTTACGGAGGTACTGTGTAGAGCATCGGTGAGAGCAAGCTGGGAACTGGGGTAGGGAATAGTGGGTGATATGAGCGAGAAGTGTATTGTACTATGATAGCAAGGGCAGGCCAACGACCAACGACCAGCGACCAACGATCAGCGACCAGCGACCAACGATCAGCGACCAGCGACCAACGATCAGCGACCGACGACCCAGGCGGCTGTCGGACAGTCACAGTGGCGCTATACTGAGAAAAGGTAGCATGATCGTGTCATGGAGGCTTCACGCTTCAGCTGCACAAATCACGGCAGTGGCAGTAGGTAGATACATCGGTACATAGGTACACAGTAGTACGAAAGCTGCAAGGACATGGACGTGGACATGGGCAGGTAGTTCCATTCTCGCGCTGCTGTCTCAGCATCATGCAGACTTGGTAGTAGTTGGCCTCGTTCTGGGATCTCGACGGCCTCGTTCTGGGATCTCGACGGCCTCGTTCTGGGATCTCGACGGCCTCGTTCTAGGATCCATCTCGACGGCCTCGTTCTCCTCGTTCTACTCGTCCTCCTTGTTCTACTCGTCCTCCTCGTTCTAGGGTCCATCTCCTCGTCCTAGGGTCCATCTCCTCGTCCTAGGGTCCATCTCCTCGTCCTAGGGTCCATCTCCTCGTCCTAGGGTCCATCTCCTCGTCCTAGGGTCCATCTCCTCGTCCTAGGGTCCATCTCCATGGCCATGGCACGATAGCACTGCGCAAGCCACAGGACAGACGAGGCCGGTAGCCTACTGAGAACAACCAAAGTCTTCAAGCAACCCCAGGGATCCTTGATGAGGAGTCTCTCTGTTCTTCCAAGGTTGCATCTGGACCTTGGAATTCATGACGGCAATGCGCCGTTGTGTCGATGAATAGAACTAATGCAACTTCGCAGGACGCCCCTGTCATGGATTTCGACTCGTCTGCAGCTTATTAAAAAGAGTCAGTGGCTAGATATGTGGCTAGTCCTGCTCCCGAGAATTGCTCCTTTCAGCCGCCAGCCAACATCTGGAACTTCAAAGTCAAAAGCGCCACGTCTGGCAAGTCAGTCAGAAACACCGTGACATTTCCATCATTTAACGAAATCACCGTGACGTTTCCTTCATTCAACGAAGTGACCGTGACATTTCCATCATTCAACGAAACGACCGTGACAATTCCATTGTCCAAGGCTTCGGGGCGCTTGAGTCCGAAGCCTTGGACAAAGACGATAACAATTACAACAACAAAACAATTCCGAGATGGACCTCAACACAGACGTGTGGAGACAAAAGCCTTGCAGAAGTCCTTGCATCCTCTCTGGGATCAACCTGTATCAAGCGGCACGGCACGACATGGTCCCTCCCATGCAGTATGCGTCTCCGGGTCAAGGAAC
Source organism: Venturia nashicola (assembly GCA_004522665.1). NCBI lineage: Eukaryota > Fungi > Ascomycota > Dothideomycetes > Venturiales > Venturiaceae > Venturia > Venturia nashicola. The sequence continues at coordinate 129,536 of SNSD01000021.1, forward strand.
TTGTCCAATATTCTCCGAATCGTCTTCTGCAAACCTCCTTGATATCGTCTTCTACATTCATCGTTCCACTGAGTGCAAATACCCGCCATCAAATCCTTCGAGTCCTCTCCGCATCTCTTTGGGTGAGACTCGAGACCGTCTTTTCAATTCTCCCATCCCGTTTCCACCTGATTCTCCAAATATACCCATTGCTCATCGATTCCTCGACGACGATGATGTCTCGAGTCCTGTAGCTTTTCGTCACATCACACAACAAACAACCTCGTGGGGCTGTCCCAGTGTTACGCGCCACAACATCACCTATTCTTGTGACCGGATACATCGCCAACCTGGCTAGGCATGTTTCAGCCTCAGAATCTCGTATCATCTGTGTGGAACCTTGTTTGCCATTGGTATCACCGCGACAAAATCCAAGGACAGGACACCCTTCCCGAAGAGCATGTCGACTGTCAGGGCATCAACACTATTCTCGTGGGCTTCATCTCGTCTTTTGAGACTGCGAATGGCTTTGTCTTCGGGCAGATGAGATTGCGAGCCCCAAATTGAAGGGAGTAATATCCTTCCACAAGGACACTCCAACCTCGGGCCCTTTGAAATCACCTGGACTCATCGAGTCGGACAATGCCGTGCTGCATCTCCTCCAATCTAAGGCAGCAATCAGCACGGTCAACGTCAACATATCAAATACACGCCCTTGATTTCGGGAAAAGTGTAACTCTCATCTGATCGTTTTGATGAGACAACTCCACAGATTCACAAAGTGTCTCGCGATGGCTTCCAGAAGCAGTATGCTGTACATCCAGAACGTCAAAACCATGTCCTGGGACTCGATCCCAGATGTCGATCCCCCTATCTGACCCTTTGTCTCAGAGCGACCAAAAAGAACACAAAAATCCTCTTCACCTCAGCACAGTCGACGAATCGAAAACCGAATAAACGCTCCAGCTTTACACTGATTGCGTCTTCTCCAAGACAGGCCCAGAGCCTTTCACACAAGAATAACTCCAACACAATGAATCGAATAAACTAAGAGTTATACAGTCGCAGGAGGGGGTGTTGTAGTTCCGTTTTATTATTGTAATTTAGTATCCCCTAATAGATACCGGCTATATTTTTAGACAAAAGGAATATTAACTTAAATATACGATTATAATTACTACTAATTGGCTAAAATCGCTTTCAAGGTATAAGTAAGATTAAAGCCGGTCTAACTAAGTTACGCTTCTCCTTAGTACGTCATATCTTACTAGCATGACCGTAAAAATACAATTATAATAAGCGAGTCGAGGGAATAAGCGAAAAAATAAGCGAAGGAGAGTACAATGAAAACCTCTAACTTGAAGTCTTTCTTAATACCATAGCCTGAGACTACTACTAGTATATTTCTATAAATAGCGCCCTACATACACGGTACACCTAGCCGTAAAAGTAATTATTACTAGCTTCTATATATAGAAGAATTATAGGTGTATAGTATTTATACGGCTTTTAAAGTTTAGAAGATAAACTTGATTCCTTGAATACGGTTAAAAATTTCCTTACCCTGCGGCTATATATATTCTTACAAAGAGATAACGACTTCAACTTCCCCAAATAATAAAACGTAATCGAGTCGTAATAGTAATAGTGAGAACGAATACTTTAAATTACAATAATCTAGGTATACATAGATATGAAGCATGATTTCTATGTGAAAAAGATGCACAATTTTCCGTCATTTGAAGTACATATTACAAATCAATGTTTCTTGCGGAATTGCAATGCTGCTGACTCCCTCTTCTTTGTAACATCAACACTTCTCTGGAATATCAACACCGTTTTCGTGGCGGATGAACAGCATAGTGAAGATCGAGAAAAGTCAGAGGCGAGTCGTTCTCTCGAATTGATGTGGATGGAATAAGAAATGTCGGCAATTATGGTAAATTAGGTCGTGTGCAGAATTCTGAAACCCGTAGTATGAACGGTTATAAGATCCTCAAGACTTCACAGAGCATCGTCGTCATCCATGTCTTCACTGCCGACATATGACGAGGCAATAGGTGAGGGGACAGGTGTGGCGACAAATGATGCGACTGATGCTGCTGGGGAACGTCCGACATTGACGACATGGGCTCTGCTCGCCTTAATCTTCTTTCTTTCCGGGGTTGGTGTAGATGACTCGTCTTCTTCTTGGTCGTAAGCAGGTCTCTTTGACGAGAGTCTGACTGGCGTAGACGGGTTTGGAATGCGTTCAGAGAGCGGGTCTCGCAGTCTCTTTGCACGAGAGGTCGGCGTTATCTGAATTGGAATTTCAGGGATTGTCTCTTTCCGCTGGGACTCTTGTATTAGAGTCTCGCCTGGTGATTCTGATAGTGGTTCATGATGCACTGAGGCTGGTGTTTCTGCCAGGTCTGCAGGCCTATCATTGACTTCCATGTTGTTGGGCACGCCTCTCGACCTGGCAGGAGTGTCATCACGTAAAGTAGAATCGTCTATAGCGCTTAAGGTTGTGTCTCTCGGAGGCAGGGGAAATTGCGTGGTCTTGGCCGTGTCTGGCAGTTGTTCAGGAATCTCAAACTACAGTCACTCATTAGCCATTCCGATTCCAGTAGAATCTGGGGACGTCTAAAGCCTACATGGTGTGCGATCTTGCTTGTTGGATCGAAATACCTGCCCAGCATTTTCGCTCGTTTTTCCTCGTCCTCAACCACATACCACATCGGTCTGCCGGTCTTCTTGAAACCAGCTTTGTTGGCATTCTTATCTCGGAGCAGGAATCCTTCATTTTTCAGGTGCTTGATGAGTTGCGCAGCGGTTTGAGTATCGCAGTCTGGACGTATCGTCAGCAATGCCACGGTCAAGGGACGAAAAACATACGCAAGGTTTCAGCGAGTTGTCGATCGCCGTGTATTCCATCTTTGATAGCAACGCTGATGCCTTTGCGGAGAAGTGTGACATGTTCAAGTTCAGTCAGAAGCGGCCCCTCTTTTTCCTGCAAGAGGCATTTGTAGCAAGCGTGCACCTCTGGCACTCGAGGATCAGTGGAGTTCTGGTAGCCGTAACAGATCAGATGCTGCCAACGCCCACAGAAATGACAATCCACCTATACTCGTCAGCTTCCAGGTTCGCGTTGCACAGTCGCTGCTTGACTAACCATATCATCTTCTCCATGTGTATCTCCACATTCGCATGAGATCTCCTCAGTCTCGTCACGTTCGTTAATGCGTTTTGATCTGCGCGTGTTTGTAGGCGATTTTCGTTTCTCCAGATCTTTGACTTTGGCCTCGGAAAGTTGGAGTCGAGGCGCTTGAGAGAAGAAATCCATGGCATGGACGTGCGGGGCAGGAGAGTTGACTATTTGAGTCTCCTCGGTATGTTGTGCCTGGAATGAGGGTATCATCTGCGTCAGAGTTAGGAAGCAGAAATCCAGGCATATAGAGCGTTTCCAGACACGCACCATTTTTGCTAAGCGTCCACGAGTTGCCTTGTCCTCTCTTGTCTGTGTCGATGCCTGTGTTTCAGTCGCCGTGGCAATCTGGGCCTGGACGTCGGTCAAATTTTCATGAGTGCCCAGTGACATCCGACTGATAGCCTGAAGAGGAGTATCTTCGTCGATATCCATTGATTCTTGCTGGGATGCTATTGGCGCTGATTGAAGGCGTTGAACGGAGATTTCTTCCGCATTGAGAGACCTTGTTCGTTCAGCTGCTGTCCTCTGCACAAACTTGCGCTTGGCTAGCCGCGAGCCAATGGAGGCGTCAATATTATCTTGGCCCAAAGAGACTGTCGTATACTCGAGTCCCTTCGGGATGGCAGTTTGGGCAGCATCGTCTTGAGTGGCTGCAACCTCAAGATCTTGTTGTAAGTGCGAGAGCTTGAGGCTCACACTGTTCACAGCTGTCAGCACGTCGATATATCTCTAGAGAGAAGCTGAAACATACGCATGATAACCCGCATCGAGAACCCCGCAGTCCTGAGTTTGTCTTGTCCAACCATCATGCTCTGCAAACCATAGCCTGGTGTCTTCGCAAGCAACGAATCCGGGCGGCTCGTAGGCACGTTCACAGTCATCTGTATAGTACAGCTGCATGTAGAGATATTTTCTTGCTTCTTGGAATCAGTATTCGGAGCTGAGGAGTCAAAGTCATAAGCGGGGTTGACACACCTGGAAGCTCTGGTAAAGTCTCGCATAGGGCAATGATCTTTCGGATGAACATATGTAAAGCGTATTTCACATTTTTCACAGTGGTATCACAGCCACTGGGATCCTGCATGGTCACGCCTGCGAGGGTTTTGGCGCCTTCTGGGCTGGTTTGGTAAGAGAAGGTGAAGGTGTAGGACTCCACAACATGATTGGGCTTGTCTTCTTGTTCGGAAATGTTGATCTGGATGGCGTGAAGCACTTTCTTTTCCAGAGCCTCGAATGCGCCTTTCTCCTGAGAGTCGGTGAGCACACTAGAAGCGGAGAAGATATGAGAGCCATTTCGAGCCTACCAGCATGTCTAGGAAGGAGTCTACATTATCGTTGTGACCTCTCCGGAGAGCTCTAAGCTTACTACCACCAGAGCGGGACTGTGACTTGCCAGATGCGTGATCTTTGTAGGAGATATGCTTGTCGCTGGAACTGAATCCGTGCTCTTCAAAGCATTGATCGGGAAACAGGTCTCTGATATCATCTGTCAGTGAGCACACTCAGGAAATGTGAGTGACTGTGGCACCTCAGATACGCAATGCAACTGATCTGAATCTGCAGTTAGCAATGGGGGTAATTTGAGATGGAAGATGGCTGTGGCTTCACGCACCGATCCATGGACAAGAGTCTGTGCCAGCTCCTGACTCTGTTTCTGGGTGACAAGCTGGGTTGTAGAGGTGACATTTTTGGTTGCCTGAGCTGTCGTGACCTTGGTGCTCGTCTTCCCCCGCACTTTGACGGCCTGGCCTGCTGCCATTGAGGTGAGAGGCGGTGTGGGAGGCGAAGGAACAAAGTGACTTGAGATGGGATGAAAGTGGTTGAGGTGAAGTCGAAGCTGAGGGGAGAATGAAACCAACCGCCGATGTTCCGATCTCACGGCTTCCAGTACCTACAGTTGCTGCAGGGTGGATATGGTGAAGACTTTGAATTTATGGTCGTCAATGACAGTGAAACTCCGTTCTGTGCACATCCCAAATCCCATCCAGGTCACGTCCCTCCATCCCGCCAATTGCTGGCATGGAATTGAATCTCACCCGAGCACCAGCAGGCTTCTCAACTCCATCTCCAAGGTTTACTCGACTCACCCGTCACTCGACCGTGTGCAACACACACACACACCTCCACGGAACTTTTTGCCAAAGTTCCATACAGCATTACTGTGCCCGAGCTCGACGAGACTCTCTCAACTATTCTAAAGAGGGGATTTCACCCTTTCACAACCACCACAACACCTAAATCAGCCAAGCATTTCATTGGCAACCTCTTTTAGGTGGCTCACTACCCAAGGCTTTTGAGGTTTCAAGAATTTCCAAGTATTGATATCGCACTGACCAGTCGCTTCCAAAAGATACATCTCAAATCTCTCACGGGAAGGTGGACACGCGTCGGCGTCGTAGTGACACATTGTCTTTGCTAATTCAGTGACCCTCGAAATGCCAAGTAGCTAAAGATATAATTGGCTTGGATGCCTTTCCAATTGGGATCGATAGCGAATACTTTCTGGCTCATCGATTTTCAAAGGTCGCCAAATACTTATCGTTGTCGATCTTCAGTTGGACGAATTGACTTACGTTTTGAGTGCTGTCGAAGGGCACAGCATTGGGAAACTCACTGCGGTGGCCCAATTCTCCCAATCCAGCGTTGGGACAGCTCTCCACTAGTAATGTCAATGCCATATCTAAGCTTCAGGGCGCCATGCCTTCTGAAGCTCAAATAGATGCCATCTCAGCTCTCTTGTGAGGTCCAGCTTGTGTATCGTGGATCCCGTGGGTCGTTGTTCTCGTAGAGGTCCAAACTCTGGTCCAGAAGACCGTTTGAGAGACGTGTCACGCAAGACAGTTTAGATGCTCGATCTCAGTCGACGATGGGGATTCACAACGGTCTGCAGAAGCTGTCCCTGGAGAAGGCTATTCGTAAACGGTGCATGTTGCAGGCGGGTCGCGAGCTCGAGAGGGCCTGGGACTTCTCATCAGCCATCACACTTCTACGGACGAGCAAGAGAAGGCACGAACTTTACCTACCCGGAGAAATGCGTGCGCAACGTCGACACGATCAGCCCAGCTCAGCTCAAACACACATCGTCTTCATCTTTGGTGGTTGTCGGGCTACAACCCGTCGGGGACCGCCGTTTGTCCAGCGTAACCCCGATTGGCTGACTGCAATGCAACTCCAACCTTCCACTCCTGTCCCTGTTCATGCATCATCAAGTGTCCGCTGGATATTACTGGTGGTACTGTCCAAGATGTACTCGCGTCAGCCGATGGACAAGGAGGGGTATGGCATGTACCATTTTTCAGCTTCACGGATCTCGGATTGCGCTGCTATCGCGGAACGACTTCTCGCAAGGTCGATACGAACTGAAAAGTGGAACCGACTCGATGAACCGAAGCAGTTACCAAAAGTTGCCCTCAACAGGCTGCATTGAATGCATTGAATGAAGCCGCCGAATTCCCGGACGATATAGTCTTCATTTACCAGATGAATTAGGTGGCGTGTTCGGCCTGTGAATGCTAATAAGACTTTATTTATTCAATTTCGAATACGAAAGGACGATTTCTACGGTCAGTGTCTGCAAAAGATTCATAGATTGATTCGCGGCAATACTGTGGTACGATTTCTCCATACTACATTGCCGAAATACATGAGGTCACAGGTTGAAGATAACCATGGCAACGATGGCCTGGCAATAGTACTGTGTACTTATACTGTGTACACATCATGCTTGGAAGGATCTCCTGTCAGTACTATAAGATAGATGATATCCCACAGATCCGAGCGATTCCTCTCATGCCGACCTCCTCGCGATCCGTGCAGCATCCCAAGAATTGGTCCTAAACTTTTGGAAAGAAAGAGGAGGCGTATAGTATGGTTTCGCAACATGAACATCGACACACAGTAGAATAAATACGGCCATAGGACTTCCATCCTGAGCTGACACATGCAAGAATTGACCGATGAGACAAACGCGTCTTGTGACGCTCGTGATTTATACGCACCTGAAGAAAGCTTGTCCAGCGCGACTCAAGGTCTGTGTTGTTTCACCGGATAAGAGGTGGTGTATGGATTCCAGTGGTTGAAGAGAGTTGACGGCCTTTTCTCGGACGGGATTTCAGCCTATATCAAATTAATTTTTAGACAGATACCAAGAGCACATCCTGATCGAAAGCGAAGGAACGACAGACGTCATTAGGTGCTGTAATCTATGTTGCGGGTCGTCGACAGGCTGTTCGTTGCTCCAGCCCTATCGGGTGCGTACAAGTCTGGATCAAAGAATAAAACCGATGTTTTGTAGGGTGGTACGGACTTGAGTTCCCGTTGGAAGACTCGAGATCGCGCCAACAAAAGGTACACGAGCCATGTACGCATTCCCAAGAATCAGGATGTGTGTCGCGGTTCTGGTGTTTGAAATGTCCGAAACGCGGGGTGTGATTGGAGACATGGTAATTGACAGAGGATCACTGAGAGATATGGCGGCATACAATTTGGAAGCAGGAATCTTGCAACCCCGCCTACCGAGTAGGCATGTTTTTGCTGGGTTCGAACTTCGAAGACCTGGCGATCGACCCTGAGCTTGGGTTATAAACAGTACTGTGAGTACTCGGTCACCAGAAGGAAGATTAGAAGCTGGAGCTCCCCTGATGCATGCTTGTCGAGGAGGAAACGGCCGGCATATGGAGACGGGCACGTATCACGAGGGACTTGCTATAAGTCGGGAGATGGGAGGCAAAGAACGTGCTCTACAGGATTTGGCGACAGACGAGAGGCTGCCCGCTATATGGGATATTGTCTGGAAATTGATGTAGAGTTTTCGTGAGTTAGCAAAGTCGCGGCCCACCCAATAATCAGTCGGGGCCCGGCGTCGATGGTCGAATGAAACAAAAGGAAAGGCATCCCTTGCCTGCTACTCGCCACACGAGTAGGGCATTAAAGTAGCAATCAAGGCAATAAGTGCATGCAAGAGACAAAGGCTGAATAAGAAAAATAGAGTGTCAAATGCTGGAGAGCATCACGCAGAGTGGTGAGGGCAAGCAGTCGGCCTAGCCTAGGCAGTGCAACAGCACTGTGCATGACTATGCCTGGAAGGTGGAAGACGCGGAATAGCAACAGGTAGTTCTACCAGGAGTTCTAAGGTACTAGGAATGAAGAAACTCGGAGTGCAGTCTCGAATATTCAGAAAGCGTGACATTGACCGTGTGGCGCGGCGAAACCGAATGCACCTGGGCAAGGAAGGGCTTCGGCGAGAGTTTTGTTGTTGTCTGGACCCAATGCTCCCGTCCGTCCTTTGTGGAGTGCTTGACTCGGCTTAAGAAAGAAAGGGAGCGGGCTTTTGTGGGAATTGGTGTCACGTTCCAACACCGGCCGTTGCTCCCCTCTTCCACCACAGTCTTCCACCAACCACCCAGAACTCATACTCCAAATCCCAGCCCTCTCTGTCAATTTCAGGCTTTTGCTCTGCTTGCCTCGATCCATCCTGCCTACAGCTCCGTCTTGTTCTTTGCCTGCTAGCCTGCCTGCTGTGTTCACGAAGCCCTTGCCGAATTTCATTTCACGACTCTTTGACGATACCCCGGGGACACCGACTTACGCCAACGAGACACCACCAACCTCTTCCACACACATACCACTCCTCCAAGAATCGACCTGTCCACACTCACCAACCCTTCAAGTGACTCGCGGCCAAATGAGGTGTTCATCTTAGTCTAGCGTGCCTTCTCCGTGTCCCTTCAAAACGCGAAGCAACCGCCACCCTCGAACCACCAACTGGCCATGGCCGGCGCTCAGTTGCTTCTCCCTCACACGGACTCTGCCTACGATTCCAACTCAGTCACCCTCGCTCCTCCTTCTCCAGAGCCCGACAACTCGCAGACCATGGACGCCGACCACCACTCACTCGTCCACGACAGTCGCGGATTGGTCTCCCCTCCCGCTGGGAAGTTCGCAACCGTTGCAACGCTCTCGGCTACTCAGACCACTGTCGTGACTACTACTACCACGACGACCACCTCTATCCCACCGCTCCTCATGAGGCCTCCTCGCCGTCTCCACGACCGAGATCCGAAGCATTACCCGCTGGCAGCTTCACCCATCCCGGCTTCTTTGAAGAGCTTCTCCTTCACTCTGAACGGACAGCTCACTTTTGTCGAGGAAGAGGATGTTCCTGAAGAATCTCTAGCTCAGGTGAGTCTGAACTCAGGTTTTTGGTTGACATATTGTCTGTGGGTCAGGCTGTCTTGCTACCCACCTTTGTCACTCACGTCTACCAAGAACACAAGCCCACGACACGTCTGTTGCTAACACGTATACCTACTACAGTACCAACAACAACATACTACCAGCATCACAAATACAAACAACCCGCGGGCCGTAAACATGAAGGAGCACTACATGACCCCCAGCAGAAGGAATGACCCAAGCGGGCTTGCAGGCAACATTGGAAACCTCAGAAAGCGTGCAACGCCCCCTTCTCTAAGGGAAGCCGCCGAGATTGCGAGTATGCACCGACGAAGCAAAAAGGCACGGCCGACACCTTCACGTAGAGACACCCTGGACTCATTGGAGAATCGTGCACCAAAGTCCAGACTCTCACAATCCTTTGACGACACCTCACCCCTGAATACACCCCTTGCCGATACATTCAGCGCCACAAAGGCCAAAGTGCCAACCAAAGGGACCAGGAAGATTGCGTCTGGTGGCAATGGTGATGGGCTGGAGGGAACATACCAAGCACCAAGAGAGCTGCGAGATCGGGGCCTGTTTGGAAGAGTTTCAACTCGGACTAGAAAGTCAGTACAGACGAATCTCGCCGAGGGCAGTCGTCAAAACGCCGCACTTTCGACCACACCACCTATCGTTGAGAGCGATCTCGAGCTGGTAGAGGCCGATGAAGAACCCCGAGAACAAATACCACAACATCGTCGACCTACACCTCTTGACACACTTTCAGCTCAGGACGCCAGCCTACCAAGTCCAAGTCTTTCTCCTATAACCGCCGCTGCCAATCTCAACGGGGCTGATTTTGACGACGATGAGAGCATCTATGAAGACGCCAACGAAGTATCGACACTGGACCTGGCCCTGGACAACAGACACTCGAATATCACTCCACCCTCCGAATTTCTGGGCAATCCGACTATCATGGACATTCCAAACATGCTCGATACGTACGATGCCATGCCTGCTGAAGTACAAAGCTATGTAATGTACCATTTGCTGCGACGATGTGCCAAACCCACACTGCACATGGTTGCGGATCTTGTAAATCCTTCACTGAAGTGTGATTTTCTCGCTCTGCTCCCTCTAGAACTCAGCGTGAATATTGTTTCACACTTTGACGTTCACACCATGTGTCGTGCTGCTCAAGTGTCAAAAAAGTGGCGGCATATTATTGATTCGGACGAAAAGGCATGGAAGACACTGCTTGATACCGACGGATTCGTGTTGCCAGCGGGCGATATCGAGCGTGCCGTGAAGGAAGGATGGGGATGGCAGTCACCCGAAGGTCCTAATGGGTGTGAAATAGACCTGAGTGCTACCCTCGTTGACATCACATCGAACACACCTTTTTCATCGCCTCCAGAGAGTGCACATGAATTCGGCGATTACACTGCACCCGTTTCCATTTCTCGGCCAAAGAGAAAGGCCGCTAAGCATAGCAGCCGCGATGGGAAGAGAAGAAAGACCAAGCACACTCCTGCATCTTCTTCCAAAGCAAAGGCTGTGCCGTGGATACAATCTTTCGATTTGGCTCAAGGACCAATCGGCCACGCAAACGCCGCGGCATTGGCCGTGCCAAACCCAGAAATAGGATTGCCTTCTCTGAGAGATCTGCACCTGTACAAATCGTTGTACCGACGCCACTACGCGATCAAGAAGGGGTGGATGGACAAAGACACCAAGCCAAGACATCTGGCTTTCCGAGCTCACGGACGACATGTCGTAACATGCTTACAATTTGACGGAGACAAAATCATCACTGGCAGCGATGATACTCACATTCACGTGTACGACACGAAGACCGGACGCGAAATCAAGCGCCTCATTGGTCACGAAGGTGGCGTATGGGCTTTGCAATACGATGGCAACACCCTGGTATCTGGTTCTACTGATCGATCTGTTCGTGTATGGGACATCGCCAAGGGAAAGTGCGTTCAGCAATTCCATGGACACACATCTACTGTCCGTTGTCTAGTAATTCTCAAGCCCGCCAAGGTTGGCGAGACTGCAGACGGTAGACCGATCATGATGCCCAAGGTGCCACTGATTATCACCGGGTCTCGTGACTCCAATCTTCGCGTCTGGAAATTACCTCAACCTGGAGATAGATCGATTATGCAACAGAGTCCAATCGTCAATGAGAATGACAATCCTTACTTCATTCGTGTTCTCGCAGGGCACAGCCACTCCGTGAGAGCAATTGCAGCACATGGAGATACACTCGTCAGTGGCAGCTACGACAGCACTGTCCGAGTGTGGGAGATATCCACTGGCGACCTCAAGCATCGCTTGGGCGGTCATACCGCTAAAGTTTACAGCGTTGTGCTCGATCATGAACGCAATCGATGTATCAGTGGCTCCATGGACAACACCGTTCGAGTGTGGGACCTCGGCACTGGCTCCCAGCTTTACTCACTTGACGGTCACACATCTCTGGTCGGTCTGTTAGATCTGAACTACGGCCGTCTGGTATCTGCGGCTGCAGATTCGACGCTCCGTATCTGGGACCCGGAAAACGGCCATTGCAAGAGTACACTCTCTGCACACACGGGAGCAATTACTTGCTTCCAGCATGATGACCAGAAAGTCATTAGTGGCAGCGATCGTACCTTGAAGCTTTGGAACGTCAAGACCGGTGAATGTGTCAAAGACCTGCTCACTGACCTGAGTGGAGTTTGGCAAGTCAAGTTTAATGATCGACGATGCGTTGCTGCCGTCCAGCGAGAACAATCCACCTACATCGAGGTTCGTTGTTGAATGTAGAAATATGCTGTGTAGCCTATGCTGACAAATTCTCAGGTTCTCGACTTCGGCGCTGCTCGCGATGGTGTCGAACTAGATCGCCGCGGCTGTCGCACTGTCGTTGACAAAGATGGGCAAGACGTCGAAGAAACCAGCGACGAAGAAGGCGAGGCTAATATCGTTTAGACGCCCTTGGGTACGCTGCGGTAAAGCTCATTGCCGATGGTGCACGCGAACAGGATGATTGCGAAAATTTTCGAATTACGGCTCGATTTGCGACTGCGAATTATACCCCTTTGACTTCATGGCTTCTTTAGCATACTTGCATATGGCGATTCTCTGAGTCATCAGTACATACATCACTATTCGGAGGACTTCTCTCTTGGGCGTACATGTTTCCTTCTCACCATGGTCCACCAATACCCTTCAATTTCCTTTATTATGAGGTGGTGGCGACGACTTTCTCGGCGAATACTGCATCTTCCAACAGCGGAGTTGGAAGCGGCGTTTTCTCTCTGCACAAACTTTGTTATCTGGTCAGCATTTCAATGGAGTATCATGTTGTTCAAGCCGCTGTCGAAACGGAATGAGAATTGTTAATTTGGCGCCGATTACGAATCAAAGATATGAGATATAGATACATGAAGTCCCAAAATGAACTTTCAACCCATTTTGCGGGCCTCTGTCTATGATGATAACTGGGGTGCCTTTTGTGATGGCGTTCTTCTATCTCAAGTCTGTAGTGAAAGTTTGGTGACTCGAGATCCAGTTCGCCAAGTCTTTGGCAATCTGATTCTGAACACCTTCAAATCGATGGAAATTGATTAAAGACCGAAGGAGTTTCTCTCATGAACTGATACCAATTCCCAAGAGCAAGTAAATGAAGATGTGATGACCACCAGGCTGAGGCTCGGATTTCGACTCAGATCCCGGAACCAAACACTCCGGCGGGCGGTCTGTCCCAAAATAACGCCGCCCCTCTACACAATTTCTTCGGCATCACATCCTCCCTTCACAGAGCACACAATGGCACCCTCCCTCTGCGCCGACTGTGGAATTAACCGCGCCCTCATTCTCCGTCCCAAAAACCACCAAAAACTCTGCAAAGACTGCTTCCTCACCGTCTTCGAAACCGAAATCCACCACACAATCACAACGCACCACCTCTTCACGCGAGGCGAACGCGTCGCCATCGGCGCCTCAGGTGGGAAAGATAGTACCGTCCTCGCCTCCGTCCTCAAAACACTCAACGAACGCTACGATTACGGCGTCGAGTTTGTGTTGTTGAGTATCGATGAGGGGATTCGGGGGTATCGCGATGACAGTCTTGAGACTGTGAAGAGAAATGCGGAACAGTATGAGATGGGGTTGAAGATTGTTGGGTATGAGGAACTTTATGGGGGGTGGACTATGGATAAAGTCGTGGGTGTTGTGGGGAAGAAGGGGAATTGTACTTTTTGTGGGGTTTTTAGACGGCAGGCGCTTGATCGGGGGGCGGTTATGTTGGGCGTGGGACATGTGGTTACGGGGCATAATGCTGATGATGTTGCTGAAACTGTGCTTATGAATTGTGGGTTATCATTCTCTTCGAGCTTGGGGACAGAGGAGAAGAGAAATGCTAATGGTGATTATAGTATTACGAGGCGATCTACCGAGATTGTCTAGGTCGACTTCGATTATTACGAGCACACCCGCTGCCGCCGCGGCTGCAGAAGAAGATCTTGCAAATGGACAGGCCCCGGCCCTGACGAATATCAAGAGAAGCAAACCGCTGAAATATGCCTACGAGAAAGAAATCGTCCTCTACGCTCACTATAAGAAATTGGATTACTTCAGCACGGAATGCATATACTCGCCGGAAGCTTTCCGCGGTAGCGCCAGGGCATTGATAAAAAATCTGGAAAGAGTCAGACCGAGCGCTATACTAGATGTTGTACGGAGTGGCGAAGACATGGCAAGGTTAGTCCCAGGATACGAAGAAAGCTGTCTTGGTAGCTGCACAGGTCACACCGTTATAGCAGCCACTACTGAAATAGAAGAGGAGGGCGGATGCGGCAGCGCAAATGGTCGAAGCACAGGTGGCGAAATGGCAACAATGGAACAAAATCTCGTTCAAACCGAAATTGCGGAAGTGGAGGGACTCGAGACAGAGATCAAATTACCCCCGCCCAAAACGACAAAATCTACGAGAAAGGAACGGCAGAGAGAGAAGAAACCACATGTTGAGCAGGCGAGACAGGCGCCGAAGAAACAGACGATGGGACAGTGTGAGAGGTGTGGGTATTTGACTTCTCAGGCGCTTTGTAAGGCTTGTGTTTTGTTGGAGGGGCTGAATAAGAATAATCCCAAGGTCGAGATGGGGGTTGAGAAAAAGAAGGATATGCCGGAGAATGAGTCATTGGAAGAGAAATTGACGAGGTCGATGGCGCATATGGGGATGGGTTGAGACGCGTGTAAACCTCGCTTGTCCGAGTATCAACCCAAACTCAGCATTGGTGCAGACCCGACAAAACGAATTGCCAGGGAGTGTTCGGATACAATCCATGGATGAGCAGCATGATGGCCAGTGCATTGCACGATAGGTTAACCAACTTGACCGCCCCTCGACAGCACTTGGGATTCGTGTGAACACCTTTAACTGTGACTCGATGGCGATAAAGTTCTGGCGAGCCTCCCAAGTCAACAGGCTAAAGTTTTATCGATATTGATACCTGGTTGAGGGATGACAAGACCAAGGGTACATTTTCTCGAGGCAGACAGACTGTTAGGACACGACCAGTCACAAAGCCGGCACAATCTATCGATGAAGATGTTCACCAGCGTATCAACACGATTGGCGATGCTGCACATGAATGTGTCTTTCCGGATATGTACCACTTTCGAAGGAAGCGACAACCCTCTTCCATGCTAATGTCAAGGTGGCAAAAAGAGGCTCAGGATGGATTCAAACCCATCCGTCTTGCACTTTCAACCACTTTTCCAATCAAGACCTTCCGACTGCGATTCCAACACACATCTTTAACGAGTCGTCGAGATACGACCACCATGGCATTCGCCACGTTCGCCATTGTTGCCTCTTTAGCCTCCTTCTTCTCAATTTTACTTCAAACCATCTTGGCAGCACCACCTCTTGCCAACTCGAAGCCGAAAATCCGACTTGATCTCGCGGATGGCGCGCCCAAGACCCCTCGAGCGGACGTCGACCTTTGGAACGAGAAGCCAGTCAACCTCAAAGAATGTCAAGCCATGAACGACAACCCCGGAACCCCAAAACACGCACAGGATTACGCAAAACACGGTGGCTGGTATTTCATGTGCTGTACAAGCAGTGGTGTCAACTGGCAGAAAGACTGTGTGTTATATGCTGATCCCCTACTCGGCATCACCCAGCCTGGCGATTGCGCAGACTTACAGAGTGATGCGGGGAAATATCATCGTGGTCCGTTCTGTTGCAAGAATACGCCGCATACTGGGGGAGACTTCTATTGCATTCGACTTTCTCGGTCGGATAAGGCTGGGAGTTGGGGGAGGTATAGTCCTGAAGGGGAAGAGGTATTGAATGAGGAGGCTGCGAAAAGGTTTGGGTCAGTCTGATGCTCAGATGATGACGAACGGGACTGAGAAGACTGGTCATCAATGATATGTGCTGGAAGGGATAAGAAAGAGGTTGCAAGCTTGGAAACGTTGTTGTTGATGGTAGGATACCAAAAACAAACACTGCTGGAGATCTCGCCTGGTGGCATTCTGCGACGTAGCCAGCCAACACAAAGATACAACACAATACGCAGGCTCCGATAACAAGATATCGTGCGCAAGATCGGTGCTTCTAACCGTCCACTCACAAATCTACATCATGATCTTAGGTGCTGCTATAAAGAAATGTCTTCCTTCACTCTTCCACCATAAATCCACGTACCAAATAATACCGCTTCAAAAACCAGCTCCCGGTAACAGAGTTCCACATCGTGCTGGGCAAAGACATGGTTTAAGACCTCACCACATAGGTGGTCAAAGACAAGGCGCCGCACGATACAATTTCTATGACCGGAATCAAGTCCAACCTTCCACATGGGCAGAATGGATAGATATGTGGCGCGCAAAACAAGAAGTCGGTACTGAAGAATTTACAATGGGTCGAAGAGGAGTTGGACATGAACAACAAGAAGAACAAGAACAAGAACAAGAACAAGAACACGGAGAAAGACACGGAGAAAGACACGGAGAAAGACACGGAGAAAGACACGGAGAAAGACACGGAGAAAGACACGGAGAAAGACACGGAGAAAGACACGGAGAAAGACACGGAGAAAGACACGGAGAAAGACACGGAGAAAGACACGGAGAAAGACACGGAGAAAGACACGGAGAAAGAGGAAACGATCTTGGAGCTCGTCAACGCCAATATACGACGCAGCATAGACGTGTATTCATGGTCGACTTATGGATGAGAGTTCTGGGGGACGGCCACGGTATAGACACGGTGCTAGAGGGCGGTTTGCTGGGGAATATGTGTGGGATAGGCGGGGATAGAGAGAGGTTGAGCAAGAGGTTGGGGGGATTGAATTTGTAGGGGAGGGGTTTGAGGAACGGCATGGTGTGGATTGGCGGAGAGGTGGTGGTGGAGGATGAGTCGCTGATGGTGGGGTTGGAGGAGGCGGTGGTAGGATGAGGGGAGGTGCTTAGGTACGTGATGGTTGGGATCTTGGGATGGACAATGGATTGCGAGAGGGGTTTGGAGAGGGAGGAGAGCATGGAGGCAACGATAATTGACCCGTTCAAGAAACCGGTGGCCTTCGAATGCGAATTGAAAAGGAGCAGAAAGTGCAACATCGGAAAGAAAGGGAGTCGGAGCTGAGGAAAATGGAGGCAGACTCGCACATGCTCAACCATCAACTGGCAGAATGATGCCGCATTTGATTGAGATGGAAATCAGATTGCAGAGTTCTCTCAGAAAGAGATCCAGCGCCGCCTCCGGCTACTTTCTCCAAGCGGCTGGCAGTGTCACATTGTAAGTCAGACCTTGTAGATCGAGAATGCGCACGAGACACGCACAACCCTTATAAAAGTAATTTTTCCGAATCGCTTCCTCAAGGGTGCGGTGGGGTAGTGGTTAAGAGCCACAGGTATTCTGCCATTTGGATATCAAGAACAATTCAGAGAAGAAATCAAGGTTTCCTCTGGACTTTGCCCAGTTCGCCTTCCGAAAATGTGACTGATCGTACGAGGGCCCGGTGCGGTTCATTTTTTGTCATTTTTGTGCAGACATGCAGATATTGGACAGATGCAACTACCGTAGATCATTATTGCTGTTGTTACTGCCAGCTCACACAACCTGAAATGCTGTACCATTGGCGAGGCTATTGGCTTCATTCTTAGCCTGGCGAAGCATCTCCGTGGTCTTTGAGAGCGCGTGGACAGCCTCTTGAACTGCGTCGTCTGTGTTCTGGGAACGCTGTTTCTTTTTGGTTCCTTCTTGGTTCCTTCCAGGCCGTCCTCCGCGGCGCGCTTTCCATTTCCTATGGATCCCACCTTGCTCGGGGTCACCATCGGTGGAGGAGCGTTGCGCCCACCCTTCTTTGGTTTGTCTGGACGGGAAGCTCTTTGTCTGGGGTCGGGCTTGGTTGGAGGATGACGTGATGGGTATGCCCGAAAAATTGCCAGTCTCCTCGAAAAGAGTGCTTGTGATACAATTTGCCACATACGATCGAGAAGCTCGGGTGTTGAAGCATCAACGATGAGTTGACCACCTTGCAGCCTTGACGATTGACATTGAAGTACAGTACTAACAAGATGCGACTTTGTTCAACGAGGGCAAGGTCTCATTTTCCCGGAACGCCAAAGATGACAGTGTGTTGAGATTCGTGCCAGGAATGCAACGTTGATGATCTCAATCCTACGATGGTCCAAAGCCGTCTTGGTCCGTGATGAAGAATTCCAAAAGTGGAAATTTCCAGGCTTATGATTCGATGGCGGTAAGTTTGAGCACTTCCAGTAAAACGAACTCAGTGTTGCGGGAGAGTGATGTTGATTCTGTCAACTATGTATAATAGCCGCACTCCACGACCAGGTGCAATCGACATCGATCTCCAAAACCCATTCCCATTTGTGAAATTATCGTCAACGATGTCGCAAAGCATGTTGGACCTCGAATCAGTAACCATTCATTGACAAAATTGAGTCTTCCCGAAGCATATTTCAGCTGAGTGAACGGGCCCAAAAGTTGGAATGTTCATTTTCGGGAATTTCAATCAGGGGCAGTCCTGAAACAGCCTCCGAGTTGTACAATGCCCGATTTCAACGGCAATGGAGTGGAATGGCCTTGGAGTTGAACGCTGCTTGGATTGAAGGCCAATCGAACAAATCGAGCGAATTTCAAAGGTCCAACACTTCTCTCCCTACAAGTCCCAACGGCCTTGGTTCACGATTGAGAAAAGTTCCCAATGCCAAAATATCTGTCTTCGTGAACACCATGGCATGCGAAGCTCAAAAGCATGTCAGGGTTTGAAAACCCGCAGATGAGAACGTAAATATTGGCAAAATTTCAGCTGCTGGATTGGGATGTTTGTTTCAGATCGATGTACAAGTCCAAAAATTGAAGGATCGCCTTCGTGAACATTGTCTTCCGAATTCTTTGTCCATGAAGTTGCAAGATGTGAAGCATTGGCTTTATCAGAAATCCAGTTCAAACGACCGCAATGTCCATGTCATTCTCGTTTGGAAGGCTTTAACCCATTTGTGAGCGGAGTAGATCGTCCGAATCACTTGTTCATTCGTGAGTGCCCGCCGACCGAGGCCAACGAAAGTTCCCAGCGATCGAATGGCGCTGGCCTCACCTTTCAAACTCCAAAAAGAAGTCATAAAAAGGGAACTTCCATAGTCATTCATTCATGGCCGAGCAAGCCAAAAAGAGGAATATCCAGATCCCCGGAACGGACAAAAAAGACAGATTAGCTGTGCTAATGAGGGGCTCGAACCCGGTTATGTGCATACCATGCCCACTTGCTCAAGGTGGGACTTGGGGCGGGCTAGGAAGTTGTGCTGGTGAGGGGACAACTAACCTAGACCAATTCCCCATGGGGGGTTCCCCATGGGGAAGAAGGAACTTCGAGAAAATTGAATGATATATCCCTTCAAAACAACCGCCGTAGGCAGACGCAAGGATGCAGGCTTGAGCCTAGTTCTTTGGTCCGACTTTTGTGATTGTTTCTATCGAAGTTTCTCCACGCGATGATTGAGTATAATTGCAGTAGTGTGCAGTGCAAGTTGAGCTTGTGTTTGCAAATGATCCTGGTTGCCCCTTTCAGACTTGCGGCGTCGATGTTGTCGTCCAGCACCACAAAATCACTCATAAGGTTTTGACATTATCATGCAGCCATTCGTCGTGCCCTGTCACCCTGAATGTGATCCTTCAGGGGGATTTACAAGTTGTCGACATAATACGTCGACACCATTGGGTGGAAATTTTCAAGGGTTTGACAGACAGCATCAGGCTGACACACAGCCGACGTCTCCGCTTAACTAGCCCATGTCATTTGAAATTCTTGGCCGTCAAGCACACGACTGAGCATGCCGATTTCTCACCCTTTTCAATAATTATGTGATTCACGGCAGTCTTGCATACCAACGATGCCGCAGCAGACTCTTGCGCTGTACGACCAGTACAACTTAATATCTCCCATGGCGCATCGGATCATATTTCTGTAACGCGACGCAAATTCTCGTAACTTGTTGATACCGTGAGACTGTGGCACTGCGAACGCATGCGGAAAGTACGTGAAGGATTGGGTACGAAAGAGTTCGCCGGGAGCAAGGGTGGAAACACCAATTTCGAGGGGTGTAGAACACGAGGGCGGCATGAGCATGCCCTCGCAGAGGAGGTGCCTGGCACAGAACCTCAGATTTGCAGGCGAATATGCGAACGCCATGGTCAACAACGTTCGAAAACCAGCGATAAGAATACCAGGCCAATTTCCAGGGCATCACCGAACCATGTCTTGAGAACATCGCGGCAGGATAGAATTGGCCAGGCAATGGGATTACGACCAGCGCGTCAATCTCGAGAGGCGGAGAAAGAGAGGGCGGCATAGACACAGAGGCCTCACACTCGCAAGCACAATTACTCAGACGTCCATGGCCAACACCATTCCAGACCCAGTAACGGGGATGACACTTCAATTTCTCAAGCCACCGCCGAGTCGTATATAGGGAACAACGCGACAGCAGGAAGATTTGGCCAGGCAGCGGAACGGCGATGGGCACATCAATCTCGAGAGGCGGAGGAGGACAGGGCTCGGCATGGGCATAACGACCGGCACAGAAACCTCACATTCGCAAGCGCAATAACCCAGACCACGGCGGCCACCATCATTTCAAACCCAGCAATGGACACCAGAGTAGATTCTCAGCACGGCCGAGGCCTATATTGATGACGTTGTGACAACGAAAAATGGCCAGGAAGTGGAATTGCGCTGGGCACGTCAATCACAAGAGGCGGAGGAAGCAGCGCGGCAGGCATATATCGACAGATTCCTTCGAAACCACCCCTCCTCCCATCGTACAACAAGCAGCAACTTGTAATGCACCAGCGCTAAGCAGCTTCACAATTTCAGGATGTGACGGCATGAGCAGAATGGCAGCCCAGCGTACAGCGCATTTGATAAACCAACCGCAAGGGCGAAACATTGCAGGCCGGACTTAGCATGGCGAAATACCCCTCGATCGCTGAAAGTCCGAAAAGCAAGAGCCAGGATTGCCAGGCCATGGTGAAGAGTTTGAAGAGCGGGTGCAACGGCACATATTGGCTGGAAGTACAACCAAAAGACTTCGCGAAAAGATGGCCAATTCTGTATCATCATTTTGAGTTATCCATTGGCGTATCGCAAGCCCAAAAAGGCAAGACCCAGGATTGACAGGCCACACTGCAAACCCGACAAGATGGTCTAACGATACGGTATGGGATAGGAGAAAACCGGCGGCGATGTTGTGGACGGACAGCAGATCCAAGCACGGCACCCACGGTACCATTGAATGAGCTTCAGTAGCGGACGGCCAATACTGGTACGGCAATACCGGCAAGGCAACACACTTCCCGCATACGACAGCAACTGGCCTAGGTGTTCAGATAAAGGCTTGGTACCTTCAGACCATGGAGCGTGCAACTTGTCCTTGATGGTAAGGTCACAAGGCTTGTGAAATCGCTGGGACAGAAAACCAAGTCTGCCCTGTACGAGCAGGGACAGATCAGGATGACTATGAGAACAGGGTGTCTGAGATCGCGGCTTTTAGTCCTGAAAGCTATCCCCGGTCTCTCCACATATCGTTGCATACTTGCTCCAAGCTCTTCTGTTCATGCTCTGCTTGTCAATCTTGCATCTGTTTTGCAGCGGTCTCTCGTTTCAGCCCAGCTGTCTGACCAGGGGACGAGATTGGGGACGTAACAGCGTTCTGGGCCATGAAGACCACGGTTCTTGGTGTTGGACAGCCAGCCACTGGGATCGCTAGCAAAAAGCTGTGCCCTTCGGAGTTCGATGTCGTTATATGATTCCAAGCTCTTTTGCCCGAACTTCGCCTGCCGATCTTGCATTTGTTCTGCACGGATGCTTCTTGACATGGCAATTCGATTGTCAGTTGTTGTACATCCATTGGGCTTGTGGTATGAGGATCGGAGGCTACCAGCTTGTGAAGCGCTCAATGCTGAGCTCTCGACAGCATATCCAAGTTCAGGGTCGCTTCGGGACGAATTGACAGAAATCTCTTTATTGTAGCGGTAGATGCGGATTTGGGACTCGAGATGGGGAATTCTGTGGTGAGGGAGGAAACTGTGAGGTTTGGATGTGGTTGGGGTCGGGATCCGCCTTCGTCTGGTCCGGTTCGGCGGGATTTGTCGGCAGCTGCAAGTTGAACGTCAGGAGAAGTTTGCTCGACTTCATTCAACGCCTGAATCTCGCACTTTTGTTGCGAAGAACTGCGCCTTCGATTCATTGTTGATTAGGACCTGTTGCGGCCATTGGGAACGTCGGAAGTTCGCCAGTCCCCTCGATCTGGAGCGCATTCGCAACACCAAAAATCGATGCCTCGATGTGAGAGGCCGACGACACCGTGCGGAACTCAGAGATGCCACAGAAGATGATGGACATCTCAAAGATGCCTCCTCTCATGTACCCAAGAATCTCCAACACCCCTCGGATTGTTTATCGCCGTCGTTGAAGGCAGGCGGTGCTCAGCTTGGGCGGTAGGGCAATCGTAGCTCCAGGAATCAGCGGCCTGATGTGACAAACCGACCCTCCCTGGGCTTCAGCAATGCCTGGAAGCTATGACTGTAGTTTTCTCGGGCGTGCTCTCACTTATACAAATCACTTCCGGAACTTGAGGATATCTCTACTACTGCCGACTGGATGCACAAAGCCGCTGATGCCATGATTTCAGTGCATGTTTGTGGATAACCCGAGATTTGGCAGATTCCGTGGTTTCAAAGAGCTGTGGGAAAAAATTGGGATTACCCTACTAATCCAAACCCACAGAACCGGCAACGACCTACTCTGGGGGACTGTCATGATTGACGGTATCTGGTATGCTACATTTCTAGTAATGTGATTTACAGGCTCTGTTTCAATATATCCCCATCGCTGTGCTGCGTCGGGATATCGACGTCCGCCGGCAAAGAGAAGGAAGAGGGAGGGAGTGTTCTTTGGTATGTGGGGACGTCTGGCGCCGGTGAAAGAAAAGTGTTTTTTTTTAAACATTATAATCATCATCATGAGAGGGTCCCTGCGGGGTATACGGAGTTCTCGGTGCGCTTTGAGTTTTTTTGGGAGGAATGTATTATATGATACCAAAGGCTGGATAGCCCAGCAGATGAATACGAACGTCTGCCCTGCTCCTGATAGTGTCTGAAGTAATTTTTGATTAGTGAGAGAAATGAATATGGCAGTTTTAAAGTCTATAACTTTCAGGTGGACCCAAGTACGATTGTCTCAAGCCTCCTAAATCGATAATAGTCTTCTGTAAAACGACACCTGGTTCCAAAGCCCAGAACTTGAGAGTGTGAGTACCAGGACCCATATTCCATTTCGTCTTCGAAGTCCAACAAGCATCACTCACAGCTTTGCCCCATCCCTTCGGCACAGTCGAACCTTTCACGTCAACAACGAATTGCACCGTTTGAGGAGTTTGGTCATCAATAGCGATAGCATACTTCAAAGGTCGACCTGGTGTTGTATTAAGCGATGGACTCAGAATCAATGATACAACAGCCGAGTTTGTCGTATTGGTATTGGTGAAGGAATAGAAATTGTATTCGAGTCTGGGGGCACTCATTGTGGTCAGAGACGGTGCATTTACATCGGCGAGTGTGACGCCAGAAAGGGTTTTGCCATAATCTGGGAGAGTGATGTATTTCTGTTTTGTGTTTGTACCAGGGACGATTTGAGAATAGTGTTCTGCTTCCATTGAAATTGTAGCGTCGGACTCGACGAAGCCTGATTTGAAGGTTGCTGGTAGGACCAAGTTGGTGAAAGGGAGTTTGAGTTGTGGTATTGAACCTTGAGTTCCGTAGCCTGTCGAGGACTTGATTTCGATGAGAACGGTTCCAGATCCTTGTGGGGCTTTTGTCCAGTCTGTTGTTACTTTGGCTCGGACATCGGTGGTGCCGCCGGGAGTAATTGTTCCTGTGTTTGGTATCACTGTCACCCATGGCTGTGAAGTTGTTATAGTGAATGTGAAGTTGTTGGTGCTGCGAGCGAAAATGTCAATCCAAGGGGATTTTCCATAAGGAGAAGCTGAAGCCATCGTGAGAGTTGGTCCAAAAGTGGGATTCCGTGCATCGTCGCCAGGAAGCGAGGCATTTGAGCCCTCAATCGCGACGCCCATATCTCCATTTAGAGCTCTGGCTGAAGATTCAATATACTGGATAGGAGGCATTTTATCCTTCTCAGGTTGTTGCCTTGATATGATGAGTATATCATTTTCATGTGTTTCATGAGACTTACCAGGAATTATTATAAAAGTGAGTTTGGTCCATCATGTGGATCCACTTCCCGCCCAGCAGCTGATGGTATTGATCCTTCAACTCCTGGTCATAGGCCCATTTTCTCCCGACATTATCAGCGACTAGATTCGCTCTGCTACGGCCTTGAGATGCGTAATGAACGTTCTTGGCAGCACCAATTACAACTTCGTAATGATTTCCGCCTGCAAGGATAGGGTGAAGGACTAGTTCAAAGAAAGCGGGCTTCAATGTTTCCGCAAGCTTGTCATAAATTGTCTGCGCCTCTCTTGCCAAGTTCTGCCACTCTTCTAGCGTGTTGTCGCCTTCGTCGTAATTGATGATACTGTAAGTATCTGCTACGACAAGCTCATACTTTCTTCTGCCAGCTAGACTCATGTAGCGCGTTAAAGCAGCAGAAGTGTTCTTTGCATACTCCATTCCAAACCCCTGAGAAGCCCATTGTTTCAGCCACCAGGCCGTACTGTCTGGCGTGGAAAACAATGAGATGTCATAAGCAAGGTCGAAGAAATGACCGGTGGGAAGTTCCTGGTATGGTTAATATGTTTCAAGTAATGGCTCTTAGAGTGCACATACCAATGGCTTGATGTCGCCAACGTTGACGAGCCATATGTTCTTGGCGTTTCGTTTGTATGCCATGGTCATGTGCTCCCAAGTCTTCTGTATCTGAATCGTGTTGATCCATTTGTAATTTCGAGGACTACCAACGTAATCAAAATGCTAGTCAAGTATCAGCCGAGTACAAACTCGGAAGAATGAAATGAATATACGTAGTAGACTCCAGCCCCGCCTGATCGTACCGATTCCGAAGGTATAGGCAAGCGTCCCGTATCGCCGAAGTTGTCGTCCGCCCAGAGTAGAGTAACGTCGTCAGGAACCTGAAGTCCGTCGTTGTCGTAATAGCCTTGTACTTCTTTGTACAGAGTCCAAACTTGGGGTACTTTCTTTGCATCCCCGTAGACCGTGTTCAAGATCTCTCGTTGGGCTGCAAAGATTCCCTCGAGTTGCTTGATTGCATCACCGCCAGAGATGGGCGTATCGTGATTGCCTCTGATACCAATGGTATAAAGAGACTCGTAAGGCTTCGCCCGTCTAGCACCGTCTAACATAAAGGCTTTCATGGAGGCATTGTTGATATCCCATTGCCAAGGCCCGTTAACAGTTGCGGTCTGTTCGTGGGTGGATCTCATCATGGGCTCAGTGTGACTCGTACCCATAACAATCCCATAATCATCCGCCAGCTTTTGGTTCCCAGGGTCATCCACATTGAACGAGCTTCCCCACATTGCTGGCCACAGATAATTAGCACGCAATCGTAACAGCAATTCAAAAACATGGCTGTAGAATTCAGTTCCGAATGACTTCCCTGTTTGTGGATTCCTAAATTTGGCGTTTGCCCAACCTGTCAAGGCTGGGGCCTCGTCGTTGATGAAGAATCCTCGATATTTGACCGTAGGACTGGCTTGAACCTTGGTGATGGGGAGAGCATAGATCGAGTCCTTCGTTTTGGCTGGTACATCGGCCCACCAATACCACGGGGAAACTCCTATCTGCTCTGAAATATCATACAAACCATACACGGAGCCTCGCCTGTCGCTTCCTTCTCAGTGTATTAGCATCGTTCGATATCAGTTCACAGACTTCATTATGCGGCATACCAGCAATGACAAGAGCTCTAGACACGCCGGGAATGGGAGAGTCGATGACAGAGGAAGTAAATGACTCCCATTGGCCGACAGTAGCATTCAATTGTAACCTTCCATCTTTGGCTAATTGATCAACAATGGGCGACTTTCCGAGGGTTCCCACGATGATGACACCCCCAGAACTGCCAGTGATGGTGGAAGCAGCCGTCAGTACAGTCCCATTGCGGCCTGTAACGCGCCCAAAATCCTGCGCGAGATGATTCGCCGCCTTCGTAACCGCGATCCAATCTCCATGGTCGATGATGATTTGAACAGGTTTGTCCCTGGAGGCAAGAAGTAAGGCGCCGGAGACTGGCTCAAAAGTGACGATGGGACGTTGTCCAATTGCGAGAACGGTTTTGGCAAAGCCGGCAAAGGCAGCAAACCCGGTTGCGAAGTGCTCGGTCCGCATGTGATTGAAATCGAAGGCTATGGTGCTCTTATCATAGCAGCGGTGTATGAAATGGAGGTCTCAAAAGATGGAGATAGCGATGTAGTTAGTTGAATGCATGAAGAGTAAGTACAAGTGCTCAATCCAGTTGAGTATATACAAGCATCTAAGACGAAATGAGTATAATCTAAGTGCGGCATGCATGCCGTATACGTAT
This sequence comes from Venturia nashicola, assembly GCA_004522665.1. Classification (NCBI taxonomy): domain Eukaryota; kingdom Fungi; phylum Ascomycota; class Dothideomycetes; order Venturiales; family Venturiaceae; genus Venturia; species Venturia nashicola. The sequence goes on from SNSD01000021.1 coordinate 155,960, forward strand.
GTATACCAAGACGGCATAATTCATACACACCCTCTCAGCTTTTCGAGTGCACGAGAGAAGCTGCACAAGCTATACCTAATCCGGTCAATATACTGATGTGCATGTGGTCTCACTCGCTCCCGTTGAACGTGGTTCTCACTAACCAAATTGAGTAACTTAATGAAATTTTAGTGTTATTGGCGTATGAAGCCTTTGTGTGGCCGTCGGCCGGCATAATTTAAAGTACGTAAATACTCGATAATTATCCTCTTAGCGAGGACTTCTTGAAGTAGAAAGTAGTAATGAATTAGCTTCTCAAGGCAAGGGTGCGGATTAACGTTTATTTTCCCTGATACAGTAAATGTTCCGGCTGAACGAACAGATAAATTTAGGCCATTCAACAACCGGGCCAATATATTACACGAGACCATCCCCGCAAAATCTCCGATTGGTCTGGCAATAAGATTTCGGCACTCGATTCTCAGCCTCGTTGGCTTTGGGGATATTGACCCTTCTACCTGGTTTAAATTTAAATGATTCCTCCTTCATAGTTGCAATTATACTTTGAAATACCTCCTTCGAAACACCGTCAAGTGTTATTTGATCGATCCCTGGAGTCATATTTCCTGGATTAGACTTTAACTTCTTGTAGCCCGCTTCATACATCTCCATGTTAAACATAAGAGGGTATATGTCACTGACCTTAAATCCGTTAGTCATTCGTTGAGCAAAGGTGAATCAACAGAAAGATGGAGCTAGGCGAGCTGGAAATGACACAGGTAGTGCAAGAATCAACTCGTGACGATGTTTTGAAATTATCCAAAAGATGCATGATTCCTCTCTAGATGGGGAAGAGATCCACCAGCTTGGTTGGACAGATTCACCACACACCAAATCAAAAAAGCATTGTCTACCACAGTCGTTGCAACAGCATTTGTGATGACTCTCATTTCCCCGTAGCTAGTAGTGATGTCCCTCTTCCCAATTTCTACTCTGCGCCAAAAAGTAATGAATTCAAACCATCCTACTATCCCACTGCTCATCCAAGCCTCCGGGAGAGAAAAAACCTATCCGGAGCAGTCCGCCCACCAACCACCCTCCGACCCGCTGGTATCCTCGACCTTCATGATACATCCGTTGCCCTCGACTTTCCCCGTAGCTAGTAGTGATAACCCTCTTCCCAATTTCTACTTTACGCCAAAAAGTAATGAACTCAAACCATCCTACTATCCCACTGCTTATCCAAGCCTCCGGGAGAGAAAAAACCTATCCGGAGCAGTCGGCCCACCAACCACCATCCGCCCCGGTGGTATGCTGGACATTCATCATACATCCGTTGCCAGAGTTTTTGCAGGGGTGGATGTCTCGGCAAGCTTGTGCGTGAATTGCAGTGTATACTGAATTGTCGGCGAGGTGAGCTTTGCAAATTCCTGCTGGGCGGGCGGTTTCCTGGCTACAGGTTAAATAGCCGCCAGGGGGGGGAGGGGGGGCAGGGGGGCCACCGGCGTCAGCGGCTCCAGCGGCAAGGAAGAGGGTGGTGATGATTGTAAACTTCATGGTAATGGTTATGGTTGGATTATTGTAAGAAAGATGTTTTTGAGAGTATAGTGATGGTGTTTCAATGAGGAGGATGGGATTTTTTGGATAGCGGGCGACGGCTTTCTCCCTACCACATATTTATATATATTCTTGTACTAATCACATGTCTGGCTGCTAATCTGTAGGTAGAATGTCCCTGCTCGGGAACAGGGATTGGACTGCGAGGTTCCACCTACAACCTCAGCATCAGACCACAGTACTGGGAATATATGTCCCCTCGAGTGCTGGGCTAAACATCAGCGTTTTGGCGTCAAGATGGGAGAAAGGACTCGATATATGCGAGAGAAAGATAGAAGCTAGGTACCTTTGGAGAAGAGATAGGGGGATACAAGCAGATAATACGGGGCGAACTTTCGAGAGCGCTTTGATAATTTTCTTCTACATTCCTATTTTGAATCTCTTGATGCTTGCCAAAGGATGATCGAACAATCGACATGTGACTTATATTCGCAGTCGGCTAAAGTCTCTACTCGTATATGCATAGCCAAAATTAGCTCATTTTAGAGAGGCAGTACCCACTTCTAACCATACATAGTAAGAAGTGGGGTAGAATTAATCTACCACCCTAGTTATACACCACGCACAGGCCGACTACACCACGTACAGGCCAACATCACCAGAAAACAAGAATGTAAACAATACAGAGAATACCTCGAAAAGAAGGCTAGGTGGTCAGGTAGTGCACGAGCCAAAACTGTGCGAATCTACACGGTACTGACATGTGACTTATATTCACAATCGGCTAAAGTCTCTACTCGTATATGCATAGCCAAAATCTATCAGCTCATTTTAGCAGCTTATTTTGGGGCAGATTTGGAGCACCGGGCAGATTCTCTGTCCGTGCCAGGCTGGCTTCTATCCGCAAGAGAAAGGTCCGCCTCCGTAAGAGGAAAGTTCCGCCTCTGTAAGATTCTGCTGGATTTCTTGAGCGAATAGATGGGCCTGAAGCGTCGGATAACGCCCTTATTTTTGAAGATAGTATACCTTAGCTAGGGTATACTAATACTACTACTATATATAAAGCCCCCCCCCTCTCAAATATATTTTTAGGAAGATCTTTTGTCCTCTCTCTAGGAGAAAACCCCCAATTTTAGATCTTCTCTACGACGCTTAGAAAGTTTATTATCAAGGGAAAAAGAGGGGAGAAGATTTAAGAGGAAGGTACGGGCCTACGTTTACTCACATAGTATTATTATCTAGCGAAAGTTAATATGTATTCAATGCCTTACAATCGAGTACAGACACCGTCCGTCGTACTTACCATTTGCTTAAGCATGGTCTACGCGGTCTGCAGTCGATGTATGCTTTGTATGTCATAGCGATCCTCCGATAACCTTTTCCTCAATATAAATCATTTCACCTCTTTCTCTTGGATATACCTTCGTTCGCTTTTGTCCGGCCTGTTGATCGACTTGAGCATCTCACCCCTGAGTTCTCTCCAAGCTGGCACCGTCACTGTTCTCGGTGTATGTCTAGCCGGGCTCTTCGGGGGGTTGAGCACTACCCCAGGACATGTATGGGCAGGATCTGGGAAGCAGGATGCTCCTTTTGAAGAAGAGAGTGTCTTCGATGCGGTTATCAAGTGAGGTGGCTGGAAATGCCATGAGTCATGTTGCTCTCATTGAGCAACCTCGGGAGTCATATTGAAGCGCGGCCAAGTACACCAGCTCTTTGGAGGAGTAATCCCCAACAACAACATCATCACTCTATCACTCCCCATCACTCTCTGTCAAAGATGAAATATCTGGGAATCGAAATCTCCAATTATTTGCAGCCTCGCCAGCAGTTGTCGGTTATCAATGGCCGAAACGAGCATTACAACGGAGTACACCGAGCCCACCCTTTTCAACGCGATATCGTGTCCGACTTGTATGACCTTTTCGGCAACGTTGACCAAAATGACGAAGAAGAATCTGAGTTTGAACTACTCAACGGCCATCAGCTTAGAGGCGTAACAAAGGAGGCATACGATGCGCTGTCAATCAGAGAACAGGTTGCGAGCCCGTCGCATTTGTGCAGGAGATTTCTGCTCTCAACTGGCACGTCACATGAGGCTATGATTTTTTCGGCGCACGCGACCACGGATGAGCGATGGTAAGATTAGATGTTGAAGTTGAGGCTGGGACGGAGTGACGAGATTTTATGACGAGGTTCGAAGAGGGAACCCGATTGTCTCGCTATCAGCCATTGAAATAGCACAGCAGTGACCACTGCAGTGCTGTATTTTGGAGTTTCTCCATTTTCTCTTTTCTCTTGTACATGACACGAGCCATACGGCACAGTGGAAACCCGGTAAAAGGACTGAATAGTGTTGCAATTGATCAAGGTACTAATCATGTCAATACATGTTCCATCAAAAAGCTGGAGACCACAAGACCGGCTGTCGAAGGGCTTGCTTGTGAATGAGCCCAGAGCCAAGACGCATCCCGCAATCGCCAGGAGTCTTACCATATCGATAACGATCTCATACTACGGAGTAAGCCAATGCAACCTGACTCGCATGTCCTAGTAGTCCCTAGTGAAGCAACGAGCCTGCAATGCGAGGATAGTTTGATCGGAAACCTGCGTGCCAGAGCGTGCCAGAGCTTGCCAGAGCGTGCCAGAGCTTGCCAGAGCGTGCCAGAGCTTGCCCGAGCTTGCCCGAGCTTGCCCGAGTGATACTCGTGACTATTCCCTTTAATTTCCGGACGGATAGGATGTGCCCAGCGCCAACTCTTGTGCCAAAGATGGCCGAGCCCCACGGAGTGAAAATCAATCGATAACATGATGTGCTCTCACTGACCTCAACATCCCGACAAGGGGAGCTTTTGAAGTCGGTGTTGTGTTCTCGCTTGCCGTATCAAATCTAGGAGATGCGAAGATGCGAAGATGCGAAGATGCCAAGATGCGAAGATGCGAAGATGCGAAGATGCAAAGATGCGAAGATGCGAAGACGAGAAAAACTTGCAGCTTCACGCTGAATCGTGTCTCGAAGCCCTCACGTATCAAATCTAGGAGATCGAAGCCCTCAGCCTCCGCTGTTATCCTGACCTCGAACATGGGATAGAGTATCAACAGACACACTACGCGGCCCGCTCTTATCGTAGTGGACAAGGTACGGCAGTTGACGACAAGGATGGCTGTGTTGATGTCCACCGGAATGTTTGTTATGTTTGTTATGTTGAAGGAGAGGCAAGAAAGCTGGCTTCTTCAAGGAGCGAGCAGCTGCTGAGGCGACATCAACGCAACGACACCAACCACCAACGATTGTGGGATGAAGATGCGCCAGTGTTTGCGATGCCAAGTCGGGGCATTTTGTCGATACGATACTTCTATCGATTGGACTGATGCCTAAGCTTGCCGTCCCCAGTCCTTCCCTGTCCAAGTTCCATTGTGGTTGTGGTTCAAGGTTGTGGACTTGTGGTTGTCATGGCAACACCGGGTTGGACGAAACACAAGGAACTGCGACCTGAAGTTTATTGATAGGAAGCGCGCTCTTTCATTCCTACACCACCACACTCTCGTTCTTCTTCTTCGCTGGCACCTCTGTTGCATGTCTATATCGCCATCAGCTATAGCTACACACCCATATCTCGCTGCCCCAGCCTTGTTATTGCCATCAAGAATACACCCACAATCCTTGCCGCATTCTTTCGCCCTGACAACAAACACAACAACAGAGCCATAGCATCAATTGAGCAATGGCTCTCGACGAGGTACGTCTGTATATCCGGCTATCTGCTTTTCAATCATGCCATTCATCTCCTGGGTCGCGGCTCATCTTTCTGTGTCGCAGGCCATTTCTCCTCTGAGGATCCAAAAGTCAACTCCAGTTGCAAATGCTGCTTCTCCAGCTCCCAGGTCCAACGGCGTGTCGCGTCCTTTGGCCGACATTAGTCCAATGGGCATAAGAAGAAACTCCCCCAGCTACAACCAGTTGACAAAGGTAAGCCGCGCGCGCTTTTGTTCCCGACGCGTAAACACTAACTGACGATAATAGCAGATGACTGGTGAAAAGGAATCCTCTCCATTTGATTCTTCCCCATATAATGGCCGCTCACCGCACGCCTTCTGGCAAGGACGCGCTTCTCCCTCTCGATTCAGCACCGAAAACATGTTCGAACGCGAGCAATCGCCCACCGTCGCAAAGCGGCCATCGGTCGAGAAGCTCAAGCAAGCTTCCCGTGTTAAGAACAGCAGCATGTTTGCGCGCGAGCAAAAGAACGAATATGACCCAACGAACCTCCCGGTTGTCGAGCGCCCCCTCGCCGCGAACCGTCCTTTGACACAATATCAAGGCAATGCATTCAACGGCCGAGGCATCGAAGGTGCGCGTCAGGAAACCCCTGTCAGCAACCCATCACCTTTCAAGAACCACCGACGAGGCGAGAGTCAAAACAAGATCCCAATCTTCAGCCCCGTACAGCCGATGGAAGATAGATCGCCATCACCTTCTCCTCGTAACAACGCTTCTCCTCGTAACAACGCTTCTCCTCGCAACAACGCTTCGCCTACAAAGTCATCATTCGCAAACAAGCCAAACCACAATACATTTCCACGACGTTTCGATCCTGAAAGCTCACAATGGTCTGACGATGGGACAGAGTCAAAAATTTCTCCACCTCGAGCACTGAGACGCCATGCAAAGAGTGTCACTTTTGTTACTGGCCCACAAGAGATTTTTGAATATGAGATGGTCACTCCAGATCCGTCTTCTGTGGCATCTGGCTCGCGCGAGGGCAGCTTTGAAACATACGATAGCGAGGACGATGAGATTAGCCTCGATCTTCATGCGGACAACAACGATGACAGTTTCGATGCCTCTTTGGAAGATACAGATAAGACACCGGTCGTCCTTCCGGAAGATTGGCGTCATATGAGCCCAGATGTTGCGCACACAGAATTTGCATCCACGTTTGAAAATCCATTCGGTGGTGATGAAGAAGGTCGTTCTACACCATCTCAGCAGTGGAACAACTATCGCAGAGCATCTGTCACTTCTGATTCGGATCCGCGGCCATTGCCTCCAGTTCCTCCATTTGCGCAAAATGGCTCCCGACCTACTTCATCACAAAGCAACTCTTCAGTTCTTGAACGTGTTCAAGCTGCTCATGCCGGCCGCTCACTTCCAACACCTCCTCGCCCTGCAACCACACTGAAATCCGAGATTTTGGGCATGAAAAATGACATGTCTTTGGAAGACCGTCTACGACTCATGGGTCTGCAAGATAACTCTTCTCCATCCGACTCCGCCTCTAAAGAAGCGGCTCGGTTGCGGAAACATGGTCTCGGCATTCACGTTTATGAGGATGAAGTTGACGATGGAGAGTCTGTCATTACAACCACCGAAATCACCGCGACTGAAGTGATTGAAGAGTACAAGTTCCCACGCATCTCTCGCGAGTCCATTCTCAGAAAGGTCAAGAGCCGTGCATTTGACCACAGCGAAGAGCAGTACCAGCTGGATCGCATGTCTGAAGAGCGAGACTATGCCAACCTTGATCCTGACGTTGCCATTCCTTCTCGCGAATGTTCATCACAATTCGATGAGATCGTTCCAGATGTGATGATCAAGCAAGAAGATGAAGATGAAGTCGACCTCTACTCTATCGCAGATATGTACACCGCTGATCGGGATTATGAAGACTATGAGAGAGAAGGATCTGTCATTCGTCACGATATGTCTGGCTCTCAGCATGATGACCACGAGAACCATGATGACGATGCCAGTTGCTACTCCCTGGAAGCTGAAGGAGACGCAACTGCCAACCAGCAGGTCTCTCCCAAGAGTGCCCGCGACGATGGTTGCCCACCAACTCCTCGACAAGTTGATGCTACCATCACTGACGCACTTCGCCTTTCCACAGGGAGCGAGGGCCACGCAAGCTTGCCTGAGTTATCGCATGTCGATGACAAAGACTTCCAGAGCGGTCTTGGAGCATATCTGAGCTCATCTTCTACCCCACCGCCACTGCCAGAGAAGAACTCGCCTAAGCCGGAGATGGCTCCCACCGAGAAGAAGCTTGACCTATCCTCCATGTCAGAGTTCTTGCAACGACCAGAAACCCCAGAACAGTATGTCCCCGACTCGGAGGAGCGAGAGGAAGCCGGCACTCCAGACTCTGTTGTCCATCATCCTTTTGAGATGCATGTTGAGGAGGAGGAGGAAGAGCGCCCTGAATCTCCCGCCGTCCCAGAGCCTGTGTCCACCATCAAAGCTCCCGGTGGACTTAAGACGCGTGTTTCATCGACTCCGGCAGACGTTGCTTCTTTGGCTGCAACCCGACGTCAAGTCAGTGGGCAAATTCCACCACCAATTCCTAACAAAAGCCCAAAGCGAGTCTCGATGAGTCTTGATGCAGACCCTCTTCAAGAGCAAGAGGAGGTAAACGCTGCTGCATCAGGGTCACCAACCAAGCGCCGCCAGTCTTTCAAAAGACTAGAAGTCATCGAGAACTCTTTCGGCGATGACCTTTCACTTGGCCTCGACGAAGAATTCAATCGGGTTATCGAGGGATCGAAGGTAGATCTTCATTCTCTTACCAACTCTTCTCAAGGCCCAGAGTCTGTTGATTATATGTTCTTTGCTAACATGACGCCCCGCACAAAGAAGGGTTATCTGATGCGCCAAAACACCAAGATGGTCATCGCCAAGCGCAACTTCAGCAATGACAGCGGTTCAACGACACATGATCGTCCGTCATCCGCAGATGCAGGTACCCGCTCCGAGAACAGCAGCCCGCGCAAAGTCAGCCATGGGCGAGCCAAGTCATGGACCACCGAGCCATGGAATGGTAAACCACGACGAAAAAGCATTCGCACATCCACTGGAACCACCAAGGCATCAGCCACAGGCCCGATGCCGCCTCTGCCAGGGCAGGAGAGTGCAGTGAGCGGTCTTGGCACAGTGGTCGAAGATCAAATCATGTCGCATGGTGAAGATTTTGAATTAGAAGATGGCATTGAGCGTGGCCGTCTGTTTGTCAAGGTTGTGGGGGTCAAAGAGCTTGACCTTCCATTACCACAAAGTAAGTTATCTTCCATCTATCCCATCGCCGTCCACTAACAGAATCATAGACGAGCGCAGCTACTTCCAACTCACACTCGACAATGGCCTTCATTGCGTGACGACCTCATGGCTTGAGCTCGGGCGCAGCGCGCCGATTGGACAAGAATTTGAGCTTGTCGTCCTTCCAGAGGGCCTTGAATTTCAACTCACCTTGCAAACTAAATTGACGCCCCCTCCGAGACAAGCATCGGTCCCCCCTCCAATTCCCAGCAAGACCCCAGTCAAGCCAGCGGCGAAGAAGTCCTCCTTCTCACACCTACTCATGTCTCCAAAGAAGCGTCGAGAAGCCGATCGTCTTGCAAAGGAGAAGCAGGAAGAGGAAGAACGTCAACTACTTGCTGCTGAACGTCAACGCCAAGAGCAACAACGCCTTGCTGCGAAAAAGCGAGCTGCTGCAAATCCTACCGGCTGGGATTTGTTGCATGACATCGTCGGTGATGATGGCTCCTTTGGCAGGGCTTACGTTTCCCTCCAGAACCACGAGGATCATTGTTTTGGGCGACCGATCAATGTCGACATCCCTGTTTTCAACGAATGGGCACTGGAGGACTCGGCCATCGCGAGCTCTGTCAAGAGCAAGCGTGGCGGTAATGTCCGACGACCACCTTACCCAATCGGCAAGCTCCAATTGCAACTGCTCTACATTCCACGACCCAAGGGAGCAGCAGAGGAAGACATGCCCAAGAGCATGAACGCGTGTATTAGGGAGATGAATGAGGCCGTAGAGGCTGAGAAGCGCGAATATGAAGGCTTCTTGAGTCAGCAGGGCGGTGATTGTCCAGTGAGTGGCCTCAATTCTCGGGATAGTGATTCGCAACTAATGGATTACAGTACTGGCGACGACGATTCTTCCGACTTACCGGCACAAAGCTCACAGCTTACCATGAGACGACTCGTCAACCTCGAGCCAAGATCGATCTTGCCAAAGCAGCCAAGGTGATCGATGATAAGTCAACACTCCTACAACCTGAGGCAGGTGGCAAATCTGGGAAAGGTCGACGAAAATCCGCCTTTGCGGAGGAGGATGAAGGCTACCAATTCGTCGAAGAAGGTTTCCGGATTCGATTCGCCAATGGCGAGACCATCGACTTTTACGCCGATAGCGCCGCCGACAAAAATGGTTGGATGTCTGTTTTATCTGGAGCCGTAGGCAAATCCGCAGTCGCTGGAAAAGAGTGGACAAGAGCCGTTCTTGCCAAGGAGCGACAAAATGCACAAGTCCAAGCCAAAGCACGAGATCAAGTTACTGCGCGGCCGCAGAGTGCAGATGGGAAGACTGTGAATGGTGCTGAGCGACCTAACGAACATTCAAGGATGCCCAAGGGTCCTCAAACGTCTCAAACGTACCCGGAGCAAGGACACAATCGCCAAGATGGGCATAAGAGTATGCCTGCCTCCCCTATCAAGCCTATGCGTGAGGCACCTGTACCTATTACGGAGAAGGTAAGGCAAGCCCACGCCGAGCGATCCAGTCCACCGAAGAACAATTCGTCGAGGCGAAAACAGATCCACAGTATGATCTTCTAAGTTTGTAACATTAAGGGAAGAGGAGTTACGGATGGTCTGTTGGAGTATACACGTGGATGAATGATGTGAGGAATGTGGATCTGCAAGTGTGATGATTCATTTGAGTGCTCTGTCGCTTTTTTGCTGGAGTTTTTCTGGCGATGGTGGGAATTTGGGATGGATGGAGTTTGGATTGGTGTTCTTTCGTTCCAAACTCTCTCAATATCTCTTATTGTCGTCGCTGCGAGACTTGGGATTCTTGGTCCTCGTAGTGCGGCGTGTTTTTCGTATGCTGTGTAATGAAGTGATAGCAATGATTCGATTCGCTTGTTGTTCTTGCCGGTAGCGTGCTGGAAATTCACAAAAAGTTCAATCAAATTTGTAAACAAAGAATTTTTCTCTGATGAATGCATAAATTGGTATTTGGTAGATTAGTGACATACTAAACCTTCCTTTTGTAAATACCGACGACGTGAGCAGCAAGATCAACCTTCAACGACACAACCCTTCGAAAAAGGGGGTCATCGTTTCGGGCTGACGAAGAAAGCAGCATGGGATGTGTGCGACGCTGCAACAACGCTACTATCTATGTGAGGAAGCAAACAACGGACATGCAGCTGACAGTGGGACAAGATGGTGTAGAAACGGAGCAAACAGTGTTTGCCTGTTGTCCTTTTCTCCTTGCCCCCTCGCTCTTAACCAGGACTTTCCCCATCGATGTTGCATTTTGATTCTTCGTTATCGCTTTCCCCTATTCTTTCTCTCTCTGGATTCTATATCTCTTCCCTTTTCCGTGCTTTTCCGCAGTCTTTGGTGAGTGTCTGGGTTTGAGGCTTGGCTGGCTGTCGATTGAGGAGAGAGGAGGGAGCAAACGAGCAACAAAGGTCATATCTCCTAGAGCTAAGACTAAGAAATGCGTCTGTAAAACCCGTCGGAAAGCAAGAAATGGGCACAACAATATCCACCCCCCTAAACCACCCACGAACAACGCATCCCACGGCCCTCCCCCTCTATCCTTCCAAAAACTTAACCCTGATCCCCACCTGCTCTCACGATTTGAGGCATTCACCGCACGACTACACAATCGTGCAGAACGGACAGGTGCAACAATTGCAATTGGGTCGGGAAAGGTTGAAACAGGCGCAGTATATGCAACGGAACAATAACGCGTCGAATGTTTCTTCGCGTTCGTCTGGGAATTTGGGTGTGGAACCGCCGAGGTACGTTGCTGTTCCTTCGCGGGGGAGTGCTGGGGGGAGGAATATGAATATGAATATGATGAATACGGGAGGAGGGGGCATGGGTATGGGGATGGGTGGTCCGAATGCGAGGTATAAGTATGTGGGACCGGGGATGTATTGGGATACATGGCAGACTTCTGCTCCGCCGCCTGCTTATCAAGCCCGTCCTGGACCGAGAGGGATGGGAGGGGATGTTATATGTGGGTATTGTGGAACGAGTGGGGAGGTGGGATGTGTGCATATGAATAATCCTCAGAATCAGAGGCAGCAGAATTTCCAGGGAGGGGGAGGAACTGGGGGCAATGATATTTTACAAGCTTTGAGGGGCTTGATGGGGAATAATGGAGGGAATGGGTTTATGAATGGGGGTCATGGAAATGGTTGTGGACAGAGTTGCACAGCAAACGACGGCGGTGTCCGCGTCAAGGGGAACTGGGGACACGAAGACGTAAACCTACGTGTGGGAGGAAAGGAGAGGTGTCCCTGCGATGAACACGGCGGATGCGAAAACGCCTCACATGGTCGCAACCAACGAAATCAAAATCAAAATCGGAATTCCAGACGACGCTCCCATCGTCACAACTATTCGGAAGATGGTGATAGCGACACAAGTTCCAGCTCCTCATGCCATCGAGGCCGAGGTCGAAGACGAAGCGAACGCGAGAAAGAAAGAGAAAGAGCTAAAAAGGAAGAAGAATGGCGCAGACCATTCAGAGATGTAGGTGAGAGATTGGGTTGGACAGCAGCAGATATGGAACAAATCAATACCGGAGCATCCAACCTGAATAAATCGACTGCACCAAGACCGGCGATGGATATAGGTGATGGTTCTGGAGGACCAATGGACGGAATGGGTCTGGATATGGGACCGATGGGACCAATGGGCGGTGGTGGGATGGGCATGGGCGGAGGGATGAATGATGCCATGGGTGGATTGCCTCCATTCTCTCGCCCACGCCGTCCTCGCCGTCCAAGAATGAGGCCAGATGCCTATGGCCCAGATGCTTATGGCCCAGATGGTCTTGACGAAGGATTCGGTGGATTAGGAGACGCACGCGGATTCGGTCCACCAGATGACTTCGAAGGCGGTCCCGGATTCGGCGGACTCGGATTCGACGACGACGATTTCGGCGGTGGTTTCGGTCGAGGACGTCGTCCAGGTGGTGGTCGTTTGGGAAAACGAGGCCGGCGCAAAGGAATAGGTGGTCGTCTACCCCGTCGAGGTCGTGAAGGACCGGATTTCGAGGATTACGCTGCACCCGAAATGTCCGGCGCCCTTGGCCGCGGCGGCGCAAACGACGACGATGCTTGGGAAGAAGGTTAGTTTTCCCACCTGTCCAGATCGTAGATCGTACCCAATACCGTAGCTAAGTGATATAGAAGACTGATCAATTCTCCAATCTCTAGTTGATGCACAACCCACTCCTCCTGCTTCTCCAAAGAAACGCCCCTCACCAAAAGCGAAGAGCCCAGAACCGCTAGCAAAACCGCCATCACGAAGGAGTAAAAGTCCAGAATGGGAAGACGTGAAGACTCCACCTCCCTCCCGCCGAAACGGAGGTCCGAAGAGTCGCCATCATCATAAAAGTCCAGCGCGGAGTAAAAGTCCAGACTGGGAATCCATCAAGTCTCCCCCGCCACCACCAGCAAGTAGAGGAATGAAAAGCCCACGAACGAGACCGCCTTCAGCTCGTCCTGCTTGGATGGAAAGGGGATTCTATCCGCTACAGCAGAACCAGGGACAGTATCTCTTTCCTCCAGGGCAGATGGGCTATGGGCCACCTCGTCATTCTGGATATGCGCCTCCTTTTGCACATGAAGTGCCTGATGTAGAGGATCAGAGGGCGCCGCCACCAGGTTCACAGCATCCTGGACAGGGACAGCCTCCGCCTCCTCCTGGAAGTGTTCATCCGCACGCACAGCCACCAACAGGCTCTTGTCCCCCTCCACCCCCTGGCTCTTATCGTCCACCGCAGCCTGGATGGTAGAAACAGAAAGTAGTGGTCGGGAGATGGGAGTTGACTGTTGACGTACATCATCCTCAAACTAGACACGGAGCTTAAAGGAAACAAAACTTGTCAGATAGAGGGTATCTTCTTCATCAAGCTATCTCTTACTATACATATCTTACAACCCCATGTTTCTTTCCCCTAAATAAGAGCAGTACCCTTAAACATCCCATCCCTCACCTCTTTAACAACATCTCTCCTATCATTCTTACCCACAAGCACCACTCCCCTCCCTCTCCGCCCCATCCTCCCTGTGCGCCCGAGACGATGGATGAAATCGATTGTAGTATGCGGGACATCATAGAGAACCACGTGTCTGACAGCTGTCGTATCAATCCCCCTCGATGCTAAATCCGTGACAACAAGAACCTTCGTATTTGGTAGAACCTTGATACCCTGTTTCCTAGCTTCTTTGCGCCTCATGGGCGCTTCCTCTTCCGATGTAGGAGAAGCAGATGTGAAATGACCGAGTATTTGTACTTGTTTGCGAACATCAGCGTCACGGTTCAAGGCAATGGCATCAATGCCTTTTGAAACGAGATAATTAGCCAACTCAATGGTCTTCTCGCGCTCGTTGACGAAGACGAGTATACGTTTTGTTGGAGATTTCTCGCCTGTCATTTCGTCAGAGGAATGCTCTACTGCGGAGTTGCCGATTGTCCAGATTGTGTCTGCGCATGCGAGGTCTTTGTTGCCGTGGAAGGGGCTCTTCTCAACATCCACGACACCAAGTTGTACTCTTCGTGGAATTGCGTGGAGATTGGGTGTAGTCAAACGACGAATATCTGGGAAGCGTTTCCTGATGTACGAGTCAAGACGTTTGGGAATGGTGGCAGAGCAAAGAATGAGTTGCTTGAGAGATGGTGTGGCTCGATCGAGAATGGCTGATGTAAAAGGGGCGAAGGAGCGATCGAAAAGGGAGTCGGCTTCGTCAACGATCAGATGTGAGACGCGTGATAGTACATTTGGATCTGATTCAGTGATACTGGCAAGCAGATGAGGTGTCGAAATGAGGATATCGATTCCAGCTGGATTGAAGAGGCGATTGCGAACAGTGACACCAGAGTAGGCTGAGGAGATCATAGCAGCGCGGAACTTGACAGTGTGGGATAGAGACTTGGCCACAGCTCCTACTTGATCCACCAATTCAGCAGTGGGTACTAGAACGATAACTCGCGGTCGGCCAGTTGTATAATGTGTATTGTTGAGTGGCGGAGCCTCCAACTCAAAAATGTTATTCTGCTTCTTCTCTTCTTTCTTCTTTTTCTCTTCCTTCTCTTTCTCAGCCTCGATGATCTCGTACCGCTTCATGTCATCAATCGTAGGTAAAAGATATGCCAGCGTCTTTCCCGAACCAGTCTCTGCTGCCAGCAGAAACTCCCTCATTTGACCTCTAGGCGGTGTCAAATCCAATCTCCTCCTCTTCTTCCCCTCCTCTGTTCCAAGTAGTGCAGGTATGGCTAGTCTTTGTATAGGCGTTGGCGCTATATCCTCCATCCCCTTCAAAGCCTGAGGAGAAATGGAGTCTCGCAGTCCAGGCAACAGTGGAAAATCGTCAAATGAATCCACGGTCTCAATTCGTTCCTTCACTGCCGATCTTGCACCGTACCCTACAGTTGCCAATGTTTGTTGCATTTTCAGTGCCCTGAAGCCCTCCTCTTTTCGCGGCTTCTCCTTTGCACCTCGAGCAGAGCGTTTAATTTCTGCTGCTGACCGTTCATTGACAATGCCTCCGTCCGGGAATCTTTTCAAATTCATACCCCCAAAAGGGCTGTTCCTACTTCGGAACGCAGGCTTTGCTCGCGAAGTCCGGTCATCGTACTTCTTGGAGACATTTGGGGAAAGTTCCATGCGGGAAGGCCGGTTCGTTTTGTACGGCTGGCCGCTCAGCGAGCGACCTTGTTGCCATTGAGGTCGGATTGAGGATCTCGCCTGGCAGAAAAGACATGTCGAGGGTGGTAGGCGCGACATTGCTGTCGTTGAGATGATTTGTCGATCTATTCGGCAAATCTTGGAAGTTCCAATCCGGGATCGAGAAACGAGTCAGGAGCAAATTTCTCTTGAGTCAGTCAGCAGAACCACCTCCGTCGGTGAACTTCACGTAGAGATCGAAGAGACAACATTCAACCCTTCACCGATTTCTGGGTTCCGCCGTACTATCAAGACTGCTCACCGGAACATCAGCCATGTGAGAGATTTCGATTGATCTCAGCTTTGTTCCAAGTCTTCTAGTCAATCGAAGTAGATTGATGGTACTGAAGCTGTTGTTCAAAAAGTAGGTCCATCATAGCCCTTATATACAAGTACACCTTGTGTCATGCGTTGGCTATCATTGACACATGGGCATGCTCATCAATCTCCTCCTGATTGAAAACCTTACTGAGAGTATGTATATCCATCGTGCTCTGCTCATTACCAACAACGAAAACAGCACAACGTAAGTCCCTTAGGCACAACCTTTCAGGTGACCAGAATGCACAATACTAGATCTCCCGCATCATCCGCAATTTCCAGTCACATACTACCCTTTTCACCATACTCGTGGACGTCTCGATTTCTGTTTCCGTCGCCAAAAGTGCAAAATTGAGAATTGAGAATAGGATCAAGAAGAATTTGACAATTATCTTTCTCACTTTCCCATTTACCTACCAAGGATTTGAATATCATTCATAGCCCAATCATCCAGTTGCTTCACCGCCTCAACCTCCAGACAAATCCAAACCCATGACTGCACCACCGCGATGTGGCCTGCAACTTAATGACACGATACCTGAATCAATATTTCAACAAACCACAATTCCAGGGGTTTAAGATCAGGGCTAGGCACTTCTGGGTGCAGTGGAGTTCCTTGAGATTCTGAATGGGGTTCTGCTGGAGTTGGCTAAGAAGATGAATTTCTAGTGGTTCTTTGGATTGATGAGGTGGTATCGGTGTGACTGAATCTTCTTGACAGGGCCTTGATACCTGAAATGTAATGTAGTGTGTCGTACTGTGTTTTCCTTCCAGGAGGAGAAGCTAACGAGATTTTCAGTTTTGTCTTACGAGGAGAAGCGTCGAGAGGTTAGTTGGCTACCGGCTTGAGGTCGTGCTGTCCGTAATTTCTTGGGCTGATGAGGTTGGAATGGTATGTTTCGCTGCCACGTGGAAAGTCTTGAGTTCCGCTGTCAAATGTCAGACCTTGCGCAAAATTTTCTTCCCAGAATGATGGACTGGCGAGTCCGCCGGTTTTGCTTGCTGGGGAGGATGGAGAGCTAGGTTGGTTACTGGTTGACAAATCAAATGGCCAGACGTTTCTTGAACTGGCGGTACTGTTTTAGTGTACCTCCTGGCCACGCACCATTTCTTGGATGAAGATAGAGCAAGAAGCGGAAATTTTCGAAGCCCGGCGTTCAGTCTGATTCGACGCGTACGATAAAGGTTGGATTCGGGGTTTGCTACGCCCGATATGGAGTTTAGATGTTCGAAAGTTTCTTGAAGGCAAGGAGTTCTTCTGGTAAGGTTGTTTGAAGGGTTTGCTGCCATTGGCGCTGGTCCTGGGGCTGGTGAAGTTTCCATCAAGCCATGCCTCTTGATTCTTTCAATATGTGCATCGCGTTTCCGTTTCAGCTCTCGGTGATGCTCTCGGTGACGTTCCAGCCATTCGCGATTGCGCTTTTCCAATTCGGCTGCTTCCTTGCGATTATCGACATGATCTAGTGGAATAGTGCCATAAGGTGGCGGCGAACCGCTGTAGTCGGCTTGACTCGTTTCTTGGTAGTTGAATACCAACATGTCTTCGCTTTCTGTGTGATCTCTTCTGGTATTGCGTAGTTTCATGGATGGAGTAGACCCTCAGCGCCAAAAATTGAGAGTGGGAGATTGACGTAGGAGATACTGATTGAGATGAGGTGGATAGGAGGTGATATAGTCGGAATTCTGAGTCTGCAAGGCTTTTATGTTGGACTGAGATGGTTCAAAATTTCGGTTTGATGTTGTTCGACATGCGTGGATTTGTAAGGCAGGGGCTACTTGTGCAGCACAACAACCCGATTTGTTCCCGCCATTGCCCATCTGTTGGTTCGGTGTGTGGCACAAGTATTTGGCTGAACTTCTCCAGTGAATTTCCCTGATAGTGGAGGCTCCGCGTTACGTTCAGGCTACCGATGTTGTTGAGATGAATCAAAGGATGTTCAGGAAGATGGAAATACATTACCAGCGGACAGAACTCGATATGATGGAGAAGAAGAGCGGTCACGGTGTTGATTGTATTCTGTACAGAGTTCCAAAGTCACGATACCTAGGTAGGTAGGCTGATTTGAATTCGAGCTAGTTCTGATCGGGCCAGTCTTCGCCGACAATTCTATGACCATCACTACCTACTCTCAAACACACCACACCTACAAACATAGACTTTCAAACAATAGAAGAGACTCATACCTCAATATCCCCCATTGCCCTCCCGCAACCAACGAACCTCTTCACCACCCCTCCACAAACGACATCTTCGCTGTTCTCCACAAAGCCGTGGACCTGCATCTCAAGCACCTCTGCTCCACATTCTACTCTCCTAGCGCCCTGTACGAACAACCATCTGGACTTCACGCCCTATCATCCGTACACTGTATCCTACAAAGAGCTGCTTCATCTGTATCTGGGACATCGCCGTTGAGGGTTCATATTGCTACACACGCCTCACTAGGCAAAGTCTCAGCCAAGGAATAGAGAACTACAGGTTGATATACACAGGCACACACACAGTACTCTCCGAGCTGTGCAGGCTTGGATAGGCGTGGGTGGGCCACATCTTGATTCCATGTGACGAGGCACGGCGGAAAATGGATCCGCAAAGCGCAGCATTCACTCCCAGAGACGACGTTTGGCGTTTCCAGTCTGATATGCTGCGGGTACAGCAGACTCAATCAGATCACGGCGAGCGTCTTTCGCGTCTGGAACGGAGACAAGACGAGGACGCCAGGATGAAGAGTGTGTGGGGCACAAGCTCGCCGTTTCCGGGCGTACTTAGTGGAACTCCACAACAAGGTACGCCATGATGTTTCCTTTGCCTGCATCACATTGCTTGAGATAGAAAAGAAAAGAATAGAAGAGTGGATTTTGCAGCATGAGAACTGCCAATGATCATAACTGCTAATATTATAGCAGGTCCCGTACAACAACCTCTTAATGACGCATTTAGTGGTTTCGATGACCAGTCAAGTAACCTCATAGGCAGCCTTCACCTAGATGCCGATGAAGAACCTCGTAGGACTGGTGCTACTTCCCGCGCGAACAGTGTCCGGTTCGACGAAACAGCCAACCAGGGCCATTGGTCTCATGCCTCGCGGACCTCCATCGATCTTATTCCTCGGAGCACAAGCAGTCTGGGCAGCCATCCGATGCTGGAGCGGACCTACTCGCACAAGTCGGATGGTCGACAGAGCTCGGCAGGCCATTCAGTACATTCAGGTCGTGCGAACAGTCTTGGAATAGATAGCCAGTTTGGCGCCATTGGACAATCTACTTCTCCTCTGGATCACCCAGGACTAGCTCCGGGACTATTTGTCCTCGGAACCGTGCCGTCGATCATTCGATGTTGGCTCAACACAAATTTCAAGCACGATTCGTTGCTGTATGCCGCTGTGTGCACTGGATCGTATGGCTCGTTCCTGGACCAGCGTCTCATCGACCGCCTAGGATTCACAGATCAGATCCGAAAGGATGACAGCCGCAAAATCAAACTGTTAGTCTACCTCCCGGAAGCAATCACACGCACACCTTCTTCTCGATCCAACAGTCCAGCTCCTCAGCTCCCTACAATCACGGTAGACTTCAATGTCATAAATGCAACTGTGGATGATCAGGACAAATCGATACAGATCTTCATCGGAAGTGACGTATTGCGCACGCACAACGCAGATGTTCTGCTTTCCTCAAATACAATCACTCTATTTGACGACGATCATAACAAATTGACGATACCAATGGTTCGTCCTGAGAACGAACAGACCTTCAAAGGCTTATATACCATAAGTAAGGTTGTCAGATCGCCCGACATGTTCAGGAAGTCCGAATCAGGACGAGAGAACATTAATCTGCTCAATGGCTTGAAGCAGACAGAATCAGTCGTTTCCACTTCAGGATCAGCCATCGACGGCTCTGGTCGACAGTCAATCGACCAATCACCTCGCATCGAGCCTGGCGACAAAGCTGGAAGGCAGTCTTTTGGCGACGATGCATCTACTACCTCGACGCGTCAAAGCTTCGAATCCCGTCCTTCCTTGAGCACCTTGAGCACGAGTGTTGAGGGTAAGACTTCCTCAGAGACTAACACAGCGAATGGTACACCCCGCTCAGGCGCATCGCCGATGATATGGGGCAACTGGAGGCGCGACGGCGACAAGGCAAACACGCAGGCCGACTCATGGTCTAAATCAAGCTACCAGCGTCGCAATGAGGGCATCAAAGTTTTGCGCCCTATCAAATCGGCGTCCCGGACTTTCTCTACCACATCGGCGACCGCCAATGCGCCGTCGCCTGTGGGTCAATCACGATTCTTTGGCACATCCAACGATGGTGCCAGCGATACTAAGACTACTGCGCCGACGGAGAAGGACAAGGACAGTGGTGTTGCTGTTCCTAAGACTAGGACTGCTAACCCTGTTGGTGGTGCGAGTGCATTTGCTTGGCTTTCTAAATGAAGCTGCATGTTGTCTTGTTCGATTTCTCCGCACGCTGTATCCCGGAATAGAGTGTGACCAGCTAAAAGCGTGCATCGGTTTTGAGGTCGGCAAACAGCTTGATCTGGCCGCTTGAGTACTTTGACTTGTTGCATGTAGGTAGTTAAATGAATAAATAAACTTGGACCTAATATTTATAAAGCGCGCAAATCGACATGAGAGCGTGGACGTTGGATGCATGCATCGAGATAAGAAGTAAGAAAGAAGAGATATGTCATCTTTCCTCAGTGAGAAAGCGCCGAGATGGTGGAAGCAGCGAGGAATGTTTCGGATTCGCTAGTAGAGAAGATGGTGGGATGTCGCTTGGTGAATGACACTGCCCGGGTTCGGGAGTGGGGAATAGTCGTAGGTACAACATTCTTTCTCCTTGTTGGTTACAATTTATCACTCCTAAGCATTCCGGACACTGATATCCTTGGTCCTGCTGGCTTGGAGGCAGGAAGTAGAATGTAATGGATCTCATTCTCGCGGCTACAATCTTCGGCCATGTACCATGCCTCGCCCATAATCACAGGAGATTCATCCATTGTGCATCTAACTAACGGTACCATAAAGGTCACAAACAAAATGCATCTCCAACTCCTGTTCGTGGCTACTTCAGCTTTCCTAGTCGCGGTACATGGAAATCCTCTTCCCATTGACGACAATACGTACCCTCATAGCTTCAGCTCTGAGAGCTCACTACAGCCTGGTAAAGCAGTATTCGACAGCGCGAGCTCGAACTCCAATAGCCGCGCCAGAGATCTGGTCCTTTCACGAGCTCAGGCCCTCTCCAAACGAAAAGAACTCATCGACATCAATCATTTAGTCACCCTTTGTGCATACACCGACTTCCACAAATGCGTCGAAATAACCTCTCCCGATCGCATTTGTCAGACTGTCCCTAAGCAGGTGATGAACGGGATCTCTTTGCTCGATGGGATTGTGAGTTTCAAGCTCGGTGACGATCCTCCTGGTATGGCATCTTCTTCCCTCCGCTCCTCTCACCATCTCCTCGTATCATCATCACGAACATATCACTGACACAATGCCGTTGTGGGGTGTAGGATACCAATACTGCCAATTCTACGAAGACACAGGATGCAATCCCAACAGCGGCAAAAGCTACTGGGCCACCGAGTCTCAAAAATCGATCTCCCCCGCTGCTAAGATGAAGAGTTATGCGTGTTGGCTTATGGAGAATGATCCCTCGGGTAAGCGTGGGAAGGATGGGAAGGTGCAGAAGTTTCTTGCTAATGTTGAGCTTTGGGCGAAGAATAATAAGGTCCCTTGGAATTGCTCTGTGGAGTTTTCAAAGGATTTGGTGGCTGGGGCGGGGGTTATGGTTGGGCTTGGGGGGTGTAGGGATGGGCGTGCTTGTCCTAATGGGAAGGATTGGTGATTGGGTTTGAGACGGAAGTAGAGTTAGATCGTGGGATATTTCGAGTTATCTTATTCTTGCGAATCCATGCCTTTTTGTGATCAGTGACGAAGGAAAAGAAAGGGAGAATGGACGTTCATTGCTTGTTGACGCCGAAAGTGCTGCTGTAGATTCTCGGTCCCACCCCCTATCGAGACCCCGAAGCCAAAACAGAGCCTCTTTTTGACCCACGAAACCAACTCCCTCCCCCCAGCTGAGATGAAATACATTCCACCGGCTTCAAAAACAATTAAAGACCAACTTATTGCTTTGTCCCTCGACATATCGTCTTTCCATTGCGTTTCCATGTCAATGCAAGGACTTGCGCGATCTTGATTTGACAGATTTGTTCGCGGCTTTCTTGCTACCAGATATCATTTGGGCTGTAGATGACAGGTATGAGCCTGGAGTCTTGTTGACGGTGATTTTAGGTTGGAGAGTAGCTGCGTGTGGTTATGCTGGTGTTGGTATAGATATTGGAATTTGAAAGCCCTCCCTCACATCATTGGTCTTCTGGCCCAATGGCAAGGCGCTTGACTACGACTGGTACAATGTCGATCAAGAGATTGCAGGTTCGAGTGAGTGGAACCGATACTCGAATGGATACATTTCCATGGCTAACAAACCGGCAGTCCCTGCGGAGATCATTACATATTTATTTTTGCCATTTTCCATGGTGAGAACTTTGTTTTTGGTTCTACCTGCGTCTACTTTGATTATCCATTTGTTCCTGCTTCCGAAGAGGCAAAACTTTCCTCCTTATCATACTTATTTCCAACTGCAAGGCTGAAAACTGGTAGGTGAGGATAAACGAAGGGTGTGAGAAAGTTTGTTGTGGGCTTTGGCCGCACTGCCCGGACTTCTTGACGTACTATGAGTGGAAGTCTCTACCAGAGACTTCCCCTTCGCCCTTCGGGCTGTTCATCTCTTTGCTATACTCATTTCAAAGTCTGGCATTACTGATGTTTCTAGAATCATGCGTTTCGAAATCTCTCCTACATGAAAACATGGCTGACTTGCCAACAGACTGGCAATGAACAGTCGGAAATGATTGAAAAGGGCGAATCATCAACACGTTGAGAGATGGATGGACGGTTCAGAAATAGAAAGAAAAGTTCTTGTGGAATTGGACATTTACCCACTCTTCCCTAAATTCTAACCTCATGATCAAATGTTTCAGATTCAACTTATACAACTCCTATATGTCACATCTTGGAAATATCAATGCAAAAGTTGTGATGGCTTCGAATCGTTTGATATGCGATGAGTCGCATGATCGTATTGGTATAGGGTGTACGCTGCTTCGACGAAGACATTTGAATTGTTTCATCAAGCAATTTGACAAGCCTGGTAGATAAGCCTAGATAATTGCCAGGAATGGTCGAGATAGTCAACTACCATCAGGTCGACACTTATCTCCCACCACCCATCCTCGCCTCCGCAGCCCTCGCTCTCCGTTCCCTCTCCAACCTCATCCTCATCTCCGGCGTCATCCCCCTCCCCTCTTCCTCCCTCCTCTCCGCCCCCTTCTTGGCCACACTCTCCAAAACACCAAGACTCTTCCCTTTCCCCAATCTCCCTTCAATCTTCTGCATCTCCCTCTCTACATCCTGTTTCTTCAATTTCTCAACTTCTCCTTTCCTCCTCTCCGCTTCTTTTTCATCTTCTATCGCCTTTTCTTTCCTCTCTTCTTCCGTACGTTTTGCTACGTCTTCAGGTGAGAGAGAAGACCCGATGTTGGCTGTTTCCCAATCCCATTTGGCTTCTCCGAGGCTATGGCGGGCGAGACGAAATGCATCTCGAGTGGAGCGGTCGCCGGCGATTTCGTAAGCTGTTTTCCCATCCTCGTTTTTCATGGTTGGATCCGCATCGGCCTTCGTTAGCAACGTTGTGACGAGCGCTGGGCTCGCAGAAGAAGCTGCGAGATGTAAAAGCGTAGGCGAATGATGATTTGTACCACCTGGGGGGTAGAAAACAAAGTCCGGTGATAGAGAATTCGATTTGATGTAATTGAGTAATGCAGGGGCTTTGGAACGTTTGATCAAGGTCTGCAACTGCGACGTATGCATCGTAGCTGTTTCTTCCTCCTCAGTCAGTTTTGGTGGAGCTGTTTTTTTCGGTATCGAGCTGGCAGCTTTCAAAGCCTGTTTTTCTTGATCTGCTGCAGCTGCTGCCAAAGCAGCCTCGTCAACGTGGCTAACCTTCACCCTCGTGAGCTCAACAAATGCCCTCATGAGCTCAGCTTGGGTAGCTCTTCTAGTGGTGAAAGGAAATCCTCGATTACGAGGGTCATTCAGTCGTAAGACCCGCTCTTCATACTCCCCAAAGAGAGTGTTTCTATTGGTGTTTCCTGTAGCCCTCACGAAGATCAATTCTGCCGTATCAATCAGGCTCTTCCATTCCGTAAGCAGTGCCCTGACCTCCTGTTGTAATGCCACCTCATTGTATCGCCGTATTTGCGCGCCAGCAGAGTTGGCAGCGCCTTTCGCGTTGTCGTTCGATGATTGTCCACCACCCTGCTTCCTCCTAGTAGTGTATCGATGAAAAGTCTTGTGCGCCAGTACGTCTGCTTGTCGTTCATGGTTCTTCTTTGCGAGCTTAGGGGCCACAGAAATGATCATAGCAGCAAAATGACCACCTCCAATCATACACAGGAAGTAATGTGGACTCTTTTTTCCCAGACTCACACCTTCAACTGCCTTGCCCTGCGATGTCGTGGAGGGAATCTGCCGTCTCCTCAATGCATCAGCAAGGCCAGTTGGCGCCTCCACTTCAGCCTTGCTAAAGATAGCCTTGTAGATGCCCAGACTCGTATTCTGAGGCAAAGATGGACTCTCAAACCAAACCAATGGTGCATTTCCAGCGCCCGTCTTGAGTTGTCCGAGTCTCCTCTCTCCCTGCTCCTCGTCCCCCGCATTTCCTGATATCTTAGCTTGCTTCTTCAAAAGATTCACAAGCGTCGAATCTTTTCCCTCCTCTTCAGACTCCGTCTCTTCGCTTTCTGACCCTGATATGCTGCTCAAATCACCAACCAAACTCTCAAACTCTTGCTCATTCACAGGCTTTAAGCCTTTCAGCTTCTGCTTGAGATTGTAGCTGTGTAGATCGGAGCGAACATGATCCCTTTGTTCTTGTAAGGTAGGAAATGAGAGGACGCATAGGTTACACGCTGTTCCTTTTGATGTGGTGGCGGGGTTTCCTAGACTATGAATGTCAGCACGGCTTTTGTAAAGCGAGACGGATATCACCATTCCGCTGGCGAGGTTTCTTTGAAAGACTCGAGAGTGCTACATTAATTTATTTACATACCGTTCTTCGGACGCAAGTGGAGAAGACGCAGCCTCGGGTTTGTGGTTTATCTGATTGCTCTTTAGAGAGAGCGAAAGCAGCAGCTCTTCAGGAAGATCAAAGATGTACAGTGGCTTCTGAAGCACATCGGGCCTGGTCTGAGAAATTTGTGCCATTCTACTTGGTGAGAGAGACGAGACTTGGAGGGGGTTGTTGTGATTGAAGAATTTGGTGGCTGGCGCGGTATAATAAAAGTCGTGATGCTATGCGTCATTAAGCGGCGCAGGATTGGGACACCGCAAAGGGAACACTCACTAGGTGGCGATAAAGGATCTTTTAACCTGTCAGGTAAGTTCGCATGTAACCATATGACTGATGTTGAAGATACGGATCCCCAAGGGTATTTATTCGTGATATCAAAACAAGCCTAAGACGCCTTATGTATCCATATCCATTCTGGGTATCATTCGCAAACGCTAACCAATATGAAAACACTGCCTTTCCTCCTCTCCATTTCTACCCAATCTGCCCACTGATACTAGGTTTTCGATTCTGTGGCAACATAGGATTCTGCCGACCAGCCGTAACACTACTCGCCCTCCGACTGTGATCGAACCCATCGTGAAGCCCAGAACTCTGTAACCCTGCACTTTGCAGTCCCGCACTGTGAAGCCCCGCGCTATCTAATCCCGCACTGCCAGTCCCAAAGATTCCTGTCGAGGCAGCTTGACTGGCTGGCGTTGAAAAGAGATGTCGTCCATTCTCTCCACTGAGGGCATTGCGTAGAGCGTCTTTCATGCGGTGGTATTTGTATTTTGTGACGGGAGCCACAAGAGAGAATGTATTCATCGGCGCGCCTGCAAGGCGCGAGCCAGTATAAGGATTATTGTGGTAGGACCGTGAGATGGCAGCCATAACAGCTTCTCGTTCTTCGTCCGAGTCGATTTTACCAGCATCTTCGAATTCGTCTGCCAAGGGAGCATTGGCATCGATGGCAGCACCTAAACATCATGTTAGTATGTAAACATGTCATATCTCAATGAGAGAAAACATACGTTGCTGTTTCGCCTGATTCTTCTTCTGGTACTGTGCCAACAGCAAATCGTATGGCGCGCTCCTCCCTGGCACTGATCTCTTCGCACCCATAGAATGGCTCTTGCAAGTTAAACTCCTGGCACATAGAGCGCCATTGCTCAAAATGACACCGCACTGCTTCTCCACGTCGACAGGTCCTTTCGCCTTTGCCGCCTTTGCCTTTGTGTCTTCCTTCTTTCTCTTTTTGGCACTGGCACCCTTCGGCTCATCATCTGCCTTCCTCTTTTTTGAGCTCTTCTTTGCCGTCCCATCACCCAAGTCCAGAGCAGTCTTTCGCGCCCTCTTAGGATCTGCTCCCTCCTCTGCTTCAGGAGCAGGACTCACGCCACCGTTCTTCTCTTTTCGAATCGCTGCATCTTTCGCTTCCTTGGCCTCTTTCTTCTTCTGCAACTTCTCTTGCTTCTTCTTCAAGCAGTCTTTGATGTGTTGTCCCGCCGCACTACGTAGAACAGGCCGTTTGCAATGCTTGCAATTCACCATTTCGTGTGAATCTTCAAATGGTTTGCCAGAAGGAAATGCAGCCGCAATCTTGTCGTCCAGCGGTTTCATAAGTGGGTCGATGGCGGTGGTATCCTTCCCAGTGGTGGCCTTGTCCTTCCCATCCTTTTCGGTATCCTTCTCCTTCGCCCTCTTCCCCCTCGCACCTGTGACGGCATTATCTCCACTCCAAATGCCCGGAGTTGACTGCTTCGCCAATGATCCCTTCGCCTTCAGCTTTAACGGCTTCTTGTCCTCATCCGCGAAGACGGTGTCATATTTCGAAGGGTCGATAAGGCCTAGCTTTGTGTATTTCTGGCGGTCTGTTGAGATCTTCGGGGCTGTTGGTTTGGCGTGAGTACCATTCTTGACGATTGGTTTTGGAGTGTTGTTCCTACCTTTTCGCACACCATTTGTTATCGAAAACATAATGGATGCAGGTATTATTGATTGGAAATTACGATGACGAGGGGTGATGGTAGTGAGGGGCGTAGTGAGGCTGAGGATGGTGATGGGTGATTGATTTTCGAGGAGGCCGCCGAGTGAAAGATAGACATACAGTCACGTGATCTACAACTTGCATAAAACCGAGATTTCCCTCAAGAAACCATCTTGTTCAAATTCTTAAAAGTAGGGCCTCGGGTCTCGCACACGATTGCAGCGGATGTAGAGGAGATCATGTCTCGTCTCGACGGAGCTCCGAGTCCTCAATGGCAACACTAACATCACAAAGTCAAAATCTCAACATTGGACCTGCATCATCGAGACAAGAGGCGTCGGATGTTCGAGTATTCCATGCTTCATAGAACAGGATCAGCCTTGATCTTATTCTCCCACCGCGACCTAGCATCAACAGACTAGCATCTTAGAGATCATGTCAACAACAATATCATACCCTACCTTCAATCCACCACGATTCTCGACATTGCTCTGTAGATTATATCATGCCCATGAAGCCATTTGAGAGTTAGACAAATTTATGCAGTACAAAACCACACCTCACCTTCACTACCCCAAATTTCCCTCCATTCTGAAGCCGCTGACTCAAACTGGCCCCTTGACAAAATTCAAGATAAAGTAGAATGTGCAATGGTGTTTGGAACCCACCAAAGACTTCAATGATGAACGGGTGTTTTTTCTTCTTCGCCAAGAGGAGTATACCCTTCTCCACGAGGATGGAATCTGTTCCTAAGTTGTCCTTAATCAGGAGTTTCTCTCGGGCTTTGCGGACGTAGAGATTGTCTGTGTATTGGGACTGCACAAGGTGTATTGTTGAGTAAGTTCCTTTTGTTGAAGTTGATCGAATGTTGAAGTTTTGCGGATCCCATTTGTTGTTCTTAGATGCATCTTTTGGCTCACACTCATGCGAGACGAGAAAGCCAGATGAAGTAAGTTCTTCTGATAGAACCTTTGTATCGTGCGTAGAAGGCATTGCTGGAAATGAGATTCGAACATCAATCACGAAGTGTGATGGAAGTACACGGGCTGGGCACCTAGTTTGTGGTGACTACTGCCTAGTTTCTACAAGTTCTGTAAGTCTCAGAAATTAGTTAGAGGCTTAGACATAATTCGTAAAGCTAATCGGCCGTGGCTTGTGCTTGCAAATTTCCACAACGATTGTGAGTGGCTATGCTCACAACTCCGCCCACTCATATTCAGGCAACTTCCAATCTTTCTCAGAGATCCCTCCAAAGGATCCAAACAGCCTGTAGACCCCAGACCATTGCACAGCCCAAACCGCCGTCTCCAAAGCCCAGATTCCCCAGCTCGTTTGTGGATTGACAATCTGCGGGGCAGCAGAAGGAATATTCTGAGCTTTTTCAACCAAAGGTCGAAGTACGGTCTCGTAATTCTCCAATGCCGTCGGTACATCAACAGTTCCACCAAGTTTCGAGAGCTCTCCAGCCAGAACATAGGCACTAGCGATAGCAAGACTAGTCCCTTGTCCACTGATCGGTGTCGGTGCGAACCCAGCATCTCCAACGAGGACGCATCGTCCGTTCGTCCATTTAGGTAGCTTGACTTGAGCTATTTGATCGAAGTAGAAATCGTCTGACTGATCCATACCTTCAAGAACTCGTTCCGCCTCCCAGCCGAAGTCTTTGAAATACTCGTGTAATAGTTTCTTCACCGCATCAGGTCCTTGCTTTATCGCTTCTTCGATGGCCGGATCGCGCACACCACGTGCTGGCTGCGTGACGACAACATACGCTCCACATGAGCCCTCCTGGCGATGTGGACGTAGAGAGATGCTCCGGCCTTTGGGCTCTGCATGGATGCGCCACGTTTTGGGGTCTGCTGGACAACTGGGAATGCTAAAGAATGCCGTGTATTGCCCCAAAAAGTTGTATGGGTCGGGAAGATTGTCTTTCTCGAACATGAGCGAACGAGTCCTTGAACTTTGGCCATCGCACGCGACAACGACATCAAATCTCTCTTCCTTTCTCTTGTCATATGTGACTTGCACGCCATCTTCATCTTGATCCAATCCTTTGACAAAGTCTCCGTAAACATACTCGATATTGTTCTTTCCTTGCGTCACCTGCAAAAAAACGTCGGCCAATTCTGCTCGTAAAATCTCAAACTCAGAAGTGGCACTCTGATTTGAGTTGTCTCCAGTAGAGTCAAATTGGGCGATGACTTTGCCATTCTTATCAACAAATGCTGTGCCTGTCTCACTTGTGTGTTTGGATTTGATAACATCCTCTAGTCCCATCAGCTGTACAACCTTTACAGCTGGTCCACGAATATCAATTGCTTGACCTGATATCTGTCAATTTTATGCACACTCATTCAAGCTCAATGGCGGCTCTCGGCAATGCAGAAGCAATCACGTACCTGATGATCTTGGAACAGGCGAGCGCTCAACAACAACGACCGAGACATCAAGCTTCGTTCTGGCTATCCAGTAGGCAAGGCAAGGCCCAGCAACGCCGCCCCCGGCGATTAAAACTTTTAGAGGAGAAGCTGGCATAGTCGTTTGGGGATGATAAGAAGGGCGAGTCAAGATCAAGGTGTGCTAGAGATAAAAGATTACTCGGGACCGATGGGGAACGATTACTTCAGTCTATTTTGCCCAAAAGGGGTTTGATCAGGTTGCAATTGAACCGGTACCTAGCCAAGACTTGTGCCATGATGAATGACGTCAAGAAACTAAGACTGCTTGCTGCAATCAACCCACAAAACGGATTTTCGGACCACAGTTGTGTGAGATGCTTTCTGGGAGACTGGGACCAGAGGAGTGGAGGCTGGATTTATATGCTGACATAGCAGTGGCCGGACCCAGAGACGGCGTGTGGCGTGTGGCGTCAGTCTTCAAACATGACGAGCTGCAGCAACGCGTCTAGTTCGTGCCTCAAACAATGTGCGAGCTTGAGGTCTAGTCATCTTTACGAAGAAGCATGCCTCAAACAATGTGCGAGCTTGAGGTCTAGTCATCTTCACGAAGAAGCATGCCTCAGCCGAACCCAGCCATCGCTATCGAGAACGTCTGAGCTGACGATATTGTCCAATATTGAGTGTGAGAGAAATGTGGCCATCATGTGCTGCCTCAAATAACGTGCGAGCTTGAGGTCTATTCATCTTCACGAAGAAGCATGCCTCAGCCGAACCCAGCCATCGCTATCGAGAACGTCTGAGCTGACGATATTGTCCAATATTGAGTGTGAGAGAAATGTGGCCATCATGTGCTGCCTCAAATAACGTGCGAGCTTGAGGTCTATTCATCTTCACGAAGAAGCATGCCTCAGCCGAACCCAGCCATCGCTATCGAGAACGTCTGAGCTGACGATATTGCCCAATATTGAGTGAGAGAGAAATGTAGCCTTCATGGACTTCTTTCATACAGGCAGAATTCGAATTCCACCTCCTTGTCCTTTGTCTTGCCTTCAGGCACACCCTCTCCAACCCACTCGCTCAAATCGGCGTTGCTCTTTCTCAGCCATCCGTCTTTCTCTTCCAAACTGTCTGAAAAGAAAGTGTCACATCCCCACTCGCCCTCGACGCGTGTCAAAAGCACTTTGTCCACGAAACTCTCTTCCTGCTCTTCAATTGCTGCCTTGTAAATTTGCTCGCCTCCAATAATGAAGACGCGAGCAATCCTCTCTGAAAAGCCTAGGCTCTGAGGCTCTTGTGATATGTCCTGCGTGCCATCTCCGACACGTAATTTCTTCAATAAGATGACAGCTTCTCGCAGACTCTGGGCCCAGATAGCACCGTCTTTCTTTACTGTCTCTGACCCTGCATCTCGGCTCAGCACCACATTCACTCTGCCTTTCAATGGTCTGAACTTTGGTGGGATGCTTTCCCACGTCTTTCTTCCCATTACTACAGCATTCTGGACTTGGAGACCAGCAGGCGCATTCGAAGAAGTGATTGAAGGAGGAAGACGCGTTGTTACGCGTGCAAAGTATTTGAGTTCGGAGGGGATGTGCCATGGAAGACCGGCAGCTTTGCCAATGCCATTCGAATGGGTCGCGGCGACGATTATTGTCAGAGGGAGACGCGATTGAGCCATGAGCGGGTTCGGATTTGGAATGTAGGAAGAGGACATTGGACTACTTGTGGTTATTTGACGCGTGCGAATGAAGGGCACAACCTCGTCTCGCGCCCAAGGTTCTCAAGCTGCTGTTTCTTTCCGCCGAGGCCTCCCGACCTGCACCCTCGGCCTCCTCCCCAACAAGTCCACCTTCACCTTTCCTCTTCCACTACCTCCGTACCACCCTCACCTTTCCTCTTCCACTACCTCCATACCACCACCACCATCCAGTCAACTTATGACCTGATGAACGGACCCCCAAAGTTTCATCCTGCGTCCAAACTCTCGTTCCCAAGACCTAAACAGGCCCAAACGGTTTCTAGTACATTAATCTCTGATGACAAGCGCATCGAGAAATGGCGTCGGCGACTTGATTAAGGCTACTAATATGGTCTCTCCAATAATGAATCAAGAGACGGTCTTCTCACGGCTTCTTTTGTGCTCATCGCAGGAGGAACAAGATTCAACTGACACTCCACTGTCCTGAGATGATTTCGTCTTATGAAGCTACTTCTTCTTACACACCAGGGACTTCTTTAGCCCTTTTTCTGTGGCCTGGGATCTGTATTGTTGAGGCTATATAAATCACTGC
Organism: Venturia nashicola; assembly: GCA_004522665.1. NCBI lineage: Eukaryota > Fungi > Ascomycota > Dothideomycetes > Venturiales > Venturiaceae > Venturia > Venturia nashicola. The sequence goes on from SNSD01000021.1 coordinate 187,443, forward strand.
CCAAGCTACAAGGATGATCAGTTCGTCTCCCCAGACTTTGCCAGGTTCAGCTGTTCATTCAGCCGCTCGCCTCCAAGTTTACGACCAAACACCTTGGCATACGGATCTATTGCTAGAAAGATCACCTCCGGGTTGTAGATCAATGATCATTGAGATGACTTTTCCACCCATAAGGCTCTTTTATCGTGTTTCATAGCTGACTTTCCGTCTGTGAGACGACGCAATGTCGTCACATCACGATCTGACATCCACACATATCTCTCGCTTCCATCATATTCGCTGTCTTGATACACGAGTATTTCAAATCTCCATTTTAACGAGCTCGAAGATGTGCCTGGAAAGGGTACTTCCATTAGAAGGCCAATCTTAAGAAATGTATAAGTATCAGACAGTACCAGTGAACAGCTTGCTTCTCATCACGCAATACAGTCTCAATCTTCCATAACAACCTCCAATTCGACTCCAACTCAATATTACCTACCCAACCACCAACTAAAATGAAGTTCATCCCCGCCATCATCGCGCTCTGCGCCAGCTCCGTCGCTGCCCAGGCCTGTCAATCACAGGTAGCCGCTGTCCCAGCTTGCGGTGTATGCCTCCGTTCCGTCTGTCTTTGAGATGATCTTCTAACGAAAGGAGTAGGCTACCTGCATTGAGAAAGCTGCTATGGGTGTTGGATGTGCGGCCAAGGACTACAAGTGCTTTTGCGCCAAGCAGGCATCATATGATGCGGAGGCTGTCAAGTGCGTTAACGCCGGATGTGGACCTGATGCTGTTAAAGTTAAGCCTGCAGCGGACGCTGTCTGCGCTTGTGCTAAGGGTTAAGTGGAAGCCTGTCGGGTTGGCCTTGTGTGAGGAAGAAAGGAAGGTGTCGTCGATTTACTGAATGAATTACATTTGAAGGACGCTGAATTCTATCAAATCAATCTTCTTCTTTTCGTTGCCAGATAGGAAGTTCTTATGAAAACGCTTGGTTGAATTCGGGTATTCCGGAACGCCTTTCCACTGCCTATATGCTCGCTCATGTTTAGAAAATACATTTGCTTCAGCTGCTCCCTTCCTTACTAGCCATCTGCTGCAGCAACTCCAGTATTTTCTTCGTATTTTCTTCCGTGCGTGCTTCGATGTCGCTCGTTCCGACAGTGTCTAGCTTGCCGAAGAGCCAGAGTTCCTGCATTTGACGGATGATCATGAGGAGCTCTTCTGATGCGCGGATCTAAATCGAAGTCAGACCAAGGACTGGGGAGAGAGGATAATTGAAGCATCGAGACATTTCCATCAAGAAGCGAATCGATCTAGTCGAGGGAATGGCAGGGGAATGATGATCCGGCTGATCCAGATGCGAGTTTGACATACCATCGTCTGTGTTGCAACTTCCGTCTTGTGCGATCTCGTAAGACCAGCTAAGCTGGTTTGATCGGGGGCGTTCTTTGTATTAGTGCCCGATTTTGTAATTTCCATGGTCGGCTATGAAGAAGGTTAGGAAAGGAGGTACCGAAGCAATCCCCGGTTGAAAACAACATGTGGGAACGAGATCAAGTGAGCAAGCTGACATCCCCTCTCAGAAACAGAAATCATGAGGACTCCCCACCTACCTGTGACATGTCGAGTATTTCGACCATAGCTGCCTGCATTTGCGTCACATTCTTCTGTATTCTCTCTGGAGAGGGTATGCTCGTCAGTGGATTCTCTTATCTTGGGCGGGTAATGGATGGTTCACTTCTCAATTGGTCGGCGCTTTTGATGCCAACGGATTTATCCATGCTATCACTCCCACCTCCAGGGCGAATATACTGAGGTCCTTCTTGTGGTGGTGAGTTGTTTTGGGACGCCAGGACCAGCAGAGGACGTGGGTACCTTACGTTTAGTCCGGCTCCACTTTTTTTCAAACCCGTCGGGGGTAAACCCTCATTCAATTCATCAACACCAACAACTTGAACACACATCAATAGGCAGATTTTCTCACACTATATCTATTGGTAAGCAATCTACCTAACGTCTCCAGCGAAGATGGTCTCAAAAGGTACTATTTCCGTCATGTAAATTCACTTACAATTGGTGCTAGATACCACTCGCTAAATACTACCTTACCCATCAAATCTTCCATTCACCAACAATCTAAACCCCACTCCCAAAACCTCCGAGTCCCTCGAACAAAACCTCTCGCCACTCAATACCCAGTAACCCCCTTGGCAACATACCCCTCCTCCAAAAACGCCCAATCCTCCTCATCAAGCACCCCCTCACTGACAAGTTTAACCCCCCTACACGCCTCATCAATCCTCTCCTTGCTATTCAGTCCCAAGATCGGACTACACCCCTTGGAAAGAGACCAAGCGGTGGCGACATTGGCCATGCTGACGCCGTGGCGACGGGCCACTTCTTCGACGCGGGATACTATGATGTCGTCGGCGGGGGTGAGTTTGGAGAGGATTTGGGAGGAGAGGAATTTGTCGGTGGAGGAACGGAGGGTTTTGTGGTTGCGGCGGGTTAGGACGCCTTTGTTGTTTGTTAATGGGGGGAAGGTGAGGGGAGGGGAGGAGATGTGGACTTACCGCGAGCGAGGGGACTCCAGGGGATGATTCCTACACCGGTCTCTTTGCAGTAGGGAATCATTTCCCGTTCTTCCTCTCTGTAGAGAAGGTTATAATAATTCTGCATGGAGATGAATTTATGCCAGTTGTGTTTTTCGGCCATGTTTTGTAGGGCTTGGAATTCCCATGCTGCCATCTTTTTTATTGCACAAAGTTAGTTGTCACTCACTTCTTCCACCTCCCTCCCTCCCATTCCTCAGACCTGATCAAGTCTATACACTAGAATGGTAAGGATAACGGAAAAAACTCACCGAACTAGCACCCAAATACCTAACCCACCCCTTCTCAACAACATCATTCAACGCCCTCATAACCTCCTCCCTAGGCACACTCCTATCCAACCGATGCACCTGCAAAACATCAATATAAGTCCCCAACCTCCCCACACAAGCCTCGACAGCATCCAAAATATGTTTCCTCGACAAGCCCACCCTATTCACCAAAACCCCATCATTAACACCCATACTCGCAATCCCAGGTTGCGCTCCCCCTTCATCGACGCCGAAATATATCTTCGTCATGAGAACGAGTGTCGAGCGGGGGATGCGGTATTTTTCAATGGCATGGGCGATGATGCGTTCGCTGAGACCGTTGGAATAGACGTCTGCTGTGTCCCAGGTGTTTATGCCGCGGTCGTAGGCGTGTTTTAGGAGGGGGAGGGCGTCGGCTTCGTTCAGGACCCAGGGTTGCCAGTCGGAGGAGCCGAAGGACATTGCGCCGAGGATTATGCGGGACGTTTTGAGGCCAGAGGTGCCTAGACTGTGGAGTTGTAAGTTAAGATGGCCGATTTTCTACATGTTTTTCTGTTTCGGCGGTTGGTGTGTAAGGACGAAGAGACGAATGGTGAACAGTAGAAAAAAAAGGATATCCATACTTTGCATACTCCATCTGCATCTTCCTCGACGGCCCAGAAGCAGGATTACTCACACTCTCCCTCGAGCGATGTGAACTCGACATCACGTCGTAATCATTCCTCATGTTGAAACCGTTTCAGTCTCTTCGCCGTAAAACCTCTCTTCAGCTGTTGTTCCTCACAAATTTCCAAGCTCTTCGAAGACGAAACGGCTCTGTCAGGTAAGTAATCAACAACTGACGCTAACTCCAAGCTCATCAATACTAAATCGGATGCAAGCTTTTTGCAATATCATCTGCTTGTTATCTCTTTCGATGGAACTGAATTTTCGCAATTGATTTTTCCAAGCTCTTACCAAGGATCTCCTTCAAGACAGCCGTCTCATTATTATTGTTGTGGGCTCCGCACTGATGAAGTAAGCTGTTCATGCAAAGAAAACTGCGAGACGAACGTGGACCTATGAATCGGATTATATATGCACGATAAGGTGGAGAGAAGATGCACAAGCTGCAAAAGCACCATAGTTCGCGTTGTTAGTGGCCTGGCTAAGAGCGGCTGTGGCGGGAAGACGAGGATGCTCTCCACTCACCGGCCTTGATTGCAGCGTCGATCAGAAGGATGCCCTACTGCTTCATCGTTGTTACGAATAAAGAATACGGTGGTTGAAGTCGAATACCCAAAGTCACAGGTCACAACAAATGGGAGCAACAGATTTGAATGGCTGGCGATTCAAGTCGCTGCCAGAAGAGCTTCAGATTTCAGATCATGTTAAGACTATCAATAGCAGCATGCCATCCAGAGTCCGCGCCGGGCACTCTCATGTCATACCAACCCATTGTCAACGCCGTCGCAAAGTCCAAATTCGATCAGGGTGTCGCACCGCTCCCACCTAGTTACCGCCACGAAGACGGAGCACCAAGTGCAAAGTCGACTCCTTCTGAATGTTGTAGTCGCTCAACGTACGTCCATCTTCCAATTGCTTTCCGGCGAAGATGAGGCGCTGCTGGTCTGGAGGAATGCCTTCCTTGTCCTGGATCTTTGTCTTGACGTTGTCGATAGTATCCGAGGATTCCACTTCAAGTGTAATGGTCTTGCCGGTGAGAGTCTTCACGAAGATTTGCATTCCACCACGGAGACGTAGAACCAAGTGGAGGGTAGATTCCTTCTGGATGTTGTAGTCGGACAAGGTGCGGCCATCTTCGAGTTGCTTGCCGGCGAAGATCAAGCGCTGCTGGTCTGGTGGGATACCCTCCTTGTCCTGGATCTTTGTCTTGACATTGTCGATTGTGTCGGATGACTCAACCTCCAAGGTGATGGTCTTGCCAGTCAAGGTCTTGACAAAAATCTGCATACCACCACGGAGACGGAGGACAAGGTGAAGTGTGGACTCCTTCTGGATGTTGTAATCGGAAAGGGTTCGGCCATCCTCGAGCTGTTTGCCGGCGAAGATCAAGCGCTGCTGGTCCGGTGGGATACCCTCCTTGTCTTGGATCTTTGTCTTCACATTGTCGATGGTGTCGCTGGACTCAACCTCGAGGGTGATGGTCTTTCCAGTCACTGCAAGGTCGGGTTAGCTAGGGCTCCAAAGAAGCGGAGGTGAGGGGTGGCAACGTACGAGTCTTTACGAAAATCTGCATGGCTGCTGTTTGTGTAGTGTGTAGCTGTTGTTAAGTGGATGTATGTGGTTGGGAGTTGTAGGGTCGGATGCTTGTGGAAGTGTGGAAAGCGGGTGGCAGTGTGTGGTTAGGAAAGATGGAGGCGAGGGTTGGACGGAGGGCTACTTATACCTCTGACTACCTGTTGGAGTGGCGGGGCTTAGCACGCACGGGCCTCAATTAGTCCACCGCGACAGCCGGATCGTGGAGTGTGGAAGGCTCCAGTGACCCGGGAACAGCAGGTGTTATTCACTCACCACCCATGCTTCCTGCCTGGGAGTATCTACTACGGCACTACTATGGCACATACCTAGGTACATATCTCCTATCCTCGGCCAGAACAAGAAGATAACCGCACTCCAGATCCGGAGAGCTCACCGTAGCCCGCCTCCACATCCTGCCTCTCCTTCACAACCCGTCTTTTCGATGCTTCTGGAAGGACCTAGAACGTGTCACGGGTAAAGGCAAATTGAGAACAAAGTTTGAAAGTGAAGCGCTTCTCCATGTTTCAGCAGCCTTTGCGATACCAAACATGGGCTTCAGGAACCGAATTCTGCAACAGGACAATGTCAGCGAAGCCTGTGACTCGGATAGCGCTTCTCCAAATCTTAATACCACCAAACAAACTCCGAAAGCTCATCATGTCCAAGGAAAGCAAGAAAGGAAGGTCCTCAAAGGCATTGAGGTCGGATCTGGAAGGCTAGAACTCTTTCTTGGTGCTACAAACCAAAAGTCCCATCAAATGTATCCAAAGAATATATGTACAAAGACAATCAAACTGCCAGACCAAGCCACACTATCCAACAGCCATTCTCTCGTGTATTCGTCAGACCCGCTCAGGCATCTGGTGCTGCCGCTTCAGATACGATGTCTAGATGATCAATCCGTTAGTCTGGTCCATACATAAACCGAGGTTTCGCAACAACTCACAGTATCCAAATCCCTTGCCATCCGTCTATTCTCCTCGACAACCAACCTTATATCAGCCGTCGCCCCGCCATCAAGCACAACTTTTGTATTCTGCGGCAACCATCTCAGAATATGAAATGCGTTCGCATACACATTTGTGCCATTCGTACCATTCGTTCCAGCCTGCGTATCCCTAGGTAAGAACGTAGGAAGCGCAATTGTGAATGTTTGCAGGCCCCAGCAATATCTCAATCCGAGTCTGACGAGATCGGCGAAGCCTTCGAGGACATGGTGGTGGGAGGGGACGGTGAGGGAGACGTGTTTTATCAACGATCGACACTGTTGACGCAGTTTGGTGAGGGTGTAGACGGCACTATCCAATTGCAGGACAAAATTATTCTCAGAGTATAGCACCGGTCGTGCCTCACTGTGAATCTGCTTCGAGACAAGCAGGATATTGGAGATCAAGGTATCCTCATGAGCTGGGCCACGACAAACAAGATCGGTATTGCGGTTGTCACAGTCTCTGGTTTGATCGGTCTGCGAGGGGGTTCGCGTACCGCGAGAGCGTATGGTAATGCGCCCCGTACATCCATCTACCTCAGCATGCCTCTGATATCTATCTCTTTTTTCTTCAATTGCATCCTCTGGCTTGATGATTTTAGGTTTGGCAATGTGGAGTTGGACCGGCGTATCGCGGGCGAGGCAGAGGCGGTAAATCTGCAAGCGTAGCTCGGTGGGTAGGCTCATGAGAGGGAAAATGTGGCGATGACATCGTGTCTCTTCGCAGTCGGCGCAAGAGTTTTTGGTCGTGTCCAAGGAGGACGAGGCGGCTGAAGCATACCCAGCCTTGGTGCCTTCAGTTGTTTGGTTGCCATCAACCTTCATTTCCACACCACCCATACCCGTTCTAAGCGCCAAAGGCTGGACATCGCTTCGTCCATGTGCACTGCGAACGGGCGGTCTCGACTGAGCCATCAGAGCAAGCCTCATGATGAATTCTTCAGACATGTCGAAATGGATGTCAATCGGGTGGGGGGTTGGTCCAAAAAAAGCTCGAACACGTAGTAGGGGGTACGTTTGTCGTATGGTGACGTATTGGAAAAGATGAGGAGTGATGTCTATAGCAATGTCTATAGCGATGTCTATAGCTGAAACTTGAAGGATGTCGACTCGGAGTCCAAGTTGTTCAGATGGGATTCACAGTTGCGGGGTCTTCTGCATGTCCTCGCCGAGTTCCATGCAGAGGGCACGGTCTTTCGACTGCGACTGCGATATGCCAATCCTATCATTCGAGTAATTCGCTTTCACTATCGACCAATCCAAAACGTTCCGTGTACAAATCTGTAAACTCCTTTTCGAACCCCGTTCGCGGCACCGCTACCAGACATCCAGGTTTGATAGGACAAAGCAGGGGATGTCGACAGTCCATCTCCAACATAGAAATACAGTCCATCTTTCACTAGGTAAGCAAGCGAAGTCAGGCGTCCGTCCTGGTTCAATCTTCGGGACCACTAAGAAAAGATGACATTTGCCACTCCAACTACACCCAATGTTGGCCTTCAAGTCTTCTAACCCAGCATGCATGAGTGTCAAGGATAATAGAGCAAGGGGAATATACACAACTACTAAAGATCAATCAAACTCGCACCACCCTGTCCATGCGGTTGTTGCTGCTGTTGCTGTCCACTCTGCTGCTGCCCAAATGGATTGTTGTTCGCGCCGCCATATGACAGTCCGAACGACCCGGCTGGACCCGTATGAGCGGGCATTATCCGGTTCTGCTGAGGCATGCCAGTAAATTGTGAGTTTAGGAAAGGGTTGCCTGTAGCGTTGGCTGTAAGTCTGCTAGCGCCAGATCCCGCCGAGTTGACAAAGGTTCCAGGGGCCGTGTGTTGGGACGGAATACGCATGTCGCCCACGTTTCCAAACGTATCCTGACCTTCTCCACTTGCTAGTAAAGCATTGAGACGCGACTTGTGTGGGTCTTGTGGCATTTGTTGTTGACTAGGCTGCTGCTGGATCGGCTGCTGGATCTGTGGCTGCTGCGGTGCCTGGAAACTGGTGATGGGGTTGAAAGCCGTCGTGGGTTGTTGCTCGGACAGAGAATTCAGCGTTGATCCACCAAAACGATTGGTGTTCGTACTTTGTGGGCGTTGTGCTTGCGCAAAGGGATTGTTCGAGCCAGTGGGCTGTGGCTTCACAGCATCAAGGCCTTGCTGAGATTGAGCCCAGGGATTGTTACTACCTGCGTTGATTGCCGTATCTTGTTGCTGGATAGGCTGCTGTTGCTGTTGGCCCATTGTCCCGAGCCCATTTTGCTGTCCCCAAGGGTTGTTTGTATTGAAAGCCGTCTGCTGTGGTTGCAGGAAGTTTTGCTGAGGCTGTTGCTGAGGTTGGCCAAAGACAGTGCCACCGAAGCCGGTTTGTTGGGGCTGTTGCTGGAATCCATAGCCTGTTCCGTTCGGGTTCTGATATCCAGTCATTTGGGGTTGCATGCCAAATCCTGTATTCTGCTGCTGTTGCGGGTCGATCACATTTCCAAACCAATCGACTGTAGGTTGTTGCTGGTAGCCTTGGTTCCAGCCTGTCGCTTGAGGGACCGCGGGCTGAGCAGGCGTATCATCAAATAGCGAGTTCGCGTTGGCCTCCTCCAGCTCACGTCGTCGAAGATCTTCCTCCTCTTTACTCAGCTTCAAAGCCTTTGCAAGATCCTGATCCTCTTCAACGCTGTGTCCAGCAGCCCTCCTACGCTTCCGATCCTCCTCTTCTGCTTCGGCCCTGCTAGCCTCGATTGCTCGGCGCATCTCGTCATCATCCTCGTCGGTTTGTCGGTTTTGTCGACGTGGCGGTCGGGCTCCAGCACCCTCATGACCTTGAGGAGCGAACTCTTCTATACCGGTGACCCTTGATTTCCAGGACCTCCTATCTTGTCGTTCCCCACGCAATCTCTCCTCGTCCAGAATGAGCGCTGTAAGTTCCTTGGCTGAAACACGAACTGGAAATCAATGTCAGCTCTGCAAAGTTCCAAAACAAATGCGCGCGAAGACGTACTGTTCTGACCCACGTCCCTGCCGTCCTCGTCGATGTGTTGGAACTCTCTCAATGTCTTGATGATATAAATATTCTTCCGCGCCCATGTAACAACAAGCTCAGAACCCTCGTGCAAGCAGTAGTCGAGGACCTTCAATGATTTCAAGACGTGGCGCCAGTTCTTTCCCTTGTCGTTGAGTCTCTTGTCCAGAATATCCATGATCTCGTAGAAAGTGCTCGTGCTAAGTGTCGTCAGCGGCCTAATCATGTAACTCGCTATGCGAGGTATCTACTCACTCTGCGAAAGTCATCTGGGCAATCTCTGCCATGTCGGATCCCACCGGTCCCCATGGGTCATTGCTGGTTGCTGTCGTCAGGTCAGCTATGCCCGACTGCGGCTGGGCGCGAGGGTATTGGAGCTGCTTACCATTGCGCACCTTGACCTGAGGGGTGGTGTAGCCCTTGGTCACATTTTTTACAGATCGCACGACTTTACTCATCGTATTGGAAGGAGGGTGGGTTTGTTGGCGAACGGGTGATGGTGGTTTGAGAGGAGCAGGTGTACGTTGGCAAGCGGTCGAGCTCGATGGCATTGCGTATGGCTCAGCCATGGTCCGTGATTTCCTACTAGGTATGCCCGGTTAGCTCCCTGGAAATGTCTCATTGTGAACCATCAGTAAATGCAAATTCATGTCCACAAGTTTCGGGCGATTCAAGTTCTTGTTCTGACAAAAATACCATCGTTAATATGAGGTCAAGGAGTAGGCTCTCCGAACATTTATATATTGGATTCGGAGGTAACCCACCTGGCTCAGAAACAACTTGGCCTTGGGGAAGCTTGGAAGGAATATGTCGTGAACAATCTTCAATCAGTAATTTCTTGCGCGTAGTTGACAAGAAGATAGGTAGGTCACAGGTATAAATGTCTACTGTTCTATTGTTCTATTACGCTCTGCCATCATATCATGTCCAACACGGTTTTGGATAACACTCGCTGGTAGCTACAACAGCCGTCTTCTCAGCTTTCCACGCCCGGATTTTGGAATGTAGAATGTTGGCGATAATCTCATCAGTTGCCCCAAAAGAGTATGGCTAGGAATTTTACGACACTAATCCAACAGCAAGCTACATCGCCGGCGAAAAGAGGGTGGTCACGATTGATGGTCACCTTCATTCAAGTAAGAAGCAAGTTTCTACTTCAAGACAATAAGGATCAAGGTTGCCCAGTCCTACCATATATTACTAGATCAACAAAGCCGTTATGCGCCCCATTGTGAAGGAAATTCTATGTTCAATGAAAACGTCCTTTGATCCAGCCTCCCATCCGACTACACTACTGCCACCCCGTCAAAATTAGAGACTACCATGTCTGACGCTGTGAATGATACGAATAAATAAACCAAAACTCAATACATGCTCGCTGACCCTTGGAAAGATGATACCAGCGTGACCGCTGCTCCTGACTTCAAAAAAATGAGAGAGGCTTCTGCAGAACCACTGCAAACTCAAAAGATACAACGACTCAAGCTCTTTTCCGCGCGCAGCTTTTCCGATGCCACATTAAGTGAGATGGGGCGAATCGAACAGGGTATAAGCCCTTCTCACCATAAACGCCTAGGTCCCGTGGAAGAGTACAACTAGAGTACAGGGTTGACAAAGGAAATGTTATCGTGGGTATTGTTTACTGAACGGGTTGCGGTGCCCACATTTGTGTCTGTTGACGTGGGTCATAATCTGGTTCCGAGCTCTGAGGTCGGCGAATGGGTGCGTTTTGATAATACATTTGTTGTTGTTGTTGGTGTGTAGGGTAAGCTTGAGGAGGATCCGGGTAGACGTACGACTCTCCTGGGTGACTAGGAGAAGCCATGCCTGTATGGCCGGGTGACTGCCAGCCCAGTGAGCCCATGTGAGGGCTACCATTAGCACTTGACGGCTGGCCACTGTGAGTCTGGGTTGGTGGCTCAAGGACTTGTGGTGGGCCGTAGCTGTTTGGATGCGATGTCAGCGATGGTCGACCTGGTTGGTTGGTGGGAGCAGCCATAACGTATGGTTGAGATGTGAGGGATGGTGATGATCGAGGGCTAGGTTGTAGTTCAGTTCTCAGATGACCAGGAATGGGCATGCCGTATCCCATGTCCGAGTTAGTGCGGTGCATAGGAGGGACACCACTCAATTGAGACGCTGGGGACATTGACATCTGACGATGAGGAGAAGCAGTCGCCATGGGTGAGTTTGTGTCCGAGTACTCGTCACGTTCCGAGCCATTTGAGCGGGGGCCTTGAACAGAATCGTACGGCTGGTTCATATTACGCATACGGCTGGCCAGTGCGGCGGCTGTGGCTGCGGCTGCCTCTTCAACCGTGCCGGTGTGATGGTTTTGATGTCGAGTAAGAGTTGTTCGGCGGGTGAAGGTTTTCTGGCAATCGGCATAAGGGCATTTGTACGGTCTTTTTCCAGAGTGAATTCGTCGATGGCGGGCTAAAGAACTCGAGTCGCTGAATGGCTAGAAGCAGCAGAGTTAGTTGATCTGCAAGCTCAAAATGGCAATGGGTTAACGAACCTTGCCGCAACGCTCGCACATGTGTGGCTTCTCGCCAGTATGGACACGTTGATGCACGGTTAGAGCTGAACGCTGGATGAACTGCTTGCCACAGTTTGGATAATCACAGACATGCGGTCGAACACCGCTATGAATGCGTTCTGCCATTCATGTCAGCATGATGAAACATCTTTTAGTCACGTGGAGAGAAAAGATTGGACGGGAGGTGCACGTACCATGTCTGGCAAGATCACTCCGTCGTGCAAAGCCTTTGCCACACGTTGAGCAGGCGAATGCCTTTGGTGGCCCAGTATCAGCGGGGCGCCCATTTGCTTGTGGAGGGATCTGAGGAAGTTGTTGCTGCTGCTGAGGCGGCGGGTAGCCCTGGTCGGATTGTGGGTTCGGCTGATATGGCATCATTTGGTTCGGCACGCCCATCTGGCCAGCCGAAGGCGAAGGATAACGCATGTCATGAGGATAACCGTTCGACATTGGTGGAGGGTATTGGACTTGTTGCTGCTGCTGTTGTGGGGGGGCGTAGCGCGAGTCTGACGTGTGCGGAGAGGCGCCTCGCTCCGAGTTGGTCTCGGACTTGATGCGGTTGTTCGGGTTGAGGTAGGCGGGAGGGTAGGCGTTTGGGTGCTGCTGCTGTTGCTGCTGCTGCAAATCGTGGTGTTGCATTGGGTGTTGCATATCGTATTGCATCGGGGTACCTGCTAAAGCTTTCGCCGGCATCTTAGTATTGAGTATGTTCCCTAGTTCCATTTTCTGCTGCGCAATCCCAAGTCCAACACCATGCACGGTGTCTTGTGTTGGTGTGGAGGAGCAGGAATAGGTCCAGTGTTCTGATGAGGGAAAGAGGCGCACCACTGTTTTGGCCACTCTAGGATCGAGGAGATGCATGTACACCGTGGTGCCTGAACTCTCTGCGTATATATCCGAGTGCTGTTCTACTGAGGACTTGGAGGGTCGTCGGACTGCACGACTCCAAGGTACGAGGTACGATCAAAGCTTCACGACCAGGGTCGAGCTTGATGGGAGAGTCTTTGTGGAGGGTCGGGCCGCTGGCAGGTCAAAGCTGCAGCAGTAGTAGCACTGTCAAGACGCAGCAGAGTCAGCGAGGTGTACAGCGTGCGCACCGAGATGGGAGACGAGACGAGGTGATGGCCTCGGTGGTGGTGACTGAGGGTACGGCGACGGTGATGATGGCCGCAATGGGAAAGGAGAGGGCACCGGCGGGCGCGCCTTTCGGTGACGAAGACGCGAGGTGGCACAACGAGAGACCTTGAGACTTACCAGGACAATAGAGTGCGGTGGACGGGATGGGAGGTGGGTATGCTGCAGCACAGGTGGAGAATTAAAGAGTACTTGTATGTCCCGGTGGTGATGGCCGGGATGAGGGAGTAAAGAAGAGGAAAAAGTTGTGTGAGACTGGCGATGGGGTGTCGGAGCGTCGGGGGTGTGCAATACTAAGTGCTAAGGGCCCCTCGAGAAAACAGTGGCCTTTGACGCTGGCAGCTAGGCTCGATTAATTGGGCGGCTAGTCTAAACTCAGCTGCGGATCCCTGGTCGGCAATTATGTTTGGCTCCAACCTTGTGAAAGTCGCGAATCCTCACACAGCGTTTTGTCAACACACTCTGAGGCAACACCCGGAGCGTTTGTGGATGATTATGACGACGGCTTCGATCGTGTCTATAGGCTGCTCCGGAGCGAGGGTCGCGACTGGATCCGTTCGGGCGAGGATAGTGGGCGAAGAGCCTGACTAACCAGATCCCGTGGAGCGTTCGAGTGCCAGTTTCAGCGTCACTGAACCTCTGGATTCCAATTACTGGAATCTGCTCTCCTCCGCTGGCGGTTGCTTTGCTGGCAAGTCGGCCGTATAGCGCCCGGCTGGAGAAGGCGTCTCCGTGTTTGGTTTGACCTCGAGAGTCTTGTGTGGCAGCGAGAAGACGGCGATGAGATGTCGGTGAAACCAGATCCCAAGCCTTGTTTCAACCCAATGGGCGAATTGACGAGATTGTTTCCTTTCCAGAACGCGGAGATGGATCACTCCCGAGTCCTTGCGTCTGAGGCTCAAGTGCCAGGTTATGTTTCAGTAATTCAAGAAACTCCCTCCAGTCTCGCCTTTGTGGCCAAGGATAGCTCTGTAGAATCATACAACGGCGACAGCTATACTGAGTCTCGTCAGCAGTCTGAAGCAATCGGTATGCTCGAGGTCCGTTTCTTTCGACTTTGCCTCGGAAGCTCCCCTCGAGCCTCCAGCCTCCAGCCTCCAGCCTCCAGCCTCCAGCCTCCAGCTTCCAGCCAAGAGGATGCTCCGGTTCTCTGCGTACGTACTTTGAATTTCCTGGTCCAGATGCAGGCCTGTCGTTGGCGCGGGATTGATCGGTGATCACCTATCTCCTTTGGTCTGAGGCTGTAATGAGGATCGCCTTAACTCGCAAGCATTCAATCTTCTTTCTGCTGGGTATAGGGAGAGTTCTGCGAAACAAGAGGACTACGATCAGAGGACCACGGCGCGATATGTATACATGGCAAGGCTCTCGCGAGCTAGGGTCCGTCGCCAGCTACAAGCCCACAACGCGTCCGACCCAAAAGCAAAATGCACAGTTCCCGAGCAAGCATCCAGCGCTACCCTTGCCTGGCTCGGCCCAGCGTCGAGTCGTCAAAGCTCATCTCTCTGCTACTCCTTTCTATGGCCTTTCGAAAGTGGTCCAATTTAAGGCGAGGCAGCGGCAGACCTCAAGGAGGAGGAACCCTACCTCTCAGCTCGCACATTGAGTCCTGTCGAATAGGCTGCTCGCGGGAGGCGGCTAATCAAAGAAATTGATGCCAGTTCTGCCTCGGACTGCGGGCCACGATGTTGGATCCACCACATCCAGTCTATGAACGCTGGACTGACTCTGGCTATGCAAGGTCCCATCGTCGGAGTACACCCATGCTCCTTCGAAAACTCCTTCTAGCGCGCTTCCATGGCCAGTGCCAGCTGGGCCCCAGGCAGGGAACCGATGTCTACGCTCCATGCCTGAGACGCCCTTTAGTGAGGGACGAAACGGTGGAGTGGGATTTGCTGCAGACGTTCCTCTCTTTCGGCCAATAATTTGAGCAATTCTTCGAGCCTGTGAAAGGCATTTTCATGTAGATTCTCTTCGACCTTCGGGGCAACTACCAATGAAACACAATATAACTCTGCCACTTCGGGCCGCCACAAGCAGTCCTTGTCCCAAAGCAGACTTGGAGATGGTGAGCCACAGCCAAGCCAGGGTGTCGACATGACAATGCACCACCCTCTGCCTTTGCGTCGGCGCTCCAAACCAGATATCCATCAGCGCCTCTTTGACAGTAGTTTGCTTCAAGCCACAATGTGTAATTGCCCGGAGTTCCGACTATCAAACAACGTGGCCTAGCTCATTTTATTTCCATTTCCAGCGATATTGCAGTCATTGAAGATCTGTTTAGATGAATCCAGTCACAGAGCCTCGGTCCATGAGATTTCCCCACCCGTTTTTGCACCTCAGAATAATTGGACCAAGATGTCAAATGAAATCATGGCCGTCAGCGGGTGGAGGTGACAGCTCTTGCACGAAGAGACTGGCCGGTGGCTAAGGCAGGTGAGAGCATAGATGCTCCCACGGAGTACTGTATGTTCAAATCCCCTTACTTGACCAGTGCACAACGACTGGAGCATCACAAAGACCGCCTGACAAAACGTGTGCTCGGCAAGACCAATGCAAGTAAGGGGACTACGGGAAGAGCCACAGACCGTCTCCAACGTCGCTCCATGCCGACAGTCGACAGTCGACCGTCGACAGTCCACAGTCCACAGTCCACAGTCCACAGTCCACAGTCCACAGTCCAGTCCAGCAACGGGAGTGCGCGAGGCCGTGGAAGACTGTTGAGCTTCTTCGGTCCTTCTTTGTCTGTGCATGATGGGATCATGGCCATGGCCCATGGGCAAAGCCAAGCTAAGCAGCTTGAACGAGCATTGACAAGACTATAATACTGTACCTACGGAGTGCTCCATAACGGAGTACTCCGTAGTACTCCGTAGTACTCCGTAACACTGGTAACTGGCATGAATTAGGTATGATGATGACCCCAGCAATGCCACCTGCAGACATTCAACTACCACTGCCAAACCACAGCCTATCGTAGTCTCTACTCTCTACTCTCTACCTAGCTGTGTCCCAATCGCTGTGCACGCCTTCTTTGTGTGCTCCCCAGGCTGCTACCCAGGCTGCTACTCTCGCTGCTACTCTGGCTGCTATCCAAGCTGCTACTCTGGCTGCTACCCAGGCTGCTACTCTCGCTGCTACTCTGGCTGCTACCCAAGCTGCTACTCTGGCTGCTACCCAGGCTGCTACCCAGGCTGCTACTCTCGCTGCTACTCTGGCTGCTATCCAAGCTGCTACTCTGGCTGCTACCCAGGCTGCTACTCTCGCTGCTACTCTGGCTGCTACCCAGGCTGCTACCCAGGCTGCCACCCAGGCTGCCACCCAGGCTGCCACCCAGGCTGCTACCCAGGCCTCTGTTTCACAACGAGCATCCCCTTTCCACACTCAAACAAGGATCCATGAACATGATTGATGATTCCAAAGCCCGAGCCAAGATGAGCAAGGCGTCATAAACGAAGACGCCTTGACACCCTGCGCAGAGTTCACCGTGCACATCCTCGGCCGGTAAATTATTCTAGAAGCCTTCCTACTTCAGACTCGCACTAATCAAGCTTTGGGAGAAGACCTCCTCTTCAAGCAATGGGCGCTTGCCGTCTGACGGCTCCAACTCTTTCCGTCGATGCTCGGGACAACCGTTCCCAAGGGCAATTCACTCTGTTTGGCACTCGGACTCGCATGGATTCTCGACTTCCTTATTTTCACGGAATACGGACTGTGTTCTTCCTTACAACAGTGGATCAGCCTTACTGTCAAATTTTCTTGTTTCACATGTCCCCGGCACCTCGTCCTCGTCCCACTGACGACCGGATCGAAAGTCTCTCTCCTTACTGCTCAAAGCATTCCACATGCGTACATCGACTGCAGGGGTCACGACAAATCTGGCGAAACCTGTGCAAATGAAGGTGCTGGTATACGCAAGCCACACGAACGCTTTCCTCTCAACCTCCGCCATGTGGCTGACTGCACACGTCGAAACCCAACAGCAGATCCTCTTCGCCAATCGCAAAGTAGTCCCTGACCTTGCACGATGCAAGTTGCGACATTCCTTGACAGCGCAGCTCGTCATCTTGGATCTCGAGAGCCGATGCCAGCATCGTACCCCTCTTGTGCTAGACTCGAGCTCATTCCACTGCGGGGAATGCGCCACGCTGTTGGGCCACTGCGCGGTGTCGTATCCAGGCAAACGGGAACTACTAGCTATGATCGACCGGAGCATTGGAGCCGAACAATCAGGAGAAGCTCGAGGATAGCTCACGTACGGATCATTGCTCCTATATCTTCGCGGAGAAGCCATTATTATCGATCCAATTTCCGTCACTGTTAGGCAGGCTTATCGCTTCTACATACACCTATTCAAGACAGCTTTCGACCTAGATTGCTCAACCCGACCTTGCTCTAGATCAATTTCTGGTGGCTTCTTATGCATCTCTCAGCTTCACGTCGACTTCAACCGGTAGCCGGGTGTAAATCATGCCTTTTGACTGCAATACAGAGGACGGAAATGTCAAATTCACTCAGTATCAAGGGAATGCAGAAAAGAGACTTCCACTCGATGAACAGAAGATCGCCTGTGTTGAAGACTGGGGATGAGTTAAGAGACAGAATGGAACAGATGCAGGAAATCCGATGTAAAAAGTTGCTATAAACGCTATCGCCAAAATCGCACAAAAAAAATCAAAGGAACTCCCACTAGAAACTCCCAATCACCAATACATCCTATCAGTACAGCTCACCGTTTTCAAGTCAGATTGGTCGTCCTTCCTCTTTTCATCACTTACCGAACCTCAAGAGCAAACACACAAATCCGAAACCCACCGTCACAGCATCCCGGCAAAAACTCATCCCACAAACCTCAAGAAATCCCAATCTTTGATCGCCATCCCCAAAGTCTACTCCCCAATCGATCTAGGCACACCCCCCGTCCCAAACAACTCCATCTTAATCCTCTCCTTCCCAATCCCATAACTTAAAAGAACCTTCTCCATATCAATCATAAACCCCGCAGGACCACAGATGTAATACTGCGTCCGTGGATCCGAAACATACAACTCGGTTTCCTTGTCTAACCTGCTCAGATTGAGTCTACCAGCGTAGTCGTAATCTTTACCTAGAACGAGATCGGGCGAGGGTTTGGCGTCGAAGAAAACGGCTTGGACGTTATCCCTTGTTCGTTGAATTTCGCGCAGGTGATGGCCGAATGCTCGGACGTCGTGGGTGCGAGCGGCGTGGATCCAGGAGATGGGGCGGGTTGAATGGCGTGCAACGAGGGAATTGAGGATGGAAGTGAGAGCCGTCAGACCGACGCCTCCAGAAACGAGAACGATCGGCCAATCCTCTGCAGCGGGCGTCGAATCGAGGAAGAAGTCTCCTTGAGGGTGGGAAACTCGAACGACATCCCCCACATTCTTGAGGTCGTGCATACTGTTACTGACAAGCCCAGGACGTTTCTCCGCCCCTTCAGCCTTGGGATCGAGCCCGGCCTCCTTCTTCACAGAAATCCGGTAATGATCCTCCCAAGGCGCATCGGACAGCGAATACTGTCTCGTCTGCATATGGCCCAATTGCGGTACCTCAATCTGCACAGAAATATACTGTCCAGGCTTGAATGCAGGCAGCCTTTTCCCATCAACAGGTTCCAGATGAAAACTGGTGATTTCCTTACTTTCGACGACCTTCTTGGCGATCCTGAAGTCGCGCCAGTCTGTCCAGCCGTCCAGAGTGGCGTAAATGTCATCTTCTTTTTTGATAAAGATGTTGGCAAGTTGCCAGTAAGCTGCTGCCCATGCTTCGTGCAGTTCCGGGGTTAGTGCGTCACCTAAGACCTCTTTCATGGCGGCAAGGAGATATTCGCCGACAATTCCGTATTGCTCTGGCTGTATATACAGCGATGCGTGTTTATTGGCGATGAGTTCGACAGCCGGGGAAAGAACACCGAGATGGTTGATGTGCGAGGCGTAGGCGAAGAGAGCGTGTGCTAGGGCACGGGGTTGGTGCAGTTCGACTTGGTTGGCTTTGTTGAAGATGTTTTCTAGTTCTGGGTGGGCCGCGATCATGTTTTCGTAGAAGATTCGGGTTATATCCAAGCCATGGTCTTTGAGGACTGGGACGGTGGCTTTGATGAGAACGGTTTGTTCTGGGGTTAGAGACATGGTGGGTGGTGGTTGGAGGAAGACTTTGGGACTCAGAAGTTAGTCGGATGATGGCGAATTGAGGTGGAAGATAAAAGATGAAATCATAGAAAGAAGTAGACTGATGATCCATTTCGAGGTCCCGCATGGAAGATGTTATGTGTGCAGAGACGCTGGCATACCACAACCGCAACAACATGGCCACGGAGATGTTGAAAAAGCAATGGATTCAATGTACGGAATACTGGGGTGAGGAGCGGGCTATTCGGGACTCGGTCGCATGGTCATTCACCCGTTGCGTGAATCGAGAGCACCGAACAGGCGGATAGATAGCCTATCCGGGAAGGCTATAGGCTTACTCATGAAATCTTTCCGATTCTTCCTGCACGGTTGTCATGCCATTGTTCTCCATGTCCTTGCGCCTTTGAAATTCCGAGGTTATGATTCGATCCGGTACCCCAAGAAGAGTTAGTCTATTATCCCCATGGACATTTCCGGGGAGGCAGTGGTGGTGTTGAGCTTTCTCCGCGGCGAGCAACGAATAGAAAGCCGAGTGGCATTGACGCTAGTAACAACAGGGACACATTCACAGCCTTGCAGTGGTCCAAGTGTTTCTATGTCAGACATGGTTCTAAGCATTTGTGTGCTGTTGGAGACGACTTTTACAGACCTTTCAAACTATGTTGACCGATTTCGATGAACTCTGGAAGAGCGCCAGATATTGTGGCGAATCAGAAATGATGAGCGTAGCCTGAATGCAGCGAGTCAAAGTGCAAACAAGTTACCAGAGGAATACGAAGAGAGACTTATTTCTTGTCTAGCTAGATATGGTCCCACATGAAAGACTACTCTAAACTCCACCTTAGTCGCTCATGATTCAAGATTGCTTCCAGTATGAGAAACCATGAAAGCGACAATAACCCCAGACCCGAGTCCACCACCATCTGACCCCCTTCTCTATGCTCCCTTCATCCTTCTCTTTCCGCCAGCTGATACGGAATCTCCAGGAGAATACAGGACCCGAATAGTCCAGCTTAAAAAACGAAATCCTGTATATTGAAAAACTACATGCTCACTCGTCAACTCTATACAATCTATATCAACATACATCTCATCAATCTAATCCAAACATCGTAACTCGTGCTAACCAGCATCAGAAACGACAGAAACGACTAACAAACGCTATCAAATGCATCGTGCGCGCAAATGGTCATGAACACAGGGACAAGATCCAAGAAACGCAACAGAGCAATCATACAATCGTCCAGAAAAAGTGCCAAATCCAAACAATGATACCAACACACAAAAAACAATTTAGTTTTTCCCGCGAGCCGTGCAATTTTTTGCGTCTAGATAGCCTCCTTGATGTTCTCAAGCAGACGAGATGCCCTATCTGCTAGAATAGAGGACTCGTCTTCCTCAGCAGCGAAGGCGGACTCTTTCTCGCCCTTCTTTCCCTTCCTTGTGGGTTGTTGTTCGTCATGCGTGATGGCGAACTCGTCCTTGGTAAAGATGTCCTTGTTTGCTGCGATGGATTTTCCGTTCTGTACCACAGGTCCTTTGTACCGTCGAAAGGGGTTTTTGTCCTGTATAAAAGTCGTGCTGCTTCCAATCCTGGGTTGCTCGCTGTTATAATAGTCGATGGCCTCTTCCTCGGGCGTCTGAGGGAACAAGATGTGGTTTAAATCTTCATTGGTGTTTCTATTGGCGGCTACGAGAGGTAGACCGAAAGGGATCTGCTCTTTTGCTCTCTCGGTATAATCTTCTTCCTCATCACTAACTGCCCAAGTTCTGGCGTTGTCTTCAAAGGATGCAGGAGCCCATTCGAAAGGCATTTTTTTGGTAGTACTTTCCTCAGACATCTTTTCTTGACTTTTAGCGACGACTTCATTCTTTTTGTTGCTTTCGATAGCAAAAAGCAAGGGTCGCTCCTGGACTGCCTCGTCCTCATCAACAAAGTATACCGCAGCCTCTTCGTCAATGCTCTTTTGCTTTGTGGTGACAAACTCATGAGTCTTTTCGGTCTCCCCAGCGTCTTCAGATTCGCTGAGAAATAGTTCTGGGACGACAGTGTGGACGTCAGAGGCAGCCTGATGCTTATAGAAATCATCATATACGTCGCTTTCATCGCTGCTTGGCTCGTCGAAGTTATCAAGTGGTCTAATGGTTGGGAGAACTCCAAGCTCAAGATCCCTGGAATTTGCAGAAGATGCTTGTGGTTCGTCTGACATGTTGTCAAGTACTGGTTCTTCGGTAGACGATATTGCTTGATCATGCGAAATTGTTGCGGTAGGTCGGTCAGGCCTACGCTCAGGTGCTGTGATAAGTTGGTCGGGACTACGTTCAGGCGTTGCGGTAAGTCGATCTGGGCTCCGCGGAGGTATCTCTGGCAAATCCGTGGATGGTTTCATCTCTATCTCTGAAAGTTGAATGGGAGTGTCTGACTCTTCCCCAAAAGTTTCCCTGATATCCGTATCATTGATGGTAGGAAGGACAGCTTCTCGGTTGACAACTTCTTGCTCTGGAGCTGCATGCGCAGCAAATGCATCGACGTCTTGGTAGACATTTTCAAACTCGTCGAACTCATGGCTTATAGGCTCTAGCTTCTCGTATTCAGTTTTCTCTGGTGTGAGATTGCTTGTTTTGAAGTGGTCCTGCTCAGCGGACTCTTTCTTCACCAGCATGTCGATCGGCTTGGCGACATATTGGTCGTCACTGCCAGAGTTGGCAACTTCGGCCTTTGCGGCCAAATTGACAGGAAACTCTGGCTCATATTGCCGGATATTGACGTCCTCAGTTGCGGCTGGAAAGAGCCTTTGCGCGACAGCCTCTGGCTCGTCCTGCTCAACAGAGTTAATAAATCATAATCATTTGAGATTCGACTACGACAAAACTGCGGAGATCCTAACGCAAGGATGAAGACAGGTTGACTCAACTTACCGTTGTCACAGGATCAGCTGGCTCAGCGAACAAGATATCATCCTTTCCACCATTGAGGAGCCAAGGTGCACCAAGACCAACGCTCGATTCATGATTCTCTTCAAATGGAGAAGACTTTGCGCTTTCAATGTCCTCCCAATGCACAGACTTGCGCTTGGACTTGGTGGAACTTACTGGACTGAGTGGTGTCTGGAATTCCATGGGATTGGATGTAGCCGTATCTACAGCAAGGTCATCGAGTGTGACTGGTTCCAATTCAAACGGGAGAGAGTGATGGATGGCTGTTGTCGGAGGTTCTGTGTATTGATCTTAGCAAGGCTTATCAATTTCGAGGTTGACTGGCTGAAACGACTGAATGGAAGGACATACCCTTTTCATCAAATGGTTCTTGCGATACAAGTGTGTCGTCCTCGTTGGTTTCGTCAGCGGAGTCGAAATCTTGTTCCACGAGGAGCTCCTCCACGCTATTCTCGGGAGAATCGACCTCGTATTCTTCTGTGGGGGTTTCCTTGATCACAGGCAATTTCGCTCCAGTGTCTTCGTGCTTTTTGGTGGCCTCGTCGTTCACAATAGTCTCAGTCTCCTGTGCCAGGACAGTATCATGATCTTTACTGATAAGATCTAGCTTGACATTATCCACTGGTCGCTCGACCCAATTTAGACTCCGGGGTTCAGCAGTGCCAGTTACTTGGTCGATACCCCCGACAGCGTCGTCGTCATAAGCAGGAAACATCTGTTCTGACTCCTGTACTGTTGGGTATTCGAGCGCATCTATCTTCTTAGGCTGAAATTCTCCGAAACGGCGCCGTTCGACTTGAGCGGCTTCTGGGACAGCATCGCGAGCCAAACCCTCCTCGTATTTCTGTGACTCTGTCGCATGTTCTTGCTTTGATTTTGTCTCATGAATAGGCTCGAAGAGATCTTCCGAGTCGTCCTTTGACGAGGCCCACCAAACCTCGGGATTCTTGGTGGTGGAATTGTTAGAAGACTCTTTGAAAAGAGACTCGTCTTCATCATCGCTTATGGCTTTTGCGAGACCAAACGCTCCTGCGCCGACTGAAACTAAAGCACCTGCAGCGATGGCAGCCTTGGGCAGCTTAGACTTCTCCTCTTGCAGCTTGAACTGATCCTCTTGCAGCTTCGAATCATCCTTTGGTAGCTTGGATTGATCTTTTGGTGACTTGAGCTCACCCTCTGGCAGCTTAATCTCGTCCGAGGACAGCCTGAACGGATCCTCTGACAGCTTGGCCTCATCCTTTGGTGGCTTGACCTCGTCTTCTAATGGCTTGAACTTATCCTCTGGCAGCTTGAACTGATCTTTTGGTGGCTTGAAGTCATCCTCTGGCAGCTTAGACTCGTTCTCGGGCAGCTTGAAATGATCCTCTGGCAGCTTAAACTCATCCTTCGGTGGCTCGAACTGATCCTTTGATGACTTAAACTCATCATTGGGCAGCCTGAACTCATCCTCAACATCTGAACCGCCAAACTGCCCAACCGGCTCAGTGAGGGTTTTTGGAGTGCTGATGGCCATATCATCAACAACATCTGGCGCCGAATCTTCAAAAAGTGATGGAGAGGGTGTCGCCGTGTCTGTCTCCTGGCTAGGCTCTTCCACCGGAGCACGAGGCTTACCTAAACCTCCCCAGCTCTCCTTGGATTCAATGTTCTCCACTTCGTCGGCCCCTTCACCGATCGATCTCGGCTTGTCTTTCGCGTCCCAATCCCTCAGGCTGTTTTCTTGCACCTTCGGCACCTCCGAATCATATTGATCAGCGACAAGTGTATTTTGCGACCGTACGAGGTGTTCTACCGCGTTGTCCGCAACAGGCGAGTCCTCAAAATCTGATTCTCTCACATCTTGATATGTGGAAACGATGGCGTCTGGTTGCTCCTGCGGTCTTTCGGCGAGCAACCTGAAGCTTAAAATTAGCTCAAGTCCATCACTTTCAGGTCAACAGCACGAGATTTTTTTAAATCGACAGAAATTTCTGACCGATCTGGCATTACCCTAGACATTACCTACCTATTCTGCTCCTTTTCCTCCTTTTCCTCCTTTTCCTCCTTTACAGTAGCTTCGGGCTCGATGGCCTCCGTGGTCACTAATGGCAATGGGGCCTCCTCGTTAATTACAGGGCTTACTTTCTCCTCTTTCAAGGCTTCTGGCTTCTTCTTCTCCTCGGCGGCCTTTGGCTTCTTATCTTCGACAACCTCTGGCTTCTTCTCTTCAACAACCTCTGGCTTCTTCTCTTCAACAACCTCTGGATTCTTCTCCTCGACAACTTTTGGGGCTTTAACTTCATCATCATCATCATCATCATTAACAATTTTTTCAAGGCCAAGAGCACCTGTACCCGCCAGACCTACGGCCGCGGCGCCAGTGGCGAATCCTGGGAGATGAGACTTTTCTGTTTCTGCGCCCTGCGTGGGAAGCGTCTTGTCCACTGACTTGCTTTCGGCAGCATTGAGCTTCTCCATAAGGTCCTGAACAGCCAACTTCGCAGCCCGCTCTCCGTCCAACGAAGCCTTCAGCTCCTGTTGCAAAAGTGCGTTGTGCTCCTGAAGCTTTTCCATTGCTGTGACTTTCCCGGCTAGAGTCGCCAGATCATTTTCGTGGTCCTCTTTTGTGGATTGAAGGGCTTTTTCGGCAACAAGTAGACGCTCCTCTGCATCTTTGGCTTTGCTGCTGAGCTCTCCATGACTTGCTGTCGCACTAGCTAAGGCAGTCTGAGCGGTAGCAAGTTGGTCTGAAATTGAACCTTTGTCTGCCTTGTGTGTCTCAACATCCTTCTCAAGATCAGCAAGGCGATTGTGAGCAGCATCAAGCTCGGCTTTGACGCTCTTGTGGTCTTCAACTGCTTTTGTGAGATCAGTCACTTGCGATTTGTGAGTTTCGAGATCGGCCTTGACAGCAGCGTGTTCCTCAACAGCCTTTGACAGAGTAGCAACCTTCTCTTGGTGTGATTCTAGGTCCGCTTTTATAGCAGTGTGTTCTTCAAGCTTTTTGGAAAGGCTGGCAACTTGCTGTTGGTGAGACTCGAGGTTGGCCTTGGTAACGGCATGCTCTTCAGCGGCCTTGGACAGGTTGGCGACTTGTTCGCGATGGGATTCGAGTTCCTTTGAAAGTGTACTGTGCTCTTCTGCGGCCTTGGACAAGGTAGCAACGCGCTCGCGATGGGATTCAAGCTCTGCTTTTACCACGTCGTGCTCCTTGGCGGCTTCAGAAAGAGTAGCGACCTGTTCGCGATGCGAGTCTAACTCTTTCTTTACCGCCTCGTGCTCTGCAACTGACTTGGATAAAGTAGCAACCTCTTCACGGTGCGAGTTCAACTCCGACTTCACAGCCTCGTGGTCTTCAACAGCTTTGGACAAGGTCGCGACCTTTTCGCGGTGGGACTCGAGCTCTATCAGAGTGTCAGTTAGCGCCATCCTCTTTATATAGCAAAAAACTCAGATGGGCCACTGAATGAGATCGATATCCATAAATTTATGGCAATTTGAATTTCAGAATTGCCAGAAACTTATCGATATCGATATTATGGTGAGAACTAGTTTCTCACGACGGCATGAGAGAAAATTGATCGACTCACCAGCTTTGATTACATCGTGCTCTTCAGCGGCCTTGGATAATGCGGCAACCTGCTTTTTGTGCGAATCCAATTCAGCTCTCGTGGTCTCATGATCCTCGACGGCTTTCGAAAGGGTGGCAATCTTCTCCCGGTGTTCCTCAAGTTCAGCCTTGACCGGACCATGGGCTTCCACGGCTGCTACAAGTTCCGCAACGCGCGCATGGGCAGATTCTAGGTCTGCCTTGACTGCTACATGGCCTTCGATTTCCTTATTAAGTTCGTCGATGCGAGCTGCATGCGCGTCCACTTGTTGCTTCGTTTCGGCCAGTTGAGAAAGGGCGCTGGCGTGCTCGGATTGCACTGCAGCATGGCTCTCGACAGCTTTCGTTAGTTCCGCGATGCGGGCATGGGCTGTCTCCAACTGTGCTTGGTTATTGGTGGATTTAGCTTCGAGTTCAGTTACCTTGGCAAGAGCAACTTCATGCTCTGCCTTGAGAGTTGAGAGGTGTTCCAGTTCAGTCTGAAGATCGGCCTTGCTCTTGACGTGGGCATCGAGATCAGCTTGGAGAGCGCGCACTTGGTCATCTGACCCTGTTTGAAGCTCTGATATCTTTTCTTTTGCTGCTTCCAGATCAGCTTGAACAACGAGAAGCTGTTCTAGTTGCTTTTCGAGACCAGTTCGAGCGGTGACATGCTCGTCCACTTGCTTCTGCAAAGCAGAGATGGAGCTCACGTGGGTATCCAATTCTTTCTGCAGAGAAGTTTTTGAGGCAACGTGATCATCCAGCTCTGCTTGTAAGCTGGATTTGGAGTTGACATGGTCATCCAATTGCTTCTGCAAGTCGGCCTTCAACGCGATATGATTGTCCAACTCTGTTTGAAGTGCCGCTCTAGAGCTGATATGATCATCCAATTCCTTCTTCAAGGATGACTTCAAGGCAATGTGGTCATCCAACTCTGTTTGAAGTGTCGCTTTGGAGTTGACATGGTTATCCAATTCTTTCTGCAACTCAGCTTTTGACGCAACGTGTTGATCGAGTTCGGTCTGGAGCGAACGTAGCTGTTCCTCTATTTCCGCTCTAGCTGCGGCATGGCCTTCGATTTCTTTCTTGAGATCCTCGGCTTCTGCGTTCGACTTCTCGACATCGTTCTGTGAACTGGTAAGTTGTTCCCGGACTGTGACTGTTTCCGCCTTCGCCGTTTCTGCATTGGCTTTGTGCTGATCAATCTCGCTTCGTGCGGTCTCCAGGGCGGAGCTGAGATCCCGATGTTCCTTTGACTTGGCCTCATAATCGGCCGAAATCTTGTTGAAATCAGCCTTTGCGGCATCTCGCTCACTAGCAACGTTGCTGACACCACTTTTCGCGGTCTCCAAATCACCTTGAGCAGCTTCAAGAGCGCTCTTGGCGTCCTGATATTCTTTAGAGATGGTACCGACTTGTGTTTCGAGGTATGCGATCTTCTCCCTAGCAGTTGCGAGATCTTGGTTAGTTTGAGCAAGCGTGGCTTCGTGTCCAGCTAAGAGGGCATCTCTCTCAGCGTCTTTGTCGGACAGGCTGGTCTCGTGGAGGGTTACCAGTTCAGACTTTTCGGATAACGTGGCT
Organism: Venturia nashicola; assembly: GCA_004522665.1. Taxonomy (NCBI): domain Eukaryota; kingdom Fungi; phylum Ascomycota; class Dothideomycetes; order Venturiales; family Venturiaceae; genus Venturia; species Venturia nashicola. The sequence continues at coordinate 214,440 of SNSD01000021.1, forward strand.
TGTGTCGAGCGTAGGGTACTTGCAGTTTCCAAATGGGAAGCTTGTGTTTCTGACAGGGTTCGTTTAACAGTCTCAAGGAAGGCCAGGGTCTCGGAATGGGCAGCTTTTGCTTCTTCCAATTCAGATCGGGATTGATTTGCCGCTTCCAGGGACTTTGAGCTTTGTTGCTCCAATTCCGCATGCTTGTTCCTTTGTTCCTCAACAGTAGCCTGAGCAGCTTGCAGCTCTGTGGTCAATCTCTCGACATTGGCCTGGGCGGTCTGCAGTTCCTTGGTCAATCTCAAAATTTCGGCGATAGATGACGGATTTCCTTGGGCAGGGCTCTTTGCCTGTTTTCCTTCTTCGACCATAGCAAAGTCTGCAAGCATTTCTCGGCTAGACTCCTGGATATTGGTAAGACGGCCGACTGGTTCGCTGCCTGAGGACTCAAAGTGCGTGCCTTCGAGGCTGTCAAGGCCCCGCGAGCTTGACTCAGGAACATTACCATCTGCATTAATGCCCTATTCAGGTGAGTAGAAGTCGTCAACATGGTGGATAGCCGTCATAGTCGATTCATCAAATCATTGCTTTCTCGAACCAACTTGTATTATCACTCTCAACTTGCCATCGATGAATAAAGTTCCTGGCGAGGACGGGCAAGTACATTGCAACGTTAACAGCGCGTTGGCAAGTGATGTTCAAAAACTGGGATTGCGACACGCTTGAACCAGAATAGCAACGAATTGGTGAACCACGTGTAGAGATGTGACGTCTTGCCTCAGATGTTTTAGGCTTACCTTGATCTTGGATTCCCATTTTGCTAGCACTTTGTCCTGCAACATGATGGTGTTGCTTGCCTCCTCCAACTGTTTCTCATATCTGCGAACCACCCTTCTAAGCCTCTCTGCTTCCTCGCCAGGCAGTTCGGTTGCTGGGGGCTTGCTTGGTGGCTTTCCTCCGAATATTTTGTAATACGCGTTGAAGACATTCTTCACACTGGAAGATCTCCTGGGAGCGCCTGGACGTGCTTCCATGGAGTTCTGCTTAGACTGCCGTCGTTTCGAACTCGAATCCTTATCTGGCGATGGCGAACCAGACGAGGTCAACTTTTTGAGTCGCTGTCCAGTCATAGAGGCTCGAGGCCTCTCTACATCAGCTGGAAGTGCGTCTGCCACCATGGAGGATCTCTTCATCCTGGCTCTCGCCGCCGCGAGCTGCTCCTCGAGAGTGAGCGATGTTGTCTCTGTCTCTTCGCTGTTCTCGCTCGATTCGTCGGTCTCATTCGTTGCTGGCGTCTCTGTCCTGGCGAGGGTAGGATCGGGATCGGCTGGGTTGGAGACGCTGTCGGTCGATGGTGTGGGCTCCTTTGCGGTTGCAGCAACCGCGGCGGGTTCTGTCTGAGAGGTAGAGCTCTTCGAGCTGAACCAATTCCAGGGAAGCATGTCAGAAAATCGGTTTAACAAAGGGTGATGGGGGGAGCTCGAAGGGAAGTCCTCGAAGAAAAGACTTACTATGGTGGATACTATATTGATTGACTGGAGAAAGCTAGCGTGTCAGTACCGGATTGGGAAAGAAGCAATTACCACTGATATCAACAAATGCCAATAGAAAACAGAATTTCTTTTGAGCGTACGATGTACGATGAGTACATCTGGGAAAATTAACACGATCGAACTCGAGCTCAGGCTCAAAAAAAGTTATACATGAGCGCAAGCGCAGCGAATCAGGATTGGCCACGGCACTCAATGGACAACAAACCAAACCAGGCAAAATCCGTCTGGAGCGATTGGAAAGCAAAGGTGCAGGCGGATTTTCCATGAGGCGTACAAGTTATATGTCCCAGGAATGCGGCCACTGAGCTGGCTTCGTGGAGGCCAGAGACCCTGGAGTTACATGGTGGCATGGTGACAACATGGATACTATGTGAAACCGAGGACTGGGATACGGAGGTGGTATTATGCACGACAGACCTGACAGCTCGAGCAACTGAAGAGGGTGTCGTAAGCTACAAACAGTCACGACTCGTAACGATTGAAGGATTGCCTCCCGAGGAGTATCACTGGGGGGATTGAATCGGAAAATAGGGGAAAAGGAAGAAAAGAAAGCAGAGGAATACCGGAGTGAGGAGTCACATGGTCGCGGGCTTGATTTGTGGTACATCCTAAATGGCTGGATGCGAAGTGACACGCACAGATACCATGCAAGGAATCCCACATGGAGTAACGAGTGGCTTTAACGCGGTCGTGACCCAAGGTACGCTTCGGTGACCCAAGGTACGCTTTGGTGACCCAAGGTACGCCTCGGTGACCCAGGGTACGCTTTGGTGACCCAAGGTACGCCTCGGTGACCCAGGGTACGCTTCGGTGACCCAGGGTACGCTTCGGTGACCCAGGGTACGCCTCGGTGACCCAAGGTACGCCTCGGTGACCCAAGGTACGCCTCGGTGACCCAAGGTACGCTTCGGTGACCCAAGGTACGCTTCGATGACCCAAGGTACGCCTCGGTGACCCAGGGTACGCTTTGGTGACCCAAGGTACGCCTCGGTGACCCAAGGTACGCCTCGATGACCCAAGGTACGCCTCGGTGACCCAAGGTACTCTTCGATGACCCAAGGTACTCTTCGATGACCCAAGGTACGCCTCGGTGACCCAAGGTACGCTTCGGTGACCCAAGGTACGCTTCGGTGACCCAAGGTACGCCTCGGTGACCCAGGGTACGCTTTGGTGACCCAAGGTACGCCTCGGTGACCCAAGGTACGCCTCGATGACCCAAGGTACGCCTCGGTGACCCAAGGTACGCCTCGGTGACCCAAGGTACGCCTCGGTGACCCAAGGTACGCTTCGATGCCCGTTGGTGTAGGAGAGATCCGGCATTGTCGCGCAATTTCCGGAAGTTGAGCGTCGACCTGCTGGGCTGCCTCCACATTATCACGTGTAGATATTATATGCTTCCGTCTCTTATTAATAACATGTTGCGTTATTCTTTTACATCCGTGTAGACTATCGTCTGAACTCTGAGATCCCATTGAAAGGTCTTCTTTTGATGGCAGAGGGTGCGTTGGATTTGATAGTTCGGGTGCTTGTGCAGTACCTGTCGAGGCAAGACGATCTCGCCCGGAACTCAGCAGAGCAGACCGGTCAGTATTTCAGCGGGCTGCTTATTGTCGCTTACAATCATGACTGACATTCGACACTCGATCATTCAATCTGACTCATTCCATTTCCGTTCGTCCACCTCATGGGCGGGCCACGGTCGAGACTCCTCAAAGACACAGAATGGGTATAAGCGTTCACGCTATATCCGGATATTTCATCAAGCTCCAGTTGGTCCTTATGTCTCAAACCATCAACGTGTCATGCTCCTATTTTGTCTTATGAAGTCATAATGAGCTCCGTTCCTGCATACCCGAATCCCGAGCCATTGCCACCAGCATAGACTCGGAGCTAAACGGCTAAGCGTCCCAGACGGCGCTTCCATAGCTTCAACACCATACTTGTTCCTGGGAAATCCGTTGAGGAGATGCTGAACGGCGCTGACAGAGCACCATCCATGTAATTTTTCGCTTATGGTCAGGTCCTATATAAGAACAGTTGAAGATGCGCCGTGGGAAGATCAACACAACCGTTATATCAAATAAATGAAGCTCTCAATCTCTGCCATCGCGCTCACTGCGCTTGCAACACTCGGTGAGGCCAGGCATTGCCAAAACTTAACCATTCCCATCCAAGTCTCTGCGCGCCAAGGCATATACAGCCTCCAAGCACCAGGCGATAACATTGCCGCAATAAACTTCATCCTAGACTTGACGCGACAAGGTCATAACTACTCCAACGAGGCTTTGACCGGAGTAAGTGGCGATGCCAGACACCGTGACATCAAGACGTCGATTCTGAACAGTAGTAGTATCAAACCGTTTCCGGAAAATACGAGATTGCAGCCACCATCTGCCATCCAGACAAAGGCCCCAGCTCGACTCTCCAAATCTTGACTCACGGAATTGGCTTCGATCGAAGTTACTGGGATTTCTCCTACAACAACTACAACTATTCCTACGTCAGCCAGGCCACTGATAAGTATGGCTACTCGACATTCTTCTTCGATCGTCTCGGCATCGGCATGTCCACCCGCGGCGAACCTGTCAACGAGATCCAGGTAAACCTCGAGATTGCCGCTCTCCAGGCCTTGACCACCATAATACGAAATGGCTCACTGCCAGGATGCAGCTACAAGCCCAAGAAGACAGTCCACGTCGGACACTCATTCGGTTCCATCCAGAGCTACTCCTTAACTGTCCTCGCGCCACACCTCTCGGATGGTCTTGTCTTGACTGGATTTTCCCAGAACACAAGCTTCCCGCCTTACTTTGAATTGGGAGGCAACTTCATCTCATCAAAGAATGTTCCTTCACTCGCGAGCTATCCAGTTGGTTATCTGGCCGCGGGTGACGCCAGCAGTGTCCAGACCAATTTCTTCTCGCCAAATGACTTCGACCCAGCTGTACTTGCTGTTTCAACCTCAACCGGCCAGCCAGTTACACCAGGAGAAATCATTACCTTAGGCGGTCTCACGAGTATGAAGAGTAACTTCACTGGTCCGGTCCTCATCATCACTGGTGGTGCGTAATGACAATACCTTCCTTCGAGCATCGAAACTGACTTTTGTTATTAGAACGCGACGTTCCCTTTTGCGGAGGTGACTGCATCATCACGGGTAACCCAGCTCTGCCAAACCTCCTCGCCCAGAGCAAGCCATACCTCCCCAACGTCAAGAACTTCACCGGCTTCATCGTTCCAGGCGCAGGTCACGGTCTCAACTTGCAGTATTCACACAGGCTGGTCTACAGTACCATCTTGAATTACCTCCAGGCCCAGGGTTTGTCGGCGTCGGTCTAGATGGCGGTTCTAGGTAATTATAATGTATTAATATTCATGTTTGGTTTATAGATGTACGCCTGGATATAATGATGGAGAAGATGATGATAATGTGTTCGTATATGAGTTTCCATCCTAAGAGGATCGTCTGCCTCTTTGTCGCGAAGTATGAACCAATGGTTGCTTGGTCATGACATGAAAAGTTGGACCAATTATCGTGGCGTTGTGACAGGTGGCGTCGTACGAAGTTCCAATATGCTTCCTTCTCTTTCGTGCAAGAAAAGATGACCACTAGACAAGGGAAGATTGCGTGCTGCTTGTCCTGCGCAGGAATCATCACGACGTTTGTGACTTACGTTGGTCAATCATCCCGAACCAATGTTGTGCAGGAGGGACTGCTCATGGGCCAATGATCTACCAACTCGAAGCCTGTAACCATCGATACCATTCATATATGCCATGCTAAAGGCTGGACATACCCATAGGATCGTCTGGTAATGCGGTAAGCAAAGAGACTTCATGTATTGGGAGTTGTTTTTCGCAAACTCGAAGAGCGCAAGTCACGACATGATGTTCGTTGGTGGTGTCTTCAAGTTCTCAGTCCTGTCGTGGTCCGCGGACCATGCCCGGCTCGGACATGCATCGCTAGTGCCTGTGGCCCACAAGGATCAGCCAAATAGAACCATTGGCACCTTCCTCTCAGCGAACCAAGCGTTGCTATCGATCGAGTCCTCAGCTCGGGCTCGGGTCAGACTTGCTGAACATTCCCATATTCTTTCTCTTTGGAGAATTGGAGAAGCGGAGTCGAGTCCTCCTTTTATATCCGAGTCTCGCTATGTCGAAGAAAGCAGGTGGCGTATGCATTGTCTAATCTCCAATGTCCAGGGTAAAAACTAACCGGTCTCAGAACAAAAGCGTCCCCTCAGCTGAGCAAGTCCGAGATAATCAGCGGAGGTCTCGAGCGCGCCATAAGGAGTTTGTCGACGATTTAAAGAGAAGGATCCAGGAGTACGAGAGGAACGGCGTAGAAGTCACCAAAGAGATTCAGCAGACGGCGAGACGGGTACACGAAGACAATTTGAAGCTCCGCCAGCTGCTTGCTCAGAAGGGCGTTTCCGATGCAGAGACAAACAGCTTTCTGTCTGGATCCGACCCTCCCGCCAATCCTCTACCACCGCCAAAATCAGTTGCTTCTCCCATTCAAACCCCAACTCCTCCGGTGGACACACATTTCCTCTCACGAACACTGCCTCCGCCTATACATCGACACTCCGAGCCGGAGCTCAAACTTCCTCCCATGAGGACTCTAGAAGATAATGCACAATTGGAACGTCTGCATGTGGATCCGGCACTAGCAGGCCCGAGAATGCTTTTCAACGATATGAGAAGGGCTGGAAGTATTTCTGAAATGGAGTGTGAATCGCAAGATTCGGAACCCCACATCCGTCCAATATCACGATGTCCACCGTCTGAGGCATCATCTTGTCGCCCGATATCGACGCAGGAGATGAGCGAGACTATACGTTCACCACACGAGACTTCTTGCGAGGATGCCGCAAGCATCATTGCTGGTATGCGCGGACACGCCGACAGGGAACAAGTCCGGGAAGAACTAGGCTGCGGTGGAAGGAGGAACTGCGCGGTCAAAAACATGACATTGTTCCAGCTCATGGATCAGTCTTCGTGAAAAATCTTGAAAGCTGCAGTTCCAGATCGCAAGAGGACAAGAATTTAGCTATGAAGAAGACTCGACTTGGCCAGCGAAGCGACACAAACAGATACCAAAGTCGGTTGAAAGTAAAGCAACATGACTTTTTCCACCGACAAGCAGGTCATACCTTGACGTTACACATACACGACGAGACGAGACGCGGGAATGACGGGAGGATAATCGATGAAGATTTGGCATGTCGCTTGTACGCTAGCGTTGTGAGCGCTGCAGCGTTGACGATTGGGGGAGATTGGATCGCCACTTCCTGGCCATCACGGTTTCGGCCATCGAATTGAGACCGGATGGCTACGGCCTTGGCACCAGTAACGGCGAGGCAGAGATTGGATCCGCGGAGGAACTGAACATACGATCAGCAGTGTCCATAGAGAAAGTAATACAGTTTGAGATTGTGAGATACTTGGACTGTCAAAAGGCATTCGTTTTGAGAAATCGCGACTCTCATCACCGTTCACATGGATCAAGAATATCTTCATCTGTAGCATACCCCTTGGTGAGGATTAGTATGTTTTTGTAGCCCTGATACACGTCTTCCTGAAGTATGTAGCCATGGATGGAGAAGATGCTGGCATTTGGAGCCCTTAGATCTGAATAAGAGGATATGAAGAATGACAGACTGAGAAAGAAGAAATGATCTGTTCAAGTACAAGACATAGACTTTTGTTGCGAAGCATATCAATAGACCCAACCTCTTATAAACTCCACACAGTTGATTCGCCTTGACATGCGCCCTTCATGGTGGATGCTAGATGAGAGTGAAACTCCTAAGCCGCAATTCCTAGAACCCAAATGATGGGATTGTGGAAGATTGCGCCATGTCCCCCGCGCGTAGGGGGGAAGAGATTTCAAAGTGCCCCTCCATCCAGTTGGAAAAGGGTACGATGGCACAAGCTAGAAAGACGGGATGATTCGTTGCGGGGCACGGGAGGCAAGGACTACCAGAGTAGACGTCAGGGCTTGCACCTTGTGAGCGCCTGAGAGCCTGAGAGAGCCTGAGAGCCTACAGGGAGCAGAGTGACTTGAAAAGTTTTGCGGTCGTTTTTGTGGAGATGTCTGATCTGAAAAAAAAGCTCGGATAGTGAGGGGGGTTAGATTGGGGCGTGTGTTGTTTACGCGTATGGATGTGTATCAGGTTGGTGTGTATTGGTGTGTATTGGTGTGTATTGGTGTGTATTGGTGTGTATTGGTGTGTATTGGTGTGTATTGGTGTGTAGGTATTGATAGCGATAACTACTCGAAAGGGATGAATGTCGGAAGAGATGGAACGAGATTAAGAATTGAAGTCTTGATCACGCAGATAATGGAAATGTAAATCTGTCCACGGGTTGTCGACTCGATGACAAAGAAGAGATTGTAATTTACCAGTCTCCGGATCAGGTATAGTTGAAATATCTTACGCTGACTATTGCGAGATTCTTCGTGGGGATGCAAGCAATCAAGCCATCCACTTTCTAGGTGATCCGTGATCCAGGGCAGAAACTTCTGCTTCCACTTACACCCATCCGATCCGGCCAAATCCACCTCTTGCACAAACACAAATCCTCATCAACACCTCCTTCTCGCCCATACTGGGTCTGACCTTTCCACACGTCCATATGCGTGTTGCTCCCAGCGTCTTCACTTCTCAGGTACGTTTGATTCTGTGACTTCATTCTGTGAATCACCACCTTATCGCCCACCGCTTCAATGTATCAATTCCCCCAGGCGATGGCCGCGAAAGATGCTTCAAAGTCTCAATCGTTGTCTCTCACTTCCTCATAGCTGGTCTCCATGTTTTGCAATCAGTCCATTTTGCTAATCCGTCTCTTCTTAGGATTATCTTTCTGGTAGGCCTCCACCTCGTCATTCTCCCCGATCCCACACTGACCGTCATTTTAGACCACATCTGGAAAGCCTCTGTAAACTAAACAAGAGCCCCAATAGAAACATACATCCGACATGTTCAAGACACTCTTCACCAAAACCAATGGCTTCGGCCAGACCGGCAGGATTGCAGCACAACGCCGTTTCTTGGCCACCGTCCAAACAAACGCACCCCGCCGAGCGCCTGAGAATAGGCCACGATCTACGCCGGTGACCTACGACCGAGCAACTTTCACCATCAAGGTAAGACGCGTAGACACGAGATCTATGTAAAGACTAATGGCGGTAGGATGGAAAAACATACACGGGAAAATCTTTCGGCGCCAACAGGAACATCTCCGGCGAGGCCGTCTTCACAACCTCCCTGGTTGGATACCCAGAGTCCATGACCGATCCTTCATACCGTGGACAGATTCTTGTCTTCACACAGCCATTGATTGGCAACTATGGAGTGCCCTCCGCCGCTCGTGACGAGCACGGTTTGCTTCGATACTTCGAATCTGCCAACATCCAGGCTTCGGGTATTGTGGTTGCAGACTACGCAGCCAAGCACAGTCATTGGACCGCCGTCGAGAGTCTGTCTGAGTGGTGCGTCCGAGAGGGCGTGCCAGCCATCAGTGGTGTTGACACCAGGGACATTGTCACATTCCTTCGAGAGCAGGGTTCTTCTTTGGGCCGTATCACTATCGGCGAGGAGTATGATGCCGACGAGGACGAGGCATACGTTGATCCAGAAGCCATTAACTTGGTCAAGCGAGTCTCTACCAAGGCCCCATTCCACGTCAGCTCCAACGTTGGTAATCTCCACGTTGCTTTGATCGACTGCGGTGTCAAGGAGAATATCCTTCGCAGTCTTGTCAGCCGTGGCGCTTCCGTTACTTGCTTCCCATACGATTACCCAATTCATAAAGTTGCACACCACTTCGATGGTGTCTTCCTTTCCAACGGTCCGGGTGACCCAACTCATTGCCAGGAGACTGTTTACAATCTGCGTAAGCTTATGGAGTCGAGTCAAATTCCAATCATGGGAATTTGCATGGGTCACCAATTGCTTGCTCTCGCTGCTGGTGCCCGCACTATCAAGCTCAAGTACGGAAACCGTGCCCACAACATCCCAGCCCTCGACTTGACCACTGGCAAGTGCCACATCACCTCGCAAAACCACGGATACGCAGTTGACACTACAACTCTGCCTCCCGACTGGAAGGAGTACTTCGTCAATCTCAACGACTCTAGCAACGAGGGCATGATTCACAAGTCCCGACCTATCTTCTCCGCACAATTCCATCCAGAAGCGAAGGGTGGTCCACTTGACTCTGCATTCCTCTTCGATTCATACATCGACAACGTTGCAAAGTACAAGAAGACACAGGCAATTTTCTCCGAGCAGGACAACAAGCCTTCGCCACTGTTGGTTGACCTTTTGGCCAAGGATCGTGTTGGCGTACACCCAGGTTTGCCAGACTTTCAAGGGTATGGCACTGGGATGATAACTCCAACACCTGTTGCCTCAGCGGCTTAGAGCTTCAGAATGTCTGGAACTGTACAATCTAGCGTTATTTTCGGAGTTGAGAAATGGGCTTTAAAAGCTTATGACGATTTTGTTTTTGGATGGGTCAAACTGCAGCCGCTGGAGGACTGAAGCAAGGATGGCGTTTGGGTATTTGTCGAATAGCAATTGGTTGAGCGAATAGACAGACAAAACATGTCATTTATGCCAAACAATGACGGATGGGGTTTCTGTCTTGTGATTCCATTGTACAGTGATTGTGAATTGAAGAAGGTGAACAATGACGAGTAACTGCGGCAATGGTGCTTTGTTTGGCTTGCCCTGCCGTTGACAGCGGGCATAAGGCGTCAATAAACCTCTCGGAAAGAGGTGTTTCGTCAGCTCTGAGTGCATCTCATCAACTCACTCTGAAACAAAAGACGAGCTAGACTGCTCGCAGAAAAATTAGATTTCAAGATCCACGGACCACGACTGAGGCTGTGTTGGAGCCTCCTCAGCCCCAAAAACCCTTGATTTCACGCTATACTCCCTCAATGCTCATCTTACGCCCGCTCTCCATCAGCCTAGATGACCTTGACGAGGCAAAAATAGAGAACAGCTTTCTTCTGCCACACCTCATTGCCCATGCGCGTCTTAAAGACATACCAACGATCACCACTACACGATATATTCTTCACCCAAGACTCTTGGCCCTTGCTTGAGCGCGAGCGCAACGCGAACAGACCAGGGACGACTTGACGATGCCTTGGCCGACATGCAACAATACTCTCATTCACCTTGGTGACGAAGCTGGTAGGGAAGGAATTGGCTGGCTCCGAGCGCATTGCTAACAATTCTCCAGTCAAGACCGAAACGCCAGTCTGGACTGCCTTTGGAAGAGGATGGACATTCCACCACTTTGGCCTCACCATAGTCGCCGTATTCTCCACCATCGCAACATTAATCGCCGGCTTCCTCATGCTCCAGCATGCTCGCCATTACTCGAAACCATGGGAACAGAAACACATAATCCGAATCCTATTTATGATCCCCGTATACGCCATCGTCTCCTTGATCTCATACGTCTTCTATAAACATGCGATATACTGGGAGGTGTTGCGGGATTGTTACGAGGCATTCGCCATTGCGAGTTTCTTTACGCTGATGTGCCATTACCTGGAACCGACATTGACGGAGCAGAAGAACTTTTTTCGGAAGGTCACGCCGAGGAATTGGGTTTGGCCTATACCTTGGTTCCAGAAGTGTTCCGGAGGAAACTACAAGGGTGCATTCAGGATACCGAGGAGTGGATTGACGTGGTTCAACGTAAGCTGAGCATCTCCGATCCAATGTCGACGTCGATTAATTTTCTGGCAATCTGGACATTAAAGTTTGCCAGAAGTTTATGATCCCGCGCAATACGAATCTCAAAAGTAAGTTTCAGCTGACGGCTCCAGATCATCTACGTCGGTGTCTACCAATACTGCTTCATCCGCGTCGTTTTCACCTTCGTCGCCATGTTAACCCAGCTCTCCGGCCGTTACTGTCAATCCTCTCTGAGCCCAGCGTTCGCTCACGTCTGGGTAATGTGCTTTGAGGCGGCATCTGTCACAGTGGCCATGTATTGCTTGATTCAATTTTACCTTCAACTTAAGACGGATCTAGCCGAGCATAGACCCTTCCTAAAGGTGCTCTGCATCAAACTCGTCATTTTCTTTTCCTTTTGGCAAAGTGTACGTATTCCCATTTCCCCTGGAAAATCATTGCTCTCCTTTGGATGATCCTAAACTCGTTTACGATACCAATTTCGACTTGAGAGACTGTATGCCAAAGACTGACATTCTTGTCCTTCAGCTCGTAATATCCTTCCTCTCGTCGTCTTCCGTACCCGGCGGTGCTGTTCTCAAAGCTTCCGATAAGATCGCCGAACCAGACATCCAGGTTGGCCTTCCTTCAGCCCTTTTGGCGGTTGAAATGTCCATCTTCGCCGTTGTCCACATCTTCGCCTTTTCGTACAAGCCATACAATCTTCGCAACGACCCCGGGGCGAAATATCAAGGCGGTTTCATGGGATGGAAAGCCATTTTGGAGGCCTTTAACCTCTGGGACATTGTCAAGGCTTCTGCAAGAGGATTCAGGTGGCTCTTTGTAGGAGCCCGTAAGAGAGAACAGGACATCAGTTACGCACATCATCGGGCGGGTTCCGAACCGGTCAAACTCGAGCAGATACAGACAGGGTACCAGGAAACAGGTGTCACCGGTGGAGGTAGACCTGGAAGATCCGATAGCTTTGGAAAAGAGACTGGAAGAGCTTCACTGCCGCCAAGAAGGGGAACGAACGAAAGCGACGACCGCGCAGCACTGCTCTCAAATACACAAAATGTGCCAAGGATCAACCTACAGCAGCCCAGCCCGTATGGCGATGACCAAGGCTCTGGTCGTTATAGAGAAGAGCCTGGACAGTATCAAGATGGAAGAGGCAACTGGCCGGAAGGAAATGGTCCACCAGGCTCTAGACCCTATGATACCCGGCGATGAAATGTGTCGGGCAATGTCATGATGCGATGTAGTGTTACGATTTGGTTGGTTGATTGGGCATCTTTGGCGTGTTTTGCCTGTTAAACTGTACTGGTCTTGGGAGTATTTCCGTCATGGGTGGCGTTATGAGGCTGCTGAGTACGCAGGACCTATTCGTTTTGGAGCGGCATTCTTCCTCTGTGCTTGCATGGGAGGGCCGTGTTTGTTCATACATAATTTTGGAGTTGTCCAGGAAGGAGAAGCACAGCTGGTTTGGATTGACAGATACCCATGAATTGACCTATTTTTGCATCGAAATTGGTTTGTTTCCAATCGTCTTCTCCCTAGATGCAGCGCTTCTTCGATCTGACGGTGCTCGACTTTACATATGTATTGTGGTGTTGACTGACGGTCCAAGAAGGAAGCTCTATGCTACTCCTTCGATCTAACCGTCCTAGTTACAATCCCAGCTCACTAGGTAGCTCGGTGAATTTCGACGCGGCACAGGCGCATCAAGCACAGTCCCGTCCTGGCCTCGACCCGCCCAGATTCTTCTCTCCTGTCGGATATCGTGCACCTCTTTGGACTCCTCTCGGACGCCAAGGTGAACGGTCCTCGTCCGATAAGCCACGTCCAAACTTAATGCATGCCATGAGTATGGAGTATGGAGGAGCATCCCTCCATGCCGTGTGGTGGTGGCGCTGGAGTCCAGGCCAAGGGACAGTTTACCAGGCTGCCTGCGTCCCCGCGAAGAACCTTTTCAACGTTGGTGTCGCGTTTTGGTCGACGCTGGGCTCGAAGCTGGATTTTTGTCAGCCCTTGGTCTGTTCCGGGACATCTGGGATTGACACCATGTTCGTGCCGCTGCATTGGCATTGCTCTAGGCCGGTCTGCTCTGCATGGAGGCCTGTGGTCTTTGTCGTATAAGATCTGCGCTTGGGTCTCTATTTTTGCTGCCCAGGTGCGCTGGAGATCTGTCTTTCATGCACTTGGACTGAGACAACTTTCCCTCAGCTCGATTGCTTCTTAACTATATTCTGATGATCATGTCGGGCATCGAGAAGGAGATTCATCCTTCGACGGACCAGCGCTTTTCTGGTGGCTTTGCTAATGGGAAGGAAGTCGCTGTTCATGAGGAAACGGCTCATGAGGCTGCTGTGAGGGGTGTTGGCGCGACTGATAAGCATGTTTCCTGTAATTCTCGCAACAAGTGAACCTTTACTGACCCTTCTCGTTAGATACGGCAATGCGCTCGTTCACTTCGACCCTGCTGCTGAAAGCAGACTGCGGTTGAAGATAGACTTGTACATTGTTCCAACCGTCTCCCTCCTCTACCTATTCTGCTTCATCGATCGTGCAAACATCGGAAACGCCAAATTGGCTGGCTTCGAAAAGGATCTCGGTCTCAAAAACTACGATTACAATGCTGTTCTGAGCGTCTTCTACATTTCATACATCATCTTCGAAATTCCGTCGAACATGCTGTGCAAGATCATCGGACCTGCTTATTACATTCCTGCCATCTCCTTGGGATTTGGGATCATGTCTTTCGTTACCGCTTTCGTTCATAACTTCGGTCAGGCGGCTGCGGTCCGGTTTCTTCTAGGTCAGTCTATTGTATATGTGTCTTGAGTTGCTCCGTTGGCTAAGTCCGTTTAGGAATCTTTGAGGCTGGTATGCTTCCCGGCATCGCATACTACATGTCAAGATGGTATCGAAGAAGCGAGCTTGCATTTCGCCTGGCTCTTTATATCGTCTGTGCTCCTCTAGCAGGCGCTTTTGGTGGTTTATTAGCCAGCGGTATTCTCAAACTCAGCCATTTTGGTGGTTTGAAACAATGGAGGATGATATTCGTAGGTTCTAGGTTTAGGTCGTAATCAAGGAAAGGAACACTAATACCAAGTGCAGGCTATTGAAGGCATCATCACTATGGGAATTTCCTTGATCGCTTTCATCACCTTGACAGATCGCCCTGCCACCGCGAAATGGCTCACGCAAGAAGAGAAAGATCATGCCATCGCACGCATCAAGTCAGAACGTATAGGAGCGACGGAAGTTCTAGATAATCTCGACACGCCCAAGCTTCTCAAAGGCATCTTCAGCCCTGTCACAATGGCTACAGCCTTCATCTTTTTTCTGGACAACGTCACCGTCCAAGGTCTTGCGTTCTTCCTGCCAACAATCGTCAAGACAATTTATCCCAAAAAGTCAACCGTTTTTTTGCAATTGCGCACCGTACCTCCTTATATCGTAAGTCCATCATCCCCAATTCATGAATGCCATGGCTAAAATGAGAAGGTCGGAGCATTCTTCACGCTTGCTATTCCATTTGCCGCCTGGAAAACCGATAGGAGAATGGTCTATCTTATTGGCTCAGCTCCACTCATGATGATTGGCTACATCATGTTCCTCGCCTCTGAAACACCTTCAGTCCGCTACGGCGCAACTTTTCTCATCACCTCCGGCGCCTTTTCCTTTGGCGCCCTCTGTAACGCTCAAGCGTAAGTATTCCCCCAAACATCATACTTAAAATATAATAGGCTAATCAAGCCCCTAGATCTGCCAACGTCGTATCTGATACAGCCCGTTCCTCAGCCATCGGTTCAACAGTCATGTTCGGCAACATCGGCGGTCTAATCTCAACATGGGCTTTCTTACCCTTCGATGCGCCAAATTACCATATCGGCAATGGATTGAATCTTGCTACAAGCTCTTGTATTCTCCTGGTCAGTACACTATTGCTTTTCTGGATGATAAGAGATAATAAGAAGAGAGAGTTGAGAGACGTAGATGCGGAATTAGAGGGCAAGAGCTTGAAGCAGATTCAGGATTTGGACTGGAAACATCCTGGATGGAGGTGGAAGCCTTAGGCTTGAGATTTCGGGGGGGGGGGGTCTTGACTAGTAAGGAAGGGAACGAAAAGGCAGACATTCAGAACAGCAAAGTCTGACTTCTTTTTTTGGAGGGTCATTTGTGATGAATCAGGCACAATCTTCATGCTATATATTTCCATGATCGCTCCCACCGAACGAGCAGGGTCGATTTCTGTTGATTCTGTGATATGCTGCTAATGAACATAAGTACCAACCCAGCCCACCCCAGCCCTCCATGCCAACTCAGTCATCATGAATCACAATTGGAAAGGCAGGGTTTGAAGTGCTCTCGTCGATAGTGAGCATCTCGGAGAGAGGTCGTCCGTCGTCAAGACCACGTCCTCGTAATTTTCCAGTACTGTGCAGATGCCAGTGGAATCCTATCGAAATTCCCGCGAGCGTAGCGGCAGTATCGATACATGCTTGATAAGTTGTCTTTGCCTTGAGCGTGATGATGGTGCTGGATTTTTCGCATGGGCTGTGGGAGAAAAGTTTGTTTTGAGTTCCGGATTGGATAATAGAGCATCCATCTAGCTTGACTGCCGGGTCGTCTGGGGTGATGGAGCTGAGAAGAACGATTGATGCATCCCCGGTATTGATCCCCGAAGAACAGGCGTGGTTATCAATGTCAGCGGCACCCTTTACGCCTGAAAGCTGGGGTGGATTTTGACAACCCGCATCGGGGTTTTCAGTCCCAAGGGCTTTTGCCACGTTGACGCACTGGTCAGGTTTTTGGCAATCGTAGATTGCCGGTAAATCAAGAGGGTTTGCATGATTCGACCAACGGCATTTCATTGCCATTCTTTGATCGTCCACACAGTACGCGGAGATAGTGCGGAAGATGACCCGTCCGAATCCTGATCCCCCATCATTTAGCTTGCCGCATATGTTGTAGAGTTTGGCACTTGGGAATGTGTGACGTTTCGCGAAGGACCGAGTGGAGAGGGAAGCCAATGTTAAAAGAAGAGGCAAGGCGCTGTAAGCGATCATTTTGAGAGAGAGTCCTTGGGTGAGGAGAGCAATGAAGGTCGGGAGTAACTGGATGTTGCTTGAAGACAGCGTAGAGGAGGATGTAGCCTGATTTAAACCCCCCTAAAATTGGCATTAGCATTACTTTAAAATTTCATAGTTAATCAAAATGTACGAAGCGCGATATATTATGGGTTTTCGGGTCAGCTCACAGGTTGTACAGTATAGTTTTTATAGTGAAAAGATCGACACTGCATACCCTTCGCCATCCGACTGTCCCTGGTGCTGGGTACATACCCTTTCCATGATAAGTGAACTCTAATAATAACTTGAATTTAAATGCACGCAACGATAGATAGATAGCGCTGCAGAAGTACTAATCCCGTATCCTACCAGCCAACAGCTATCTCACTCCCCACCTCCTCTTAGCTTGCCGTCCATTCTTCTCACCATCTCTTCGCCTTTGTTGAATATTTATCGAAGGAATCAATGACAAGGGGAAAGGCCAGGCAACGCTATCCGTATCAGTAAGGCTTCCAATATCAAAAGTGAGGTTGATTATCTGGATCCGATTCGACCGGAGTTTCTTGATAGGATGGATCCGCTGCTTGCGGAGGGGCATATTCAATATCAAGGTATGTATTAACGGGTTTTTTGGGACAGGGTTTGTCGGTTTTTATGCCTTAATTCATATACAGTACTAAATACAGTACTAAAGAGCTCAGTGGATGCGGTGTCCTGGCGAATAAGAAGAAAAGGAAAGGAGGGTTCGAGAGTGCTAGGACAAGAATGATACCTATCAATGTCGGCAAATTGGAAGGTTGGAACACGTGTTACATCGCGATAGATACTTATACTTAATCGTACGACCAGCTGACCACTTTCTTCCGAACCATCCAGTCGCCTAATCACTGATACAATTTCGCTAAGCACCAAAACTCCAAGCCCACCTGCACCACGTCTCCAGAAGCGAATACCCAATACCACCAGGCCCAAAACCAACAGTTGGTTCCACAACCGTGGAAGAAATTCCTTTATCAGCCTACGCCAGACGCTGTTGTTTCTGGCGTCATGTCTGAACCCGGTTCAGGGAATGTTTGTGGACATGCAAACAGCAAAGGTGGGAATGTTTGATATGGGCAAAACGAAGCCACTCCACAGCTCGACCTCAAACTGGTTGTAAGTCGAATGTTCCGGAAGAGGCTGGAGGAATGATGAGGAGGAATGATGAGGAGGAATGATGAGGAGGAATGATGAGGAGGAATGATGAGGGGGAATGATGAGGAGGAATGATGAGGAGGAATGATGAGGAGGAATGATGAGGAGGAATGACGCTGGTAGGGAGACATCAGGCTGAATTCTTATGAAGGTGGCAAGCCGTGCGGAAGCCTGAAGGCTGGATATACACGGGCTGTCATTTGTGTACGAGTAGACTTGTCTGGCTTAATCGAGCCACAACTGGAATTGTTATTTTGTTCCTTTTATTTATACCCTTTTTTGTGAGGTTCATGCATACATACCCATCGCTGTGTTGTTGTGTTGTTTTGTTGCTTCGTTGTTCCGTTGTTTCGTTGTTTTCGGCGAGGCTCCAATGAAGTCATAGCTAGAAGATTCCATCCACTACGATACTAGTACGTCCGAGCTCCCAGAACCTCTGGAAGATTCCATTGATAAAAATCCAGGCAGATAAAAAGACAAACCACCACGCCGCCCCTCCGTATCATTTTCAACTACAACAACTACCTTCTCACCACACTGAGCACCTCATTCAGCTCCACGAAATAATACCACATCTCCCACCTACTGTCCATACCCTCTCACACTTACACATACACACCCCGCACAACCACACACCATGTCTTCCGGTCCAGCTATCGGCATCGACCTGGGTACCACGTATTCCTGCGTGGGTATCTTCAGAGATGACCGTATCGAAATCATTGCCAACGACCAGGGCAATCGCACAACACCATCGTTCGTTGCCTTCACAGACACGGAACGTCTCATCGGTGACTCTGCGAAGAATCAGGTCGCCATGAATCCCGTCAACACAGTCTTCGACGCAAAGCGCCTCATCGGCCGCAAGTTCGCCGATGCTGAGGTTCAGGCTGATATGAAGCACTTCCCCTTCAGGGTCGTCAACAAGCTCGAGAAACCCGTCATCCAGGTTGAGTTCAAGGGCGAAACCAAGACCTTCACACCAGAAGAGATCTCCTCCATGATCCTGACCAAGATGCGAGAAACCGCCGAATCATATCTCGGAGGTACCGTCAACAATGCCGTCGTCACAGTTCCAGCCTACTTCAACGACTCGCAGCGACAAGCCACAAAGGACGCCGGTCTAATTGCTGGCCTCAACGTTCTCCGCATCATCAACGAACCTACAGCCGCCGCTATTGCCTATGGTCTCGACAAGAAGGCCACTGGTGAGCGCAACGTTCTCATTTTCGATCTCGGTGGAGGAACCTTCGATGTGTCTCTCTTGACCATTGAAGAGGGTATCTTCGAGGTCAAGTCTACTGCCGGTGATACTCACTTGGGTGGTGAAGATTTCGACAACCGTCTCGTAAACCACTTCGTGAATGAATTCAAGCGCAAGGTAACTATTCCCCTCCTTTCTTCATCAATCAAACAGATGGCTAACTCTTTCACAGCACAAGAAGGACCTCACCTCCAACGCTCGTGCCCTCCGTCGTCTCCGAACTGCTTGCGAGCGGGCCAAGCGCACACTTTCCAGCTCTGCCCAGACCTCCATTGAGATTGACTCTCTGTACGAGGGCATCGATTTCTATACCTCCATCACTCGTGCTCGTTTCGAGGAGTTGTGCCAGGATCTCTTCCGCTCCACCATGGAGCCAGTTGAGCGCGTTCTTCGCGACGCCAAGATCGACAAGTCCTCAGTCCACGAGATCGTTCTCGTCGGTGGTTCCACTCGTATTCCCAAGATTCAAAAGCTCGTCTCCGATTTCTTCAATGGCAAGGAGCCAAACAAGTCCATCAACCCTGACGAGGCGGTTGCATACGGTGCCGCCGTCCAGGCTGCCATTCTCTCAGGTGATACTTCCAGCAAGTCCACCAATGAGATCCTGCTCCTCGATGTCGCCCCGTTGTCCATGGGTATCGAGACCGCCGGTGGTGTCATGACTGCACTCATCAAGCGCAACACCACCATTCCTACCAAGAAGTCCGAGGTGTTCTCTACATTCTCAGACAACCAACCAGGTGTTCTAATCCAGGTATACGAAGGAGAACGTGCAAGGACAAAAGACAAGTTAAGTTTCCCGCTTCTGTTCCCTGTTTTTCATGTTCCTAGAGCGCGCAGCCAATGCTAACCATTTTTTGCAGTAACTTGCTCGGAAAATTTGAGCTCACTGGAATCCCACCAGCGCCTCGTGGTGTCCCCCAAATTGAGGTTACGTTCGATATTGATGCCAACGGTATCATGAACGTATCGGCCGTTGAGAAGGGTACCGGCATGTCCAACAAGATTGTCATCACCAACGACAAGGGCCGTCTGTCCAAGGAGGACATTGAGCGCATGTTGGCTGAGGCCGAGAAGTACAAGGCTGAAGACGAGTTGGAGTCTGCTCGTATCAGCGCCAAGAACGCTCTCGAGTCATATGCTTACTCACTCCGAAACACGCTTTCCGACGGCAAGGTCGATGAGAAGCTTGACGCTTCCGACAAGGAATCTCTCAAGGCTGAAATTGACAAGACAGTTGCCTGGTTGGATGACAACCAGACCGCGACCAAGGAGGAGTATGAGGCTCAGCAAAAGGAGCTCGAAGGTGTCGCCAACCCAATCATGATGAAATTCTACGGAGCCGGTGGTGGTGAGACATACCCAAACTCCACGTTTACCAATACAAATGCTAACACTTTATCAGAAGGCGGAATGCCAGGCGGAATGCCAGGTGGACCAGGCGGCTTCCCTGGCGGTGCCCCAGGCGGTGCTGCCGGAGGTGCTGGCCACGACGATGGTCCAACTGTCGAGGAGGTTGACTAAACGTCTAGCCTTTCTTGCATCGATACCATGGTGCTTTGAGCATGGTTCATTTTCCTTCCACACATTGCGATAGACATTGGCTTTGCTGGGTGGCTAGTTTCGGAGTTCAGGGAATTGTTACCGTACTAAAAGGTCGGTATTTGCATGGGATGTGTTTATGATCCCCTTTACAGTTAATGGCCGAACATTGAATGGCATGAATGATTGGACGAGGGTTGATGAAAAAGTTTTTCAATAGATTCACGACTGTTAGCTGTAGGATCTTCGTTAGCACATGTGGTGAAGAATCGATGTACAAGTACCTCGAGAACAATCAACTTGTCCCTATATCCTAATCGCGTGTCCACAATAAGTTGAGTAATTGTGTGTTCCTCGCATCCAGGAATTGCCAGTTGTTTTTTTGACTTACAGGCTGTTAGCTTGAGATCGATATCGATCGTTAGTTGAAAGTATTAACTGGTAATTCGAGTGTCTCCGAGGTGCACTGGATTGAAAACATCGAGTTGGTCACCATTGCATGTACCTAGGGTGGTGGCGCAGTGATGGTGGCGATGCCATCTTCGAATGAACATTTCCCAAACTCAACCCATTTCATTTTCCTGCTACCCATTTCGGATCTCAAATGGCATCGCCGGCGAGGCCCTCGGACCCAGCGACAACAACCTACATTGTTGTCACCGGCGCAAACAGGTACATAGGATCTCGCCGTCTGCGCGATATGTATCAGGATAGCTAGCTAATAACAAACCACAGCGGTCTCGGCTTCGCAATCTGCTGCCGTCTCATTGATGAATTCCTCCCAACTCGTCCTTCCACACATACCCTCCACCTCATTCCCACGACGCGCGGCCAATCCAAAGCAGACGACACCGAACTTCGATTACGAAAACATGTGGCGAAATACGCAAGGAACGAATCCTCTGGTTCGCCGAGGGTGGCACTGGATATTCTGGAAAGAGAGATTGGGAAGCGAATTGTTGTTACGCCTGAACTAGTCGATTTGAATTCCATACTTAGTGTGCAGAGGGCTGGCAAGAGGATCAAGAGTATATATGAGAGGATTGATGTATTGGTTTGTAATGCTGGAATAGGGGGGTGGCTTGGTGTTGATTTTTGGGGAGCTGCGAAGCAGTTTTTCACCGAGGGGCTGAATTTTTTGATGGAGCCCAAGTATAAGATTGGGGCTGTTGGGTGGGTTACTAAGAAGCAAATTCCATCTTTGGCCGAGGGTGGGAAAGAAGAAGAGGAGCCGAAGCTGGCAGAGGTGTTTTGTGCCAATTTGTTTGGACATTATCTTCTCAGTCATTATCTCATGCCGGTCTTGAGCAAAGCAAGAGGTGAAGAATCTGGGAGGGTGATTTGGGTCAGTACACTGGAGGCGTATAAGAGAACATTTAGCATGGAGGATTTCCAGGGATTGGGGACGAATATTGCGTATGAGTCTAGCAAGAGGTTGACGGATTTACTTGTTCTTTCTGCGGATCTACCCTCGACTTCTCCCTACACAAAACCGTTCTTCTCGACATCTTCCAAACCACCCTCTCCAGGCCTTTCGGCAAGCTGGGAGGATCTTACTCCTCGGAAAGCCTCGCTACGCTCCTCAAGTAGAACCCGTACTGCCACACCTCCGCCTTCACAATTGCAACGGTCACAATCTTCGCAGTCAGAGGTAGGAATGGTGAGGCCGAAAATGTACCTTTCGCACCCAGGAATGTGTGTGACTGGGATCATGCCTATTCACTGGATTCTTATTTACCTCTGGACGGGCGTCTTCTACATTTCTCGTTTCTGTGGCAATCCATGGCATACCACCACTGCCTACCCAGCTGCTACCAGTATGACGTGGCTTGCTCTGGCTGACCAGGATACGCTGAACGAGATAGAGGCTTCGCCTGACACGACCGCGGATAAAGAGACCGGTGTAGGACAATCCAAAAAGATCAGTACGGAGGGTAAGACGAGGCGAGCGGTGAAGTGGGGGAGTGCAGTCAACTGGATTGGCAATGAAAGGGTTAAGAAGACGGAGGTCGAGGGTTGGTGTGATGGTAATGGTGTTGCTATTAGGGACGAGGAGGAAAAAAGTGACTTCGAGGAGAATGCGAGGGAGTGTTGGAAGAGGATGGAGGACTTGAGGATTCAGTGGGAAGAGAGGCTGAAGAAGGCGGGATATGATGAGTTGACTTGATTGAGCTGACATGAGTCGGATGTGTAGCTATTTGAAATCTAGGGGTATACACTTCTTCTTCTTCTTCTTCAAGTCTGGGCTGGATTGAAGTAGCCTGTCTATATCTACCGGTACCAAACTGCCTCCACATCCACGAGAACATGCACACTGACTAATAAGGTGTATCAAGACTATACTGAAAGTAGACAGCTATTCCTAGCCCTTCTATTCATCTCACCAAAAGCAACATTGAACTCCCCCTGTATGCAAGCACAATGCACAGTCGGGCACTAAATACAGCTAAAAGACGCCCTCGCTAGTAGCACACCACGAGCCCGGTCAAAGATCTGTCAGTACAACAACGAAAAGAGTGAGGCAAATCGAGCGAGAGCACCGAAGACGAACTCCAATACCAACTAATACCAAAACCATCTATCTATTTTTCCATCCATCCATCTATCCATCTATCCATCTATCCATCTATCCATCTATCCATCTATCCATCTATCCATCTATCCATCTATCCATCTATCCATCTATCCATCTATCCATCTATCCATCTATCCATCTATCCATCTATCCATCTATCCATCTATCCATCTATCCATCTATCCATCTATCCATCTATCCATCTATCCATCTATCCATCTATCCATCTATCCATCTATCCATCTATCCATCTATCCATCTATCCATCTATCCATCTATCCATCTATCCATCTATCCATCTATCCATCCATCTATCTATCCATCCATCTATCTATCCATCCATCTATCTATCCATCCATCTATCCATCTATCTATCCATCCATCTATCTATCCATCCATCTATCTATCCATCCATCTATCCATCTCACCAACAAACAAACCAGCAGTATAAACGTATACTCAACCCCTACAAGAAAACATTATCATTGATAAGCGTAACACTCTTCTATACAAGCTAAATATACTAGTAACCAATACTCTAGTTACAACGCCGATTTCTAAAGCCCGTAACCAGGTTTTTACAACGTTTTTAAGCCTCTCGTAACGTATATTCAATAAACGTAAGGTTATATCATATAATAACCTCACTACAATCTCGTTGTAATGTTATTATAATATTATACAAGGCTTTACGTAGATATAGCCCTGAAACTATCCTAAATGTTTATAGTTTGAGAATAAGAGGGGGGAAAGGGATCTACGGGATCTTACCTCCGTACGTATACCGAGAGAGAGGGGGGTTATAAGGTAGAGAAGATTCCCTCCTCTTTTTTCTTTTAAGTAAGAATCTCTCTTTCGGTAAGAATCTCTCTCTCTCGGTAAGAATCTCTCTCTCTCGGTAAGAATCTCTCTCTCTCGGTAAGAATCTCTCTCTTGGTAAGAATCTCTCTCTCTTAGTAAGAGGATCTCTCTTAGTAAGAATATCTCTCGGTAAGAAGAGCAAGAGTAAGAGTACAAGGGGGAAAAAAAGAGGAAGGGAGAGAGAGAGAGGGGGGGAAAAGGATATAGAAAAAGAGCTAGCCCAATATAGATAATAATACGATCTTATTACAAATTAAAACACCTCGAACCAAGTTATTTCAAGTAGCGACTTATAATCATATTCATAGCTTATAATCTCAGTCGTAATCTCGGTAATATTCTACACTAATAAAGGCCCTAGTAGAATATTATTGAAGCTAAGTAATTTTATATTACTTTTTTACCTTCTATATTCTAGGCCTGAGTCTAATCAGGATAATCCAACTACCAATTTTTTCTTTCTTATTCATCAAGGTAGACTCCGAGTCGACGTATCGTGTCACGTGTATACTAGCCATCAGTAGTAATCTACCATGAGAAACTATCCGACTTTGTCTAGTGTTGTGTTCTGGAGATGGAAAGATATGTTATAGATTGATTATCTGTTTGTGATGATTTCTAGTCCAAGGATAATGTGGATGATTACATGTTGTCGTTGATGGGTCGAGGGAAGTCCAGTAGCATTGGTAGCTGAATACAATCGTGTTGCTTACTTCAATAATGACAGTACGCAAGAAAACTGATTCGAAGAGTAATGGCTCAAACGGCAGTGACGATGGATGCTCGAAACACAAACTGAAGCAAAACAATGATGAATTGCTCCTTCACTATAAAATCATCCAAACGATCTCTTCAAATCGCCAGGAAGTGTACAACAAGTGGAGATAAAATGCGTACCCAAAAACAACATTCCCCAAACTCAAGCCATCAGCTTGTGGTATCTCTTTCCAATCCTGAGCATCCAAATCAAAAAAGTAAACTCCTCATAAGTAAATTCAAGAACCAAATATAGGCATGTACAATGACAAAAGAGCAAGTAAAGGTGTGAACCTCCCAAAACATAGTACTACTTTCATCAAAAAGAAGACGAGGCAGTAAAACGGGCAGCGAAGAACTTCAAGAAGGGAAAATGGAAATAGGTCATAAAACGCTTCAGCCTCTTCAGTAAGCGCCACGCCAATACAATGACAAGAACGCAGCCTTTCCCACCAGATAAAATAATGGCCGAGTCTCTTTGTACGATTTTTTCCAAGTTGGCCAACCTCTCCCCTGACTATCGAATTGAAGGTATGTATCGCGCTGCTTTGAAGCATTGAGCCAAGAACTGATAAACCAAAGAGGTTCACCTCAGAGTTGTTTTCCTCCTCTCCGGCTCCCGTGGCCTCCCAGAATTGAGACTAGCACTGAGCCTATACGAGAAAGCTTTCTTCATAAGCGCAGTCGGGTCCGATGGAGGAGTAGTAGTGACACCAGCACCAATCGAAGCACTATGCGTTGGTGATGGTAATCCAAGCGTGTCTGTCGGAGTCACAGAAGAGCTTCTCAGACGTGAGTGGGATGTAACTTCAGGTGTTGGCACAAGGAACATCTCGCCCAATCCATCGCCATGGAAAAGGATGTCTCTGTCTCGTAGACTGAGCGATGGCGGCCACTCTGGGTATTTTCGAGGCCAATTGTTATAATTGACCGGTGTTCGGGCTGGAATTATCGGAGGCTGTTGTTGCTGGATTGGCGCCAAGTTGCGGGCCTGGTGCGGTTTTTGGGACGGCGTGGCTGTTGGATCAGACAGGGCTGATGGAGAGCGTGATAGCTGAGGTTGGGACACTGGGGGGCTTAATACCTCCTCATTCGAAGACGGAGCACTTCCAATGGTCACAGAAGGTGGAGTGTTCGTATGTCGCAGCGGCGTAGATGCATGTACCCTCCGATTGGTTTCGCCCTGGGCGAATAGCGTACGTAGTTGGCGCGAGTCCGGTGCCCACGATCGTGTGTCCTGTCGACTAGACTCCATCGTCGTCATTGCTCTCTGCAGTGAAACCTTGGCTCTAGCCTGTGCGTCCGGCACTGGAGTCCTTCGGCGTAAAAGACGTTCGGGCGCTGGTGGCAGGCTGGGCGTGTCGATGAAGGACGAAAAAAGTGAGTCCTTCGAGGCAGCAGACCGAAGTCCTAGCTCCTTGTTGAACCGCGCCCCATTCGCTTGCGCCCTAACCATTTGTGCAGCCTTATTTGTCAACCGTGGAGTCTTCGGT
Organism: Venturia nashicola; assembly: GCA_004522665.1. Lineage (NCBI taxonomy): Eukaryota > Fungi > Ascomycota > Dothideomycetes > Venturiales > Venturiaceae > Venturia > Venturia nashicola. The sequence goes on from SNSD01000021.1 coordinate 240,439, forward strand.
GTGTTATTAGGCGAAGTGTCTGCGCTGAAATAGTCCGAGTCTGGAGGGGTTGGAAGCACACCCAAGTGAGCAGAATTCTCCGGCGGATTCGACGGTGCAACCTTCCTCACTGGCGTCCCCTCAGCATCCCCACTGAAATAATCTGATCCAGGTCTCGGCGATACATCTGGTCGCAAAGCCACTTTCTCCAATTTCTCCAATTTCTCCAATTTCTCGCATTTAATTTCCAACGTCTGGATGATGCCCGCTGCTTCTTCAATAGCCAGCTGCCTCAACTTGATTCCCTCGTCGCGCTCTTCCAACTCTTTTAACAATTCATCGTTCACTTCCGTGATCTCCTGATTCGAAGCACGCGTCCTCTCCAACTCTTCCTCGGCAGAAGCGATGCTCCTGCTCAGCAGTTCCACTGCGGTGTTGAGATCCTGAGCACTGCTTACTGCTTCTTCCAATTCGTCGTGCAGCTGGTTCATTCGCTCCTGTTGCATGGTGATTTTCAATTTGAGATCGAAATTGTCCTTTTCCAACTTGTCCAATTTGTTTCCTGTTTCTCTCTGTCCAAGATTCGCGTTCGGGGACAGTGATGACTTCATGGTACCAATGTCACTAGCCCTTCGTGCCTTCTGCGGTCTTCGTCCAGTGCTCGTGCGCAGACTGTTGCACTCCTCATCAGAAGAGGGCATCCATTCATCGTGCGCGCCCTTTTGTTGCGTAGTCCCTAGACTTGCCCTAGCTCTTCGCGGTGTCGTGGATTGCGATCGTGGTGGCAATCCCTTTTTCTCCCTCAATGCGTTGCGCAAAAAGTCGGATTGTGGTTGAATCTCGCCTGAAAATGTCCTTGGTCGTTGTGATGGTGTGGTACTCGGTCGCCGAGGCCGGAATGGCACTGAGCATCGAGAAGCAGGAGAAGTATACTGATCCGACATGACTGGACTGTTCAACTCAATTCGAGGTCAGTGTCTGGGAAAAATGTTGTCGTTTTGATTTCAATGATGGATATGGTCGCCAGGAGGTTCTATAGTACCGAGTGGATATAGTTGAGTCCTTGTTGAGGTGGTGTAAGTGAGGGGATTGTTGTAAACTGAAGCCCGTTGGACAAACTCACTCAGGACCTTGTAGGTCCCAAAACGCTGTTGGACGCAAATCCGAAGTTTTCCAAACACAGGTGTTGCCTCAGCAGGACAAAGATCATGGTGCGCAGTCAGAATAGCAAAGCCCAGTTGATTTGTGGGGTTCGGGCAAAACCATCCAGGTGGGTACAAGAAAAATGAGAGGGAGGTGTAGAGATAGTTTGCGGTGGGAATGGCCCAGGCAGGGGTAGAAGTATGCAGACCAGGTGGTGAGGGATGGGACGGGACGGGAGAGACAGAGAGAGACGGGTGTGACCGGATGAGCGGTCTCGAGTGCGATGGAGTGCCCGTCGTGATGGAGATGGCCGGTTGTCGTGCAATAGGTACAGAGTGGAAAGGACGCTGGCGAGAGTGTGTCTAGGTAGTAATTACTAACCCAGATAGCAGATAGTACCTATTAATGGCCATGGAACGCACGGTCAATACGCCGTCAAGCCTCTTCCCGCCCGTCCGAGGGACCGGAACCGCCTCCACGATATAATATTCTGCTCAATACTACGCAAGGTATACTAAAGCTGCTCAATACTGTACAAGGAAACCTAATGCTGCTCAATACTGTACAAGGAAACCTAATGCTGCTCAATACTACACAAGGTATACCAATGCTGCTCAATACTGTACAAGGAAACCTAATGGTGCTTAATACTACATAAGGTATACCAATGCTGCTTAATACTATATAAGGTAACCTAATGCTGCTTAATACTATATAAGATATACTAATGCTGCTCAATACTATATAAGATATACTAATGCTGCTTAATACTATATAAGATATACTAATGCCGCTCAATACTATATAAGGTATACTAATGCTGCTCAATACTACACAAGGTAACCTAATGCTGCTTAATACTACATAAGATATACTAATACTGCTCAATACTACACAAGATATACTAATGCCGCTCAATACTATATAAGGTAACCTAATGCTGCTCAATACTACACAAGGTATACTAATGCCGCTCAATACTACATAAGGTATACTAATGCTACTCAATACTATACAAGGTAACCTAATGCTGCTCAATACTACATAAGATATACTAATGCTGCTCAATACTATATAAGATATACTAATGCCGCTCAATACTACACAAGGTAACCTAATGCTGCTCAATACTATATAAGGTATACCAATGCTGCTCAATACTATATAAGGTATACTAATGCTGCTTAATACTACACAAGATATACTAATACTGCTCAATACTACATAAGATATACTAATGCCGCTTAATACTATATAAGGTAACCTAATACTGCTTAATACTATATAAGGTATACTAATGCTACTCAATACTATATAAGGTATACTAATACTGCTTAATACTATATAAGATATACTAATACTGCTCAATACTACACAAGATATACTAATGCCGCTTAATACTACACAAGGTAACCTAATGCTGCTCAATACTATACAAGGTGACAGTGACAGCGGAAACACCACCCGAGTCGCTCCCGTACCGTACCGTACCGGGGTTTCAGTCGGCAGCCAGCTGGTAATCGGAAGTTTGACATGTCCCCGGCGTTCCAATCATTTTTGAGCCTCAAAACTAACCAGTAGGTCCCAAGGTGGAGTTGAATACATGGTGTCGTTTGAACTTTACGCGAGAACACCCATATCGAGTACAAGAAATCGTCTGGCTTTTCCGCCTTGCTTGTTTCCCGAGACAACGTCCACGCCTTCAGCGCTGCCGGCACTGTGCGGACATCAGCTCGCCTATTCGCGAGCTTTGTAAAGACAGAGTCATCTCCCGAATTGCAGTCGTTTATTTCGCCATTTCAAATCATAGTCATACAATCCAAGCTAGAAACTTGGTGTGCCTCTCCATTCCTCGTTCAATATTTGTGAACATGGCACAGTGCTCGTCCATGGCACAGTGCTCGTCCGACACAATCACTGCGTCCTCCGATTGAATATCTCTGATATTTGTGCCAACCCCGTCCCGACGACGCCATTCTGCTCGTTGTCCGCTGTATCCTCTCCTTCTAATCTCCTTCGCAATGCCTCCACGTTGGCTTTCTTGTTCTTCTGTCCGACGACCCACGATGGCACACGCCACGATGTGGCGGGAAGCACTTCATTTCGGTATGCATATCCTACTGTCCAGCCCACGACGGCCGGGAGTATGGAACTCGGAAATTGCGACAACGCCAGCTGAACTGCAAGCACATAATATATGGTCTTGGACGTCAGCCCTACCGTACTGTTTCTCATAGCTGTAAATTGCGCCGCTGCGGATTGGGTGGTTGTAGGACTTGACGTGGCAGTGGAGAATGCAGGTGTACATTTTACCATCCCGACACTGTAACGATACGTGGAGGGAATTGCGGCGTGGTATTGCGCGAGGATTGCAAAGAGAATCGAGGTTGGACCTGCGGGGAGGTAATTGATGTTCCCAAAGGACAAAGGACGGAGCACGAGGGCGAGTAGGAGTGGTGGGAGGAAGATGGTATATGGCAGTATGACGAGGATGAAGGACTAAAATACATTCAATCAGTGTATTCATCACCACTAATCGGGGAGTGATATGACCTACAGCGAACTTTCTGCTCCCCCATAGCCGTTCCACGATGCGCAAATTGTAAAATGTCAGAGCGGCGAACAGGACCTCAGTGGAATTGGTATAGCATAGCTGTCCATTCTATTAGCACTGCTTAGGACATGCTTTTCACTCTTGTAAATCTCACCTGCCACGTCAAGATCCTCCAGAACTGGTGCCATGCCCATATATGGGGCACAACTTGGATGTAGAAGTAATACTTTGTGTCAGTGATGCTCGCTATAATGGCGGAAACGACCACGAATATGAGCAAAAGTCGAGAGACTGGCGTGTATTTGAAGCCCGACGTAAGCATCTTGATCGATGGGACATATTTGGGCTATGTGAGGTTTGCATACTCGTGGCACCTGTCGTTTTTGAAGCCGCCGCCGCCCCAGCTTAAGCACAGACTCCTACTATATACCTACCTTATATACTACGAGGAAGAGAGATTCTTCCCTCTTTTTCGAGCCATTAAGGCTCGCCATGAGGCCGGAATAAGCACAGTCACTGAAGAAGGGTATGGGCACCGATGGATCTGGTTGAAATTCCACTATCCGCACATACGCAACGAGAATTGCCTCCCAAGTGAACAGACCCAAGCAGTGGAGGATCTCATGCACTCTAGCTTTTGTGCAGATCCAACAGCGAGTCTCCATTTCACAATCATGGAACCACGAGTTGGGCGTGGAGCAACTGGCTGTATTCTTCTCTAAAAGGTCGCTGTCGTCGCTGTCGAGAGAATCATTGACCCTGTCCATCTCCGACCATCACGTCAACTATCTCTTGTCACTACATCCTGGGAGCCTCCAATATCGGACATCACGACGACGCTGGTCAACTAAGTTTTACTATATCATCTACTAGCTAAGGCTTCACATGACTCTATCTTGCTGAGTATAGTGCATACAATCTATGCTCTTCCTGCCTGGCCACAGCCGTTCATAGCTCATCGCCCATGTCGACCGTCAAAATCGCGCTTACAAAACTCCCATCAAAATTCGCATTCCGAAGTCGCCCACCACAATAAACCATGACATCTTAATGCTTGCTTACTTTGGCAACGCCTCTTGTGCTTTCGCCTCCTCGTCTTCGCCTTACGTTAAGCGTACTCAACCAAAGAGCCAGCAAGAACCACATGCCCAAAAGGGCTACCACCAGTCCCGTGTAAGTGACCCGCGAAATCGCAATCATAAAAGCTTCTCTAACAAATGCCAGATCGTTTGATCCAAGTGCCAGCTTTTCAAGCCGAGTTGCTCCGATTTTGATGACTCTCGCCAAAGTCGTTGGGCTGAGACTGCTCTCAAGTTCTTTGTGGAGCGTTTTCATGAAGACGTTCTGGGCGATGGATGGAATTATTGTGCTTAAAAATCACGTCAGCGACCCGACTGAGAGACGGAAGAACTGGAAATAAGCCACTTACCCACCCAGCCTTGAAAAGAATGTCATAACCACTACTGTTCATGAGCAACTGCAATGCACATGCAGGGGTCTTGGAAAGGTGCACTCACGATGTCCACTGAGACGGTCTTTATTCCTGTTGTCGGTCAGAGATACTAACATTTATTTTCTGTCTAGGCGAACTCACTCGAAGATTCCTCCGAGCATAAAGTATGGGAGCAGGGTAGTGATGCCGAGACCAAAACCGATGATACTGAGAAGTACAAGCCAGACTCCAGGGTCGTTGCTTTTTCCTTGGGTACTGAAAAATGTGAGTCCCAAGGTGGTGACGATCTGACCAACGAGTATGTATGACACCTATGAGCGTTCAGAATAGCCTTCACAAGGACTGAAGGCCGACTTACGCAGTGTCTGCCGCGAAAAGATGTACCAACGGCGAGGACAATTGCAGCGATTGATGGTAATGCCAGTGGTAGATTTCGAATACCACTGACCATGGCAGATGTACCCTGACCTGCTTGGAAATAGAAGGGAATGTAAAGGGATATCTGCTCCGTGTCAGTATTTTGGCTTCCAGCTGTGACATATTACAACTAACCATTGCAATATTACCGTATGCGCAGAAGAGAAAAAGTGAAGACCAGAGTACCTCCCGACGCAAGGTCATTGTAGGCAACATAGCCTCGTCATCTTGAATCCATTCAACAAAGACGAGAAGAATAAGGAGGAACAAAAAAGCGAATAGCAACCCTAAAGTAGTGACTGATGTCCAGGCATGCTCCAATCCCGCCCAACGGAGAGCAAGTAGCAAGCAGAATAAAGCTCCTGAGAACGAGATCAGGCCAAGATAGTCCAGGCTCTTTAGTTTGCCGTAGATGGAGCGCTTGCACTGGACATCGTGGGTAGAGCATCGACGGAAAAACAGGGCAACTAGGATGAAGAGACATGTTCCGCTTATGGCGTTGATCCAGAAACACCATCTCCAGTCCAAGCGATCGACGATTACCCCTGCTAGAACTGGACCAATGGCGAGCGAGAAGGCATAAGCGCTTTCGACAAATCTTACATAGCCGATCAGTGAGTTGTTGATATCGCCGGCAGGAACCATGAACTCGATGATGGATGTACTGCCCTGCAACAGTGCAGCGCTGCCAATTCCAGCAATGGTCCGGCACCATACCAAATATGGGGAACTGGTAGCAGATCCACAGAAACCATTACCAACTGGAGAGTCACGTTAGACTGCCGTCTTCAACTCGGTATAGCCGGTCTGACATTCCCATACTTCACCACGAAAGGCCGACACTGAGGAGCCAGCTTCAACTCATGAACAGCATCGTCAGCTTCTGGCGGTCCATTCTTCATGGTTTCCAGAAAGTTGGCAACAGTGAACCTGAGTTGGGCGGTCGCTACCAGGGCAGTGAGTACATGGACCAAAAGTGAAGGCTTACCTGCAAACAGGATGACTGCGAAGAGATACACCACCCTCCCGTCGAACAAGCGATATAGCTTGTGAGAGATCGGATATGCTACTGTGAAGGCGAGTAGGTACCACGACAAGTATTCTGCAACGTCCTCCAATCCGTGCAAGTCTGAGGAGATGCTTGGGAGTGCGATAGGCACCATCGTATCCTGGAGTGACACGAGCAGATTGCCGAACCACAGGCTGAAAAGAACAATCCCGAGACGGACGGGTGCGCGTCCATCACGAGGAAAAGACTCTGGCAGCTCGTCTTCTCGTTCTTTGGACGAAATGGGAGAATCGGGCGCGGGTGGGTATAGATCGTGAGTAGGATGTGCGTTTTCTGCGTCCGATTGGTAGTCGCTTCGAGCGTCTGAGTGATAGTCACTTTGAGCATACTCAGACTCGAATGTTCCGTGGTACATACTTTCCCACCGTTCGCTTTGGTCCAAGTAAGTGTCGCGGCTGTCGCGGCTCGAGAAACGATCCTCGATAGCGGCCACTTCAGATACTGGTGAATCTGTGTCAACGATTGCAGCGAGAGTTGGGTGGGCCACGTAGTTCAGCAGCATGGGTGAAATGATGTTCTCGTAAGATTGGGCAAGAGGGTGGATGGGAGGCCATGGAGCTCGTGGTATTGGAAATTGAGGACGTTGTAGATGAGGATATCGTTCTTCAAAGGCTGGCAATTGACTCCAAAATGCGGTGTCTGTTGAGTAGAGCGAGGACCCTGTCGAGATATGGGGCAAGTGATTTGACCTCCAGTGACGAAGAGATTCCTCAGGCCGACAGAAGCCTCTGGGGTCGAATCGAGGAGGGCGACGAACCGATGGCACGGAAGATCTGGTAGAAAAAACAGATGTATTTCTACTGAACAGAGGCGCAATTCTTGGGGGAAGATCTGGAATCGGTGGAACATGGGATGATGGAACAAGTCCCATCTCGTCGCCTCCGAATTTAAAGTCTGAGGCCAGACTTTTCTCCCGTGCGTGTCGAACAGGCGTCACGGTAATGTCGTCCACATGGATGTCATGGTTCTGGCTGACTGTGGTGTTTCCATCTCTCTGGACAGTGAGGGTATGATCTGTGGATGGAGTGGCATTGGACTGCACCATCGTCGACTCGCTGTCTTCTTTGTTTAGCTCGTGCTTTGAGAGGTCAGAAGAAAGGGAAGCGCATTGAAGCTCGACCTGGATTGGGTCCGTGATATCTAAGAATGGCAATGAAATCCTGGCATTGACGTCCTTTGGCTTCTGGAAGCTAGACGGCGAGAAGATAGAGCTCCAAAGTCTCCGTCGGGGCACTTCTGCAGCCATGGTGAGAAGATGGTGAGAAGCAAACAGGCACGCTGCGAGAAGGATTGATGGTACAGGGTGCGATCATAGGATGGAGAGAACTTGAAGAACCTCAGGCAGATGCAGTCCGATGGTCGGATGATCCTTGGTGGCGAAGTTCATGAATGGGGAAGTCGCCAAAACGTGCCTTCCTCCCACCGCCACTACTACTTACGGGCTCGACTTTCATAACTCCGAGCCTTCCTATCGACTATCTTCGACTCATCTTCCTTCAAAACTTCCTCCATCAAACCTATGGTGCCTCCATGCAAGGCAGCATACAGCTATAAGTACAGCGGGAGGGTACGGCGGCAGCATACAGCGATAAGTACAGCGGCAGTATACAGCGATAAGTACAGCGGTAGTATATAGCGATAAGTACAGCGGTAGTATATAGCGATAAGTATAGCGGTAGTATACAGCTATAAGTATAGCGGCAGTATACAGCTATAAGTATAGCGGCAGTATACAGCTATAAGTATAGCGGCAGTATACAGCGATAAGTACAGCGGCAGCATACAGCGATAAGTACAGCGGCAGTATACAGCGATAAGTACAGCGGTAGTATATAGCGATAAGTATAGCGGTAGTATACAGCTATAAGTATAGCGGCAGTATACAGCTATAAGTATAGCGGCAGTATACAGCTATAAGTATAGCGGCAGTATACAGCTATAAGTATAGCGGCAGTATACAGCGATAAGTACAGCGGCAGCATACAGCTACAAGTACAGCAGCAGACCCGTCTATAAGCATGTCAGCCTTGTCGACAGCCTAGCACCCCCGTCCACCATTGGCCGCACACACGACGGAGCGAGCTGGAACTATTCCTCCGACTGTCCGAAGCGAATCAAATCTTTACATGGGTATTAAATACTCGTACTGGGTATCCACAAAGTTCGGCATTCCTCCGCACCTGGCGGCGCCACGTCCTCCGAAACATTTCCCCCAGTCCTAGGATCAAATTAACGTAAAAAGCACAAGAACGCCTTATTTACAAACCTTGCACTTGTTTTTCCATTAAATGTGGCGTTTGCGCTCCGCTTGGAATATGGACTATACCAATTCTCTTTCTTGGTGGTGTCTTATTGATTGACCCGACTCGCAATCATGTTTTCCTCACTTTCTCTAACCATCGTCACTCTTTTCCATGTTTGCATCGCGGCTGTAACACCAGGATCCCTCTCTTTAATCGAGCCCACCTCTTTCGCCAATCCGACCAATGCTTCTTTCAACCTTTACGTCCCCAAAGCCCTCGCTGCCAAACCCGCTCTCCTCGTTGCGGTCCATTATTGCACTGGCAACGGTCCAGCCTTCTATCGAAACACGCAATATGCAAAATTTGCTGAGACACATGGGTTTATTGTCGTTTATCCCGGAAGTCCCAACGCTGGAACATGCTGGGACGTTTCTTCGGCGGCGAGTTTGAGCAATACGGAGAAGGGTGATAGTGGAAGCATTATCGGTATGGTCAAATGGACACTAAAAAACTACCCCGCCATCGACAAGACGAAAGTTTTCTTGGTAGGCGAGAGTAGTGGTGCTATGATGACGGTTTGTCTATCTTGTCTCCTCATGCAATTGTTGCAAAACTGATGGTTTTCGTGTTCAGAACGTCCTCTCAGCAGCCTACCCAAACATCTTCACCGCATCCATCGCCTATGCCGGCGTACCAGCAGGTTGTTTCGTCGCGACTGGCAAGCCCCTCGCTGTGGCCTGGTGGAATTCAACGTGCTCGACTGGGAAATCGATTGCGACGCCTGCTCTCTGGGCCGCTACAGCGAAAGCCATGGGTCCCAAGAACTACAAAGGCTCTCGTCCCAAAATGTTGATATACCATGGTGGTAAAGATGGCATCGTCAACCCTCAAAACTATGAGGAAACGATCAAACAGTGGTCTGGTGTTTTCGGGTACGAGAAACCTATTTCTATTGCCAAGGCAACACCAGCAGCCGACCATGTGACGACCACCTATGGACCACTGTTGAAAGGCGTGTTGGGGGCGAACCAGCCCCATAGTTTGACCTTGTTTCCGAACAACGACATGGCTTGGTTTGGCTTTACCTAGATAGAGATTATTAGCAATGAAATTTCTTATCATCACTCATTTTGGATGATGGATTGTACCTCAAATTTCCATGCGCTTTTCGCGATGCAATCCACCATGTCCACAAAGCGCGAAGGAAGAAGTTGCCGAACTTGTGGACATAAGCCAGATTGTCATTTCGGGGTTCGAGGTTCGATGTTTGATTCCGACTTGAAAAGACTTCGGCTTGATTAGGGAAGCGAAGTAGTCTGGATAGGCGTGTGAAAGTGAGACAAGAGCGAGACAACTCAGACAAGTCCCGGAACAAGAAAGTGTTTATTCTTAGGATTTCCGAGCAACCTCCACCACCTAGCTAGCTCGGAATCACTTCCTCGTCACCGCCATCATCTTTCCTCTAGTTACCTCGATTTGAACTCGATTTTCTATCCCATTGCCACTGCCCTGGTCTCCCCTGTCTTCAATTTCCGAGAAATGTATATACAGTATCGGCAATTTGGGTTCTGTCCGAGTAAGTGACAATCGTGCAATAGACCAGTCCAACTTGATGAATCTGGGAAAAGTTCATAGATAATGATCTCAGCCTCGATCTCTAACATGAATCATCTACTGCCATGACTCCATGATATCATCGTGAAAAGGACATCCGAACGCCATGGCTATGCTAAGCAAATCTAACTCCTTGCCGCTTTCATCATGTGGGAAATCAATGGCTTGTCGAAATGGTTCACTTCGATCCACTCCTATTTCTTGGTCCTCATGACCTTGCGCTTTTTGACAATCATCTCTGCTTTCTCAGCGGCCGCCGTGTTCAAGTCTACTTCTTTTGTCCAAAGTCAATACATCAGATCACCGAGAACATTTTCTGCTGGGCCAGGATTGAGAAAGTCACCCATGCCGCCACTGTTGGCACCGCCGCTGCGTCCCTTGTTGCGTGGTTCTGCCATGGTCCATTTCCGGCCCAGTTCTTTAGCGTCTTGGACACCGCGGGTGAGCGATGAGAGGAGGGAGATGAGTTCAACGTCGGAGGATGTCTGTTGTGTCTCGCGTGTAAATGAGTCGGTGTCGGGTGGTGTGAGAAGGGGTAGTCGAGCGAGTAAAGCGGAGATGGAGCGGAGGATGGGCTGATTGAGATCGGTGTTTGTGGGATCGACTGGGAGGGAAGCGTCCGTTAGGTAAGATGGTGTGAGTTTGCCTAGTAAAGTGGAGAGGAGGTTCAATCGGGCTTGAAGCATTTTGATAGCGTTGGCTTTCGCCGTAAGGGCAGTTATCACTAGTCGAGTGTTAGTAGCGTTTTAAGAAAGAGCAGAGATCGAGGCTCAAAGATTCCAATACGTACGCTCGTCTTCTTCGGCTGATAGGAAGGACTCGTCTAAAGCTGTGCCATTCGTATTTCCATCTGACTCTTTGGCCTTTCCTTTGCCTTTCTTTGTGTCCACTACCTTCGCAGCCTTTGCCTCTACAGCTGTAGCATTGCCGCCGCCACGCGCAACATAGTCCACAGCAATCATCTCAGCCTCTCCACTCTCCACAGAGTATCGAAGCTCACAGAACTTCAACGATTGGTTGCGCTCTCCCGCATCTACCTCCATCGCAGCACTGTCGCTTGTCCAAGTCGTCTCGTACAGAGTAAGTGGGAGTTTTCCAGCTGCTCCACTGGATTCTGCGACCATTTCTGGATGGAATAGCAGCAGGATTGCTGATTCGAGGTTGTACTTTGTTTGTAGCTGCATTTGAATGGGCAGGTGTCGTGGTTCTGGGCCAAAGGTCGATCCAATCGTGTACCACCCTACGAGATCAAGCTGTGGCGCTTTGAAGCATTCCTTGTACATCTCTAATCGGTCCTCGAAGAACTGCTGATCCAGATGTACTGAACCGTCCTGTGGCTCAACCACGATCTTGCAATCAAAGGCTACCTCCATGGTAACCTCGCGTCCATTCTGCTGGCCTAGTATGGCGCCAGCGATGGGACCCTCGAGTTCTCGTAGCTTGTGACGGGCGACATAGTCGGATATGTTGAGGAGGACGAGTGGGTGGAGTTGTGGGGTAGTATCTGAAGGCGACGATGCGACAAGAGGGTTTAACGCTGCCATGGTGGACGGAAGGCTTGCTGTTTGGTTTAGAATTGTGATTCTTCAAGAGATGCATTGGATCAAATACCTTGTTCTATTTATTTGTGTTGAAGTTGAAGTGATGGAGAATTGCAGCCTGCTCTACCGAATGCGGTGTTATTGAAAGAACGCTAGTTATGCCTTGGTCATTCCTCCCGTCCTAGTTGTATAGGAGGTAGTCTCTCCATCGAACAACAACACACGCCTTTGTTTATGGTTTCCTTTATTCACGGACCAGGTCCTATCCAATTCTATCGTTCGTATCACCAGTATCGTGGAAGACCTTGGGAAAATCGTCAAGGCTAAATACCAAACCTCCTTTATGTTGAACAGCGCCACTCCGCCACATCCCCATCTGGACATCAAATTGGAGACAATTCATGGTGGAGTTCGCTGGAAATCTCAGCAGTTAGAACTGGCCATACAAAGTTGATGAAATTTCACAGACTAGCCGAAGGGGTCCGGCATGCTTTCGAAGAAGTCAAACCGAAAAATGTTTCTCAAAATTAGATGCTATACTGTCTATTCCAAGGTTGCAATCCACACGATAGGAGTGATAATATATAATCATAAAATACGGCGCGGTCAAAAGCACGACCATCGTGACGGGACTCCCGGACTCCCTCTAGGTATCCTTCTAAACCAGTTCCATAATTAGACATGCTCGAATAAACAAAAGCCGGAATCCCTTCTCAAGGCTCGATCAAAACTTTGAGAACAAGATTCCCTTCTCGATCCGTCTGTTTGCTCGCCAATTCGAAGGCATCACGGACTTGAGCCAGACCCTGGAACCGGTGGGTGATCATGTTATCCAGTCTTGGAAGTGCGCCTGAAGCTAGTAACTTGATTCCGGTTGGGTATGTGTTGGCGTATCGAAAGACTCCAAGGATATCGACTTCCTTGAGGTGTGCAGCAGACATCTGTAGTGTCTGGATAGGGGTGCCCATGCCCACCATGATAAGTTGTCCACCAGGTCTAGTTGCCTGGAAAATTGTCAGCAGAAAATCAGCAATCTCTCCAATCAGATACTCACATAAAGGCCTGCCTGCATGCAGACTTCCTTTCCAGTGCAATCGAACGTAACGTCAGCGCCCTCAGCATCCGTCTCATCCGCGCACGCCCTGCTCACCACACCAGAGGCAAGCGTCCTGGCTTCTTCAAAGTGATCAACGGTCGTCTCGGCGCGTTCACTGTGTCCAGAGTGCAGTGCAACATAGCCTTTGGTCGCAAAATTGTTGTCCAGAGCATATTTCACTCGTTCAGCGTTGATGTCCACAATCACAACGGTGGTTGCTCCAGAAAGCTTAGCCATCGCGGCTACAAGCAGACCAACAGAGCCTGCTCCGAAAACTATCACTGTGTCACCTTGCTCGATGCTTGCTCTGCGCGTTGAATGGATGGCGACTGAGAGGGGCTCAAGCAGCGCGGCGGCCTCAAGGCTAACGCTTTCTGGAATTCTACTACTCGTCAATACGTATCGGTGGCTTTCCGAGCGCCACACGTACTTGTAACACCATTTTGCAGGATGGTTAATCCTTTCCTGAAGCGTACCCTGGAAATGGGGAATGGACTTGGCACTACTCCTGAACCGCATCTTCGGACACAGGTTGTATCTGCCTCTCTGACAAGCCCTGCAGTTGTCGCATGGCACCCCGACTTCGAGTGCGACTCTGTCTCCAACGCAGAACCCGCTCACGCCATCTCCAATCGCTTCGACCACTCCAGCAGACTCATGGCCAAGGGTAAGCGGAGCAACGGCTTGCAAATCACCATTGCGAAAGTTCTTATAGTAGGCCACGTCCGAGCCACATATGCCAGTGGCCAAAACGGAAATCTGAAGTTCCCCAGGCGCAGGATCTGAGAGATGCCTGTACTCCTATTCGAAGGTCAGTTCTCTTTTTCCAAGTGTGAAATGGCTCAACAGACTAAGTATCCGACCAGGGATCAGCGACTGTCATTGGGACAACGTACCAAATGTAACTGTTTTGGCGCAGTGAGGACAGAAGCTTGTACGGTTGCTTGCTTTTGTTCCCGAGCCGCCGTTTGTCCGGGATACAAGTCAGCAACTGCAGCAGGGGCCATTATCAATAGCTGAGTTGCACAGAGATTGGAATAGCAAACAAGGACCAAAGAGGAAAGAATGGATAGCTTCGTGGGGGCTTGATATCACGTCGAGCTGGACGATGCCGCGTGGGCAACTTATAAGACATGTTGAGATGATCTAATAACCTGACAGGCTGTGACATTGACCTTGCAAGCACAGATAATGCTGCTCCGCGCGCAAAGATAATATCATGTCGCAACGAATGGGGCTGACCGCCGGCCTGCAACAAGTATCCAGGTAACAGTGTAGCGGACCCTCCGTCGTCGCGATTTGGACTGTTTGCTATTTCGGATGCCACTCAGTCCATCAATGGTATCTGTGAAACGAAAGATAAGGCACGGTGAGCAACTCGCATTTTCCATTGTGGTTGCCAGACCGTTGACCTGGGTGACCTTCCTAGCTCCATGCACAGTGGACATTCCCCGGGACCGCCAAGGTCGACCGAAATAACGGGACTACAAGCCGTGCGCGGAAAAAACCCTCTGAGTGGCCGACTAATAGACTATTACAAGAAGGGCCAGCATGTGCGATGATTGCGCGTCGACCTTTAATATATGAAGCTCCTAGGACCCTTGGGAGACACCTGGGACCCTTGGCAGACACCTGGGACCCTTGGCAGACACCTGGGACCCTTGGCAGACACCTGGGACCCTTGGCAGACACCTGGGACCCTTGGCAGACACCTGGGACCCTTAGCAGACACCGACCTCACAGACACCAACCTCATGGTCGCCGCCAATACCGCACTGCCACAGCTGGGGACCGTCTGAAACTCAAAGATTCTTGGCGGTATTGAACGTAACATACCTCGAATACCGGAAGACGGTGTACGACGTACGGCGGGAAGCATGGACGGTGCCACGTCACCATTTGGTAGGCCTACTACGGGCGATAGGGTTAAGGCCGTCCGTACTTCCTATCGCTCGTCGAACTTTATCTTTTTTTCCTATATATATATACTAACTACTACTACTAATTGTCTATATATAAGTTAGTTTGGTATTAAGTTTTAATCTAGTTTTAATCTATTAATAATATACCTTTTTAAACTACCATAATGTCTGAAAAACGAGTAGCCGATAGTAACGATACTATCTATAAAAAGCGTTAGAAGAACTATACGGATAAATATAATATACTAGCACTTAATAGCGTTAATCCTATACTTAAAAATCCTACGTATCTTAAAAGAATACGTTAGCGTATATTCGAGGCTAAATATATCTTCTCTAATAATAACGACTTCGCCAAATACTTCCTATATATTAGTAATATATAGTACGTATGTAGATCGTGGAGCAAAGAGACCAAAAAAGGTATACGTATACGATATTACGTATATTCTTTTGGCCGTAAGGCTACGAAAGTAACTACTAGTACCGCTACTACTACTATAGTAGCTAAAGTCGTCTTAATTAGGATTACCTATAAGTATAAGATAAAGCTAGTAAAGACGCGCGATAGAATAATAGAGATAGTATAGTATAGAGAGCCTTACTTATACGATCTAAACTACTTAGATATAAAGCGTAGTAACGATATAATTATTAAGAAGTATCGTAATCTCCTATTATAAGGCCTCGGCGCCGCGTCGACGCTAACGGTATTAAAAGGTACTAGGTAAGTCCTCGTCGTAATATTGTTTGGGGGGGGTAAGCTACTAATTTGGTTGAACTTAGGCGCTTTAGTAATAACTAACTCGGTAATACCGGTAGTACTTACCTTAACCGCTACCGTATCTCAAACTATAGCTAAGGTATTAAAATAAATACCGACTCTCGTATAGATAGTTACGATAATCCCTAGGATAACCAAGTTAATAGGTATATAGAGGAGTTAGAGGCTCGAGGAGGGTAGTAGGCGTTTTAGATTAAAGCCAACCGGCTAGCTAGCGAGAGAGATACTATAGATAATCGTACCAAAGTATATAGTATAGTATTTATAATAGCCTCGAGGCTTAAGATTCTACGTAAATATAGAAGATTAGTATTAATAGATTTGACGTATAAAACGAACTACTTAGGGTAGTATCTTTTTACTCTAATAGTTAGAGACGGCTAGGTAAAGTTTTGGCTAGTTACGTACGTCGTCTCTAATAGCGAGAGTAGCGATTTGATCGTTTTAGCGTTAATAATACTTAAAAAATAGTATCGTAAGTTAATAGGTATATAGTAGTTGAATTATCGTCGGCCGAAGAGTTATAAGTTTAAAGTATATATAATACGTACTTATCTACGTTATTAATCTAAAGTAAGGTTGCGATCTATATATAACTAGCCTTAATTAGCTAAATTATACTAAAAAGGGCCAAAAGTTACTACTAGTATATAGATTATGACTTTACCTTAGATAGTTACTATTTTAAAAAGTATACGTACTACGTGCTTATCCGCGTTACTAATCTAAAGTAAAGTTGCGATCTATATATAACTAGCCTTAATCGGCTAAATTATACTAAAAAGGCCTAAAAGTTGCTGCTAGTATATAGATTATAACTTTAAATTAGAGGGTTACTATTTTAATATAAACGTATATAAATGTATAATAATTTTAAAATGTTAGATTACTAGATTACGACGAGATACCCTTTTACTACTACTATAACTATATAACTATACTATATTCTAACTATCTATAGTGCCTAGAGGCTTTCCGTAGTAGGAACCTCGTTACTTTATTACTAACGGCTCCGCCGCCGAGTCTCTTACTATTAAAAAAGCCTTCTAGGGCGTTAAGATAGGAGAGATAGCCGTTAAATACTTCCTCTACCGTATATACTTAGAAAGAACCCTCCGCTACTGTATTAAAGACCCTCGTATACTTAAATACCTTCGAGTAGCTCTATACGCTCGTAAAACTAAACCTAGCTATCTAGATAGTCTTACTAAGTGCCTCCGCCGCGCGTACGTTATAATACTATAACGAAATCCGAGCTATAAAGTACTATAGGAGAGGGTAACTACTAGAAAGGCTTATAGGGAGTAGTAAGTATACTTACTAGGTATCGCTAATACTATAGAGAATAGGGCTAGAGAGTCGAATAATCCTAAGCCGGTACCTCGTATATATATTCCTAGCCCTTTAGGCCTAAAAGCGCTTGCTCCTTTACAGCTAAAAGCGTAAAAGGCGGATAAGGATCTCGGTATTACGACGTATATAAAGACTAATCTAGTAGCGTATATATAGCGCTATTAGTATATTATACGTCGGTAATAGGCTAATTATCTACGTATAAATACACCGATTTTGCTTCAAATTATAACTATAAACGCTATTGAAGCCTACTATCGCTCGCTTAAGAAGAGTTTATTAATACCTTTACTTACGAGAGCGTTCTCGTTACTAAAAGGCCTTATTATAACTATTATTAACGTGGATAGTAAGTAGGAGAAGCGTATATAGAAGGCTAAATAGTCGGTAATACTAAGGGAGGTAAGTATCTCTCGTCGTAATCTTTTTTAGAGGGTTAACCTACTAACTTTAGGCGGTAGTTAAGCGAAGCCTAGCGATACCCCTACCTTAAGACCTTCCCTCTCGTCCTATAAAAGCTTATCGCTATTAAGTTAAACTACGCTCGCAAATATATTTAGGACCGAGTTAGTACTAATAGGGCCTACTCTCCTTAGGATTATAACTATCTCTTCTTTTAGTAGTATTAAGTCCCGTATAGATATATTTGGTATCGCTATTTACCCTATAAGGACTTTATTCAGGCGGTAGATTGGTAATACTAGAAGTATAAGTACGAAGAGGCTGGGCTTAAGGTTTATAAGATAGATATACGGGTTTTTATACCTATAATAGTAAAGGAGACTTTAGAGAGTAAGTATAGGATCGATCGTTTATCGCTATAAGTACGTAAGATTTAGGAGGCTTTAAGGACTAATTAGTTTAACTATAAGGAGTAAGTAGTTAGAGACTTCCCTATTAGTACGGTCGCACGCGTTTTAGGGGGTATTTTAGAGGGTAGCTTACTAATTTACATCGTAGAATAGCGCCTTACGTAACTATAGGATTACGTCGCTCTCCTTAACTACTAATTACGCCCTGTTTTCGCTCGAGTTAGCCGTCGCGGTAAGGGTAAGGTTACTTAACTTACTATATAATATCTCGATTCTAGCAGTTACCTACCTACCTTAATTATTATACCGATTGAAGCCGCTAAAGCCGCTAAAGCTTCTAAAGCTTCTAAAGCCTCTAAAGCCGCTAAAGCCCTAGATCTCGATAATTTATCGATAGATTTAGATAATTTATTAATAGATTTCGATAAATTTAACGCGTAATTTAAAGCCCTCGAAGCTAAAATGGCTAGCGATAATAGTATTAACGATAAACTACTAGAGGACGACGATTTAGATAAACTTAGTACCGCGGTAGAGGTTTATTATAAGTAGGATAGCTTTACCGAGAGAGAGCGTCTCCTAGATAAGGCTAATAAGGAAGTATTACGTCTTCTCGCTAGTATAACTATACTAGATAGTATTAAGGATACTTAGGATTAGTAATAGTAACGTGCAATACCAAAAAATGGTATATATAGAGATATTAGTAAAGTATAAAGGTACGAAGGTACGAAGGTAAGTTAAGACGCCTCGGCGATACTATAGAGATAAGACTAATTTAGTTTATTAGGGCGCCCTACCAACGGTAAAACGCCGTGCACCGCGTACTGTCTGCGTACTATCTTCCGGCTGTATCGCACGTATGGTACGTTTAAATACAGCCAAGAATCTTTGAGTTTCAGACGGTCCCCACAGCTGGTGCTCATCAGGGCTGGACCCTTTCAGTTGGTGAAGCATACTGTCGGATCCGTGCTGACCCCTGCTCGGCCTTCATCATCTTCGCACCGAGTACCACAGTGTGTACGTCCACGCTCATCTCGGCCCGGCACGCTCCTTATAATCCTGGCAGCACAATTTTCGAGAATGGATCAGTCATACGACGCAAGCAGGCCGTGAATGTGCTTCTTGCGGAGGGCGGTCATCATCCGATTGGCTAGCCGTACTCAGGATCTATTCAGGTACGAACAAGAGTAGCTGGATCTCCTTCTCGCCAAAGAAGAAGAGAGACATGAACATTCTCAAGCAGCTTGATCTTGCTGCACTAGAACTATGATCAAGGACGCAACTATTCCTTCCACCTGACTCGGCAAGATCGAGCTCGGATGTTTCGACAGGTGTACAACTCTGCGACCGGAGCGAGGACCGAATTCGGTATGAACAAGGAAGTGGGCAGCCTTTACTTGCGATTACTATTATTATTTTTATTATTGCTAAGGCCATTGCCCTTCTTCAGATCTCTTCGTTTTTCGTTTGCACAGTCGTCGATTGTTCAATGCGCCAAAGCTCTAGTGGGTACCACTTCCAGCACAGTCCTGCGGAAAAAAGAGGATCCAGACCCTCTCGAGTATGGCCCTGGATACGGGCCTAACAACTGTGAAAGTTGCGGTGAGTAACAACTCCCAGGTACTCCTGGCAGGTGAAATTCGACACCTGGCAGATCGGCATCCTAAACTTGCAATCGCGGTACCGCCATTCATTATTCAGAACTTAGTATTTTATCAATCAAGGGAAGGCAGGCAAGGATGGGTTCGGATCTTCAAGCTCTGCGTTAACGCTGCTCCGGACCGGTTGGTCGTCTTGAAAATTAATGTCCTGGCGAGGGCGTGGGGCTATGGCGGTGATGTGCCAAAGAGACACTAAACAATGTATTATACAAGCTAGTTGGGCATAACGCCCCGAATGGCCTCAGGCCATCAATCAAACAATTTCTCACCGAAAATTAACGTCCTGCAGTGCTGTTTGCGAACTTTCTCTCGGATTCACATGGAAGTGCTTGGCCTTCAGCCGTCTGCAGTCCAGACGTCTCACAATTCCGACAGTCTGGTTATGACTTGCGATCCGGCATCTCATGAACCCAGTCAAACGTGCTCTCCATAAATCATCCCTGGATTCCCCGGGCCCGAATAGGCGACCTGGACACCGAGAGGCTGTGACGTCGATAGGATCTTCACATTCTGAACCCGCTCAAAGATAACTACATTTTTCTTGACGAACCAATGCCAGATGCAGCCGTTATCTATACCATCATGTCATACATATCAACATGGACAGATCCCTCCCCGCCCTGCTACAACTTGACATCTCGTCCAAAGACGCAGCTGGCGAACCATTTCTTGACGAACTCGTTCACTTCACTTGGCCGTTCCCACATTGCCTACGAGTTGTTAGCATGATTTGAGTGCCGAGAAACACATCGTGGCTCACCCAGTGCGCTGCGTTCACCGATCTTCTCGAGAGGTTGGGTACATATCGCTCCATTCCAAAAGACATCTCTGGCTTCAGGACAGAATCGTTGGCTGCTTCGATGAAGAGAGTAGGGATATCGATCGTGTTCTTGCTGAGTCTAACTTGCGTCAGTATGTTATTCGGCAAGAGGGCTGCTCAGAATGGTACTCACTTCAACTCATCCTCCCAATTCGCCTTGCGCGTTCGATACCAGTTCACTATCAACAATCAGTCACATTCATTATTCACAAGTTACGGCCGATGGACTTACATGGACCATGTAAGCCATTGCGAGAATATTCCTGGACATAGTAGTCCACTTCCTGTGGCAGGGCGTCAGTGTATGAGGATCGAGCAACTCCCCAGAGAATACATACACGATCTGACATCAAAGGACTCTTTCCCACTTTTGGCAAATTTTCGAAAAGAACGCCTTTTTGGGGAGAAAATATGACTTCGGCCTTCGGACCACGGCCACCATACATGCCGTTCAAGAATTGACGAATACGATTCTCGTCGTTAATACGCGGCTCGACCTCTCCACTTGCGAGATGCAATTGGTACCCAAATTGCGGAACAGGGCCGTTGACTAGGTCCTCGGTTGGGATGTACTCCTTGGATGGAGGAGCATAGGGCGTGCAAATGGCGAAGAGATGCGAAATCAATCCTGGATGCCAGCCTGCGCATCGCCAGACGACCATTCCTCCCCTGGAAACGCATAATTAGGATCGACGCGATTTCACATTTTTGTGCAACTTACCAGTCGTGGCCTCCGAGAATAATCTTCGGTGCCCCAAGCTGTCTTGCAAGCTCAGCGATATCGTCTGATGCCCGTTTGAAGGTGTACAAGTTTATTGACGCAGGGGGGACTTCAGGCGCATCCTTTAGGAGTCCATCGATTAGTTTTAAGGGCAGAGCTGGTGAAAAGCTGCATGCTTACCGTACCGCCATAACCCATCACTTTGGGCTTAGTTAGTACATAGATTAAGACCTCGAACTGTAACTGGAGGAACGGAATCTTTCATCAGACAAAAGAACAAAATGGGATGTAACGTACTGTCCGGCACAACAACGCGACACCCCAATTCTAAAAGAACAGGAATCTGATACCTCCATCCTGCCGAGATATCGGGCCACCCGTGAATCTGACAAAGCACAAATTAGTTCCGGTCCAGCCGAACAACGTCACCCGCTCAAACGCAACAGGAAATCTCATGATATATGACGTAGCCGCCAAACCTCTCTACCGAATCCGCTCGTGCCATCATTTCCACGACTTCGAGCGCAACGATGGAGAGAGGGTGGGATATGAAAACATACTAAAAACACCGTCTGCTTCCACTCTCCGTCCTTGGGTACGCCGTATAGATACTTGTACCTCTGTCCATTCACAACCGCCGTCTTATGCTCGATGCGGGGATCGGACCAAACGTCAATGGGAACGGGTCTTGTCGCCATCTCGACTTCACAAAATGCCTCGTCACAAACCGGATGGGTTTGATGAAGAAAAGCAGCAGACCAGGAGGGTAAGTGAAGGATTAGACAAGGTGTTGATGCGGTAGAGGAGTCAAGAACCGGCAGTGGTCGGGTGAATACGAGGAAACGGGGAAATATTTTTAATGAGCCGAGGTTCGTTTGACGATAGTGGATCCGTCGTAACCCTCTTCGATTTTCATCAGTGGGTATGTTCTTCCACGGGGTTACAACGCATGCATCCCCTCTGCAAATTAAATTCCCGGAACAGATTCATTCCCGAGGTGGAGGGACCTGGGAAGCTTTGATCTTCGCTCAGTCCTCGATTGCCAACTGGGAACTCAACTCCGCACACCCCTCACGGTGTCACTCTGATTGAGTACAGCACGCAGGGTATAGAAACGTAGCAGGCATAACGTCAGGTTCAACGACTCGGTTTCCAACCCATTGTAGCGGGTATCTGCCTATTCGATCCTTCTTCAAGCGAGGTCGCTTTGTGCGGGACAGTGAACACCATGTAATCGCGAATTTGGCCTGTGAAGTTCACAATGCCAACTCACAAACCCACATGAAGCCGGGCGTGGTGCTACAACATGAGCGGGCCAACTTTGCATCAGTCTTCTCAAGTACGTGAGGAGTGAGGACTATCCTGATCACCCGTTCCACAACGTCAACCTTGAGAACCTCGCCATCGGAGAAAGCACTGACTGATATGGTTTATTAACGACTGCGGTTACGCAATATATTGCTCGGTATGGCAGTCTATAAATACAGGTAGATGTTCACTTCCAAGAGAGTCGACCTCACGACAACCGACTTGTCTAACGAGAAGCCGTGACTGCCCGGTAGTCTGATACGGGCGAACTTCACTCTATCTTCCAAGTTGTGGTGATGGATCCCACCTAATAAATCACTGTGTCCTCCTCTGCTTCGACGACGGTCTCGCCATGGTGCTCATCCATCATCTCTGCCTCTGCCTGAGCCTCCTTCTCGGCTTCAAGTTCAAGTCTAGCGTCTTCGTCTTCGTCTTTGGTCTCTTCCACTGCCTCTGCGACTGCCTCTGCGACTGCCTCCTTGCGGCTTGCCTGACCGCCATCTTCAGCATTGGCATTTGCTTCTTCATCGTCATTAGGAACCTGCCCCTCTCGGACCTTTGAGTCAACCTCCGCTCCGGCGGTTGCGGGATCCTCCTCCATGGCTTCATTGTGATGAGACTGATACTTAGGCGTGCCGTCATTCAAGGCTTTATTTTGCTGCTCAGTGGTTAGATTACTTACAGATGGTGATTCATCCAAATCTTTCTTAGCAAGCTCATCCCGGGCCGCAGGTAGTTCTGCAGCTGTGCTCGAAGCGTCTTCCATGGTTGCATCTTCGGCCTTTGGTGGTGCACGCAGTTCCGACGGCGTGTCACGTTCGCGTCGTTTGCGCTCGAATTCGTAAAGTTCATCTTCGATTAGGTCTTCAGCTTCTTCGATCTGGTGCTTGATTTGTACTTCGTGCTCTTCTCGTAATTTGTATGGCTTGTAGTACTGTGGATATTAGCAAAGTGTAACATCGATGGAGAAGAACGTGTGCTTACTAGCTTCGGTTTTGAAGTTGTGGAAAGGAAGTGAGCCGTGTGGAGCATGTTCGAATGCCGTAAACGCATCTGATAGCGCTGGTTAGCAGAAGGCTTGCAGCGGGAATCCCAAAAACGTACGTTCTGCTCATCGAATTTGAATTGTTGGCGCATTCGTGCAGCCCTAAGCTCTTCCTGTCTCTCTTGTCGTCGTCGAACATCCTCCTCAGTCTGTTGCTTTAGCTTTTCTTTCTGCCTATGCTCGATTTCTGCTCTTCTCTTCGATGTCGAAGGAGTCGCTCTCTGTGAAAGCGTGCCTAACAATGCACCAAACAGTCTCTGGCCTCGTTTCCGTTCCTCAACTTGTCCGTTCCTGCGCCTAGCCTCTCGACGGTCATCTTCCACTTTTGCTGGTGCGGGTGAATCGGTGCTGCCATCTTCACTGAGCCGGGGACGTTTGGAGTCGTTCTCCGAGGTGGAGGACTGCCTACGCTTGAGAGATGCTCCAGGACCTGGGGATTGGGCAGCCGTATCGGGGGATGGCTCGATAGCTTCGGGAACGACGATGGCCGACGCGATCATGCTGTGGAGAAGATTAGATTGTATAGAGCAGTATATTTGGAAGTGAAGACTCACGGCTCGACCTCAGCCATACTGTTGTATGTATGGATTGATGATGTTGTAGCGGAAGTGTTCGTTGCGATTCGAAGCAAGTCCACTCCGCATTATTATAAATGGCAGCCATGACAACTTTTGTACTCTCGCCCGCTTCAACCTCTACACAACCCACACATTTCGACAATACACTCCCACCACTGAAACCCTCATTCCTCGGTCGCCAACATGTCTCGTCACCATCCGTAAGTCTTTCTTGCCCGACATCAGAACCCAAACACTGACATTCACAGTGATCTTGTCATGTGTCGCAAGCAATCAGGCATTGCAATTGGGCGGCTCTGCGACAAATGCGACGGTAAATGCCCAGTCTGCGACTCTTACGTTCGCCCTACCACCCTTGTGCGAATTTGCGACGAGTGCTCATTCGGAAATTACCAGAACAAATGCGTAGTTTGTGGCGGGGAGGTACGTCCAGCTCCCTTGACAATCTGCTTCACACGAATCGTCGCTTACGCGTATCGCAGGGAATCTCCGACGCATTCTATTGCTTTGAGTGCACACGACTTGAGAAGGATCGAGATGGGTGCCCCAAGATCATCAACTTGGGCAGTTCGAGGACCGATTTATTCTACCAGAAGAAAAATTTCCGAAATCATTGACGGATCTGTTGCTTCGGCTATACACACCGTCTTGGTCGACCATACTGCTATACCGCTCGTCCCGGACGTCTTACACACCGTCCATCGACGACCATCCACCCATCAAGCACGGCACCAAACACATATTCTTACCCGGCGGTATTTGATGAAAAACCAGGGGCACGCTATTTTTGGGCAGAAAAGTGGTCCAAAAACTGGCATCAAACGTCACAATGCATTTATACAGGCAGATTTTGGGCTAGATGCGGATGAAATAGAGAAGGCGTTGGGGGTGGGATATGAAGACACATCAGTTTTGGGATAGCGAGGCGTTCGAGACCACGAACCTAATGACTCGGTACCAATTTTCCATGATACGACCACTAGAATAGCAAGCAGGTTTGTCTCAATTTCACTCTTGCTCAGTTGCGACATGTACTGACTTGACGGAAAGGCTTGCAGTAAATGTGAAGGTGTCGGTCAAGTGTAGAGCCGTTTGCCTATTCGGACTTTGGCTCGGCTCAATCTTGGATACATTGGTGACAGGCCATGAAGATGATGATGTGAAGTTGACAGCCTCTTTTTCGAAATGACCAGCACCTTGCTCTTGCAAATACCCACCACGTGGCCTACAAAACGTGTATTCAGTTGGGAACTAAAGTAGAATGAAGCACGTGTCAGACTTTCTAAGAGGACCCATCGACTCTGCGAGTTCGAAAAAGCGTCTGCAGTCCTGATAGAAGTACGAGAGATCCTGGCGAGGTTTATGTTTGGGATTGCTAGGATTTTAGCGCTACTGGACCACCTCGACAGGATTGATCTCTCATAGCATTTCGTTCACCTGAAAATAGGACTCTCACGGTTCATGAGCACAGAGATGGTGTCGATGCATGAACCATGACTCACGACTCACGTACAGGGGGGTTCGCCAAGTATCTCATAGAAGCTATTGATCTAAGGCGAAAAGTACTTTATATAAGCTAGTATAGTACTGATACAATAGTTTTTAAGTTTAATTTCATGTAAATAAATACAGAGGGCTGAATTATATCGGTTTTCCTTATCACTTTTGTACTACTCCCTCTTTTTAATACCTTCGCTTTCTAATGGAAAGAGATGGAGAGGTTTTCTCTTCTAAATTGACGCGGGGGACGAAGCGAGGTATATAATGCGCTAACCCCCCTAGCGTAGATTAGTAATATGAAATATCAGGATATATAAATATAACATACTTGGCGAACCCCCTGTACACAATATGCCGCATTACCCTTAATAGGCAATGGACGCGGATGACTTTGACCATGACGTATCTGTTAGGATTTTCATGTGAGAAATCCTTCGGATTCCACGTGCTAGGATGAGTTAGAACTGTTGCTGGTTAACAAGCTCTAAATTAATAAGACAACAACGTATTACTTATTCCATTCTGACTCATATCGCTCGAAAAAGCGTGCAATGACAATCACCTCTCCACCCGCCGAAACTCCATAGTATCGAAATTTCATGGTATCAAGGAGATGAACTAAAGGGCCTCATCTCTCTCTCAGCTTGGCCATGACAAACAGAGCCTCTTCCTGCGGAACTCTTACACAGCACCGACGGTATTCCCTCTCCTGTTTTCCCTCAAATTTGGTTGGACTCGCAATTCTGAATTGCACTGATTCAAACACGCAGCCTAGAACCGTCTCATGGGTAACAACGTCAGTCGCAAGAATACCTAATATTAGCTTGTCATGATCTAGTACTGTCGTTCTCTCAGCCTAACTCTACTTTCACTCACAACGGTGTGATGAACTTTTTCATGATAACAATTTTCACTGCTACGGTATATCCATCTCGAATCGATGTGCGAGAACTGGGATTGAATGTCTCAAGGGCAATTGGGTGAAAGAGATTCCTTCCCCTCTTCGCATTGCAAACAGGGCCTTTCTTGGACCATGTAGAATCAGGTCAAGGAAAACGACCCATGTTGTGATCAGGTCGGTGAAGGCAGGGAAGTCCTAGAATGCTTGTATGGGTATGGTGTTGGTGGCACAGCGGCGCCATCAACTGAGTGCTTTCTATGCTTGCGTTAAAGATACTTCCGTTGACTTTAAAGGTTCCTTTCTCGAGATTGATGTAAATTCTTGGCGAGTTGAATCTGGGAGGTCGTCGAGATGCTGAGTCATCCATGTCTGACCGATCTCGGGAGAGGGTTGATTTAGGTTGCAGCTTATCGCCAGGCAGAGATTTGAGAAGTTCAACATGCTGGTATTGGTGATAATCTGCGGCCTCATCATGTAGGCCAGTGCATGATGATTTTTCCACAACAATCGATGGACGTGCGTGCCGCTTTGATAAATATGAACATAAGTTGCTGGGAATTGGTGTAGGGCGTATATGCAAAGAGAGAACTTTTTGTGGTCTTGTTTTTTATTCCTCTTCCAGCGGTGCAAGAAGCCACTATCGATTATTCGGGAGTGACGCGACACGCACAGATCGACAGCCATTCACTGATACGGTTCTAGTATCTTGAGCGGCCGTCAGCAGAGAGAGGAGATCTTATTTAGTCGATATTTGTCTTTTGGGGGGCCAAGGGTAGCGCTTTAGGGGTGAAAGGGACGGTGGATATAGAATGTCCCCATTTGGCTTCAACTGCTGAAAAGTCTGTCATGATGCATTTGGCCCACGCTACACTTTCTCAACGACGCATGCTGAGATGCTAAACTGTTGCCGCAGAAGCAAAGCTCCTATTTTACGGAGTAGAAGGTGGTACGGAAACGATACTCAGACGGGGTAGACTAACGGCGAGTGCCGGTTTCGATGTTCTTGACAACCGTGTCAGTGGAAGTCGTGCCAAATCTTCGGACTGAGAGATATCTGTTTGCACGAAGCTGCCGAGCCATGATACCGAAGTGAACATCCTGCCCATGTTCAGGGTCCCAGACACGTATCTACTGTGTATTCTCATCTATCGGTCAGCGAATACATGGTATACTGCCTCCCAAATGATCAGCCCCCACGAAACAATTTGCGCGCAGGGTAGCGTCGACGTGACGCTCAGAATTCGAAGTCTGGAACGGCGAGCTTGCATGAAGGATACCGCGCGGTACAGAAGATGCGATTTCTCGTCGGTATCTGGTAGAATAAGCTCGTCAACAGATATTTCTTATTTGCATGCGGCTTGAACATCCGCAGATGAGGCTGGTCGTGAGGTCGGTCCGTATTATGCTGGGGGCGTTCAGACCTGTTAGTGGTCTCTCCTAGATAGGGTTCCCGTTAAGAGAGCCAATCGGTCGTTGCCGTGACGGACCGATAACTCTTGCATCGGTGTGAGGTAGCTTAGTTTCTTGGCAAATCGGGATCTATACCTATACAGGAGGAATCTATACCTATGTAGGCCTAGCATATCTTAATGAAGTCTAGTGTTTAACTATATTAGCTAAATCCCGCCATATTCCGCGCTGCCAAGAGACTAAGTTACCTCATATCGGTTCGGAAGTTCCACCATCTGCTGCGCGCGATGTCAAAACCATCTTTTTAATATGGCATTGCTGCTGTCCGGGGTATGGGACCAGAAGATGGTGATCCATGTTGATATTATGGAGAAGGGAGGAGAATAGACGACTCTCAGTCGGTCGTCAGAGACCGAGGATACCTCTTAGACTCCTAGACTCCTAGACCAGGCCTTGACAAACAAGCCGAGCTGATTTCAAACTGCTGGTTCGACGACGGGAAAAGGGATAGTGTCGAGATGAGGCCGCATGGTCGCACAGAGGAGTTCTCGTAGCCGCATCGAAAACGGTGTACGCATGTGTAACGGTGGTGTCCAAGCATGGCTCTGTAGATCATGATGATGCCAACCCTTCCGACCACGTAGATCCGGCCTTCTTGTTATATCGCCACTTTCCACAACCGGCTGTGCCTCGTCGATTCTCCGCGAGTGGCTCCGAAAGGATGGTGACAGACTCTCGTGGTGATGATAGATGGCCGTAGGGCCTTGTTCTAGAGGAGAAGTATGGACGATCCAATCTGCCACGTTGGACGAGGACGAGTCGCTCCACCACGGGTCAAGATGGGTCAAACCACCACGGGCCAAGATGGGTCAAACCACCACGCGTCAGAGATGGGTCAATCCACCACGCGTCAGAGATGGGTCAAACTCGAGGGAGGACAACCGGAATCGGAATCGGAATCAGATTTCAGGGTAACAACGAACGTGGACCTCAGCGACGTGGGAGCTGGAAGACCAAGAAGCCCCGACAGAAGAGCCGAAGTGAAGCGTGGCGACTGGCGAGTCTAGAACCCCTAACCAGCTTGGTCGACCAGCGGACCAATTCTCTCTGACGGGAGCATCCATGTCGCATCGACTGACCTCCGAACTGGTCGGCACTCGGCTGGAGCTGGTGCGAGCAGGTGCAGGTGCAGGACCTCAGCGCAGGCTGGGCGGAGCTGGAACAGCCAGAGGGGGCAATGGGATGAACTGGACGTCGAGGCACATGGTGAGGACGGGGGCGAGCGACTAGTTTTAAATTCCCGGAGTTTACTCCACGGAACGTCCCTCGTCTCCGACTATGTTGCCTGTCGGTCTCCGGCTGATCATGGTTGTGTCAACGACATGTTTCGACCCAGATGCTATTTTGCCCGATCCCAGCCAGCAAAACCTTGGAGAAGCACTAAACGGGCCCTAGTACTTGCGGACACAGGCGCCACCCAGACATGCCCACGATGCCCTTTCCTCCACATACGGCTTTACAATTGACTCCAGCGCGAGAGGCTGTGGAAGAATCTGGTTAGCCCGTGCGGAAGCGTTTCCGTAGACCAATCCAACGTCTGATATTCTTCATATGAGGCGACATGATGGACGACTAGATCTGGATAGTCTCGCCCTCGAGAACTCGCCGTGCTCGTGTGCAGCCTCTTGCTCCCTGTGTGCTGCCTCCTCTTGCTCCCCCTCGCCTCTGCCACCCGAGCTGACAACAGGTGAGTTTTCTATTCGTCCGCCTTGCGTCTCCACATGGTAAACGTCCGCTCCTTTATAGCTGTCGTCCTCGATGCTATATGTGCTGATGCTTTCTGTTTTCAGGTCGGCACACGAGCCCGTCTCCCCAATACCCTTCAATCTGATAGCCACGTTCGACATCAGTCCACTTACTCTCGCTCGCGCCGCTCCCACACAAAGCGATTCTACCTTCCTCGACTTATCACTTCTTCTTTTCCACGCTTGCACTAACCTGCTTGATCTCTTCATGTTGCCATCCTCCCGAGGCCGCACATGGACCAGACCATGAGCTCTCATGAGGGCAAACGTCCGACAGCAGGAGGAGATGGTGAAGGCTCTCAGAAGAGAAGAGAGCGAGCCGTCATCGCTGCTCAGGCCTGCGAGACATGTCGATCAAGAAAGTCAAAGTGCGACGAAAAAAGACCCAAGTGCAGTCTTTGCAAGCGCCTGAATGTGGACTGTCGGTACAGAGAACCCCAACCCACAAAGTAAGTCATGTGCATGCTATAGTTTCTTGCTGTTGCTGACGTCGATCAGAAAGGACAAAAGCATCCAGCAGATGATCGACCAATTATCCCGAATGGAAAGCAAGATCAATGTCATAGGCCACACTGTCAACCCTAGCAGTACCGCCTTCGATGCTGCAGAGACTTACGGGAGTCCCGGATCAGGAATATCTCCTATGAGCTCAGCGTCCCCTCGACTATCACGGCCTGAAACGGTTTCAAGCTTTCACCCCGGGCAAACATGGCCGAGTGAGCTCTCGAGCAGCTATCGCCACCTTACTGCACCCCACAAAGTCCTTCTATGGCCCAAGATCTACGAGTTCCTGCGGAAATCTGGCGCGGATGACCAAGAGATGCTGAAGATCTTGGACAAGGAGGGAACACCATGGCTGCTGCACCTAGAGCTCGAAAAACATAGAGAGATTCTGCCGTGCGACACCTACTTGTCCGGCGATCCAACGCCGGGACAGATGGCGCCTTCGTTGCGTGTTAAATTCGATGACTTGGATGAGGAAGTGATGCTCAAGTGCATAGAATCATACTTCAATACTTATAACGTACTCTATCCTCTTTTGGTCAAAGAAGACTTTGATAGCAGAATTTTCCCCGATGTCCTCGCCAACGGCTTTGGCTATGGCGATTTCAACTCTGTTATCGCGTTACTGGTCTTCTCGCTTGGCAAAATGGCATATGACGGAGTTTGGGGCGACCCTATTGATGGCACTACCGGGAATTCGAGTGGCATTCGCGGAGGATCAGCTTCAAGGCCACCTGGTCTTGATTTGTTCAATGAAGCTCGAAAGCGGTCAGGGTTCATCTCCACTCAGACTAGCCTTGAAAATATTCAAGTCTTGCAATTAATAGCGTAAGCACGCTTTGTCCTTCTCCGACTACTCTAGGCAGCCATGCTCACCAAAATTGTAGTGTTTATTACGAGGCTTGCTCGCGTCATCTGGTATGTGCGATTATCGTAGCAGCTGGGTATGGAGATACTGATCTGGATATAGGACTTCTGGCGAGCCTCGGTTTCCGCTTCCATGGCCTTCCAGGTCCTCATCAAATGGTAGGGATGATGGTTGCGCGATCGACGTGATGATTGCTAACAACTTCGAAGTGAGAGCGTCGACTGGAATTCTCCGCGAGGTCATCTGATCAGAAGGATGTACTGGACGTGCAATCTGCTCGAAAGGTAAGTTTGTCCGTAGACGAGGATGGCTCAAGCGCATGGTTGGAGTTCGTGCCTTAAGAACATCGTCTCTCTCCTGAGTCTCTCAGTCGGCTGATCTATCACCATAGCTGGTACCATATTGACCTTGATTTGCCCAAGACAGGTATCGCAGACCATGCCGACTCTGTGCCTCTCCCTGGCGAACAGGTGCAGAGCAAGGACGAAGGACCGCAGATGCAGTTCCTCGCGATGATTAGTCTTCTGCGGTTGATAACTCGCACGCACGATACACTGTTCGAAGGTGAGTCTCCCTCTCTTTCTCCAGCCGCGGGATTGGTATGCAAGGAGACGAGTCGTCGGGCTGTCCACGGCTGAAGGTGTCGATGTTGGCTCTGCAACGGAACCAAACAGCAGCCCTGCGAGCCCCGGGCACCTTATAGACGTCTGCATGCTCTATAGGGTAGCTCATACGGGTATCTGCTTGGTGGCGACGATATCTTGTTTCCTATTGGGGCACCCTTGCATCTCGCGTCGGAGCAAATGTCCGCCGCCACGCTAACTATAAGCCCGCTAGCCGTGAAGAATTCTGAAACTACTAAAGACTACTGTGGGCCTCCAATACATGTTATTCGAGAGCTTCTTCGTCAACTTGACCATTGGCGGGCCTTACTCCCTGCTGCATTGCAGTGGGACGACAACAAACGCTTTGAATATCCTGATCCACCCGCCGCCACAGCGGCGGGCTCGTCAGGGCCCTTGTTCAGCTTCAATAGCGTTCCAGCGACCGCATACGAACTGGGAGACTCTCTAGCCATGGCGTCTGCGCAATTGCGCTCACGATACTATTACACGCGCTTTATGATCCTGCGACCCTTCGTCTTCAAAGCCCTCCACTACCCCGAACAACTGTCACCAGAAGATATCGACTACACCGGCCAGTGTCTGCAATCCTGTCTGCTATGGCCCATCGCTATGAATCCTCCGAGAGATAGAAAGCGCTTGATCCCCTATCTTTTCGCTTGGACCCAAAACTTTCTCGGTGTCCTCCTCATCCTTCGCATGGTGGAGGAAAACGTGACGCTGAGAAAAATCTCCCAAAAGTATCTCAATGGTGACGAAGCCGCGCAAACCGTTCACTTGCTTCTCGACTGGTTCAGCGACATGAGGCAGATTGATGGCATCGCTGCGTGGGCTTGGACCGTTCTCTCTCATCTGTACAGCGACTACCTTAGCAATCCCCGATACTGATCATGCTCATAAACAATTCTACATAGGCAACGAATTTACGATCTCAATCATGGGTCCAATGTTCAGAGGGTGTAATTTGGCATCGGTCGATGTATACGCAATTGGCACGGCTAGTCTCGCTACTATGCAGTATTTGGGAGAAGCGATGAGACAACGACCACTTTTCGAATTTCCTGCGCGCGGTCCAATCGTTGGAAGAACGGATACTCAGATCACCAACAGTGCCGGCATCATCGTTAATGTCAGTGTCACCCTTGATCTGAACTTCCTCTACAGCGGTAGGCACTCTAGGTACCGTCATGCTTTCGGCGGGAAACAAGGGGGAAATTTAGAAAATCTCATTAGCAATGTCTACAATAAATGAGAAGACCGCTCAATAAAACCCTACTGCCAACTTGCTGGTATCTTACAACCGGCCTTTCCTCATCTCCATGATTCGGAAGGGATAGCTGTGCATTCCAAAGCAAATGCCTTACCAGGTTCCGACTACCTTGTGACTAGGCAGCCGCTCTGCAGGCGATCTTCTAAGAAGCTCGCCCTCCTGAAATAAGATATAATGACAGGTAGGTTTTTCCTTTGAATGGGAAGGCTGAGAACTGCTGAACATCTTCTGTACCACAATTTGGGTTTGCGTTTGTGGCCTACATTCCCTGAATCCTTTTCAATTCTAGCAACCGTTGGCACAGACTGGTCTAGTACACATGTCGATCGTTACGCATCTTAATCTCTGTACTTCCCAAATATTGTGATGGTTTTCACACTGCAACGTATCTGTTAGACACAAAGCTAGTCGTTTGTAGCCAGGCAAGTGAGGGAAAACAACAGAACCCCAACCCCCACTACTCTGCTCCTCATCTCATAAGGATAGGAGAATATGAGGAGCGCGAATAGGAAGAATAGACGAATTTATCATGACTGAATAGGACCCGCATGATCACCTTATTGTAGTAATCCGTAGTTATAACTCAAGGGTCATGACTACCACATATCCGTCAGCAAACACGGTAGCACGGCATGCATCCCAGCCATGCAGTCATCCGTGCCGTGTCAGCGGGCGCTCTTTTACGTATAAAGAGGCCCGTCTCCTGCTGCTTGCCTCGCGCGCGTCCGTGTCTCCTAACACAAACAAACACTCGGAGGAACCTCAATATTCTACCTGTTTTTCGAGCCGACTGTTTTGTGTGCAGGACACGCTCAACATGTTCATGAAGGAGGTCTTTCGTCCATAAGCATTGGCCCGTCGGGATTCGTAATGCGCCGTTTCCCCGACGGCTAGACACGTTCCGTTGACGTTTTGACCACCAGGGGAGATGTCATAGGGACAAGTTTTCTGCAACAAGTGTAGCCTCGTCGCTGTTAGTCTAGAGCTCATCAATTCATCCGTTCATCGTTTCTCACGATTCCAATTGACTCAATTCTTTGAAAATGTCCATCTCAGTCACTCTGCCTGTGGAATATGGGTATGCCAGTGCACTGCACCATTTCAATCGCAACATCAACAACCTCATATTTAGAGGATTCGAGGTACAACACTAACAGGAATACTCTAGCTACGTCCTAGCCACAGCGACAGGCACATTCATCCTCTCAACATGGCACGGAATGCGCGTAGGACCCTTCCGCAAAGCAGCTAGTACGTCCTCCACACACACACATATATACACACACACACACACACAGAGAGAGAGAGAGAGAGAGAGAGAGAGTGTGTGTGTGTGTGTGTGTGAAAGAGACAGAGAACAGACATCTAACCTCCCACCCCCGTCACAGAAATACCCTACCCAACTCAATACGCCTCCGACTCCCTCATCGCATCCACAACCGACTCCGCCCAAAAACAAAACCTCTACCTCTTCAACTGCGCCCAACGCGCCCACTACAATTATCTAGAAAACTACGTCACTTTCCTGCCCGCTCTTCTTATCGCTGGTTTGAAATTCCCCGTTGCGTCGAGTGTGCTGGGCGCCGTGTGGTGCGTGTTTAGGACTGTGTATGCGACTGGGTATACGAGGGCGGATCGGAAGGATGGGAAGGGGAGGTTGATGGGGGCGGGCTTTTGGTTGGCACAGTTTGCACTTTATGGGATGGTTGGACGGATGGCTTGGGGCATGGTTGTTTAGGTGGCTTGTGGTTTATGGAGAAGGAACATATGTTGTAGTATAGTGGTAGGCATTAGCATTGATGTCATCTATTCGTTCTTGTACAAACAAGGTTCCACTACCAAGCCGTGATATCATCAACCTCTGCTTCACCAAAGGTACTCGTCTTCGTCGCAGACAGTCCCTCCACACCCGCCTGCTCGACCTCATGATCTGGTTCTCTGCCCATGATATCTGGCAATTTTTCATGTAAGAACAGCAAAAGATGCTGATTCACCTGCTCGAATTCCAATAAAAATGCGTCATGTCCCTCGCTACTTTCAATCGTCTTCAGTTCCGCATTGGGAATACATGCTGCCAATTCCTGTTGTTCAGCAAATGTAAAGAGTCCGTCGCTTTGGATCCCAAGAATCAATGTTGGCTGCTCAATTTGTGAGAGGGCGGCGTGGACTTGTTCTACTGGTGTCGGATAGTGACCTGTGTGAGGTAATCGTCCTCGGCTGACATCGTGGGTGTCAAGCTTGCGAGTTATGGCAATGTAGCAATTCGCATCGAATCTTTTGATGAATTTCTCGCCTTGGTACCGAAGATATGATTGCGCTGAGAAGTATGTTGGCGTACGATGCGTACTCGTTTCTGCCGTGGGAGGAGGGGTCAACTCCTTTGGTGTTTCTATCTTGTTTGATGTGCCATGGAATTCTGGATCTAGGTTCACGCTGGGGTCGGGCTCGCCCTGTGCCAAGGTATTGACCATGGCCGAACTGTTGCTTCTCGACGGCCGTGATCCCTTGGCGTATCTGTTCCCGTCATTGTGCACTGCCCAGTGATCATTCGATTTCGGTTCGACTCTTTGACTGCCATTTATGTTTTGACGCCTCCGCGGATCATGTATTTGCCTCCCAAAACGTGCTTCGAATGAGTCTCGACTTCGGTAGGTGAGGAGCGCAGACATTCTTGCGGCTCCTAAGCCTGCTGAGGGCGGATCGTCGTGTGAGTAATAGCCATCGTCGTACTTGGGATCGCTGTATATGCTCTGCCGTTGTGCTTCACCCCAGCTTATACCCCAAGCGCTATATCGAGCTGAGGTTGCAATCGGAATGATGCTCCGTACATAGTCCCTGCCAAAGTATGCAAATTCAAGGACCAGCATGCCACCCATAGAGCCGCCAATGACCACAGCGATCTGCTTGACGCCCAGATCGTCCAAAACCACCTTGAAAATATTGACATCGTCTCTAATCGTAGTGAGCGGGAAATCTGGGCCATAGTTCCCATTCTCAGGCACGCCGTCGGCATAGTTGACAGGACTCGCACTGCCATAGGGACTTCCAAGACTGTTCATGCAGACGACAAAGAACCTGCTTAAATCGAATGCCTTGCCGGTCGCTCCTAGCAGAGGACCCCACCAGTCGCCTACATCTGCGCTGCCTGTCAAAGCATGGCAAATGACCATGGCATTGTCTCCGTTCGGCGTGAGTTTCCCATAAGTCTTGTATGCGACTGGCACATTGTGAAGAAGCACGCCGGATTCTAGGGTGAAAGTTGGTACTACGGCTAGCGATTGGTTCGGTATAAGGTGTGTGAAAGGGTTTTCGGGCTGAGTGAAGACTTGGTCTGCAAGGTGATATGTCAGTCAATTCGCGGGGAGTATGAAGAGGGCAACTAACGGTGTGTTATGGCTGATGCTTTTGGAACTGGCTTGATAATATGCTCGGTAGCAGTAGCAACACTCTCTCCATTGATTGTGGTCATGGTAGTTTTGAGTCTGGAGAAGACGGACAAGTGTATTTGGGGACTGACATTGTATCGCTGATCTATTCACGATACAACGGCCGGCATTTGTAGCGTGCACGCAATGAGTCGTGAAATGATTTTGACTGGGTCCAGATCTCCGCAAGTCTACCTAGTCAGCGAGAAGTCGCTTTCCTGAATCCTGAGTCCTGAGGTACGTCTATCAGATATCATAGCAGTCTTCTTAGCTGAGGAAGCTCCTGTCAGCCACTGGCCGCCGACTCTCTGTCAGCTGAAGACACTGGCCGCCGACGCAGGACCTCTCAGATCAAGCGAACAGAGATCAACCCTCGATTCATAATACATCACATACCTAACCACAGTCATCAATGCACTTCCGCTTGACACGAGTTCAGAGAAGTTGCTCTGCAGCGCTGGCCTCCTAAGGCGCCTGGGCCCAAGTCGAAACTTCTATCACTTCTTATTAATATTGATGACAAGACCGTGAATGAGCCTGGGGCTTGATCAAGTGTCGCGAATTTCTGCGTTTGCAACCCGACGCGTCTTTTTCAGGGACTTTATTATTAGCAGGACACCCCAGCCTTGCTTAGGGGCTGTCCCTCACTACTCGGACAGGGTGAACCTTGGATCAAATCTTTGCAAAAAGTTTACGGAGTACCGTCTATTTCGAGGCTCGAGGATTGCGAGCAAGCAAGATAGACTTGCTCACCGACCGACATGAGCATATCGAGGAGCAGGTCGACTTCCCCCAACACCGCCTCTCAGCCTTCCGTTGTCTCTGCGATCTCTACTGCACAATCATGGTAAAGGATTGAAACTTCTCGCCATCCCAGAACACGTCGTAGGCCGTTCATTGGGCACGCACGGCCCACATCCATGGCGATATAATTACAGTACTAATCTATACTTCATCATCTCCTTACTTTATTTCACCTCATCTTTCCAAAGGACCACTCCCTCCACAATAATCAAGCATTGGCTGCTCGCCTCCAGCTGTAGAAATGACTGGCGTATCATCTATCCCCCGCAGCGATGGGGGACCTAGCAACACAGTCAAAGCTACATGGATATCTAACAGGAACAGCCAGCCCGAGCTAAATCAGCGGAGAGCCTATAGATATACAACCTCATACCCCTAATATTTCTGATATTCCCGCAATTCTGCTCAAAATCTTCTCATAATCGACTCACGAGTCTCCTACTTTCGTTCAATCACAATGCGTACTTCTGCGATTCTGCTCTTTTGCACCGCCCTGGCTAGCGCCGAAGTGAAGATGTGTCCTTTGGGGCCGGCTGCCGCTGCCGCGCCAATGATTCCCGGAAATCCCCCTGGCGCCACGTACAAGGCCCATCTCAAGAAAGGCAGCGCGACAGGAACTGTGACGTTGTCCAGCGCGTGTATGGGTGTCAATGTGGAGCTGAAGTTGAAGTTGCCGAAAGAGGGCGCGCCATTCATGTATCATATCCATGACAAGCCTGTTCCCATGGTATGTGTATCACAATACTTACCCAACGTGTTGAGGATGCGATGCTAATACAGGTGATTATCAAGGATGGCAATTGCACTGGTACCGCTGCTCACTTTGATCCCTACGCCATTTCTGCGAATTGCATGTGCGACAAAGCGAAAAAGGAGTTCTGCCAGATTGGAGATTTGAGCGGCAAGGCTGGGAATATCACTGTCGGTGGTGAAGTCAACACTTCGTAAGTCCTTCCCTCTCTATTCTCACCGCTATGACTTTCTCAATCGATAGAGCTCAATTCGACTAACCAAAATCGAATACAGGTTCAACGACATGTTCGTGTCTCTCAAACCCGGTGACAAAGCTTTTGTGGGCGATAAAAGCGTCGTCGTCCACTCATTCGATAACAAGAGAATCGCTTGCGCCAACTTGATGCAATCGAAGATGTGAGGAAAGTGCTTCCACTGGACCGGACACGATAGAGCAATCCGTAATATAGTCTGAGAAAACAACCAAAAAGATCATGCCCCACAATTACCAAATACCATGACATTCTATGAAAGTGCTTGGGCAGCCTCAAACACCCACAGCCCGTCGACCGAAAAGAACGGACCGAACAAAGAAGGGAAAGGCCTGCCACATGCCCCCAGAACAGAAGCTTTGAAACCAGGCATACTCTCCTCCCGATTCCCGAAAGTTGTGCACTCCCCCAATTTCTTAATTGTCTATGAGCGATGATCGCTACAAACACTGGGACTTGTTCTTCGTCTGGTGATGAGTCTCAATTTAGTAACTGGGACAGCCTTACTCTTTGAATCGGTCACTGCAGCACTTCGATGGGTTGGGCCGAAGACTGCTAGAAACCTCTTCATGTCAGGGATCAGATGAATTTCTCCGGACGACAATCGTTACTACTCCATCCACGCCCGCCGGCGGACGTAGTAGAAATTCTACAACAAAATTCTACAGCATTACTATCCTTAACAATCCTATCGTTTCTTGTCATCCCCTTTCTTAACATCCTTTTTCTCATCATCCTTTCCTTCTTCGTCACCATCGCTTTCATCCTCACCCTCCTCTTCGGCGCCTTCGCTTTCTTCTGCTGCAGCATCCTTCTCTTCTTGCGCCACGATGGCTGCCCGATGAGCTTCTTCTTCTTCCTCGAGTTGCTTACTCATACCACCCGTCAGCTTCTGGATCCGTTCCGCCGGTCCCATCGGCTTCTGCTGCATCTCTCCATGGATCTGACCTCGACCGATCAAACTGACCACAATCGAAGCACCGACGATGAATGTCAGAACGAATCGATATGTGCCATACCATGGTGGTGCCAACCCTCTTCTCGAGGCCCGAGTGTCTGCATAGTATAGAGATGTGAATGCCAGGAATTGTGTGATGAGCGCGTATTCTACGGGCATGAGAGTGGTTGGCCACGCTACTGCTGGGGCGAGAACGCCTATCATGTAGCGACGCATGCCCGCGGGTTTGCCGCCGTAGTTCGCCCATTCAAGACCCCAGTGGATTGCACCGAGGAAGGATATAATCTTTCACAATCAGACATGCTACAACCAATTCCTGAGATCCTGTACATACCACGGCACCATATCCAACCTGTAGAGGCTCCAAAATATGCAGCAGATGCTCGGCCTGCTCAGCAGTGAGAACATAACCCATTCCCTGCTCATGTGCGACATTCATTTCCTGCGCTACTCCAATTGTTGCAACAGAGGTTGCGAGATAGGGCAATACACCTGCCAGACCCAGCCAATATGCTTTCCTCGGGACATCAGAAAGATCGAATGTATCTTTGATTGTTTTCTCGTCGTGGATCAGTACCAAAAAGCATGCTTCAAAGTGGTGTGGTCAGACTCACGAGGTCAGCCACTATACCAGCAGACATGTCCGTCTCTTTCTCCGGCTCCTTCGTGGCCAGTTCACTGAATATAGCATGTGTAGAGGATGTGGTCGATACCAATTCAGGATGTGCTTCTATCTTCTCTTGCCCAACCTTTTGCTCCAATTTGATGTCCGGCTTGTCGTACTTGGACGATGATCGGAGGTTTAACTTATGGATGGACGCGGCTATGGTCTGCGGTCTTTTCGAAGCCAATGTACATAATCTCGACGTGAACTGAGCATTTTCCGAGACACATGGTTTGAAGTGAGATTGAGCGCGTGCAGCTTTTGCAGGAGCTGTGGTCAGTGGGCGCAAGAGCGAGCGGGGAATGGTGGTTCTGAGCATCATGAACTGGCGCCAATTGAGCTCCAATTGCACCCAACGAAGGCAGATAGGAAAACTGAGAGAGAAAGGGAAGTTTGGGGAAGAGGACGACTGGACTTGTGCTGCTGGATTGGTCTGGAGGAGCTCGAGCTGCGTTGTGAGATCCTGGGCCTGAATCGACGCGTATACGTCATCATGATCAACATTGAGGTCGGGAACACCTCCGCTCTTTCTGTTGCAAATCAACAACAACATTCTGCTCGACATCACCAGAATCTTGGCGAATTTATACCAGAATAGGCACTCCTTGGAACACACGATACTCGTGGATGCTTTGGTCCAAGCGGCATACACAACAACAATGATGATTCTTTCAGGCCGCGCATCTTTGATCAGCACGCATATGCTGTCCACGGCACGAGAAACGACGATTGGTTTGGCCCCCAAGATTTCTGATCGTGTAACTTACGCCCTGGTAGACGTGTCGCTGTAATTGCACCTAGCAGCCGTGTTTGCCCAGCACCGGACTCCAGCAACTTGAAGGTTGAGGGCGTGATTCAGACCGTTCTGCGCGCGATTCCCGTCATCCTGGTCATTACCAGCATCTCTAAACACGCTGTTTTTAGGTGATTCAGTGACATAACTCTCGATTTACAAGTCACATGGTTTTGGTATCCATACCACTATCTCTATACCACTATCTAAACGCGCTGTTTTTAGGGTCATAACTACGAGGTGATTCAGTGATATAACTCCCTACGATTTACAAGTTATATAGTTTTGGTATCCATACCACTATCTCTATACCACTATCT
The DNA here is from genome assembly GCA_004522665.1 of Venturia nashicola. Taxonomy (NCBI): domain Eukaryota; kingdom Fungi; phylum Ascomycota; class Dothideomycetes; order Venturiales; family Venturiaceae; genus Venturia; species Venturia nashicola. The sequence goes on from SNSD01000021.1 coordinate 281,404, forward strand.
AAACGCGCTGTTTTTAGAGTCATAATTACGTGGTGATTCAGTGCCAAGGGTACATGGCTAAAACGCCGAGATTACTACCGAAACTTGTTTAAATGGCCGTCCGAAGGCCTCTTGACATAATTTAAAAACTAAGCCTAAAACGGATTATAGGTGAGCCAGCCGCGGCGATAAGGTGCGTATATAAATTGCCAATTAACACCACAGTAAATCTATAGGAATGCCTGATCCTATTTCATGATTTTGACTCACGTATATGAACCGGTACTATCCAGAAGTTCTGGAAGTCTAACTACCGAAATTCTGGCTCGCTGTGAATCACGCCCTGAACGGTTGGAAGGCGGCACCGAGGTTGAGGGGTGGTGATTTCTATTTCTGGAAGGGCTTGGTCTCTGGCGTGATTGCGAGTGTTCAGATGCAAAAATGGAAATATAGAAACACTTCGGCCTTGGTAGCAAAGGCCTTACGAGGATAAAAAAAAGATGAACAGTTCTAGCCGTGAGCTGGCGGCTTGATTCTACTCCCATCCGGATCTTCCGTTCAAGGTGGCTCACCGGGGGTTGCATGCAAAATATCCGTGCAGCCCTCGAAAAGATCAATGCGGCATGGAAAGAAGTAACGGCTACGCTTTTTATGGTTTAGTCGTTACTATTTCCATCACCGTACTGGTCTCTCACAAGGAACTCCAGTGGGCCACTTTGAACCAAAAATACGTTATAGGAGAGTACATAGAGATCGAGGGGGCGGACAGGTGCTTTTAACAGAGGTTTTCCGCAAACAAATCCATCTCCCATCAAGCTATCCCCATCTCTCATCAAGCTATCTCTACAGCTTGCAGGATTTTCGCTATAGCCCGCAGCAATCTTTCAAAAAGCACAATGCAAATCACCCACCTCTCTCTCCTGTCTACGCTTCTCGCGACCCTGTCAACGACCGTACTGGCCGCCGAATTCCCTTGTGGTCCTGGCGAGCTTTCCATCTGGGGAACTGGTTGTGCGGCGGCCTATCCTAACTGCGGCTTCTCGGATAAAGCAGCATTAGACGCGTGTCATGATAAAAAGAGGGCGGGCGTGGCCAGTAACAACAATAGAGCCCCAGATCCTAATGCTCTTCACCCAGTGAGTTTCAGTCTTTTTGTTAAATGTAGAATGTGAAGAAGTTGGCTGAAAGACTTAGGGTGAAACCATTGTATGGATTTGTTGTTCGAAGGCGCGTCTTTGTGGGGGGCGGGTTTGCTGGAAGTAGGGGTCGACAGGATACCATGGAATATCGCTGTTGCGAACGCTATACTCTAGCGAAGGGATAAGCCTGAGTTGGATGGTGATTTTTTTGGCCTCTTGTGAGGCTGGGCATGGAATGGGAGAGTTGGTGACCAGGCGGTCCGGCATGACAAGTGGTGAGCTTCTAGCAGATCAGGGTTGATATGTATCTTCTGTTTGTGACATGAGGTTCTTCTTTGCCCTGGACAATGACGATCATGTCACAATGCTCTCTATCGCGGTTGAATGATTTGAACTGTCCTATCTTTACACCTAGCAGGGTCACTAATTCCTGTTCCTTTGTTCATATCGTTCTGGAAATAGACATCATAAATCAAGGTAAGATCTATGAATTAGGACAAGTTACCAAGTAGATGAGCCCACGGCGATCATATCAGGAGTGAATGCTGGAAGTTCACCGTTCTTGAACTAGGATAGTCAGTATGAAATTCATTACTACAAAATAAACAGACTTGAACTATCGACAATGAAATAAACTCCTCTCAGAGGACCCAAACGTACAGGAAAATTTCGATCAAGAACATGTTTCCAGTTCCATCGTACATACACAGATCCTGAATTAGTAAATCCCCAAAGTCATCCATGTCCATCCATGCAGACCAAGTCGATGGTTATTCATATTCCTGACCCTCGCCAGTCACGCCGAAGTCCATGCTATTCATCATATACGATGCATTGTGAGCATAAGTAGGAAGGGTAATCATACATACAAACCTCTTGCGATACCAAAATCTGAAGCACAAACAAGTCAAAAAGCCAAAAAGTCAAAAAGCAGAGGGCTATGGTTCTCAAATATACGAGACCTTGACACCCATTCCCACGGTCCCCCTCACTTTCTCCCAAGCCCGTTGAATCATTCTCTTTACTCTTTCTCTCAAATCTCTTCTCCCAAAAGCTAGAGCGAACATGAGTAGAAAAAGGACAGCTCGCATCATAGCCATGGGATTTTGACGCAGATTCTCAGCTGTCTGCTGAATCATCGTCTGGAAGGCAGCGAAAAAGGAGGTGGCTCTGTTATACAGAGAAGCAGGAGGCGGTCGTCGAGTTACTTCCTTCTTTCTCCTTGAAGACGGGCTACCAAGACTATCTGGTCTCCCATGGCTTGGTGTAGGCTTGGGCTTCATGTTCGAGGGTCCAGTCCCGGAATCTGGAGGTCGTTGTGTCCGTCTTGCTTCTTCTTTCCTTAGGATTTCCTCCTCTCTTCTTCTCTCTTCCTCGATGCGCCGTTTCTCCTCTTCTCTTCGTTGCTGCTCGAGTTGTATCTGCTGTTGTTTCTGTAACTCCTTCTCACGGTTTTTGGCCTCCTCTTGTTCTTCTTTGAGGCCGTGTAAGGCTTGGAGGAAAGCTTCCTTTCGCTCTTCGTCGAGCACTCCAGACATCATTATAAAATCCCGGGCGTATTCCCACTCTTGATTCCGAGGGAGAACATGCAGAGTGTATAATTCGAGAAGTTTTAGGGAAGTGTGGAGGTCGCGAGGTGTATTAGTCCCGGACGCCGAGCTTGGAGTACGGCGTAAACGGGCAGAGTTGAGATGGGACTCAATGTCGAAGGACGGGTTGGACATGGCGCTGAGATAAGTCTCTAGGCGTTGCTGATTCAGGTTTTGAGAGGGCGAGTGAGTGAGTAGAAGAGTGGCTCTGTGGGCGTATGGTCAGTATCAGATCAAGTCCAAGGCTGAAGGCAGACTTACAAATTGATAACCACATCTGCGTCGACGCTGCCCTGATTTCCACTGTAACCATCGCGAACGATATCTTCCCATACGGTGCCATCACGGGCCTTATTTACTAATTGCTTCCACCTTGTACTCCCAAAAGCATGCTTGCCTTCTTCGGCACCCATTTCGACCACGGCATTCATGAAAGTAAGATAAAAACTCCAGACTTTGATCCTGGTGCCGCGAGAAGCGGTAGCTATGGGCGCAATGGGAGAGTGACCATTCTGGTGTCCGTCTTTCACAGGCTCGGGTATAATAACAGGCTCTATGGTTGATAATGCTTCGGGAAGACGGCGCGTGAGGAACAATTGTGCAGCTTGGCGGTATGTCTTTGCGATGTGTGATGTTTGATGTCGGGGGTTGGAGAGCGAGGCCATGGAGTTTGCCAGCAAGGCGGAGCCGTTAAGGTGGTCCTCATGGAAGCTAGGCATTGTGGTCGTCGCAGTGGACATGTCGGTGATTACAGATAGTATTGGAAACCGGGTTGGAGACTGTGTCGTGGACTGGAATTTCTCAGCAGCTTACCGAGGTGTTGGGTGACAGGAGTTGGTGAAAGAGCGGCATTCCCAGCCACACCGACCACGTCGAGGATGGAGGATGGAGGATGGAGATGGAGATGGAGGATGGCCACTTGGACACTGAGAGTATGGAAGAGATATGCCACTTGGTCAGACTCGCCAATGTTGTTGTTGTGGTGTATTGGATTCCATCCCCGCAGCGATTGGCCGGAAGTCAGAGTCGCGTCTGGTCCTTTCACATGCGGAACTCCATGCGAGGTCTTAATGCTACCTGCAGATCAGCCTCATATTGTAGGCTGCGAGATATATTTGGGATCGTGTCAAGATCAAGATCAATGTCAATGTCAATATCAAGATCAATATCAAGATCAAGATCAATATCAATATCAATATCAATATCAATATCAATATCAATATCAATATCAATATCAATATCAATATCAATATCAATATCAATATCAAGATCAATATCAACAACCAATATCAATACCAACAACCAATATCAATACCAACAACCAACATCAATATCAACATCAACATCAATACAACAACCAACATCAATACCAACAACATCGTACCTGGGGCCGAGAACAATTCCATCAAACATGAGAACAATCCGAGGTAGAACTAAACCTCAGCATTCTTGCGCAGAACTTGAAGTGCTGGTGCAAACATCTGCCAGCGCTAACCCAAAGTGCAACTTTGGTCTTAGTTGGTTACCTACTCGTACTCTACATAATAATTCACCAGGCTCAGGCTTCCTACATCACAAAACCTACCACTCCCCAGGCCAATATCAACACTTCACCTACAGATCGCGGCCACGCATTCCATTTGCCACTTCGTCAATACCCGCTCAGTGCCGGATTGGAGCTTTGTGAGGCATTCCACAGAAACAGCGTGAGCTATTACCGGGAAAGGACACGGGCAGTCCTATATTTCAAGCACCGCTCGTTCTTCCCTTGCTTCAGTGCCGAACCCAAACACGATCCTTTGAACAATCACTCGAATTTCATTTCAATTGGGTCCACCTCACCTCGATCATGGACGTCGATAAGACCGCCTTCTATCCAAGACTTCTCACAATTCTTGAAGACATTTCCAATGCTCACTTCGTGTCTCTCGACTTCGAGTTATCAGGGATTGCAAGCAAACAGCCAGGAACGTCGAGGCAAAACCAGACCTTACAAGAACGTTATGCGGAGGCCAAGGAGGCAGCAGAGCGGTATCGCATCATCCAAGTTGGCCTTACTTGCGTAGGACAAAGCGACGATGCGGGTGCAGAAGAGTACGTGGTTAAGACGTCAAACTTTCCCCTAAATCCTTCACTCGAATTGGATGTGGGAAAGGAGCTGGACCTTGAACGCATCTTTTCTTTCCAGTCTGGGGCAGTGGATTTCTTGCTTAAAAACAACTTCGACTTCTCCCAGCCTTTCGCGCGTGGCGTATCTTACCTTTCCCGTGTGGAGGCGATAACAGCAAAGCAGAACGCCAAGGATCGTGGCGACAAGAGCAGATTCGATGACATCGAAATCGCAGAGAATGACGTTCAAACCACCCAGTTCCTAGAGAAAGTCAGAAGTGAGATCAAGCAGTGGAGGAAAGACGGCAAGTCCGACGAGTTGCTTATTGTAAGTCGGAATTTGCGAGCCAAGGTCACGACGAACACAACTAACCTTTCGTTTCCTCAGATGTCGAGAACCCTTCACTGGGAGAAAGTCACAACGCCCGATCTTTCATCATTTGATCGCCGCCTGGTTCATCAATTTGTCCGCGCCGAGTACAGGGATGAGCTTATGACCATGGGCCGTCACAACTGCATCATTATCAAACGCGTGGACCTGCACCGTGAGGCTAGATACCAGAAAGATCGTATGAAACGAGTGAAGGCTCAAATTGCTCGCCTGACCGGTTTCCGCTGGATTATCGAGGCGCTGACTGGTGGAAGCCTGCACGAGATTGAGCTTTCATGGTTTGCAAAAGACCCGGTTGATGGCTCCGATATCTTCTTCGACGAGCAAGACTTCTCTGCTCGTTTCAATCGTGCAAAGGCACACTTGAAGACGAAGAGACCCGTGCTAGTGGGCCACAACCTCTTGACAGACTTGGTTTACCTGCATCACTCTTTCATCGGACAACTCCCAGAGACCATATCGGAATTTCGCATATGCATCCACGACCTCTTCCCAACAATCGTAGACACGAAGTACTTGGCGACTCACAACTGCGGAAACATCAATCCTGCCTCCTCACTGGAGCAGATCGAAGAGACTTTGCGCACACAGGAGATTCCTGTCATACACACACATCCTCATCATACCAAATATGTAAACAAGAAGGCTTTTCACGAAGCTGGTTACGACAGTCTCTTGACAGCGAGAGTGATGATTCTTCTCTCGGCCAATCTTGAAGCAGCTGGTGCGTATGTGCCAGAAGCCGCAGACATCAGAGCAACGAGCCCAAGCGACGAGGACTACGACACAGCGCCTGAAGAATTTTATGACCAGCCCCTTGGTGAGGGCCCCGATGGCAACGGCCCAACTCTTATCAGTGATTTAAACATGGGTCGGAATCCGACCAAGAAGAAGACTCTCAATGATTTGAAAGCCGAAAGCCAAGCAGTCGTGGTTTCACCGGCACCGAAATCAACCAAATCGAAGAAGAAGACGAACGGCAACCGAACAACATCGTCATCTCGCTTCGCCACAGGAACCATGTTTGATGCCCTAGTCGACAAAGAATCGTCATCAGAACGCCCCGTCCAACACAACAAAGCCACGACTAATTCCTCGCATCAAAGCAAATCGATACTCAATCCTAATGCTCCATCTTTCGGATCCCCTTCCTGGGTCACAAAGCGGACATCGGATTTCAGGGTCGCGACGGCGTCACAAGAGGAAAAGGACAAGGAGAATGAGGTCCAACCTTTGATGCCGCCTTTTGATTGCGATTTTTGGCGAGTATATGCTAATAAATTGAGGGTGTTTGGTACAGTGGAACGCTATTTGGATCTAGATCCTTCGAGGGCGAGATAGATTCCGGGTCCAACCAACAAGCGAGGTGAACATGTTCAGTAAGGATGGAGGGTGGGGAATTGTATGGTAGGTATAGAATACATAGCATACCATGGTTGTGATGCTGTGCGAACGTGGGTTTTGAATACGGATTAGCATAGCGAGGATGGAGTTTTTGATTTTGCTGCGAAAACGTGAAAGGATGGATGCATCAAAGAAACATCACTGGAGAATACAAAGTGAGTGGTTCTTTTGATTGCAGCACGTTCTCCTCTCTGCCCCATGTTGCAGAAACCCACCGGTATATTGTGAAGGAGCCGATGGGAAACCTCTCACCGTGTTTACGTCGTACATATCCGCCACTTACATTGATCTACATTTCTCGATTGTATCTGAGGAATAAATGAACTGGGCTTTCGAGTTCTTAAAATCATAGGTAGCCTGAAGTTGCAACATGCCCCTGCGTCCATCATACATACAGCGTCCATTTGGGTATCTCATGCTCCTGTGTTGCTTCCAAAATCATGCCTCGATCTTCCATAAAAAAAAGGTAATGTATATCTTGAGTTTTTCCCCAAGACAAGGTAAGGAATATTTTGAGGTTTTTCCCAAAGGAAAAAAAGAAAACGGTATCCATTCATCCCGTCCATTTTCGCCAGTCAAAAGCCCATCTCCAAATCCGATATGATACTCGTACAATATGACGCGCCACTAGGATGGATATAGGCGGCTACTGTTTTCGAAAGAAGAGTGCAAGAGAGTCAGACAGCCAACATTCAAAAAGTGGGAGCCACTCCCTCCATCATCTCATCTGTACCATTTCTCATCTTCTTCAAAGGAACCCCACCACTTTCAAATATCTCCTCATCATCATCAGTCACCACCTTCCTCTTCTTCCTGCCACCGGCCTGCACAGCCTTCGCATCGGCCTCCCCACCCATCGTCTCAACCACATTGGACACACACTTCCTCAAACCCTTGTCCATGCGTTTCACAAAAGTTCTCCATCGCTCTTCATACTCCATCTGCACACTTTCTACCGTATCCTCCACTTTCTCGACCCTCTCGTCTTCATCAATTTGTAGAAGTTGATCCTTGTTTTTGACGAAGATGCGTTCCTTGGTCAAAAGACGCCAGAAGTAATATTGCCGATCACTGACATTCGCACTCCTGCCTTTATTCGAGATCCGGGCCGCATTGCGACTTATCGCAGGAATGGTAGAGAGAAGATGCATTTCCGTGATTCGTTGGAACTGTCTTGGTGCGATTTTCGCAGCTAACCGAATTCCGTGGAGAGCATCGAGATTCGTCAGCAAGTCGAGCGGTATCTTTCGAGTGTCCCGAAGTTGCTCTGGAGCTATTTTCTCAGGTAGAGCTAAGTTCTTGAACTCTGGATGGCACTCATGTAGATAAGCTAGGTCGCAGTAGTCTCGTAGGGCATCGAATTCGTCGTTTGGTTCCTCGACTGTAATCTCGTATACCCATTTGTCTTTGCGAAAGGCGGTTGTCATGACGGTATATAGCCATGAGCCGTGTGATTTGCCCTGGTATGGAGGGAGTATCATAAATTGAGCGATGCGCTCTCGGGAGGGTAAGAGGAGGGGAGAGATCTGTTCGGGTAAAGAGTCCTGATCGTCTTTGAAGTCTGTGTGTGAGTCGTCGATCGGCATTGGGGCGAGGATCTCGGTACTTGGGAAGACCCAGAGACGATAGGACGTGCCAAAGCCAGCTATGGTGTAGCTCGGACAGGTGCTGTCTGGAGAACCAATCTCGTACAAAAAAAAGACCTTCCACCGCTCGAGGGCCCAATCTTCGTCTTCAAGAAATGCCACAGTGCCGCCGTCTATGAAGAACGGAATGAATATGCGCATGTTTGAGAGTATCTTCTTGGCTCGCACGTCTGCCAGCGTAGACTGCCAGATCTCGAACCTGCTCTTGTCAACCGTATATGTGTGCAGCAGCTCACCAGGCGGTGTCCAGGCCTCCGTGGAAATGTCCTTTTCTTGTGGTGTCCATGCTGTTTCCGGCAAAAAGCTACTCAAACATCCTTCTATATCCATCAGCTCTTTCATTTCTTCGTTGACCGGCTTCACTTTTTGGTCATATCTGATGCTGACGGTCGGCTCAAGGTCATTTGCGCGGAATGATAGTTTGATCTTGAGGTCCTTGTAGCCAGGGATGATTTCCTCCTCGCCGAACATGGCGTAGGTATAGGTCGGGGGGAAGGCCTCCATCGTTTCCTTGCCATCTTGACCAGTCAAACTGACTTGTATGACATCCGGAGCTTTGACAATGTATAACTCGTCCATGTTGGCGCGAGTAGTGAATGGCAGTGGGTTGGCACGCTCTCTTCTTGTGTTGGAATAGCAGTGGTAGGGATCCGGCAGGAATTGATAGCGCGCGAATTGCGACTCAAAATTGTTGGTCAAAAAGGTTGTTGTTGTGTTTGGCGCAACCAAGTGCTGGTGGAGAAGTTTGGGTTGTGAAAGTCGCGGTCGCGTCGAATGGAAAAAGCGCCATCGTAACGCGGACGGGAGTTACCCGGCCCGGCCTCAGACAACAAGGCCAACCTTGGGCCCAAGGCTCATCACATCGCAAGAATACTCGACGTGCTAGCTTCGAACCTGTCAGTTCTGGGTGGATTATTGAGTCCTAAAGGAGAGACAGAACCTAGACGGTCATCGAGATATCATGGATGGCTCCATGAATACAACAAACACTGTTACAGTCTCTTGCAACGCTCCTGTGTATCGAATTCTATAAATAACGACCCGGAACGTCCATCAATGTCGTCTTTCAGATTGCTGCCATGTCAAACATTTCGTGTTGTGGTTTTGATAGATGTCAGCCTTAGGTATACTCGTCAGCCTTAGGTATACAGCCTCTTTGAAACATACAGCGAGATTTGATCCGCGCTCCTGCGCAATCAATCCACATCAAACCCCTAGAAAGCTCTGGAGGCCATTTGCGTCGAAATGCTCCGTTCATACGTATTTCTATATTCCAAGGCACACACCACCACCTTTGCTGAAAACGAAAACCCATCGCAATCATGTGGGACGGTCTGGGGAGGTTACTTGCCCTGAGCGGCCTCATGGCTCTGGCGTATGCAATCAGTCAGTCTCTATAAGAACGAGAACAAGACTAATTCGATCCAACAGCTCTTTTCTAGCCGGCTCTCTTCCACTATCCTTCTCCCTGTCCCGGCGACAAATACGCCTCATTTCTGCTGTCGGAACCGGTCTCCTCATCGGCACAGCGCTCATAGTAATAATTCCCGAGGGCATAGAGACACTCTACAGCTCTTCAGCCGTGTCCGTACCGCATACAGCCCAGATTGCGCCTATCGTTGATCCGCCGATGGATAATGACCGCGCAGCATTGACTCTGCACAACATACCCAAGCCAGACAAAAACGCTGCAGGAAATGGCATCAAATACGAGAACCAAGACGTAAAAGGAACGGACAGGTTCCTGCCAGGAGAAAAGGAACCTGATCCGCCCAAAGGCTCTGAACCAAAAAGCGCTCAGATCAGACGCTCAGAGCCAGACCAAGATCATGAGAAATCGACACCACATGCATGGATAGGCATATCTTTGATATTAGGTTTCATTCTCATGTACTTAATCGACATCTTGCCCACGATCAAGTCTTCCCCTGGAGCGTCTTCAAATGGACATACCCATCACATTCCTCTCTCAACAATGGATCCTGAATCCACACATTCATCACATCAAAAACCGGCGCATTATTCACCCTCACGCCCGAACCCCACCACAGTTGGACTTCTGATCCACGCTCTAGGCGATGGTATCGCTCTCGGCGCCTCATCAACCACTGGATCTACAACTGCAAGGGGCGGTCTAAGCATTGTAATCTTTATGGCAATTTTGGTTCACAAAGCGCCTGCCGCCTTCGGTCTAACCGCTATACTCCTAAAACAAGGTGTCTCCAAACGATCCGCCCGAGGCCATCTCCTTCTATTCTCTTTCGCAGCACCCTTGGGAGCACTAGTAACGTGGATGATTATCAACATTTTGGGCAAAGGCGACACAGGACAGAGTGAGAGTATGAAGTGGTGGACTGGCATTGCCCTTATGTTCTCTGGTGGTACTTTTTTGTATGTGGCATTGCACGCTATGCAGACGATATCCAGCTCTTCTTCGCATAGTGGGCATTCGCACGCCAAAGCTCCCGCGGCAGATGGGGGTGAGGATTGGGAGGCCCCCTATGCGGAGGCGGATGGACATAGTATGCCAACGTCGCAGGCACAGGAGAGAACAAGGGGAGAAGTGTGTCTGGTAGTAGCGGGCATGCTGTTGCCTCTTCTAACGCAGATAGGGCATACGCATGCTCATGGTTGATGCTAAGCTACCATTTGTACAATAGATAATAGATGGTGGGAGGGTGTGATATATGCTGCGCGTGTTCTGCAAAGTGCGTCTACTAAGCTCGTCCCTGGCGTGCCTGGACCCTACACAGTACACAGTAGGTAGACCCTTTTACAGACCCCCTCTTGGCACTCTTGGCACTCTTGGCACTCTTCACCCTGAAACAACCTTGATAACATCACCAACCCTGCACTTACAAGGAGCACCCATCCAGGAAGTTGGACCGCGCGAAGAACCACCAGTTCACGATCCTCCGTATAGCAAGACGTATGTCAATATTGCCTAGACATCGCTTCTTCAGTGACAGCCACGCGTGCTGGGTTTCCAGATCCAAGCTGGGGAAATATGAGAGGCGGGGAATTTGTCCGTCTCAAGTCCCCACTCACATCTCCCTCCTATTGACATACTGGTACGTTGTCGATCCATCTCTAGTTTCAGCCTGCAAGACCGCGTTGGCTTTCTTCTTCACCATTGGAATCTAACATCAACACCGTCTTTACCTTGCACACACTCACTTCCAGAATGCTACTGGAATGTAGGACCACCATGAGAGGACTACTCATCTCGGTCCCTGGTTTCGCGAACCTTGTCCAAGCCGCGACACAAGAAGTCTTCATGGTCAATCCATTGGGTACAGATGCTCCTCTCGTCGCGTCCGTGGTTGGCGCATCGCCAGCAGCTACTACATACGCAATCGGTACATAAACCACATTCTCAGCTCGTGGGCAGATGCTAACGACCCCTTCTAGGCTGTGGTTCGAACTTCCCTCTCACCCTTGCCTCCTTGCCATCCTCCGTCATCTGTCCCGACCTAGCCTCCATAACAATTACTCAAGGACCAGCGACGCTTGCTTATACCTTTTCTGAGAATTGGGCAGCTCAATCTACGGATCCGAGCATCAACATCACAAAAGCCCTCCACTGCGACCTTTCTGGAACAACAACAGCCATCTGCACAAACTCTTTTGACGGTCTAGACGAGTTGGTACTACCAACGCAAGGATTAACTCCGAGTGAGATTAGCATGGGACAAGCTAGTTTGGATGCGCTGAAAGTGCCCGAAACGATCACATTGACGGGCAAAGATTTCCCAGCTTTTGGAAGGGTGGTTGTTACGGCTGGTGCTGAGAAATTGCCAGCTTCAGGGGTTGGTAGTGCTGGTGCTAATTTGTCCATGTCGTTGCCGGATACTTCACATGGTGTTATCGGAAATCCCGACATTACCAGTATTGTCCCTAGTTCTACTCCCAATGTTGGTGGTGTTTTTGCTCCTGGTGTTGCGAAGACGACTTCTGGTGCAGCAGCAGCAGCTACCGTGTCCGGGACTGCGAAGGCTTCGAATACATCGACTGCGAACCACGCTGCGGCGACGGGTAATAAGGCATCGGCATCGGGTGTCAGTGTAGCCAACAGGTGCTCCCTGGTTGCAGGAGCATTGGCTGTCATTTTTTTTCTTTGAGTAGAGCTTTCGTCAAACTTTAAAATAGATAGCAAGTGGTGTTTTGGTTGAGTGAAGAGAAGTAGCAGGAAATCAGATACCCAATTGAAACCTTTAATAGTAATGCATTTCTCCCGTGAGCGGTCTATAAAGATTTTGTTTAGCGGGAGACGCATCTTCTCGTCGGAGGAGGAAAGGAGATTGAATTGGTGCATTTGGAGGGCTGTTGTTCTCTCGACCTCGGGAAAGCGAAATGATGGTTCATGGGTGAAGGTTGAAAAGAAGTTGGCTGGGGTCGAAGTCGAAGGAGGCACAAACGCCAGAATCCCGATCTGAATGTTCCTGCCGGGCACGATATCCTGCGATTCATGCGGCATAGAGAAAGACCGCAATCAGGGTCATGCTCGTAGGCCAATAATCGAATCAGTCGAATCGCAGATGCATCTCCACCTCCTCTCCGCTGGCTAAGGTCTTCCTGTTGACCCGTCGAGCGGATCACCCGCAGCAGCCGATGCAAGGGGTTCCCATCGATATCAGTCTCTATCCTGTCCTAGGAACAATATCTCCACCATGTGCTTATCTCTCGGCGGGCGAGGGCACAGGTCTGCAGCCCCGGCCGTTGGTTGAGAGAAGTATATCATGGTTGGACGCTCCTCGATGGTATTCAGACATTCCAACACCATGTCTTCAGTCTACAACATGGAAGGCAAAGTCATTGTAAGTACTTTGTTGGCAAGATACTTGATCACGAACCTGACATCACCGTAGGCCATCACTGGCGCAGCCTCAGGGATAGGTTTGGCAACCGCAAAACTGTTGGTCTCCAGAGGCGCTCGCATCTCCATGGCCGATGTGCAGGAAAAAGCTCTCAAAGACGCGGAAGCTTCAATTCAATCCGAGTTTCCAGTCGCCGAAATTGCATCATCCGTTGTCGATGTTCGAAACTCGGATTCCGTTATCAACTGGATCAACGCCACAGTAAAACAGTTTGGTCGTCTAGACGGAGCAGCCAATATCGCAGGTGTCTACAAGGCCTTACTGAACGGAGGAGTCGAGACCGAAGGCGACGAGAACTGGAACTTCATGATGGCCGTCAATTTGACAGGAGTAATGCATTGTTTGCGCGCTCAGCTTCCACACATGCAATCTGGGTCCAGCATCGTCAACGCGGCCAGTATCTTGGGATTGCAAGGCGCAGCAGGATCTGCGGCTTATGCGGCAAGCAAACACGGCGTCATCGGACTTACGAGATCATCAGCGAAAGAAGCTGGACAGAAAGGTGTCCGTGTAAACGCCATTGCTCCGTTAGTTGATTCGTTTTTTTGACCGCAAGGATATAGTGCTAATGGGGGACGTAGTGGCTATATTGTGACTCCACTGCTGGCTGCAGCGATGAAGGATCGTGAGTCGACCACAGCAGAGGATGTAAGAAAAGGAGGCGCAATAGGTGTGGCTTTGAGGCGAATGGGACAGCCCGAGGAGGTCGCGTGTCTCATAGCGTTTTTGCTTAGTGACGATTCAAGCTTCATCACCGGAGCTTGCTATAGTATCGATGGTGGATGGAACTGTTGAAAATGTTCGTCGATACCTTGATCTTGTTGACTAGTTCAGTATGGGGCACCCTGCTGGAGACAATCACACCAAAATCTTCGAGACACTCTTCCATCCCCGAGCGATATCGAAAGAGCCTGCTCTCATCGGAAGACATATCATCTGAACTGCAAATAAACGATGAACATCGGCAGAGATGCGCCTCGTGCGCGAGGATAAGCTCCAGACAAATCACTCCTCTCCACACGTGGACATACAAGTACGACGCCAGCAGCTCCATAACCAAATCCACGGCCAAAGAGGCACCAAATTCCCTAGTAGCATCCAGACTTTCATCTCAGGAAACACTTATCCGGCAACCCGGCACAAAGTTCCCTTCAACCCAATGACGCGCCATCCAATTACAGTCCCTGATCTAAAAGCCATAGCCAAAGAATGCAACATTATTCCTCGACCAGGAGATATCCTCCTCGTACGCCATTCCAAAAGTTTCCATCTGTCATCCCAGTTATTAATAAAGACAGGTCCGAACTGGCTGGGTAAAGTGGTATGAGGAGAATAGTATGGATGATCTCGTCAAGTATATTACCAATGGAAGTGCCTGGATAGACGTTGAAGGTTCTGAAGAGTCTTTGACGCGGCTTTTGGGATAATCATTTTGCGGCTGTGGCGGCTGACAGGTATGAGACTGCTCTAGTCAACCAATAGGACAACCTTGCTGAACAATTTCAGCATCGGTTTCGAGTGCGGAGGCTGCATCAAATCTAGCTGACTCAGGCTTTGCCGCAACTCTTCGTTCCTACCCGTCCTTCAATGCCAGATCAAACCATCCACCAGCCAAGAAATGTGCAGGATCAAATGCAGCCGCCTTCCTACCTTCCTCTGAGAAAGCTCCAAGAAGGTACAAATTGAGCCTGTGAAAGTTCACCGGCTTGATGACCCATCCGTCGAATCCCGTCGCTAAAATTTTGTGCAAGTGGCTCGGTCTCAAAGACGCCGAAACAGCGAAGATCGGCGTTCGCCCATACGTCCGGGCAGCTCGGGAGAGAAGCTGCGGATTTGCTCTCTCAAACTCTCGTATCATCTCGGTTGCAACATATCCGTCCACCAGCGGCATCTACTTCACAGGTCAGTGCGAGTGGGCCAATAAGAATGGGTTGAACTTGCATCAAGGTCCATGAGGATGAAATGGGTACCAGCAGAGTATTCCTTGAACATTCCGTAGCACTGCTGGCCGTCAGAAGCTGTCTCTACCTGATGATCCATCCTCTCTAGCCGTCGTTTCAGGATCTGTCGATTGATCTTATTGTCATCCGCCACCATGACCATCATCGGTTGCTGACTCATATCTACCATGGTTTTCGTCGTCAGGAGCGGGTGAGGCGTCATTGGCGGAGATTGAGCTTGATTCGTCGGAACAGGCAAGTCAAAGAAGCCGTGTGCATAATCCGAGCCTGAGACTTCACCTGATGAGCCTGGAGGATCTGCGGCGCCACTTGTTGTACTGATGCTGGTACTATGATCCTCTACGGGTGGGGTTGGTAATTGGAAGGGATGAAAAGCTTCAGAGCTCCGTGGGAAAGGAAGCAGTAAGGAGACAATGGTGCCGACTCCTCTGGTTGACCTTACTTTGAGCAACCCACTTCGCAACCGAGTAAACCGAGCAACAGTGGCTAAGCCAAGTCCTAAGACTGGCTTTCCTATCGGCGTTGGGTCTCGGCTTAATTTACCAATTACCGTCGGTTTTGCCATCTCAGAATCTTCCGATGGTATTTGTTCCAATTCTTGAAACAGTTCATCAAGATGATCCTCAGCAATGCCTATGCCAGTATCGCTGACTTTGATTTCCACAAGACAATGAGCATCGTTCCTGTCAACAAGGTTGGCCTCAAGCTGGACACAGCCATTCGCAGTGCATCGAATCGCGTTTGAGACAACATGCACAATGGCCTGTTGAAAACGCTGGAAGTCACCCCTGCTGGTTGTCAATATGTGGGCAAGTTGGCGCTCAATGCAGACCTACCGAACGAACTGAGGAAAATTCGGGTCAACGAAGACAAGAAGTTGTAGACCTTTGCCACTAGCGAGGTCCTCCAATGGCTTCAGAGCTTCAGCAAGAGCAGATCGAATGTCGAAACCAAGCTCTAGAAGTGGGAAGCTCCCATCCTGACTTCGAGTGAGGTTGAGTAGATCGTCGATGATGTAGACGAGAGACTGCGAGGCGGAATGTGATTTGCGAAGCAGCTCTCGTGTATCATTATCCAACCGGTTTTCCATGGCGACCTCAAGGTAGTTGATGATAGCATTAAGAGGAGTTCGCGCTGGCTCATAGCATTAGCGGAAAATAAGATGCATGTTGAATAAGACCAACCTTCATGGGATGCATTGAGGAGTAGAATGCGCTTCGTCTTTGTGTTGAAGAGCGATCTTTCGTTGGCCCGCCACACTTCAATGAACTTCCCGTACACAAGTCTCACCGTAGTTGCGCTTCGAGTTGTTAGTGTCGCCATCAAGCAGAATAGTCGAGTGACGCTTACTATTCCTGGTACTCTTCCTGGGTCCATTCTTTGCTCGCGCCGGTTACAATCTCTGTCCATCTTTTGAAACTGGCTCGCGGCTCCAGAAGAGTGTTGTTGAGTGAGGTCATCTCCTTCGCATGTGGATTGCCGGCCCAATGGACTTCTTTCATTTGGTGCGTTCGAAAGAATAGCATGTAATCTGATTCATTGGATAGCGGAATGAAGAGAAACCCAGCAATTGTGTCCAACGCTGTTGACCGCGGGAAGTTGGGATGGTCTTCTGTGATGTTATGCGTCGAAACAACCGTGGTGTAGGCTCGAAGATGAACATATCTCAGCACGAGAATTGCTTCAAGGTACGATTCGTGCTTCCCGACAGTCCTCGCCTCCCCTTGAATGACCATGAATCCCGAATTTGAGCCGAACAAGCGAAGGATATCACTCGACGAGGCCGTGATGCAGCTTTGCGGGTCTTTGTCGACTTGAATCGTCTCGAGGAGTTTTCGTGCGCCCAGCCTTGAGCTGTACGAAAGCTTCGCGATACAATTCGAGACACATAAACCTATCCAGTAACATACCTCTCGAACGGAAAACGACACATGAGTTGCAGTGGGTCCATACGAATGGCAACATATGAGGCCCCATAATTTGTCGTTGAACTGTAGAGAGATGGATGCGGTGGAGCGGACGCCCATGTTTCCTAGGTATTTGATGTGTATAGGCGACATACTAATGGATGTTAGGAAAGATCGGAAAGATGATGAAAGTTCACTCACGCTCGCAAGTAGCTATGTGTAAGATCCAGAGGTTTTTCCATGTCTTCAACAGCCTGACAGACTAGTCGCGCTGTGGGCATCTCGCGGTCAAACAGGAGTCGGACCTTGTTAATCTGGTATAGCCTCCTCGCTTGGGGTGGAATATCTGAGGCTGGAAAATGTAGGCCTTTGTACAAGTCACCAGTTGCTTCGGGAATGATAGCCTCAGCAACGACCTGACCATTATAGACTTTGTCAAAGCGATAAACCATTACGCGATGAAATCGGGTCAATTGCTGAACCACACTCACAACAGTATCCAGCAATTCTTCAAAATCCCGACAAGCGGTCAATTCCTGTTGGATTTGAGCCATGATGCTGACCGTCTCTGTGGTGCTTCTCTCGTCGGGGTGCAGAGAATGCACCAGACGGTTCAGATGGAGTGGTCGTGCTTTGGTAGGTTGGGCCGCCAGGCTGACAATTATCGGGTCTACATCGAGCGTCACCACCGGCTTGCTCGGCATGTCGGGATCAATTGTTGATGCTGAAGGTTCCAGGCTGTTTTGAGACTCGAATTCGCAAACAAGAAGGTCGCGCCCTTGACCGACAAAATGCACGGCGCAGCTCACGGGCAGAGAGTCGCCTCTCGGAGTTCGTATGACTGTGGAGAATACGATGGGCTCTACTTCAACATGCGCGCGCATGTACTGCTCCTGTATGTACCAGGCCTTGGCATCAAACGAGTTCCGGTAGTGATCCGGGAAGATGTCTGAGAAGTTCTCGAGAGCGAACAAGTCGGTCGGAGAGTACTGGCAGAAGGATTCGCAGTTCTCGCTCGCGATCCGAACTTGGAGCTTGCCTCTTTCTACGAGCCTGATGGCGATGAGAACACCAAACGACTGGATGGCACCAGGAATGTGAATGGGTTCGTCTTCACATCGTTGAAACTCTCGCCGGCCACGAGAGCCAAAGAGGACGCGGTGGTCGACGCCATGGTCGCCTTCTCCGACCACGGCGTACTCATGTTTCTCGGTAATCAATGGCGACTCAGAGTGGTGCACATCCACGACAGTCCCATCATCATCCGACGGTCCTGCACCGTCGTCTGTTGATGATTCGGATTCGGATTCGGCACTCGACGGCGTCGAAGTGGCTGGAGACGTGCCAAGATTGATTTGTGACGGCGTGACTTGAAGAATGTCAACATGCGCGTGTGTCCATGATGAGGAACGTGAGGATTCGACGGAGAACAGTTGCCAACTCACCGATAGGAGCCTCACCCGACGACTCTATCTGATAGGGAGTACCAATAGAGAAGCGGATGGGATAGACGCGCTCGCCAGGATCCAACTTGGGGGGGAAATCGGGCACGAGCGGTGCGAGAGATGTGCTGGAGCTACGCATGTTGCGCGGCCTCATGGTCTAGGTGTAAGGGTGAGAATCGGGAAATTCAAAAGGACATCAAGACCTGTGAATGACAACATGCGGAGGTGGATGATACAGTGCGAGTGTCGATCCGGACTCAACTCCGGAGTCGAGCATTGGCAGCTCGAGAGAAGACTGGGACTAGTTCTGATGGGCGCCGGGCAGAGGTTGTCGTTGAGGGGAGGCAGACGGAGGGTGGAGGGTGGGGGTGGAGAGGGGAGGCAGACGGAGGGTGGAGGGTGGAGGGTGGAGGGTGGAGGGTGGAGGGCAGGAAGACGGCAGCTGGAGGGTGGAGGGCAGGAAGACGGCAGCTGGAGGGTGGAGGGCAGGAAGACGGCGGCTGGAGGGTGGAGGGCAGGAAGACGGCGGCTGAAGGGCAGGAACAAAGACGCAGAAGGAGTGAGGATGGATATCGAAACAGGCCAAGAGATCGAGAGATGCAAGGTCAAGAGATGCAAGGTCAAGAGATCTAGAGGTCAAGAGGTCAACAGATCAACAGGTCAAGAGATCAAGGGATCAAGAGATCAAGAGATCAACAGTCAAGAGATCAACAGTCAAGAGATCAACAGTCAAGAGATCAACAGTCAAGAGATTGGCAAGAAACTAGAGCTTGCAGGAGCAATATTTCGTACGAGGTCACCACGTAGCTTAGGGGGTGCGCCTGGATATGGCAGGTCCAAAAGTGTGTCCCTGCTGCTGGAAAGAGGATGCAATATCAAAGTCAGATTGTTCCAAAGAGTGGAAGCCTTGTCGTCGGATAGAGAGATGTGAGATTGCTTTCTGAGGAGCTGTCCTGAGCCTCTGCAGCTATGAGCCTCTGCAGCTATGAGCCTCTGCAGCTATGAGCCTCTGCAGCTATGAGCCTCTGTAGCTATGAGCCTCTGCAGCTATGAGCCTCTGCAGCGTCCTTGTGCTATGCTGAAGACCAATGGTACCCTGTTCGTAGTAGGCTCATCAGTGAAGCCCATCGAGATCGAGATCGAGATCTGTACTCCTCAATCCTGCCCTGCTTATCTTCGTTCAAAGCGAGGTCATCCACCCGACTGCTCCCGTTCCCGGTCCATGTGCACTATATGGCCAGCAGATATGTCTCTCACAATCATCACCACAATCTGAAGCCAGTCAGACATGTCTCTCAACATGATCACCACAATCTAATTCACTCGCGTTGTATAAACAGTCCCTTTGTGTCAAGTGTAATCAAGCACCAACTGCAAATGCAATGAAGCACCAACTGTAACTACAATCAAGCACCAACCGTAACTACAATCAAGCACCAACCGTAACTACAATCAAGCACCAACCGTAACTACAATCAAGCACCAACCGTAACTACAATCAAGCACCAACCGTAACTACAATCAAGCACCAACTGTAACTACAACACCATGGCATAAACTATCACCACTTCGGAAATCTTGTCAATGCGATAATTCCTAACACGAGTGTTGTGTCGCTGCAAACATGCCTATACACCAGTTATTGGGAGGTGGAGGTGGTTTCGGCGGACTGGCCCTTTTAGCCCGCTCAAGGTTATTGGCCACACTGATGGCTCAGCCCCCTCCCGTAGTTCTAGGAGTATGCCTGTGGATCTCAGGGTCAGACATCTTGTGGTCAACCTCGCGGGCCGAGGCCTCTGCCGTACACGATCAACGCGCACGGGAGGTTCTGCCCTACTCTCGGTAACGATGGTGAACGAACGTGCTTTTCACAAGACGCAGGCGAGGCTTCCCGTCATCGCGTTCAAGTTGGGAGCGTCAAGGCGAACTTTGATGGCGTTTCCCGGGAGTCTCCTGAAGCTATCATATCTTCTCGAGATTGCCTTCAACCAACCGTCATGTCAGATGCTGCGCTGGGCAGCTGCTGGTGGCCATGTCCTAGCCAGCTAACTATCATCCGAGGAAAATAAAACGGAATGCCTTGGGCATTATCGACCGGATTGGGACTTTCGACATCCTCGTCGGTATCAATAGAATTAAGCGCACTTGACAATCATCTTGGCTTTCAACATCTCACTGCTACATCTCTTCCTCCCTCCGACTCCAACTGCTGCTCATCAGGGTAAATGCTGTCTTCTACGGTCCTTCGCATTCCTCCTTCAGTGGAGACAGGCTCTTCATTGCCAATGTATTAAATTAGTGCCCAGTCAGCCAGCACTCAGCAGGAATCACAGACTGGGCGAACTATCCAAGTATATTAACATTGCTCCAAGCTCAAATTGATCGAGCCGCACATCGCTGAAGTCCCGGGACAGACCAATGTCGCGCGGCCGTATTCCTACAATATTAGTCCCTCCTCAACACAGGCTCTTGTCCTGTGCCATTGTTTCCTTCCTACCTTACACAATATCGATCGTTTTCCCGGCGGCGTTGGCCTTCTTTAAACGTCCGCGGACGTACTTGTACACTTTCTTTAATTTATGTATTTTCTTTATCCACTATGATAGAGAAGAAGACCTGGTTTAGCACATTGGATCTGGCATCCAGATTCGGGTAGGTTGTCCGAAAGCTCATCGCTGTTCGCCTGTACTCATGCCAAGATTTGCAGCATTGTGTTCGGTTCTCTCTTACTCTCAATTCTAATCCTTGGTTCATTCAAATTCCTGTATGGAAGAAGAAAGTGAGTTCAAACCGACACCTAGTGGAGCAGACAGCCACTTACTACGAAGCAGATTGAGCCAGCATTTGAGACTCTTAGACGAGGATGGCAGGGAGTCACAAGAGTCCTACAGAGATGTGAGCATGCGTGAGAAAGGCGCTGGCGACCCTTTTGGGCCTCGAGCCATCGAGGCAGGATATTTCGGAGGAGTAGCCCAATCTACAAATGACTCTCCGAACCTTACACCGCGAGGCTCGATGATCTCTCAGACGTTACATGATTCTCAAGACGCGATATCTCTCTACAGCAGCAGTACCTTTGACCCGGAAAATTCTGGAATGATATCTACTGCCGACAGCGATAATAACCATACGTCAACTGCACGCCAAACTTCACTCAAGCTGCCCCTGTCACCTACAATCCCTTCGATAGCCTACGCTATCAGGAAAACACCTTCTCCAACCGGATCGCCGTCAATTTCCCCTGCATACTCTCCAATTCAGGTGCCGTCAATGGCACACATCCGACAAATTGCCCTGCGACCTTCCACTGCCGAGCGCCACAGTCACGGCCCGCCCAATGAAATGCCAATTGATTTTCGCTTCGAGTCACTGCAGAAAACAATGCTTCACCCAGAACTACTGATTCCGCCCCAACCACAGCAACCGGAGGTATCAAGGCGACATGCTAGAATCTTTTCAGCCTCTGATATGGTGACTTGGCTTGACAATAATGAAGCGCCTCAGCTACTACTACCGGCCTTTATCGGTAGTTCAGACCATCTAGTTCCCGAATTTGACAGATCGAAATCGAATCGTACCTCTGGTATAAGCATAAACACGATCCCAGCAAAAAGGAAGAGCATCGACGACGAACCTTTGCCAGAGCCAAAGCCGAAAAGAATCTCGATGATGAAGAACTCCAGCACCCCAACCAGAAGGAGAAGCAGGAGCAGTCTAGCTTCGTCGCAAGACAAATCCATTGCGGAAAACCCTACACCGCTCATCAATACTTGTTCGGCTGGGAAGCATTTTAGACGTGAGGCCATTGTACCGGAAAGAGTCCTAGAACTACCCGCGTCCACCGCGGGTCTTCGAGCACCGATACCGTCGGTAATTGTCGAGAACGGTAGATTTTACTTCGACTATTCTAGTAAGTATATACCCTCGGTCAAGGAGTGTAGACTGATAGTTGACTAGAACCTCTTACCTTGGCTTTGCCCGTTCGCTCACATCTGTCACCTGCGTCCTCAAAAGCTAGCCGCAAAGTCACGTCTCAACAGGCGCCACGAGCCCGCGAGGATTTAGATGCAGACGGCGATAAAATTGACACCCCCAGAAAATCTTTGACTTTGACATTGCCGACCCGTTCGCCCATGCATGTCTTACTCAAAAGATCAAAAATCAGTCTCACAATTGACACTGAGAGTGAACCACGGTTGAGTGAGGGTTGGAGTGAAGATGGTGATGGAGATGTCACGCCCCGCGCGTCCGCATTCTCCCTGGCTCCGGCTTTGCCCGTGCGCTCTCCACTACGTCCTAGCCCGGCCTCATCGAGAAGCACCCTCAAAAGTCGCGGCGAAGAAACATCCTGCTGACGCGAAGCATCGGGTGAGAGAAAAGACCTCTACGACGAGGATAATGAGGACATCTACCCATGGACCTCTTTTTCCTACCAACAAATGCTTTCGGAATATCGACGTGAAGGAAAGCGCTTTTATGAAGAGGAAAGCGAGGACGTCTTCCCTCGAACCTCTTTTTCCTACCAACAAACTCTCTCGGAGTATCGACGTGAAAGCATTATAGCGCCACCCTCACCACTCCGAAAGTGCAGATTTGGGGACACACCTATGTCTTCTTTGACATCGCATACAATAACAACAACATATCAAGACACCATGTGTGAGCCGCCTGTTTCTGCGAAATCTATCAGACGAATCAGTACTCGTAGCAGGCATCCTTACTGATTGCGATGACTGCAGTTTTTTCCCCCACCACTTCTTTATTCATTCCCGAAAAATACGATGTCTGAACTACATTTTCGGTTTGTATAATGACTTTCTTTATACCATCACATGTCTCGTTTCTTTGATTTGCATTATTATATTCATTATCTGTGTGTATAATCATTATAGAAAGCATGGAAAGAGCGTCGATTTTTGTTTAGGCCGATAACTTTATGGAAGTATGTCGTCGAGCTGGGGATGTATATGATAGAATAGGCGATGTGACGAGGAATACCGGACCTAGTCGAGTGGCACTGCTTGATCTTTGCTGTAGTTGTAGTATGTATAATGAAGGAGCGAAGATACCAATATAGAAATCACTACGGTCACAAACCCGATTTTGCCGCCCGTGATAAGGTTTTGACAACGTTTTTGACAAGATTTAGATTTATAGCCTCTCGTTACGTACAATTAATAAATTTATACTTAGAACTTATTAAAGACTCGTCACGATCCCTTAACGAGGTCGTTACTAGCTAATTTTTTAGTATTTTTAAAGTTTATTACGTATTTTCGCTCCCCCTTCGTATAATCCCGTATAATTAAGACCCCTAACTCTAAACCAGTTTAATATAATCGTACTACTACTACTACTACTACTACTACTATAGCTATCTACTACTTATCTTTATTATACTTGAACGTTAAAAAGCACGTTCTTAGCTTACCTACTACTAAAAACGTTATCCGAAACGCCTTCGCCGTTACTACTATAAGTTCCTCGTACGGCGTATATTCTAGGGCTTCGGGGCCCTTAAGTCTAATAAAAGTACGCCCTTATAGGGCTACTAATATAGTAGTAGTAATATTATTTATTCTCTCTTACTCCTTCGTAGTAGCCTTTAAATTAGCTAATCTTAAAGTCTTAGTAGCCTTAATTTCGGCGGTTTTAGCCAATTTTCGCGTTAGTATACGCTTTTTTTATAACGGACCCTCGGCTACGACGCCTAGTATCTCGATTTGGCTTATATTCTTCCGTTTTAGAGTAGTTTTTGGTATAGAAATAGGGGTTTCTACTATAGAAGAGCTTGGACGTACGATAGGAGGTATCTTAGGTAGTAGTTTATAAGATTTCGGCTTTTAGAGAGGTTTAATTAGTAGCTAATTAGTATCTATTAAATCTACGGTATCTTTAGTATTAACTTAGACATCTCTATCGCTCTTAGCGTCCGAGAAGTTCCTAGAATCGCTATTTATAGGGCTATCTATCGCCCTAGGGCGAATTACCTAGCCGTTAGTATTATTATTAGTTTATTACTATCTACTTCATCGCTATTATCCCCTAAGGTATAAGTTTAAACTTAAGACGAATCTAGCTCCGTATCCGTATCGGTTTGAAGTAGGGCTAGGCCTAGGAACGACTTAAATATAGGGCTAGAATCTACCGTACTAGGTACTACTTTTCGAACGATATTACCACGTATATATATAATCTATAGCTTGAAAAGTACATTAGCTAGCTACCCGCTAACGTACTTATAAAGTACTAGGTAATCCTAGGTAACTACTACCAAGGCCCTCTACTTTTAATTACGAGATTACGTTAGCTAGGGATATAGTATTAGGGTTCCTCGCTACGCGGTACTATAACTTATTAGTACGTAGGAAGTTTAAGTATAAGATCGATCTAACTTACGCTTCTTTATCTACTATACTATTAACCTTTACCGGCTTTAACTCCGTGGCCAATTCTGACTTAATTACCTATTATAATATAGTTAAAAGGGCTCCCTAAGTAGCGCCCTCGTCGCTATAAAGTTCCTCCGCTACTAGGTGACATTTAATAAGTACTTTACGTATAATCTACGACTAGATTTAGCCGAGATCGGCGACCTCGTAGCGTACTAGCTTTTATAAGACCTCGAGGTATAATATAGAGAGAGAAGCCTTAGAGGCTTTTAGTAGTATAGTTTTCGTCTTTCGAGGAGGTATTTTGGTAGTAGAATAAGCTATAAAATTAAGGTAAGTTACTACTCCTTTTATAGCCAAATCTCTAGGGTCCCCAACGGGGCGGGTTGGGGCGGGTTATAGGGTAGGGAACCCGCCCCGTTAGCGGGTCGGGTTCTAACGGGTTGGGGCGGGGTCCCGGGGCGGGTTATAGTTTAGAAGAAAACCCGCCCCGTTCGCCCCGTTCGGGTTTTCCACGTGATTTTTATAGGCTTATATATATAGATATATTAATATATTATCTACCTATTAGATAGAGTATAACCTAGAGATTATTTAAAGTATTTAAAAAATTAAAATATATATAATAGATCTATAGTTATTAAGGTTTCTAGAAAAAAATCCCGGGTTCCCCCCTTAAAAACCCGCCCCTAACTAACGGGGCGGGTTTAAAGCTTGGCGGGGCGGGTCGGGTTAGGGTTATAGCTTTATAACCCGCCCCGAAAACCCGCCCCGACCCGCCCCTAACCCGACCCCCCCCGTTTCGCCCCGCCCCGTTGGGGACCCTACAAATCTCCTACTAATATCTCGTACGTATTCTCCGTTTTAGTTATATATTAACCGTATAGTTTCAGGCCTCTATCTATATCAAAAACGGGGTTATATTACGTCTTATATACTGTCCGTATAACCTACGTATTTGGTAGTAATATAGTAGTAATCTAGTACGGTATCTTATTCTCCTATTATTGGCTAAACCCCCTTCTTTTTCGTCGTTTTACTACCGTAATCTTACTACCTCAACTACTATATAATGGTTCCTCCTAGCACCGCTACTATTTGCTATTACTACTATGACGTTATAGGAAGTAGTTATTAAGCTAGCTATTTATTACGATCTCGACACCGTAAGGCGTAGATTTTACGTTAAAATCTCTATCCCTTAATATTTATTACTTAATCTTTACCTCGTACTTAGGAACCTTAAAATGCGCTACTAATATACGAGAATAAGGCTCCTCCTATATACGAAGAAGTCGTACGCCAAGACGAAAACCATATTAAGAATAAGCCTTAGGATACTTAAAATAAGCCGGATTTTAGTATAAGTTAGTTACCTAGCTTAATTCCTCGAGATAAGTCGTTTGCTATATAGTTTAGCAAAAGATTTTATCCTAATCCGGCTAGCTCTATTATTATAGTAGCTAAATAGTCGTTATTCTAGTTACTATATACTAAGGCCTCGAGTACGCTACTAACTACTATACCAAAATACCCCCCTATACGGGCAACACGGAGGAGCCCGTAGTTAGGCTTACGCTCGCTCGTATAGAGATACTTTTTTCTAATACCTTTTTTTAGTTATCTCTATTAATACATATACTGATCTACTCTACGTTAAGATCTACGAATAGATTAATAATAATATTAGTAAGGAGTAATACGATACTCTCCGCCGTATTATTAATACCTATTTTGGCTTTAAACTCCCTAATATAAGGCGACGGGATAATCGATTATACGAGATTACTAGACTATTAAGGCGACTTATCGATTGCTATATTAATAGCTATATAGCTTATACTAGCACTTATTCTAATAAGGTTTATTACGACTATTACTACTACCCTTAAGTTTATCTCGATCCGGGATCTAGCGACTATCTTACGCTATACCGTACCTTTCTTTATATTCTACTTGGCGATAGACTCCGGTACTAATAGGCTTTACCTCGCTATACGTTTACGCTTAGAAACTATAATAATCGTTACTATATTCGTGATTTTAATAAGCTAAATACGGTACTCGATAACTAGTAGGCTAGATCTCGCTACTAGGATCTTCGCCGGTAAGGCTACTTTATATAACCAACCGATATTATACTTATAATATATTATAATAGTATTTAAGCTACTAAAAAGGGTAATTACGTTACTAGTCCCTTTATCCTAATTAACTACAACCTTCTACTAGATTTATGCTACTAAACCCGAAATATCCTCCTATCTTTCGTTATCCTAGGCCCTCGTAAGTATAAGGATATTAATAGCTTCATATACCCTCTTATTAAGGAGCTAAATGAGCTAGGAACTAGTAGAATTAAAGTTACTAATAGCCTACGTAATAAGGATTTTATATTACGTATATAGCCCGTAGTAGTTTGCGGTAAGTCTTTAATCTAGTCCCTACCCTTACTATCCTACCAATTATTATATAACCCTACTCGATTATAATTACTTAAATTCTTCGCGAAAAGTATCGTATAGCTCTATCCTATCGCTTATTAATTATTTATAATTAATTAATCGCGTATAGTAGTTGCGTAATATACTACATTTAATTACTATAGATATATACGAAGTAGTTAGGGTACTAGAAGTTAGTTTATAGTCCGTATATAATATAGAGGTACTAAATATTCCCTATAGCCTCGCTACGTAGTAAATATATAATATTTTACCCCCCTATTATACTACTATAACTATATTTATTTATAGTTTTGAGTCGGTAGATCTTCTTAGAATTACTAGTTTAGTCTATCCTTAACTCCTAGTATTTATATATTTATAGCGTTGTAGTAGCATTAGTCCCTAATATTCTAAATATTTTAAGAAAGCAACGGCGAAGAATTTTTTTTTTTTAAACTCTATTTACTTACGCCTTCAACTAACTATTCTTATAGGTAATGGCCCGGCTATTTTAGAGCTAATTAGGATAATAAATCCCGGTAATATACTCTCTCCGTACTGGTTTTATCGAATTATAAGTACTAAATCTCCTCTTAACGGTTATAACTATTACCTATATACAGATCTATAACGTACCGGGTTTTACGATCTTCGCCTTAATCTATAGACCGATATCAAGTAAGTTACCGGGCTTATAGACGTATAATGTTCGCTATACGGTATTAAACGAAAAAGTAGCCTTTTAAGGCTACCTTCTCTATACTTCCTAGATAGCTTCCCTATCGATATAATATATAATTATATATAGTCCCTCTAAATATCCTTAAGATACTTTGGTAGATCTGGAATAGTAGGAGATTAGCGGTTAATAACCGTAAAAAAAGGTATAATCTAAACTATACTCCTAGAGACTATCTTTTTACTAAAAATACCGAAAGGATTATTAATTGTACGCTTAAAGAGGCTAGAGCTAATACTCCTATAGCCCTAGGCTTTATGCCGTAGTTATTTAATAGCTTTAAATTAATAAAATCCGCGGATAAGTAAGATATTTTAGAGTATATATTAGTCCCGTTATTATACGAATATATCCCTGACGATTACTACGAAAATCTATACTATTTATACGAGATCTAGGTACGTATAACGGCTTAATCGATTAAAACTTTAGATATTACGATCCTTAAATATAATATCCTACTATTCGTAGCTACTTACGAGGATATATACTACTAAAAATAGCTAAATTGCCTCTAGGTATACGTTATTAATATATACTACTTATTATACCTCGCCGAATATATACGAAAAAACGGTCCTACTTATTACTAGTAGAGTTACCCTCTTAAAAGGTACTATTTTGAAACGAAGTATTACGTAAAATCTAAGTCCTAGATAGGTATTAATCTCGTCAATTCCCTATTTAGGATGGAGCTTCTAAACTATATTTGGTTATAGGAGAGTATAGATCCTATATAGCTTCATCTAGATACGCTAGATTTACGGGTTTTTCTAGAGGTTTACGGCTAATTAATACGCTAAAGTACTTATTCTAGCTATCTTTTAGGACCTTAACT
Source organism: Venturia nashicola (assembly GCA_004522665.1). Taxonomy (NCBI): domain Eukaryota; kingdom Fungi; phylum Ascomycota; class Dothideomycetes; order Venturiales; family Venturiaceae; genus Venturia; species Venturia nashicola. The sequence continues at coordinate 310,267 of SNSD01000021.1, forward strand.
TCGTATACGACTTATACGGCTTATATATAGTCCCTAGGATCGATTACGGTAGTTATAAATTCGCTATTATCAGCGCTATAAACCCTCTACCAAGCTATTATATAGCTTAGAAGTATTATAATATACTACCCCTATTAATCGTAAAGACTACTTCATTTATTACTCTATTCCTAGTATAGATAGCTACTATTTTAGTTCGGTTTTCTACTACCTTATAGCCTATAATACTATAGATAGACGATATAGATAGTTTACGTTAGTTTAGCGATAGAATAGGGCTGCTAAGGATCCTATTATATAGTAGATTACGTATATAAACGAGAATGGCCGTAGGGATCTCGTTAAAACGACTAAGATCCTAGGCTTAATTAGTATATTACGTAAATTCGACGATAGTAGGGCTGGTAGATTTACGAGGCTTATTATAGGAGCCTTAGCGTACGTAAGGGCCTATAGAATCGCCTAAAGTATATACTAAAGTGTGTAGCGTATATTAATTATAGGGCTAATTATAAGGGCTTTAAATGTACGAGGGTTAAGTGGCTTTAAATACGGAATATAGCTTTAAATATACGAGAATACGGCTTCAAATATACGAGAATACGGCTCTAATATAGAATAGAGCTAGCCTAATACGGCCGATATTACGATCTTATTATAGCTTTAAACGCCTCGGATTGAGGCGTTTTAAGTAAGTTATACGGAGATTATAACTCCGTACGGTATACTATAACTCTATTACCTTATATATTCTAGCCCTCTAATTGGCTAGATTAAGCCACTTAACTAACGGCTTTAGTACCGTTACGATCTCGTAGATGTCTCGTTACTAGGGACTACTATATAATAATCCTAATTCTCGTTATATACCTAGTAACGAGATCGTTACTATAATAGTATATGAACCTAACTACTAGGCTATGACGAGAATCTACGAGATTGTTACCACGTATTTGTACCCGTAGTGAATCAAAAACCCATGTTATCAACGTAGGTGTCTACAGTATCTCACTCAGCCTCGATTTTATTATGTTGCAGTGATCAAAATCTAAAGATTGAAGCATATTCTACTCTTTGAATATAATTATACATACTTGAGGGATGATGTCCGACGTGCAAAAGAAAATTGGGTGGACAAGGCTGGGCTTTTTTCGTGGCTTAGAATAGAAGCAGAATAGCGGGGACTTCTGAAGTTCCACGTCAACGTCGATTCAATACGCGTCCTTCCGTCCCAGCCTAATAGTAATGCAAACAAAACTACATGATTTTCATTCTCCTTCCTTGATGATCCCTTAATCGAACCTCCAGTTTTCTAAAGCTCTCCCTTTCGCTCGTTCGCTCACGGGTCTCAATCAAGCTTGCAAACCTCAATGGGAGAGCTCCCGCCCACGACTTTTGTACGATTATGTTTCCCAAGATGGGCTTTGAAGAGTCATTGAGCGAACAGGCTCGTAAACTGCAAATAATTTTCGACCACACACCCACATCTATACTTTTGCTATTTGTAGCCACAGGTTGTGCGGTCATTGGGGTCTCGGTATGCGCAAGACACTCTGTGACTCCTGTATTGTCTCATAGCTACAACTAATGTTTGCAATAGCTCTTCTTCTTCCTATACCTCGTCGCGCCAAGTCCCCGTTCCTCGCGAAAGTCTGAACGAAGGTACCAAACCATATTGCCAGATGGCCAGACAAGCGAGCCACGAGAATTGCCTTGCTGGATGGATACGTGGAGGGCGAAGAAAGAGATGGCGAAGCAAAAGGGATTGAAAACGAATGATTTTATCAAGCCGGATGATGCGGAGGTGTTTTTGTCGGTGGTCGTCCCGGCTTACAATGAGGAAGCCAGATTAAGTGGCATGTTGGAGGAAGCAGTGGACCATCTACAAAAAGCGTATGGAGACGCACAAGGCCCGGAGGTCGAGTCCAAGATTCCTTCCGTGTCTGCTACGAAGAAGAAGGAGAAAGGACATGTGTCTGCAGTATCAGAGGAATCAACACCGCGAGGATGGGAGATTCTCATTGTCTCGGATGGATCAACGGACAGCACAGTGGAGATGGCCTTGAAGTTTGCGAGAGATCACCAATTATCACAATACCCAATCGCAGTCCCTGGACCTTGGAGCGCCGAAAACAAAAACTCTACACATATCCCACATGGAGCGATACGCGTAATCACGCTCGAGGAGAATAGAGGCAAGGGCGGAGCGGTTACGCATGGCATGCGTCACGTACGAGGCAAATACGCCGTCTTTGCAGATGCGGATGGAGCTAGCAAATTCGAGGATGTAGAGCACCTCATCCGTCAGTGTCAGGAATGCGAGGACCCAGATGGACGCGCAGTAGCCATTGGCTCACGAGCCCATCTCGTCGGCAGTGAAGCAGTTGTAAAGGTATACCATGCATCCATATATGACCAAGACTGTTACCAAACTAACAGTCCACTCTCCAGCGCTCCAAGCTACGCAACTTCCTCATGCACGCCTTCCACCTACTCATCCGCCTTATGACACCTCCAGCAACATCCTCCATCAGAGATACCCAGTGTGGTTTTAAACTCTTCTCCAGAAACTCTTTACCGGATATTATACCATACATGCATTGCGAGGGTTGGATTTTTGATATTGAAATGTTGATGCTCACGGAGAGTGCGGGGATACCTATGGCCGAAGTGCCTGTGGGTTGGAAAGAGGTCATGGGCAGTAAATTGAATGTCATTTGGGATTCGCTGGGCATGGCATGGGGGTTGGCTGTACTCAGGGGGGCTTGGGGTGTTGGTATTTATAGCAGGAACTCGTTTTGAGGACGGTGGAGGAAAAGCTGGGAATGAAGGAGTTTAATCGCCTAGACCGACCTTCCAGCGTCTATTGTTGTTTTGAAGTTATCGTTTCCAGGAGCTTGGCTTCACTCCTCGGGCTTTCTTTGCCCCAAGAATCCAGATACATCCATCCCCTTTGCTTTCTTCACTGCTCCTATTCCTGGAAGCTCACTTCTTCAATCATGACATATGATGGCGCACCTCGCTCATTCAATGTGGACACACTAGGTGGGAGATGTCGACTCGTCTCGGCTCAGATGGGCTCGCGAGTCAATAGCCACGATGGATAGGGGTACGTACCCAACGAAGGAAGGATGCGTACCCAATGAAGGATGCGTACCCAATGAAGGATGCGTAAATACGTGCCGTGGTGTACGATATTATTGGAGTGGACTGTGGACTGTGGACCGTGGACCGTGGACCGTGGACAGTGGACAACCATCCCCTTGGGCTCCGATTCCACTTTATCAGTCGCAATTCGAATCGATTCGTGGGCTCAGCGTGCTGGAGAAAAGCATACGACCATAAATTGGCTGACCGGCTGCATGTCCGCCTTCCGAAGCACCTTAATATGCTAGTCGTCGTCGACGCGTACCGATCCGCCAGTCTGGTCCTCCCATTGCCGCTTGATGGCTTCTGGCCGAAGAATAGCGAGCCGTAGAACTAAAAGGCCCAACGCCCACAACACCCCGTTTCTCTCCTTTTGACCTATTTGCTACCATCCGCATTCCTCTGTGTCTTCACGTCTCTGGTGTAGCATCATGTAACCTGCCGACGCAAAAGGCTTCGTATTGAAACATCAGTCAATCTGTGTCCTGCCTGTCTCAACCATGGAGCACGCGGGCCTCGCCGGCGCCCTGGCTTCTGAAGGAGCTTCAGCGCCCTCGGATGGCTTCGAACACGGAATAAACCAAACTGTATGATCTGCATTCCGGTCCATCATTCGCGATCCTGCCGCCTCTGTCTCTCGCACTGAAGATCTGATCTTTTCTCCCAGCTCGATGCAGATACCGATTCTCAAAGCGGTGATTCGGCCTTGGGAGAGGACCTGTAAGTTGCTGTTCTTGTCTCCTTGTCGACGCACAAATTCGCCGCCACGACGATACTTGATAGAAAGTAGCGGTGGAGATTCTCGCCCAAGGTCGAACAGGTCTAATTCTCGGAATCGCAGACCCGAATCCACAATGTCGTTGCGGGAAAGTCTATACTCGGGCGTGGACGAGAATGGACGAAAGTATCATAAATACAAGGAGGGCAGTAAGTAGTTTCGTTGCTGTTTAACATGCAGGTTGACCAACAATATGAACAGGCTATATATTACCCAGCGACGATGTAGGTTGTCATTAATAAGAAAGGGAAGCACATCGCTGACGCTGGAATAGACGGAGCTTGATAGACTTGGTGAGTGGACAGATCATATATTCACGAATGACAGACAGTTAATAATCTCGAGACCTGCAACACCAATTGTTTCTAATGACTACCGACTACAAACTTCACCTAGCGCCTATTAGAGAGCGACCAGAATGGGTCCTTGATATCGGAACTGGAACGGGTAAGCTAGTCTAGCTTTTGCTACTACTCTGAAGACTTTTTTACTAAAACAAAATAGGAATATGGTGACCACTTCTTGATTCCTCAGAGATCTGGATGTATACTGACTCGATATGCGAAGGGCCATCGATTTTGGTTAGTCTTGGGTTTGAAAAAGCATTACATAGAACTAACTATCACGAATAGCTGCTGAACACCCTGATACAGAGGTACGCCTTGCTGTCAATGTGATCTGTGCAGTTTGCTTGCTAATTTGAGTGACAGATAATAGGTGTAGATCTGAGTCCATCACAGCCTCAATTGTTCGTTGTATCCGCATTTCTTCACAAAGTATGGCAGACACTGATATCTCCAGTGTACCAACCAATTGTCGCTTCGAGATTGACGACGTTGAAGAAGAATGGACGTGGAGTCAAAAATTTGACTACATCCACGCAAGAATGATGACCGCATCCTTCAGCGATTATCCCAAATTCTTCAAGCAAGCCTTCGAGTACGTCCTTCACACGAGATGACACACCACCCGATCTCCACTGACCAATCCCATCTAGCCACTTACAACCAGGCGCTTTTCTGGAAATGCAAGATCAAGGCTTCCCACCCCAATGTCAAGACGGAACACTCAAAAGCACCTCAGCACTATCCATATGGGGCGAGAAAATCGTCTCGGGACTTGATAGGTTTGGAAAGGAACTCGCAGCGCCAAAGTACAAGCAATACATGATCGATGCCGGCTTCGTCGATGTGGTCGAAGTGCAATACATCTGGCCACAAAATACGTGGCCCAAGGATAAGAAGCTGAAAGAGCTGGGAAGGTGGCACCTCGCAAACTCGTTGGATGGATTGGAGGGTTTCAGTATGGCGCTTTGTACGAGAGCGCATGGAATGACAACGGAGGAGGTACAGTTGCTGATGATGGATGTTAGGAAGGATATGAAGAATAAGAGCATCCATGCTTATTGGCCGAGTAAGTTGTTCCTCCATCGTATAATGACAGGACCTAATTGTTTACAGTGTACTTCGTTTATGGACGTAAGCCTGAGTGATGAGGAGGGGGTGACATGAATGATAGCCGACTTGTTCACATTGGTAGACGATGCCTGAAGTCAAGTTCGCCCTGCGTATTTGCATGGGTTTAGTCAACGGCTTAGTTACTGTTCATTCTGAGATTAATCATGATTTAGTTGGCTCTACCTCCTTGTCCCACTGGCTCTCTCTGTCACTCTCACCCAGAAGTTCTTCATCAAAAAGACTCCCCTTCCTTCACAGTCCCATGGCTTGTCTGGATACACAATCTCGAGCTCAAAATTCCTCAAGATTTCAACAAACACTTTGTTGAGCTCCATTTGTGCGACAGGTCTTCCCAAGCAGGAGAAGCGGCCGTAGCCGAAACCCAGGTCTGCCTGCTTGTCCATGACAGAGATCTGTTCGGGCGCTGAGTCGATCCAGCGCGAGGGGCGGAAGAGAGCTGCATCATGGCCGTATATGCCAACATCTCGACTCATTGCCCATGTACTTTGGCTGTAAGGCTATTAGCGGGTTTCGTAGAAGGTGGACGGAGGAGCATCACACACCCAATAAAGGTTCCTCCTGGAAGGAAGGTGCCTTTGAAAGTATCGCCTTCTGGAGGAACCACTTTCAGCAGCAGACCTTGTACTGGCGGCCAAAGCCGCAGAGTCTCCCTAATGACAGCTTGTAAATAGGTCAACTTCCTCGCTTCCGAGTCTTTGACTGGTGATGAGATTTGTCCATTCGCGATGCCTTCATCGATTTCTGATCTGAGTTTTGAGAGGATACTCGGTGATGTCAAAATGTTCAGAAATGCCGCGCGAATAATGGTGGCCGATGTATCAGACCCTGCCATTCTAACAACTTTGTTAGCAATGTTACCTCACTTGAACCACACAACTCAACTCACATCTGCAACACCGTCTCGCTCTCAGCTTCGGTCTGACTCAGCCCATGTCTCAAGAAGCTTCCAAGCATATCCTCTCTGTCTTGCAATTTTCCATCGACGAATCTCTCGCGCACCCTCTCTTGCGCAATGCCCGAAATCCTGCCAAATCCCGTTTTATCCTTCGCAGACGGCACCAACATATCAATCAACCGGCTCTGCTCAATCCACCGATGCACATGCGGAAAGATACTAAGCATAGTGATAGCCGAGATGCCATCCTCGGTCGTTTTGATATAATCGAATTTATCAAGGTCCTCGGGTACATCGCCAAATGCAGAATTAAAAGCCAAATCAGAAATGACGTCCAACGCCCAAAACTGCGCTTTCCTCGCCAAATCCATGGGCTTGAACTCCGTCGCGGTAGAAATATACGTCGTCCTTATTTTGTCAATCCAAATCTGGAGTTGCCGATCGATGCGTTCTTCCAATTGGGGGACTTCCTTGCCACCATAACCCGCACTCATCTTTTTCCGCAGCTCGTCGTGTTTGTTCTCATCGATGTAGGTGATGATATTATCGGCTCTCGGCTTGAAGCGAAACGTGCCGTACCATGGCGCCCGTCGATATCTGGAGCGGGGAGCTTGCATGCGGCGCAGCAGATCGGCGTCGCTGGTGATGAGGTGGTTGGGTCCTATACGGCAGAGACTTCCATATCGTTTAGTTGTCCCATAGAAGACTTCGTGCATGCGACCGGAGCCGTTGCTCTTGACCATCCAATACCGAGACCACTTTGCCAATGTTGGACCTGGGATATGCGAGAGACGACGGTAGGCGCGGATACGATTGATTATGGAGAGGAGGACGAGGAGGGCGATTCCCAGGCCGACTTTGGAGCCCGTCGAAAGCGACACTGTCATGTTGATAAGCTCTTTGTTGTTGATGGCTCGTGTAAGTAATGCTGGTCTCATTGTCTATCGTCCGACCGGGAGTCTACTTACTGGTTGCGCAATAGGTTTAAATATGTCTTCTATGCGAACCGGATCACTTGAACAAGACTCAACACCTTCACAAGGCTCAACACAAGGCCGTAGGATTCCTGGGCAACTGGGGCGTGAGTGGGAACGTCCTGGCTGTCACGCTATCTCTCAATCCTCCTCGCTTAAGTTCTCGCCTCGGCCCGTCAGTATCTACGCTATGCCCTGTTTCTTCGATCTATAATTGCTTTTATCGTGCACGTATGGATCGTCCACTTTCGATTCGTCAGAGGCGCTTCGCAGAGACGGATCGAGCTCATGGCGCACTAGAATCCTGGACTATTATGGACTGAACCACCACAAACAGGAATTTGATAGGTAAGAACGTGGGGGTATTCCTTGATTGGGCGGAGAGACCATATGGTCAATCGGTCATCACTTTATGTTTCATAAATTACTGGCGACTCAAGTTTCCTGTCTACCTTATTCCCTCTTCAAGTCATTTCATAAAAAGCTTGTACTCCATTAATACTACCAGTATCCATGCCATTGAGGCCGCCTGTTTTGTTTTTCCCATCTCCAGCTACGCAGAGCCACCCTTGAGTTTACTCAATAAACCAGGTCTACCAGGTCTCTCAGATGGATTCTGGACACCATATAGCACAGCCTGCAACATTTTGCTGTCGCTAACCACATTGTGCACCCAGTCGCTCACATTATGCGGTCTAGGATTCGGTATCGTGTCGGTCTTCGTATTCAGCTTCTCGCTTTCCATCTGCTTGTTTTCGAACAGCGCTGCTGGTTTTCCTGGATATGCTTCGGATGATGACTTCGATGCCGTAGCGCTTGTCGATGAGACGGGTCGTCCGGTGCTGTCTGTGACTGTGACGGGTGAGCTGGTTGAAGCAGGCTCTAGTTTCGCACGCCTACCAGCTGGACCGGTGATGGTGGATGCGAAAGAGGATGAGGTATGTGATGTGCTTGCAGCGCGGGTCGTAATTTTGGCGACATGAGATGAGCTCCCGAGAGCTGATCTGGCAACTGTGCGGAGCATTTTGGCTGGTCTCGAAGGAGCTATGATGCTTGGTTTTGGTATGTCCAATCGGTTGGTCGATGTCTAGTAATGGCAACTAGCAAGGCGTAGGAAAAGGTATGAACTGAATTGATGGCTAGGTAGTAGGGTGAAAAATAGTATTTGCGATCGGGTCTTGTAAATCGAGGTGTCGTGTAAGAGGAAGACAAGTTGAAGACTGGCAAACTCTGGGTTTAAATGACTACAAATTACTTCCAAGTTTGAAGCTCTTGCCAGAGCCATGGAGAGCGCTTTCCTGGATCCCAGAAGGGTTGGACCCTGGTCTGTCTGCACCACGGGTCGACCCTCACGCTATTGCGGGTGGTTCATTAATCGGACTTGTTCTCTAGAACTCTTTTGTGTTTCGCGAACCAGAAGTCAACTCTAGACCTAGCAGTTTGAATCTTCGAGTCACATCGAGTTTGAATGATGGACCAATCTCGATGCTGGGATCGTGGTGGTGGGTGGGCGGCTGAGTTGATTTTTCCCATCAAACTTTTCTCTCCCAGAAGCTGTGAAATCGTACCGCGCCCTGAGGTATATCAGATCTTCGTCCGCCCTCCAACAGTCCTCACTTCTATTCCCTCGTCACCAAGCTCACCAAGCCCACCACGCTCACACAGACCGGCGCACACCACCTCCGCCCTCTTCATCTCTCCGTCCCTGTCTCTCCGCCCTCCTCATCTTCCTCACCCCGCGCCCTCTTCATCTCCGCCCTCTTCGACTTGAGATGTCGGAAAACTCACGCCGTCCTGAGAGGACGTTAAGCTCATGCCTACCTGAGATGTAGTAAAACCCATTCTGACCGTAACGTCGAAAATCTACTTCCTGAGAAGAAGCGAAACTCACTCACTTCCGAGATGAAGCGAAACTACTTCCTGAGAAGAAGCGAAACTCATTCACTTCCGAAATGAAGCGAAACTATGTCGGACGACGAGCTCGCACCTTCTCGTGGTGTCCGACGTCAGTAGCCGCTCGCGGTGAAGCTAAGACGAGCTCATTCCTATTCCTTTTCCGACCTCGACAAGTCTCCAAGCTGTCTGGCGACCTGGGCACTGTCGCTCAAAACTGCAGCCTGGCCATTGGGACAAGTCACGTAAACTGTAGGCCCGCGACCAGGGTAGACGTCGGGGAAAAAAACTGCCTCTTTTGTAGATTGTGTTGTCATTTATCAGATGTATGTGGAATAAGCCAGACGATGAGTTCGCATCTTCACGCGGTGTCTGGCGTCAGTAGCCTTCTCCATCATTATTTCGATCATGTTGTAGAAAGTGAAACTAGGACGAACTCATCTTGCCATTTATCCGCCATCTGCCAGCATTCACGCTTCGGCTATCTCTTCATGTTCAGGATCATCTGTCTCTTTGAGCCATGTTTCTCATTTATAATCACCCATATCTTTAGCTAGCGCTCCTCCTCCATTTATTCCAGCCATTGTCCTTGCCATGTATATTTGCCCATCTCTTCAGCCACTTCATAGCAGGGATTGTCAAGTAGTTGATTTTGTGGTGTATTTGGAGAAAGCCAGGCTCGATATCACGGCTTCACGTTGGCGCCTAGTGTAAGTCGTCAAAACGTCTTGGAATTGAAATGCATTGGTTTAAGACGAAGCTAAGATGATCTCAACATGTGCGTAGATGGGAGTCAATGAAAGCCGTGTTGAATGTTTGCCTGTTCTTGTCAATGATCTTAGTGGTGGTTTGTTGATACTAGAAAGATATCATTAGTATTCGGCTCGAGTCTCCACTCGTACATGCATTGCCAAAATGTACTGCACCGTGCCCCGAAATACTAGGGACATGCATTATCCTTCAATACATGGATTATATATTGGTAGATATCCTCAGCATTAGAACTATGTATTCTTATGTTCTATCTTATCTCATAAATCAGACGCTACATTGTGGGTTTTCTCGTGACCTTAGTACTATTTCTCTTTAGGCAACTCCTGCCAACTCTACCCAGCTCCTACCATCTCCTATACCACCTTATCTATACCCACTCTTTCCTCCAATCAAACCCTAAAACCCCGGCCACCCAAAAACCAAAAACACATGATGGTAGGATGGAGCAACATGGGTAAAGGAGTTGGTACAACTTGGGTATAAGTTGGTAGAAGTTAAGTATAGAGGTTTGGTGGGTCGGTGGCCCCGCTACCGACAAGGGTTAGAAAATTTTAGTATCAGGTAGATAAGGTGAAGCCGAAACCAGCCTAGTAGGTATGAGTTGGTATTAGGAGGTTAATGTTAGTACGAGTTAGAAGGAGTTGGACTTAATCAAGAACTAAGGAAAGGTGAAAACAAACGGGAACGTCTGATTCTTGGCTGTATTGAACGTATCTTAAAACAAACCTGGAGAGTCCAATTCATAAGACAAGTTCTATTACCCGTTTCCGCGCCCCGGAGGAAACGGGTAACAGAACCAGGATACAAATCTTTAATCTTCCGATAGATTCATTATTTTTATACACCGCAATCTTGCAATCGGCTGCGTACCCACTAGTCTAATCCTTGACATTTTCTGAAATTATCCTCGCAGGAAACCAGTTCACTATTAATAGAAGTACTCTTATTTATAGATATCACCTTTTCATATTCTTGCGTAATACGAACGCTGTCTTAGACATGTACCGTTCTATTTTGGTGAAGTTGGATCATTGCAAGGAATTGCGAGGGTTTTTTCTGTACGGCGGATGCGTAGTAAGGTTGACCTGGTTAAGGCTACTTGACATTTGAATGCACTGCTACGGTCCTTAGGGCTACTGCCCGAACTAAACCAAGCTGCCGGGTCTGCGTACGAGAGGCCTCTATCATAATCGCGTTTATAGAGGTGGCGTTGTAGTGGCAGAGGGGATTTCGATGTTACCTAGGCAAGGCCGTAGGGCGGTGTCGAATATTCCATGTATAATTGATTATAAATACTACTCTACAGATGCTGCATTTCTTTACCCAAATCGGCCACGGTAGTTCTAATGACATGGCTGAGATTGGGACTGAGATTGCGTATACGCTGAGGAGTGCATGGCCTGGTATGTCGTGCGTAGGACATTTTGACTGGGATGTACGTATGGAGACTTCCGCCAGATTATTATTCTTTGGTTCTTTGCACTATCGATGTACATATGATCCAAAGTCGCAATTATGTCTCTCTTCATAAAAATGTCTACCTTAGGAAAACGGCAATCTTTCCATTCACTTGTTGGGGTATAACCATAGACATAATTACAACAATACAACAATATCGGTTCTAAAAGACCTCTCATCTCAACCGTAGTAGAATTAACCGGGCGATTCTCCGACTCGATATCTTGTCTACAAAGCAGACGAAACTAGCTCTCATTGGTCGTATTACAATCCTCGTGCAAGGTAACCAACTTCAAATCTTCTCCACCCATAGATACATCTTGATGCGCTTATGAGGTCCAAATGTCTTTACCATGCATGCTTCCTCAGCCCAATTGTTGTCATGAAGCAACATATTGAATCGATGCTCGTTGGTTCGACCTTGGTGACCGCGTGCTGGCATTACCTCCACAACCACGGTCAATCTCCGGTGCTCCCTGTTTCGGTTCCATGCTGTGACTACAACACCAAAGGTTCCTGTGTCTGGATTCCAAAGTGGAACTGCAACCTGAACATCTATAATAAAACGAGAAGTATGGAATTGGCTTACGAAGCCTAGTAGGTTGTGTAAGGCGGCGGTCATGTTGACATCGATCCTCCGGTTGCGTGGTGGGAAGAAAACGGCTTGGACTAGTGGCCAAGGGTTGACGCCCCCGCATTGCCTAAATGCCGGATCATTTCCGTGGTCCCCGGGGTCCGCTCGTATTGCGAGCATCGAATGCGATTGCGCTTCTGGGATCCAAACATCGGTAGTGAATGAGAAGCCGTCGTCGTCAATGGTTGAGATTTCATTGGTTGAAATTTCGTTGGTTGGTGTAGAGGGTACAGCGTGTAGTGGTGCTACAACTGCCAGCAACGACAGAATGAGCGTGACAAAATGCATGATGAAGATTGGTGTGGGCCTTGATAATAGGACTTGACAAGTGGAATTTGGAGGAGGTCAAAGACGTGGCTTGAGAGGAGGAAGTAGAAGTAGAGGAGGAAGTAGAAGTAGAGGAGGAAGTAGAAGTAGAGGAGGAAGTAGAAGTAGAGGAGGAAGTAGAAGTAGAGGATGAGGATGAGGATGAGGATGAGGATAAAGATATCGTGCAGGCCGGGGACTTCAGTGGCGGTGATACCACAACTATATCCATCCATAATTGTGGAGACGGCCTAGGTATTACAAGGCTGTAACTCTTGGATCTGCTACTCCCTCCCAGTATGTGCCAGGCTGCAGACGCGGGAGCGGAGGCGGTCGCAAGCCGTAGAAGCCGCCAATCAAAACACCCTCAACTTTATCACCCCAGAGGCGTGTAGATTCGCACAGTACCCACTTCTAACCATACATAGTAAGAAGTGGGGTAGAATTAATCTACCACCCTAGTTATACACCACGCACAGGCCGACTACACCACGCACAGGCCAGCATCACCAGAAAAAGAACTACATTCGATCGCAACTCCTCGCTCACCAATTGCAACCAAATCGCCGGCGAGGATACTCGTACACGAAGGTAAAACTCCAGTGCATGACCTGGCTGGGTGACCCGGCTGGGTGACCCGGCAGGGGATGTCACACTTAGCAAACTCAAAACACTAAAGGAAGTAATTTGCGAGTATCAGTCGACGGTGACGCAGATGAAGATACGCCCAGGAGACAGTCCTAGGGTTCCTAGCGCGATCCATGATTGTTACGATACAGCGCTTTTCAGGCGTTCAGGTAGGTCTATGGATCGTCGTGATCCTGGGGCTGATTCCGATATCACAAAAAATTCACAAACATACCAGAATTTAGCCTATGCAAAACCAGTGAGTTCGGACCGTCTTTTAGCTGTGTACATCGACCTCCCCTCGTCCCTCTCGCCTTTTTCCAGGAAACACCTTAACTCTATCGAATGCCGTTTTGATTCCCTACCAACATCCTGCAGCTGTACACGCCTGACTATAAGTTGACCATAGAAAGCCTAGGAATCCCAACTCGTCACGTCGGAGGAAAACATAGGTGAAGTCTACAAGTATGCACCTCTTGTTCCTCTTTGCAGGCTGGAATGCTTTGAAGATATCTCAATGTATACATGAAGCTATGCAACGCCTCCGTCTGCCTTCCATAGCGAAGAACCTTAATTCACGCCTTTTCTATCAATTAGGGCGATCTTGCTGAGCGGAACCAGCAGGTTGGGTTGATGCAAGGTATCGTTAACTAGGTGGAGCACGTCATGGTCTGGCTCAGTGAATAAATCGTGACGTGTTATATAGCAATAGCTTTCCTGAAGGAGATGTGAGAAGCTGTTATGACTTCATCAACATCAATCGGCACCTGAGGATCCCAGGTTATGTTTCATGAGCGCTGCCGATACCCAACAATCAAACCACTCCAGCTTCCTTGATTTCTCCAACAGATTAGGATACCTACAACCTACCTCTCTCTTCAAAGTACCTTCTAGCCTTGTCGACTGCCTCAAAAGGAATCACATAGACCGGATGAACAGCCCTCACTCTGTCCATATACTCACAAGGTACATCATCGCTTCCCTGCGCATCAACGCTCCATCCCAATGCAGCCGTCGCGCCAGAAACGCCCATCTTTTCCACCTCTCGGAAGTTGAAAATGTTCTGCGCGGCACTTAGACCAGCGAGAACATAGCAGGTATGATACGAATCGGGAAACTTGGACGGTTTGTCTCTCAGACCGCCCGAACGCAGATTTTGACAACAGCAGAGGATGTACCGGGCCAGACCAGAGCGTGACCAAAGATCTGCTGGTCGTTCTGTAGAAGTGGAGGCGGGATTCAGAGCAGCGGAAACGAGGGCCCAACATCCGCCCACCCAATGCGAATAACAACCGTCAACGAGTTTATTCGTCCGACCTGCGAAGCCGCTCTCCGGGGCGTGCTGTTGGGATGAGAGCCAGGATAATAGGGAGGGCATGTCAAGGGTTGATATAATACTTTTTGAAGGGGGCTCGATTATGCTTAGACATGCTAGAGCACAGAAGGCATAGGCTCCGTGAGCCTCGTTCGATGGCGCGCCACCTATACCGCCTTCGTAAGTTTGGCAGCGGCGTATCCAGGATTTGAGATTGGTTAGGAAGGTTTCGTGACCGTTGATTTTGGCTGGGGAGTCGGAGGGGAGATCCATGGGTAGATTTAGGAGTGATATGATTGTCATGCCGCAGTAGGCTCCTCTGCAGTATTCATGAATACTTGCGTCGCCTCTGTTTTGGTGGAAGTTATCTTACCTAATGTCGACTTCGCCACCTAAAGCCATGGAGAACCCTCCACTCTTTTGCTTCATTCGGCCAAGGAAATGCCACATTCCCTTTCGATCGATCATATCGAGCGCTTCGGTGCCTCCGACAGCTACCAGACTCAAGACAGCAGCGTAGGAGGTAGCAATATGTGACAATTGCCCGTGACCACCGCCAAATCCCCCATCACGATTTTGAGCGGGGATGAAAGTCGAGATGACTCTAGTTCCAAGTAAGTCTCAGAACAGTCTCTCAAAGAAAGGAAGATTGGAACTTACCTATCCCGATAAGCAGCAACATCCTCACCCAAAAGATACAACCCCGTAAGCGCCCAATAGACCATCCAAGGTCTCGACGCGTCCGCCGGCGTGAATCCAGCCGGCATGGGACCCCGAATCATCTTATGTAGATATTGAACATGTTTTGTTCTTCCCAACTGCGATACACCGAAGAGATTCAAATCCCCGCCTGGCTCGGCGAGAAGCGGTAGACATTCTTGCACGGTCTCATCTTGCATCTCCGAGGACTCAGTGATGAGTGCATCTCGGATGAGGGGGAGCGTGACGAAGATTGCGGGAGTCGGTGGGATGGCATCGTCTACCGTTAGTTGTGTTATGTTTGGTATGGTTTGTTGGATGTCCTCGATGGTACTAGTGGTTTCTTCGACTTCTGTGACTCGTGAGGGGGGTGTTGAGGTTCTTCGGTCTTCGGTCGACATTTTGGGGAACTGAACTGCTCTTTTCCGGCGAAGCGGTCGGGTGGGCATGGATGAGGTCTTTGTTTCAAAACTTCAATGCGGGAAGCTGGATCTTGATATTCCTCTTCGGCAATGCATGCTAATGACTTGAGGCTGATCCGAATCGAAAGTCGGGTATAGTCACGTGAATATCACGGGACTTATGGTGGACAAGATCTGGAATAGTTCCATGGCGCTTACTGTGAAGGTTACGAATCAAAAGTGAGCAAAGAACCATCTCAAGTCTTCTTGAAACGCGACAAACCTCAGTAGAGCTGTACACGTGCAGTCTGCAAGCGAAGTCCGACTCGAGTCACTGCAGTAGCAACTACTACTAGGAACTCGATCTCGTCCTCCCTTCAACCGCGACCACCTGCATCACGACTGCATTAACAACTCTTCGACTGTCACTCATTTATACATCGAGGTACGAGGACCTTGGCTGTCCCAGTGGAACCAAAAATACCACCAGCCCTGCTAGGACTGGCAAGAGACGGATCACCTCGCCTCGCCCGGAACGTCCGGCTTTGAGTAGTTTGCTTCACATTAAAAGCAAACCTCGCAAGAAACGCACAGTACACTTGGATCGGCATTCGAGAGCAGCAAAGGCCTCTCCACTGCCTTCATTGGTGCAATTCTAGCTTGCCATCACACAAGAAGCAGCGAGTCTCCATGTCTGTTTTTCGCATGAGACACGGTGACGGGAGAAACATCTCTCCGGAATAAGCAGGTAACATTGCCCTGATCATCACCAAAATCTCCTATCTTTCGTCAATAATCCCCAAGTGCATCAGAGGCTGAATCAGAATCACTAATTTTCCCTCCGCTCCAGGCGAATCGCGCCTTGAAACACCATGGCAGAGATTGTCTGACAAGCAAGACAAGGATCCATCATCTATTGTGTCATCTATCACAGTGCGCATACAGCTCACAACATGCAGAAAATTGGAGTGCGCAAGGAACTCCTTGAATCTGAACCAAAGTGCGGACCCTTATGTCGCTCGATCCCATTGCCCGGAACATAGTATCATTTACCGTTAAGAATTATACGCGGGGCCAGATATTGATATACATGTAGCAGCGACAGAGGTCTGAACCCGCAGCTCTGGTTCAGACCCTCTGGTGGGACAATCGACACCACCAACCTCAATTGTTCAACGACTCCAATCGCCTTCAGACATTGGATGATGACCACAATCTTCTAACACGCCTATTGCAACAATCTCTTTCAACCTAATGTCCTCAAAGTTCGATTTCACGGAAGATAGACCGACTTTAGCTGCCCGGCCAAATAAGAGACCGATTGTTCCCGGAGCACTTCCTTCTATCGAAGAAAAAGATGGAGAGGTTGATGTCACAGCCCGATCGACTGACGAGCAGTCTTCCTCGAGCGGGTCTCCTACAGAATCATCAGACACAAACGACTACTGGAAAGCAAGATCTATGACGACTCCTTTAAGTGGTGACAGAGAGGAACAGCGAGAAGTGGTGCTGGACAAATTTGGCTTCCCTTTACTACCACAGCCTCTGGATGATCCACGGGATCCATTGACGTGGAGTCGAATAGCCAAGATCAAGATTCTTATCCAGATCTCGCTAATGTCTTTTCTTTCTCTCTTCACTGCTTACACAATCGTGAGTAGTATTCATTGTTGGAATATGTCCCGGTCTATCCATACTAACGAAACTAGTCCCCAGCAATCTGGCCTTTATCGAAATACCTGAAGGTGCCTCTAGTGGAAACAACATACGTCGTGGGCATTTTCTCATTATTTCTGGGAGTATCGCCTTTCTTTTGGAATCCTCTGTCCCACGCATTGGGCCGCAGGCCTATCTACATCGCAGGGCTTGTCGGCTCCACGGCTACAGCGCTTATATGTGGACTGAGTCGCAACTACGCATTGTTGATGACATTCAGAGCCTTGAACGGTTTCTTCGCGGGTGCATCGCTGGGGTTGGGAACTGTTGTATGCTGCGATATATTCTATCAACACCAGCGTATGTACTCAACAGATCAGGCGCCGTGCCCTAGCTGACTGAATACAGGCGGTCTCTACATTGGCTTTTATATGGTTACACATATGACTGGAGCCAACCTAGCACCAACCATTGGAGGCTTTATTTACAGGAGAATCAGCTGGCATTGGACATTCTATGTTCCAGCAATCGTTGCTTCCCTCCTACTCGCGCTCACCATCTTTGCCCTACCAGAAACGCTATATTCTCGAAGCGTGGAGTCACTCAGACGGCCTCAAATGACCGAATACCAAAAAGAATGGCTTCGAAAGAAGCGACATGATAGCCGACGAATACAACTTGTCAAATTCACTCGCCAGTTCAAGATGCTTCGATATCCCAGCATCCTCCTTCCTACAGTCTTCTACTCCGTGGCTTCTGGATATGGAAACATGATTTTCTTCGTTTCCTCAGCCATCCTCTTCCATAAAGTATACAATTTTCGCACCTGGCAGGTGGGACTCTTGCTGGGTGTTCCCCTCACTCTCGGATCCTTCATTGGCGAAGCAGGAGCTGGAGGGTTCTCCGACTGGGTCATACGATGGAAAGCGAAAAGAAGAGATGGCAAACGTGTCGCGGAAGATCGACTGTATGCCATGCTCCCTGGCGTAGTTCTTCTGCCTCTCGGGCTGATAGTCGAAGCCAATTGCCTTCACAACAAGACGCATTGGATGGGGCCGGGTCTTGGCATCGCAGTTGCAGCCGCAGGACTGCAGATTGTTACGACAGTGACGTACGCGTACACAGCTGATGTGAGTTGCTTTGATAAACCTGTCTTTCGCCCAATCTCTTGTCCTAATATCTCGACGCACTTTTATTTCACACTTTTGTCTCACTGCGATCGACAAAGCATCAGACACTTCTCATCACATGCCACTTTCCCCCGCACCTTTTCTGTTATTAAACGACAGGTCGACTGACACAACATAGTGCTACCCGCGCCAAGCAGGTGAGACAGCTTCGATCCTGAATTTCGGCCGTCAAATCTTTTGTTTCTTCGTCGGATTCTACGCCATCCGTTTTGCGTGGAGATACGGGCTGCAAACAAGTTGGATCGTATTTGCTGTCGTTGAGAGTTCTTGCTTCATACCTATGTTGGCGCTGATATGGAAAGGGAGGGAATGGAGGGAGATCTTCGAGGAGCCAGATTGGAATCTGGATTTGTGATGTGGAAAAGAAGAAAAACAGGGGGCGTCAGGAGAAGACGATTACCCATGCAAGTCTCGATGATCGTATCTGGGGATTAAGACTATGGATGGGCTTGGTCCTTCCAGCACCTTATCGTATGTTATCTTATCTAAAATAATTTCTTGTGGCTGATTTCTCTACCGGGGCTGATTTGAGTTTGCTAACGCTCCATGGAACATAGACGAGAACATGAAGTAAAGTAACCGCCAACATCTGTATTTAATAGCAAAGCACCACACTGGTGTTTTTCATTCTGTGACTGTGAACTACAGTCAAACCACGGATTTTGTTGGCTGATTTGTTGTGAAGGAGTATTCATTCTTTCAGCCCTGAGAACATTGCGAATCGGGTTATCGATTCCACGATGAGATCAATTTCAGCGGAATTTAGGTAGTCAGCCAGTGCGTACCATTGTGAACGGTGATATCTATTTTTTGAGAGAAGAAAACCAACACTATTGGTCGATTGGTGTAGTGGTTATCACGTTCGCCTCACACGCGAAAGGTCCTGAGTTCGACCCTCAGATCGATCAATTTTTAGCTCCACATACATACATTCATGTCTAATGATGTAGGAGTAGTCTTTATTTTGTCGAACGATCTTTTGCTTCCCAGAATCTTTTTCTCGGATTCAACTTTGAAAGAGGACTCATTGTGTATAACGTAAGATAGAGATTCTAAGCTCTTGCGAGTGGATGTACAAATAACATTGTCCCCTTCCCTGCCGTACGTGGATTTTCAAGAATTCAGTACATGCTACTAGTGGCATCTTTCCTCGTAGTTCCTAGTTAAAGAAGAAGGCTCTATATAGAACTCAGGACGCAGATTCAGTCTCCCTTCTTCATAGGTATACCTTTGCGGAAGGGATTTTCTGTCTAAGATGGAAACATGGACAGAAGTAGCATGATCACATTGCTGACCCAGTTGCTAGAAGGTTTCCTGTCTCTATTGACTTGTCACTTTTGCATCTTTAGGTCGAACTCGTTGGTCTTGTCATTCTGAACGCAGCATCCTCTCTCTTTGGCTGGATACATGTGTGTAAGTCTAGGGGATACCAGCGGTGTTACGGTAGTCATGAGATTTCTTTGCAGAATTATTTGCAACTGTTTGTGAATATTGAGATTTGCCCACAGCTCACATTCGATGCCAACTCCTTAGGGTATAATGCTTTCCCAGCTCTTGATGCCCCATCTTACAATATCATATTGTCTCGTATCGTACATAACATTCAAAAATCATTTCTCGTCCTTACTCGGAGAGGGAGAGAAAAGCCCGGCCTCATCCGGATCCATATCAAACGCCCTCTCTAACCTGACCTTCCTCTCACTCCAAACATCCTCACTACTCGGCCCCGTTGTGTACTTCTCCTCCTTCTTCCGATACCAATCCTGTATCAGCTCCGCCTTTGATTCTTCCGATTTATTCTTTATGCGCATGCAGAACCAGAATTCGGCCCAGTGTGTTTTGCAGTCTTTTAGTTCGCCGTAGCGGTAGACATTGTTGAACTGGCCGCCGAGCGATTGACAGTAAAAGGCGCGGTCAAAGGTGTCTCTGCAAGACATTGTTGTTGGGAAAGGTGCTATGGAATCGGATTGTGTGGGTTTGGGCGAATGTATTGAGGCTTTAGGCAAGGTTTCCGTGGGTGGTTGGGTTTGTTTCGAGGAGGCGAATATGGGCAGAAATTCTCCCAGCTCCTCCTCTTGTGATCTGCTTCTGGTGTCGGCATTGTTAATAGGCGTGGGTGGTTGTGATACAGACGGCTCAGGAAGAGTGTCTGAAGTTTTGGGCGTCGTAGTTTCAGGACTGGAGCTCCATAACCAGCCCATGGTGATGATATATGATTTGACTTGGGTGGAAAGATGGTATACGTCTGAGCGGTAATCTGGGTAGGATGGTATAGGATATGTGCTGTACGCAGGCTTCTTGTGGATGGGTTCTTGTAGACGGCGATTTGATGATGGATGAACACCAAGATATTTTGCGGCAGCCCTGGGCCTGCGGAAAGATCGCGCGCCCCGCTAGAATATCGTAGTTCTAAATGCAGCGGCCACCCTCTCAGTTCTTTCCCAACCTCGTTCAACTCAACACCATCTTCATTTCGCCGGTACATCAATGAGAAGGTCAGAGTCCTCACCAAACGCGCCAGTGCACTCATCACACTCGTCAGCCCATCCGTATCTTAGCCCAACCATCCACATCCAGGCGTCTTCATCGATTACTACGATAGAACTGCTCCCCGGCTTTCAATGTCCCATCGGTCAATCAGGATGTTCATTGAGGATCAACTTGCAAATCCTCGGCACTGCCTATAGATCACTCCAAGCATGAAAGAGAAGCCTGGGCAACGTTTGGACAACTTAGTCTTGTCTCGCTGCACTGCCAGACAGAGCTATCATTAGGGGCGCCTTGATGGGACTGCTGGTTTGAAAGTTTCGATATCTCTTGATCAATTGATTCTCAACCTAACTGACAGATGGTTCTCGTTCTCGATAATCGGTTTGGAAGAAAGATCTTAGAACACTTATACTCAAAGAAGTCGAGTACAACCCCAGATCAAGATATCTCAATCCAAGAACGATGCTTCTCCACATCTACTTATATCTTATCAATAACACGGCAATGGTCAAGGGATTAGGTCTCACTAGATAAGCATCGTATCTCAAGCGCAACAAACAACACTAAAATACCATATTGATGGCATTTGTTTGTGGATCAGAAGCGGTGCATTCGTCCCAACCCTCCGCATCCTTCCAATTCTCTTCTCCATTCTCGTAAGCCTTTTGCAGCCATGCCTCAGAGGCTCGACGAGACTCAAGAGGATTTCCTGCCGGATCTCGGGAGGGAGGGAGAGGAAGTTCGTTGGTAATCTATTCATCAGTTGACCAGACGAAGGAGCTGACGCCATGATTTCAGATCGTCGCGAAAGAAGGTCGGGAGTTGAGAGAGAACTCAGAATATTCAACAAAGTCGAGAATGTGTGTGGTTTTCTTGAACTCGGCGCACGATGTAATGCCGCGTGTGAAAGTCTCGGGATACTAGAGGAGATGGAGATGATCGAGCATGCTCTCGAAGTTTTCATATATCGCTTTGCTCCAAGCCAAAGCGACAAGTTGCGTACCAAGTTCCCATGGTGTGGGAGAGACCGTGGATAGGTGAGTCCCTCGTCCAAATTTTCGTCAATCGCTTTGATCCGAAGCCCATTGGACTGCTGCATGTGACGTTTCAAGGTCTGGGTACGAATGCAGAAGCTTTGGAATCCACTTCCAGTGTCCGTACTCTGTTTTGACTCGAGTCAAAGGAAGCTTCAGACAAAGAAACCACGTCCGGTTCTGTCAGTTGCTCGCTTTGGCAGTCCAGCAACCCATTTTGTGCCTCCGCTTGCCAGGTATGATTCACGTATCTGCCATCTAGAGTGCGCAGATGCTTCGAGTAGGATCAACACCTTGTCTTTCTCGTGACAGGCAGTGTGTAGCTGAGATGAACCCAAGGTCAACACTCGACGTTCACCACGGCACCATCTCTTCTTCGACTTAGTTGAACGTAACGCTGAGATCCTGGCGGTCCAAAAATGATTTGGGCAGAAGTTGGAGGGGCGTCGATCTTGATACAAAGGTCGGGTTTGGGAGTACTGAAGTCGCTGTGCGAGGTTAGCTGCGGATTTGAACTGACGAGGCGGCTGTGACGGTGAGAAGCTTGGAAGTTATCTCACAGTCGGCGCCACCACAGTCCACGCTTTGTGTTTCCCATGTCATGCATGGAGAGTAAGCAGGTCGTTCGCTTTCCTTCTGGTTTGTGGTGGAGAAGCTTGAACTCTGTGTGTCTGTCTCATTGCACATCCGTGATGGAAATTGCGACTTCCAGGAACAATGCCCGAGTAAGGAAAGAGCCACAAGTCCAAGGAATGGTCAACAAGTTGAAGGAGCAGCCTGCCTACAAGTTGCCTTGAAGTCAGCAACTCAAAAATGGTGGTCCATATCTCCACACCATGCCTAGCACTGTGAGTTCTATTAGCAATCAGCATAATATCGCGAAAAAAGATTTGGTATGCAAAGATACCGGCAGAGCTGATCTCAGTGATGGCCTATTCTGCTCCCGAAGACAACACAAGGCCTAGTTGTCCATTCACTCGCGCCATGAGTGGTAGAAGGTAGAGCCAGCCTGTTCCCAGTACTAGTATTTCTTGGGGGTAGTATAAGGCAGATGGAGATAGGGTCGGTTGCGTGTATGCAGTATCGGTCTGGAGATGGCTCTCTAATGGCCCTCTAATGAGGGGGTGGGATGAACTGTTCGCTCATGATATGGAGAGGTTGATTGGGAGTGTTAGGGGAGATCGAGGTGTGTGCGATGATATGGAGCGGCCGAATGGACGCTACAGGGACACGTTAATTCAAGTCAGGATAGCATGTCGACGTGGCTGATATGGGTTAGAATTGGAGGGGATCAAAGCTGGGGGTCCCAAAACCGTGAAGCATGAACTGCGAAGTTAAAGTAGTGTAGGCAGAGCGTAGATCATAGACAGACAGCTGCAATTACTCCGACCGAGCATTTTCAATACTTGAAGCACAGATGCTTCCTAATGCCACTTGTCTAACCGTGTGATGCTTTCACACAGTCTGCCTCGGAACCACAGTGTAGCCAGGAATCCATCTCATCATGCATTACTGATTGCTCAATGTCTTTTGCCAGCTCAGCCATGGGCTTCTCAGCTCCAAACGTCTCATCTTCTTTCTGATGTTCGGGGTGTTCTGGATCCATCTTCGTTTCAATCTTCCGAAGCAGTTTGGCTGGGTTTCCGGCTACAATCCAGAAATCTGGCACATCCTATGGGATCCAGTTAGCAATGAAGTCTGTATGATGGAACAATACCTCGAACCTTGGTGACAACACTGCCAGCACCGACTACTACACCCCTACCTAGCTTGACTCCAGGGAGTACCTGTACATTGCCACCAATCCAGCAATCCTCTCCAACGAATATCGGTTTTCCAAGCTCAGGACCTTTGGTTCCGTTCCGTAGCAATGGGTCCAAAGGATGTGTGCCGCTGTAGAAAGACACATTGGGACCAACCAAAGTCCTGGCACCAATACTAACTTCGCAAGTGTCGAGGATACAGCAATTGAAGTTTAGAAATACTCCTTGTCCGACTTTGACATTTGTCCCGTAGTCAATCTGCAGTGGAGCCTCAACCCAAGGATCGTCTTCAAATAAAGCATCATCGGCTTCTTGGTCCGTATTCTGAGGTGGAAGAGAACGATTGTCGCCGACGATGCTGATTGGTAAAGCTGTCAATTGCGAAAGCCAGGCAAAGGGACTGGAAGGGAGAATGCGCAGAGGGAGCTTAACTTACTCCCTCCACAGTTCTACGTTTCGTCTCCGGGATACTTTGCCGGCAGCATTGAAGCGCTCACATGCGAGTCCGCATCGCTGTCGTTCCGCAACGAGATCCGGAGTAAAGGCGTGGTAGAGCTCTCCTGCTCGCATCTTGCGCTTGTTCTCGGCGAGGTCGACCATTTTGATGGTGTTGAGGCGTTTGTAAGTTTTGGAAGTCAATTTGGAATTATTGTTTTCCCTTGGGTAGCATTGAAAGGCAGCATGGACTGTGGGAGAAGGTAAGAAAGACTCGGACGGCTTTGTTATGGTAGAAGCATGAACGCGAGCTGCAAGTCCGATCTCGGAAACGACACTGAGGCGACAAGGAGACGAGGACGAACTTTCATTTGCTTCCAGGGTTGGGAACAACACCATGATAGAACAACTGAGCCTTGGAACAACAATCATCAAGTGAACTATGATCGCGAGACAACCATCTCTTCTTCAACCGAACCCTCCATGACCACCTTGACAATCACAAAAGTCCGCAGTGGTGAAGATCTCGCACTCATCAAGGACCTATTCCTCGACTACACAAAATGGTTAAACATTGACCTCACTTACCAAAACTTCGAAGCTGAGCTTGCAGTCTTGCCGGGAAAATACTCTCCGCCAGGTGGTGAGCTCCTACTAGCCCGGTCAGCAACCTCAAACAAGCCCCTTGGTTGCGTAGCCTTGAGACCTCTGATGCCGCCAGCTTGTGCTGAGATGAAGAGGCTGTATGTGACGCCAGAGGGAAGGGGCACAGGCGTTGGCAAAGCACTGATAAAGTCGATAATGGCTATGGCAATCGAGTCTGGATACACGGAGATCAAGCTTGACACACTGCGACACATGGAAGCAGCTCTTGGTATATACAAGAGCTTTGGTTTCGTTGAATGCGAAAAGTATTATGAGACACCCATGGAAAATACTGTGTTCTTGAAGAAGAAGTTATGAGTTTTGTCTTGTGAGGCTGGCATGGCGTTGTGGACTGTGGCCAATCGAGACACCCGTTCCACGACGACATGATTGCAGTAAGTATTGCTTCCAGCCATTCATTTATTCATCTTGTGCTGACATAATGAAGCATAGTTGTGAATACATTCGGGTCGTTCTCAGCACACGAATAGTGGATCCGATGAAATAGTAGATGCCAGGAAATTAGGGATTTTGATGTTTTACTATCTCTAGATTTCGCGTTGGCATCTTCAAGTATAGCAACACATTGTCTTGGCATCTCATATTGCGGTCCTGGCTCTGGCATTGTCTGGGCCCGTGGTGTTTGAGCTTGTTGTTGCTGTATTGGCATTCGGCCCTGCGGCTGTTGAGGTATCTGGTCTTGTTGTTGGTCCCGCTGGCTCATATTGGTGATGATCGGTTTTAGGTTTTCGGACATCGGCACCGATATTCAGATGATTGTAGTTTACTGTGAGAGCAGAAATTGCTGTGGTTGTAGTCTTGTAAGAGGTTGTGATAGAGAGGTATTAGAGCCTTCCTTTTCCACCGAAGTATTCTCTCCTTGGATTCGAAATTTTATAAGCTATAGCAGCTATGTTTGTCGATATGGCTCAACATTTCTCCGAAACGATCTGCAACCAGTACTTGATGCCAGTCCACAGCTGTAACCTACCTACGACTATTCGAAGTGTAGAAGAGTTTCAAACACACCTAGTCAGCGGAATAGGCAATGATGAATTTGACTCCTGATCATCAATCAACTGGCTTTTCCTGCGATATCAAATTGGCATGGCGACACGGAAGGATAACGCAATCCAGATATCAAAAGCTGACTTTGATAGCGATGTTCTCTTCTTCTACTGGTCGAATGACCGCCTTCACTTAGTGGACGAGTGACGTAAGTTATCAGCCTTGTCTCTACAGCCTAACAGCAGTCGAGCCTTGCCACCATCGAGCACTACCGAGTACTCTTCCTAAGAACCATGAAATCTATCGGAGTTGTGCCAGTTAGACAGCAGAACGGTTCTGAACGAAGAAATCGAGGATAGATCTGCGCGTCCCCGCTAAATTAATATAGAACTACGGTCCACGGTCTAGAATTAATGCTGACTAACTAGCTCTGCTTCCTGCAACCTCACCTGCAGCTGCGAACCCAATGCGGCAACCTTCTTGGACATAACACCAACTTTCCTTGTATCCTTGGCGCCGGCATCTCAGTACGAATTCATCTAGTTTCTTAGACCTTCATTGATCAAGTAGTTGACTTATTCACAAAATCAACATGAGCAAACCGCGGAAATCTCTCCTCATCGGTATCAACTACACTGGCAGTTCCAACCAGCTTCGAGGTGGGTTCTGTACTACCTCCTCATCTTGTCTCGATCGAGGCTTTGAGAGATCTGTGGTAACGATAGAATAGGATGCCACCAAGATGTTGAAAATGTAGCTGAGTTTCTGAGATATAGAGGGTATTCTGATGATCCCAGAAGCCAGGTCATTTTGAAAGATGATAGGGAGGGTCCTTATTATCCAAGTGGTCATAATATCTTGGTAGGTTTGAATGGAACTTGGAATCGAAATTGGAATTGACAAATTCAGGCGGCTATAGACTGGCTCGTTAGTGAGCCAGGGACGATAAATTTCCTGCATTACTCTGGTCACGGGTATACCTCTTCATATTCCCCAGTCCCGAAAACAGGTTAAACTGAAGGCGAAATAGTGCTCAAGTCCGAGATCCAACAGGCCGCAACCCCTCCGGCGTCCTCGACACAATCGTCCCCGTCGACTACAAAGAACGCGGCCAAATAAACAGCGATACCCTCCACGAACATCTCGTCTCCCGTCTCCCCCCATCCAGCACTCTCTTCGTAATTCTAGATTGCTGTCACTCCGGCTCCGCCCTCGAACTCCCCTTCGTCTACCGCTCCGACGACGACGGAAACATCAATATGATCGATAACGTCAAAGAGGGGATTCACCTCATGGCCGAAGCTACCGATCTGATCTACGGTGGCTTTTCATTCAATAAATTGGCCGAGGCGCAGGATTTGTATGCGGGTGCGACGAATTTCTTCCGGTCGTTTAAGCATCGGAAGGAGCAGCAGGAACCGGGGTTGGGGAGTGATAGTACGTATGCTTCTTATGCGCAGGAGCATAAGATGGTTACTATGTTTTCTGGGTGTAGGGATGATCAGACGAGTGCGGATGCTAATATTGGGGGCATGAATGAGGGGGCGATGAGTTGGGCGTTTTTGCAGACGATGAAGAAGATGCGGAATCCGACGTTCATTCAAGTGAGTTTATGCTTTTATTATTGAGGTGGGAGAGAGTGTAGCTGACATGTTGTTAGGCTCTGCAAGATACGAGGTCGAACTTGAGGAAATCGAATTATGTACAGGTGCCGCAGTTGAGTATTGGAATGCAAATAGACTTGGACCAGCCATTGAATATTTGAGTCATGGGGGCTAGGTCGGTATGGGCCATGTAGACCATGGTACGCCGAAGGTCTGGAACAGGTAGATGGAGTCTGAAATTTTGAGTTTATTCATTCGGGCCTGTGTATCATTGCAGCTATTCAAAAGCGCCAGTACAGATTATGAAGCTTGATGCGTGACATTGGCAAGCTCAAAGATGTCTCCAATGGAGTGGCATCAGTCGGCCTGTTCAACTTGCATCAGCCATTGAAACTGATGATCCTTGTGTATCCCTCCGCTCTATACGCCAATCCGTACGAACCATCTGAGGGACGAGAATCGAAGAACTCTGTCGCGCAGACCCTATTCTCGGCATACACATACGTCGAATCCTCTGCCGGAGAGCTGCCCGCGATGAGGCATCGACATATAAAGTCATCTTTCTGTTCGCAGAATCCTATCGATTCCTACCCAGCTCAAGCAATGGACGCTGCTACAAGCGAGCAATGACTGTCAATCTCGGGTTTCGTGATGCTTCATTGTGGGAGGAATGCGAGCAGGATGAATGGGAATGCTCAACTCCAAGTCCATCACCCAGAGTCTGATGTTGATTGCACGGTAAATGCTTCGCAGGATAATGATTGTGATACGAAGAACGTTGTTCTGGTCCCCTAAGTTGTGGGGGAGCCCCTGATCATGTCCCACCAATCAGCGTGTCAATTCCCCAACTCAACTTTTTTCTCCATGTCGAATTCGAGAAGCACAATAACACCAGACAAACCATCACCCACGCAACTATGGTCGTTACTCGAGGGGGCGCCGACACGGCCAGCAGTATAGCATCATCTCCAGCAACCTTGAAACCCCTAAAGAAACGACCTGCCGAGGCAACAGAAGGCGAACAAGATTCTCCATCGCTCACCAAGCGCAAAAAGACCTCCAAAGCCGATAACACCACAAGCGAAAGCCCTGTCACATCGAAAAAGATTGCTGTGAGGTCGCGTCTAGTCGCAGAGACCCCGGCAACCTCGACCGAAGAAGCAGCAGAAGAACCGAAAGAAGAATCAACGCCCGCGCTGCCCGCACGAAATCATATCCGGTTCAATAGTGCTTCTCCACCCCCAGCAATTGACGCCCCAGTCATCGCTCGAACATCGACAGCAGTCGAAGAGGAGGCTGAAGAAACCGACGACGATGCTGCGCCCGAGGAAGTCTCGCTCTCAACATCAAAGGCACAATCGAGAGTTGTCGAGGAAAAGGCGGAGCAGGTAGTGAAGGAGTTGAGTGAATCTGCGAAGCGGAAACGAAGAAGAAGAGATGCCCAATTGAAGGCTCAAGCGGAAGGATCGACGAGGAGGAAAGAAAAGAAAGAGAAGAAGGCAGAGAATGCTCTCCAGGCCGCTGGAGAGGCCAACAACGAGGACGGAGAACAGCTGGTAGAGAAGCTAAGCAAATCCGCAAAGCGGAAACAGAGGCGAAAGCAAAAAGAGCAGTCGAAGGGAATCACTGAGAGCAAGACGGGGGAACCAACGGTGTCTTTATTGGACGAGATTCCGGACCTCCTTCCAGAAGAATTACTCGCCACAGAAGCACCGCTCAGACTTCCAACGCCTCCTCCATCCTCAAAAGTCGGTCTGTCAAAAGATGCAAAGAAGTCCGAGCCATTCGCTGCTATGAAAGTCCCGAGAGAAAGTGCTCCCAAGGATCTGACATACAACAACATGAGCGTCCGAGTTCTGGGAACGAAGAATGCTCTCCTACCACCAAAAGCCACAAGCAGAAGTAGGAGTATACGAGATACGTGGTTGAAAGGTCGGTCAGCGTTTGCGAAGACGTCAAGTAGACGGGTAAACGGTGGAAAGCTACAAAGACGGCCAATGGGAGGCGCGACTAAGGCATTTGTTTGATGGCCAGGCGATATATAGCACCTCATGTTATGATGCGGATGGCTATAGGATGATAATCTTTGGCTTCTACTTCATGGCCTTCTCCTTCTACTGTCTCGAGACGAGGAAACAACTCTTGTGAACATGTGCACATGAACTGACGCTTGCTTCAAAATAACGGGCTATCGTTGATATCAATTCTAGTGGATTGTCCTGTCTGTTGAAGCTCTGCTGCCCTTTGATGGAAGAAGCTTCTACATTCCCTGCCCTGCGAATCAACACACACTCTCAGATTAGCGGCATTCAGAATTTGGAGATTTCGCTGTCGTATCCTTGCAATACCAGGATCTTGATCGTGAGCCTCTAAAGTCCGAATCACCTTGACTCAACCTCAACCTCACCCAACCCCCAGTGTACAAAACCTTGCAAACATCGTGAAAGATATCTTATTGAGCAATCGTCCGATCGTCTCCCATGGGATCCTTGCAGAAACATGTCGTCGTTCTTGGGTGAGCCTAAGTTCAAAGGGTCAAGTTTACATGCCAAAGACTAATGCTTCTTCAGAGCTGGAGTAGTAGGCCTACAAACCGCCATTTCTCTTCTGGAAGCTGGATATAAAGCCACAATTGTCGCGAAGCATTTTCCGGGGGATTTGAGTATCGAGTATACGAGTCCGTGGTAAGACTCTCATGTATTCTTTTACTATTTCGCGTCCTTCCGTTTCTTTCTTTGCAATTCTTGTTCTATGATGGGATTTGGTATTCTCGTGGTGGTAACGATCAATACTTAATTATCGCAGGGCAGGAGCACACTGGCGACCCAATGATGTGGAAGTTGATTTGGAACAACAAGGCTGGGATTTAGAAAGCTATAACTACTGGCTCAGTATTGTAGCGAGAGAGCTCAATGAGCCGGAAACAACAGTCAGAAGCGGTTTGGACGTATGTGTCTCCTATGTGTCTCCTCCCTTCTCTCCCCTATCCCCCAGCCCCCGATTACTCTTTTATCCTAACATCTTTATAGGTCGTCGAAGCAACAGGATACTAGTAAGTAGGCCATATCCAAAGATCAAATAACTTTGAGTTTAACAATCACCCCAAGCAAAGATGCCACACCACCTTGGTTCTCCAAGAACGTCTTGTCATTCCAACAAATCGGGCAAAAAGAAATATTTGGCCAACAGCTGCACGGTCACAAATTCGCCTCCATAGCTATAAACGTCCCACATTACCTCCAGTTCCTCCTCGATACTTCAATCCAACTAGGCGCCACCACAATCCGTTCAACAATCCCCACATCAACATCTCTCGCCAACAGCATAAAATATCTTTCCTCCACCCTTTCTCCCGACAACCCCGGGATGAGACGTGTAGACGCGTATATCAATGCCACGGGTATCTCTGCTAGGAAACTGGTACCCGATGAGAATGTCTACCCAATCCGAGGCCAAACTGTCCTCGTCAAAGGTGAAGCGAAGGGGATAACGACAATCGACGCATCCCCTCCCTCCTCTATCTCCAAGGAAGAAGGGGGACCAGGTATCATCTACATCCTTCCCCGTCCCCACTCTTCCACCACAATTCTAGGCGGAACGAAACAGGCACACTCCTTCGATGCTAGTCCAAATCCCCAGACTACAAAGGAGATCTTGGAGGCAGCGAAACAGCGGGCACCGGAGTTGTTGAATGGGGAGGGTGAGTTTGAGGTACTGAGTGAGCAGGTTGGGTTGAGGCCGGGGCGGAAGGGGGGTGTGAGGTGTGAAATTGAGGTTTTGGGTCAGGAAGAAAGAATGGTGGTTTGTCATGCTTATGGACATGGTGGTGGGGGATTTCAGAAGAGTATTGGGTGTGCTAAAAAAGTTGTTAGACTTTTGGGGGAACATTTTAGAGAGAGTGGTAAAGAAGTTGTAGGTGCGAAGTTATAGCGTTGGGGGGGAGGTAGATTTGACAACGAACGGATGCGACAATTCGATCTCTCCAAAGTAATTAGGATTGTCCTGAGATGAAGATCGGTGCCTTGCTTCGAGATTATGAAGATCCTTCCTTCTCTTCTCATGGGTTATGTCTTTCCGCGGGAGTCATGCGGGCTTGGTGAAAATTATGTCCGGCCTTAAGCACAGGGAGAAGGACGAAGCTGCGTGACTGCGAGGCAGATTTTGTAAATACGATAAACAGGTTTCAAAAGCGTGACACGAGCGTACTCGCTTTTCCTTTCTCCTCCTCCGAGTGGTATCCTACCATATGACCAAACACCAAACACCCCATTGTGAATCCAGACAGGTTCCCAACACAACCAGACGCCTCGCTGCCAAATCTTCATCCTGGAAAAGCGATGTCTCCAGAGAAATCAATCAAGACAAATGCCGACAAACTCTTCCCTAGTAATCAAACCATCTCCATCCAAATCAAACTCGTCAATCATAGCATTCAACTCCTCCTCTTGTAAACCCTCATTCAACTCTCCGGCCACCCTTCTCAAATCATCCACACCAATCCCGCCTTTCCCCTCGGCATCGAAAAGTTCAAAGGCTCTCAGTATCTCTTCCCTTGGATCTCTCGCTAATATCCTCGTAGCCATGAGCGTTTGAAATTGTGACATGGGCAAAAGGAGCCTTTGGGATCCGCTAAAAGTCGCTTGCGACATGGGTTGTTTGGAGGTGCCAGCGGCTTTTGAGGAGGACGTGAGGGAAGAGGCGGGTACACCATGGGCTTGCAGTAGAGCAGTTATTTCAGGTTTTGGGAGGTCGAAGCCAAGGGCTTTCATGGCGACTTTTAGTTCGTGGTAGTCTATGTGATTGTCTCGGTCTAGATCGAAGAGTTGAAACTGTCATCCCCATATTAGCAAGAGTGTCTCCATAAGCTGAGCATTCCTGATCTCCGAAGCTCTTTTCTTTTCAAAGGAGGCGTCTAGCATAGACATACAGCTTCATTTATTTCCTCTCTTTGCTCTTCACTCAATTCGCCCAGTTGTGATTGTCCAGCCCTCTCCATCCTTTCCCGCTCGACTCTTTCGGCGCGCTCGCGTTCTAGCCGTTGCGCCTCGCGATGCTGTTGTGTGGTGGTGTTCGCGCCGCGGGTGAGGCCTGAAGTGCCGTATGGGCGCATTGAGAGGGCAGGATTGGCCATAAAAGATCTCAAAAAGGTTATGCGATTTCGTGTTTGGGGGGGGTAAAATGCTGTTGCGCGCGGGTTCTGGAGGTTGGTGTTGACTGTGTGAATCAGACGGGACGCGCCAGATCCAAGAGCGCGTAGAAGATGACTTTCAAGTGTGGAAATGTTACAACAAATTGAAAACACCAATTATAGATATGCCCGAGAACGATGACCAGAAATATCAAAAATTATTAGATAAACAGTCGAAGAGACACGTGACCAACCCTCCAGAATCTGCGATCCTTTCTTGCTCTTGTCCCCGATCTCAACTCATACCTTAAATGTCATCAAAATTGCCATCCATATCCTCCCAAATGGAACGTAAGATGACAAAAGCTCTCATATCAATACCTACTTATACATATTGATCGAGACAATCCATCGAGTACATCTTCTTGAACATCATTCAACATGGAGGCTCGAACCCGAGCCTTTCAAATCGTAGGTTCAGGCGACGAGATTGTCGGACCAATGACTGACATTCGGATAGCTCAAACCACCATGTGTGAAGCTTAGTGAGGTTGCGCTCAAGTTCATGGGAAAGGCTGGTAATGCCAAAGAGATACTTACAAAGCTGGACGATCTCCACCAAGCTCTTCTGATCGTCTCTGCCCGGAAGGAAGTTTTGAACGACAAGCTCGCTGAATATGTTTTTTTCCCACTATCGGCCGTCCTCAAGCAACTAGAAAAAATTCCTGTCCGAGCCGAAGAACGAACCCTCGAATGCCTCCTCATTCTCCTCAGTACAGCATGGGAGGATCAACTTTCTCCCGAGCTCGGAATCCAGCTGCTCATCCTATTCTCCTTCATCGCCGACCAGAAAGGTGCTCGAAGCTCGGAAGAGCTACAGATTCTCATCTTTAAGTGTCTGGCCAGTCTCCTATCTTCTCTGAGCAACGACAATGATAGTCGGGACGCTTTGTTGAAGACTGCCATCATGCCTCATTTGGGGAAAACAGTTTCTGTTATTTTGGATGCCGTCGCAGATGCCCCATCAGACACCGTCCGAATTTCAGCCATTTCAGCTCTTCAATCATTCTGCGATGCTGTCTCGGACCACGAGGCCCTTGCCATCAGCTTCCTTCCCGGCATAATGTCTTCTATGGCCAAGGTCCTGACTTTGAAGTCCGCAAATGTTTCGTCCAAGGCCATTTCTTCAAGTTTACACGTCCTTGCCAATCTTTTGCCTCGTATTTTCAGCGATGTGATTACGAAAAAGTTTCCCGAAAAGGCCGAAGGCACAATCTCAGCTGATACTGGCAAGCGCCTTGATTCGGTTTGGCTAAGGGCAACAGCACCGCAAGTCAAGATGGCCTTAGCTAACATCATCAAACTGCAACAACATGACCGAGAAAATGTTCGTCAAGAGCTTGCGAGGCTTTCTACATTACTTCTTCAGGAATGTAAAATAGCGCTTTCTGATTCGATGTCGATGCTGTTGGAAACCCTGGTGACTCTAGCCGACGACAATGAGCCCATCGCAGGAACGTTGAAAGCACTCCTTGATGATGACCATGAATTCTCCGACACCTTACGCTCTAGCTTACATTATTGGATCATCTCACTCCCCCGCATCATGGAGTCTACTGACGAAAGCAAGAAGCAGCGTCGCATCCACCAAATCAAGGTCACATTCAACATGCTGAATGAAATTGGTGTGGACATGACCATGATTGACCGTGATATGGCTGTCAGCCTAAGAGACAGCGTGGTCAATGCAACCAATGACAAGAAACAGACACACAGGATTGTAGATTATGGACCTGGTCCTCAATCAACAGACCTCACAAAATTCCAAGCTTCTAAATCTACCACATTCAACAGTGTTTTGACCGTCCGGAAAAGCCAAATGGACAACATCAAGGAGATTTCACAATTTATTGAGAAGCTCAGCCTTAACGACTCTTCGCTCAAAATTGCTCAAGAACTAGTGGACTCGATCTACGGGGCTTCACACAATGTCCAGCTGGCGAACTTTTGGGTAGCTCTGAATATCCTTCGTAACTCATATGAATCCACGTTATCCATCGACGATCTTCTTGATCTTGGGGGAAATCAAGGTCTGAGCAAGGAAGACCTGCTTGAGCAGTTGTACGACTTCTCAATTTCGACTCTCACAGAGCAATCGACGGCTGCAGAGCAGGATTGGCGCCTTCAAGCTCTTGCTCTCGAAACTTTGGCTCTGCAGGCGAGTCGACAAAAGGCCAACTTCCGTACTGAGCTAATCGAAGCGCTTTACCCTGTTCTACATTTGATTGGGTCTCCAGTTCCGCAGCTTCGAGATCATGCGATCGCCACAGTCAATATTTTTGCACGTGAATGTGATTACAAGGACAGCGGTGAACTGATAGTGGCCAACGTCGACTACCTCGTCAACGCTATCTCCCTGCGCTTGAACACATTCGATATATCTCCGCAGGCACCTCAAGTGCTTCTCATGATGGTAAAGCTGTCTGGCCCTCCATTGCTCCCATACCTGGACGATCTCGTGGACAGTATGTTTGCTGCTCTCGAATCCTTTCATGGATACCCGAAACTTGTCGAGATTCTATTTGCGGTGCTAAGAGTAATCGTTGAAGAAGGGTCTAAGGCGCCCCAGCTGGCGGTCACCGATGGGAAAGACACCGCACCACACCTAAAGAGCCCCTTGACACCAATTCTAAACGCCGAGCTCGTCACCTACGTCAAGAACATTAGAGAACGGTACGAGAATGAAAGAGAAGAAGAAGACGCTCCGCTTCCCGTACCACAACGCCCCTGGAAAGAGTCCAATGGAGAGCATGAGGAGAGCAAGGATAAGGCGGGCTCCGAAGAAGAAGAAGAAGATGACCAAGAGAGGGAACGTCAGGTCGCTGCAAAAAATGAAGAGGAGAAAATACCTCCAGCACCAAGAACCTACTCGCTGTTGCTAAATATATCAAGGCTAACGCAACATTATCTCACATCGTCATCTGCGGAACTCCGGACATCACTTTTGTCGCTACTCAATACCACTTTTCCAGCTTTGGCAAAGCACGAGAACTCATTTCTACCTCTTATCAACAGCCTCTGGCCCGTTCTTTTGCCACGACTGGATGACTCGGAGGCTTATGTCGTGTCCGGCACGTTAGATGTCCTGAATGCCATGTGCGTGAACGCAGGTGACTTCATGAGCGGCCGAATCGATGAGGCGTGGTCGCACATCAAAAGACTTCATCGGCTCAAAACAGGAAAGGCTTCAAAACGAGTCGCTGAAGGTGTTCCCATCGACTCTACAGGCACTATGATTAGCAACATAGTTTGCGTGTCAGGACGGGAAGTCGTAACGACTGGGCAACAGCATTATATCGATGCCCCATCAAGGATCATTTGGGAGAGTCTAGTTCGCCTTCTTTCGACCATCGTCCGTTACGTAGCTGTCAGCGACAACATTTTCGATGATATCCTTTACATTGTATCGCCGATCCTTGAATCTCAGCCCGAGATCCGAGAGGCTATGAGCACACGAAACCATGATGCTGTTTGGCTCGCCCTGTGGAGAGCCGAAGCTCTGATGTCCAAGGAAACAATCAACAATTACTTTACTAGGAAGCAAGTCCTTTCTAAATGTTTTCCGAAGCGGCGCTTTGCAGAAGTGGAATGATTGCGATGCAGGCATGAGCGCTTTTGAACTCAGATAGCATCAAGAGCAAGGATGGTGCTATGCCTTACCGTTGAAGTTTGGCTTGATTGTGTATA
Source organism: Venturia nashicola (assembly GCA_004522665.1). Classification (NCBI taxonomy): domain Eukaryota; kingdom Fungi; phylum Ascomycota; class Dothideomycetes; order Venturiales; family Venturiaceae; genus Venturia; species Venturia nashicola. The sequence continues at coordinate 346,346 of SNSD01000021.1, forward strand.
ACGTAGGGCGCCCAAGCTTCGCGCCGCTATACAAACACATTTTGGACCCCGTGATCTGTGTACGACATTTGGTTTGTAGCAAACAAGACACCTCACGCACGTCCTTGCTGCCCCACCGAAGCCCAACAAGGTGAGCAGTGAGGCTACATCGCAATCAACATGCCCGGGCTCCGAGCTTGCTTCCAGACAGGCATGTCAAGTGAGAACATAAAGACGAGAGATATGTGTGAAGACGCTCCAGTTCAAGCTTCAGCAGACATTGATATTATCAACAAAATTTCAACCAGTTCCCACTCACGACTTTGACGACCTTTTTTGGTGGTTGTCAATATTCTTGCCAACAAGATTCTTCACCCAGACGTCTTTCGATCATTACCTACGACAGGCGATTTCAAATTAGACCTATCCACGTCACGACCAGACGCTGCTTCAAACTATCCAGAAGCCTGCCATCCTCTCGATATTGCCATCATCAGGCCATCATCAATTTCCTGTGCAACAATCTCTTCGTCAGCAAATCGACAAGAAATTTCAATAGACTGGCGAGCCATCGCAATCGAATTAGTTGTCCACCTCCCGAAACAAGAACAACGCCTTCAAGGGACGCTCATCTGATACCATTTTCCACCATCATACAATGTGCTACCATGAGTATAAACATTTTACACCTTGCCCACACAATCCACCTTGTATTGGCATGCACACTCATTCTTGCAATTTGAACTACAACCCACTGTTACTGGTCTTTTGTCGCAATTATAGCGCGTGGAGAAAATACACGGATGACATGTGTCCAAGGGGGATAGCGGAGCTGGAAATTGCCAACGGTGGGAGTACTGGGACTAGTCCGACTGACAGCGGCAAGAGCTTATGAAATTGGCTGGACAGCGGGAGAAGGAAAAGAAGAAGGAGTATATCGACATCGCGATCAGTGGGCACTTGGGCATAACTCTTGAAAAGACTGTGTGGAATGGCGTTCTGGGCGGAAGTGGTATGGAATCATGATGTGAAACGTATTGGGTGTCAACAACTTCTTCTTACCACGTCAATACAACCTCAAATTTTTCAACTGATTACTCCATGGTTCGACAACTGACTAGTGTAGATGCTAATTTTCCTCTGGCTCTGACAAGACGGTTCTCTGTCGCATCGATATATCTTTGACCAACTGCTTCGACTCGATGAATTAAAAGGACTGATTAGGAATATATATGCATCACGTTTGTTAACAAACTAAAACAGTTCTTGGCAGTATCGATCGTCGAATCTCAATTGTTGAGAAAGGCACCATCACATTATCTGCCTCTGCTCTTAGATCTCAAGTACCAGTCAAACGAGATGACGTTTTGTTTCTTGTGTCAATCTTCCATTAGAATCTCTCGTTCCATGATTAGGGTGGACGATTCAACCTTTTTTTTCCACGACGCTGCAGACATCTTAGATTGCACTCATTTCTTTGGATCTTTGGATATACTCAACTGGATTGAGCACTTGTACTTACTCTTCATGCATTCAACTCTGTTCTATCGAATACACATCTTTTGAGACTCCATTTTCATACAGATGTTCAGTGACTGAAGCAAGGTAGCAACGGGAGCAAGAGGGAAATGACAGAAGTGCACAAAAGGCTTTTCGTCTCCATGTTATCAGGAATATCCACCATATCAGATAAGGGTTTCGTACAACCATCAGTATCCTCAGAATCTGCTACTGGCCAATGGCGCTCTCTTACAACCTTCCTCTTTATTGGTCAAAGCCCCTACTTACTATCCGGGATCCCCACAGCTTTGTCAATATCCTCTCCCAACCTCTTGCCGCCAATCTCAATTTCCTTGCAAGGCAATAATACAAACATCATCCGGCACCACTCTGTCTGACTCGGATTCTTCCAAGCATGCATTGTCCCCCTCTGTATGCAGACATCGCCCCTCTTCAAATGTCTCTCCTCGCCTGAATCGAGGACGCAGATTATCTCGCCTTCGAGGACGACACCGTAGTCGAGGGAGACGGTGCGGTGCATCATTCCTGGTTCGCCTGGACAGAAATCGACGTGTCGGAGGACGGAGCCGTTACTGGTTGAGAGGCCGGGGGCACTCGTTAGGTAGGGTGTGTAGTTTTTTATGTCGGCGTTGTCGTTTAGATCTACGGGAAAGCCGGTCGTTACGTACTAGGAATTGAGTTAGCTGGGGTATTTTGGAGCTCTGGGATTGTAGAGGCCATGAGATTTCTGGGTAGCTTTGAGGCCCGGTCGTGGCCCAATACGAGGGAATTGTCTACCAGATAGATTTGAATGATGGAGAGTCAAGGGAACACTCACTGAAAGAGCGAAGGCATGCCTGCCATCCGGCAGAGGCTCCATTTTGGATTCATCTGGGACGGCATCTGAGAAGACAGCTTCGCCTTTGTCGTTGTGGGTGGTTATAAACCTGTTGATCTTTGGGAGCTTGCCAACGTGAGCCATGTTGGAGTACTGAGAGTCGAAGTAAAGGATTGATTCGTTTTCTAGATGGATCTGACAGAGGTAGCTTGAAGGTTGTTGTAGTAGAAGTCTCTGCCGAAGGCACTCGAGGTCTGAGATGGGCCATCACCCCGCGAGCCCGCCCATCTATCCGCCAGCCCGCCCATCTATCGGCCGGAATTGACATGGAGGTGCGGCTCCCCACAATCGAGGGGAGAATCCGAGTTGATTGGTGGTGGCGGTGATACACATGCAGGTCAGGTAGGTTCATGATCAGTAGTGGAGGCGGGGTAGAATAGTTCTATCTCTGGAATAATTACCCCTTTTTCAACGACAATCGGTGGTTTTACTTCTTCCACCACCAGTCCACCACCAGTCCACCACCAACAACCACCAACAACCACAGCTACACCATCGATATCGCCATCTGGTTGGGACCTCCGCTTCATTCGCCTTCAATCGATAACTGCATACATCTTGATGAACCTCGGGATCCCTTCCCGGTCGATGCACGGCAATCTTGGGTCCATCGGTGTTACCCTTCACACTGCATTTCTGCCCGAGATGCATGATAGTCAGACAATCGGTAGAACTCAGACTTCAGTCCACTTTACTTTGGTCCCATTTCTGGAGATCATCGGCCGCTGTTGGCCTACGTGGTCCAACATAAATGGGCTTCCTCACCACAGCATACTATACGAAGTATGGTTTGTACATGACCCATCATTGACCTAGCTTCGGGAAGTTTCAGGCGCGGTCGAACTTTCGCCTTACAACTGTTACATACACGCCTATCCCTGAGATACCTATGCAGTAGCTGTGCTAACCAATAACCCCTAGTACTACAACATCCCCCGAAGACCCAGTTTTCATCTGAGATATGTGATGCCATATCCCAAACCCTCCGAGTAATTGATACCAAGTACGCCGTGGGACCCTTCAATGAGGTCCATCAGCAGGCTGGTGAGCAATTCGGCTTTAGCTGACGAGTATTATGCACACAATTCGATATGCATCGAGCATCGACGGCAGTCTCATAGTTCAGCCGTTTTTCGCAAAAGACGATGGCTGTGCGGGACTTTCTGTGTCGTTTCACTCATTACCTTGGCCGATAATGCTTGATAATTGGCATGGAACGGAGATTTTGTGAGCTGCTCACGATTCAGTAGATCGGAGGAAGATGTGGTTGGAGACTTCGTTATTGCTTGATCGAAAAGCACGGTCACGGTGCAATGTCTCAACAGTCATTGTGGGAGTGTGATGTACATGAGACACACTGCAGACCCCAAGTTTCTGCTGACAGGCCGACATCCCATCCTGTCTTGCCTGTTCTATGCATGACTTGAGATTTCAAAGAGCGACCTACGAGAAATCCTGGCCTGAGAGTTCTTGGCCTCACACAGGACCACTCAATCGCAGTTTTTGTCGATCCTTTGACATGCAGCAATGGACCATCTTCTTCGAGCTACATCAATTGCCTTGATTTTACTTGGTTCACGTTGAATCGCCAGGCAGTGCAATTCTTGCCCAAGTCTTGATGCTCACTGAAGTCCCAGCTTCCTACCAAGCTTTGAGGCTTCAGCCCATGTATAGGCCGGTCTTGCTGATTTGAGATATTGCTTTCGTCATTGACAACATTCTCACCAACATAAGGATTTTGGAGAACACCCCAACAGCTTGATTTCGATCTTCCGGGTTGATAGCCAAAGTTTCAGATACTCACGATAATCGACTCGACTCTGGACCTTGTGCAAACGGTGCGCAGAGATAGATGAAATTCTTCCCCTTTGTCTTTGTTATGTCTTATATTTGTTCTCGATTGCGGGCGCTGAATCGATACCAATAGTTTCCCGCAAACTGCCCTTTCATGAACGCAACGCAATGGTGAGGCAAATGAGGTGGCCCGAGTCGCTCAGGACACACAATCGTACTCATTCTTCCCTGTGGCCTCTCATTGCAATCCAACTCCAGGTCTCGTTCATCCGGTTATTTATGGTTTGTTCCAGGGATCTGGTCTTTGGTGCATGGCGTTTGCAGACGCGAGACCCGGAGCTCGTCTATTGTCCAACCAGAATCCATCATCCTCCCTTGAGTGTGACCGTCCGGCGAGTGACGATAAATCTCAAGTCGTGCTCCGTCGACCAATAGAGATTCAGCTTTCCACAAACTTGCCCGTGATGCTCAGACCCTGTGCCTTGGGAGTCACTTCGACTTGGCTCCTTGGAATCTATACTCTTCATTTCTTTGATCAAAGCGAGCTGAGCGAGCCACACTGTACTGCTCGAGGTTGAGCGGCACTGATATTGCTGAACGGCGTCAAGGCTCACATCCATCTCTCCCATATCTGCGTATTGCTTGCTACCTACTACCACCTGCGTGGGCATTCACAGCAATGGTTTTCACCCCCCTCCTATGATCTCCAGATTCGGAACGCCCACCCCACACCTCCCGCTTGGTCGGAAGATCTACGCAACCTGACATCGCACAGATCTTGCACGCCACTTCCCAGAGTCATGAAAGAGAGCTCCTTAACTCAAGCCACCAAGAAATATAGTACTTACACCACCGATTTAGATACGGCTCAGCCGCCGTCCTGCGTATCGGGTCCCTCATTGGTGATGTCTAAGATCATTGGGTCAGGATTGGCTACCAAAATTTCATTCATGTAACCCACAGCCTTGGGATCAAACGATCATATATTCCAAGAGGATTTGATATGTTCGAATCATTGAGCTAGTCGGAACCATTAGGTTCAGACTTACCTAGTTCCCCATCGCACTATTGTTCAATGAGTCCAATATCACAGCAAGACCAGTCTGACTTTCCTGTTGCCTCGAGGTTGCTGGGCACGAGTCTGGCAGTATGCTTGCTGACTTCGACTTGCGTAGCTGCTCGGCTCTGGTTCAGGTATCGCATCTCGAGGCTAGGATCAGATGATTTGTTCATTTTGGCCGCAATGGTAATTCAACTACTGTCCCACCATTTTTCCATTTACTGAACGTTCCAGATATTTTCCACGATAGGCATGATTTTAGCACTCAATTGCCTGCAATTTGAAGAGAGCCTCACGTTCAAACCTCCGCCGTCTTTTCAACAAACGATTTTCTTCTTCTTCGATATTCACGTTTGGACTGTGGTGATGATTAAGACTTCACTGGCTTTCATGCTGTTACGCTTCCATCGAGAAAGAGCTTGGAAAGTGGGACTTTACACCTTGATTGCCGTCCAGACACTGGTAGCTTCTGCCTCTACCTTGACCAACTATTTGAGATGTATGCCCGTCCAAAAAGCATGGAGTCCCAATCTTATCGATGGCTATTGTATGAGTGAGCGGGGAATGAGAACATGGATGCTGGCAGTCTGTGGTAAGTCGACTTACGTGCATGTTCTCGATCATTCACGCCGCGAGATAAGAAGACTAACGAGATATCAGCCTTCTCAATCATCACGGACGCATTTTACACCATTGTTCCTCTGACCGATATTCTTCGACTCGATCGTTCTCTTCGCGAACGTCTCGCACTCTGTCTGCTCATGTCAGTCACTCTACTAGCCACAGCAGCCTCGATCATTAAAACCAGTATTGTCTCATACGCCTTCAATGATTTCGACGATACGCAGTCACTCAGCGACCTCATGCTTTGCTCCCTGCTCGAATTGTTCCTCGGGATCATGGGTGCTTGTCTCCCGTGCCTCAAACAACGTTTCGAACGTGCCCTCTACTGGACTAAGAGAAGAACGATCTGCTTTTGGGGCGAGCGAGTAGACTGGGGCGACAGTCTCACTAAAGTGGGAACAAAAAGAGATGGTCACGTAGGCGACGAGAGAGAGTTTGGTTGTACACTTGGTTTGGGTGACTCAAGTGCCGGCAGTGAAAACTTCATACCCTTAGCCCCTGTTCGTCCTGAGTCGACCGTCATGTTGGACGGGTACATTCTGGACAGCGAGGGACAGTGGCGGTGGTCTGCTTCCCAAGCCTTTGAGATCCCGATGCCCGAACAGATTACTATCGATGAGCAGGCTGATGACGGTGGAAGAACAAAAGACGATGCAAGGCGCACCATTGATTTGATGATTGATGTTCCTGAAGCTGTGGTACTTTATGGAGTCCAACAAGAAGATCCCACTTGGATCCAGGGACCAGACGCGTTTCGAAGCTCGAGACTCTTTGCTGAGGGCGTAATGGACGTCTCACCACAAGTTTTACAAATAATGAAGACAACTAGTATTGATGTTGTCAAAGACGAGAAGCCTGTTGGCTGGGACGAGATGGAGCTTGGTTTCGGCATCAAACGCATCTGGGCTGAACATTATCGACACTCGCGCTGTTAATGTGTCCTTCCCCATTGTTCTTTTACTACTTGCTTCTACCCTGTCGTTCTTCGCCGTCCCATTTCTACCTTGTCGTTCACTCGCCGATGCTCCTTATCTTGTTCTAATGTGTTAGTCTGGACTCTTGTTTACAGAAGAACAATGATGTATGGATACATGGAAACATTTATATGATAACTGATTGTATGATTGCTCATGTTGTAAATGGTATTGTGGGATAATTTGGAGTAGATGGTCGGACACTCTTTTAAACTTGGAAAGGATGAATGACTGTAAAATCAATCGTGGATATGTATTGCAGTTGTAGAATTCGAATCAATCGATGACAATGAGTTCTTTGTCGTGTTCAAGCAAGATTACCTTAGTCAAGGTCTTTGATTGAAAGGCCCCAATTCTGACAATAAGGTACGGATCGAGTTCTGAACGGGAGATCTGCCGAGACACGCGACGCGTCGAGCGATTGTTTACAGACGTCGTCTCTTCAACAATCTTCCTCCAGCATCTTTTGTGGGTTTGTTTGCTTTCACAACGACCTTGTTTTTTGCACTTCTTCTCCAATGCGACATTTCGTTCTTTGCATGTCTGCTTCGCGAAAGGTCTAAATGGCTCAGCTACATATGACGAGAATGGATTCGAACTGGATTACCAGAAAGTTGCCGAATGGATGAAACCAACCAATGTGGCTAGTCTGAGGCCAACGAAGGGAAAGATAGAGAGACAGCAGGAGCGTTTTGACAAGATACGTGAGGAAGAGAAAGAAATGACCAAGATCTTCTGGGAAGCAGGTGCTGCGCCGCAAGGGAGTGATTGGATGAACTATGGTGACTGGGTAAGAGATAAAGTTAGCAAGGATTCGGGAATAGCGTGGCATAAGGTATGGTTGAAGGAGTTCCAGGATTGGGAAAGTAGGGGATTTGCTAAGGCAAAGGAAGGGGGGTTTACGAAGATGACGGCTGGGGAGAGGAAGAGGTATCTGGGTTTGCTTTCTGGGGCATCTTTGAGGAAATGAGAGAACAGAAATCTAATGCTGATCGAAGAGATAATCTCGCTGTTATACGCACCCACATTGGCTTCATCAATCCAGTGTCCCTCTGGCCTACAGGAATCACGATGTCATCTTTCAACCTTAGATCCAATTTCTGCAAAATCATCATCAAAATGATGCCGCCAGAAATCTATCCATGTCAATCTTCGAGTGCGGGTATTATTTGGGGTTTCAAGTGTTATCGGAGGGCCCTTCTATATTGCATACTTACCTAGTACTACTTACACATTCGTACACAAGGCTGCACGCAAGGCTGTCCAATAGTATATAAAGTGAAGAGCGAAGTACTCCTTAATTCTTCGACTCTATAATTCATCCATGAAAAATAGGAGATCACTCGCGCCAATTTGCAAGATGTTTATTTCAACTGTACTTTCATGAAAACACGTGATTCTCAACTAACTTCTCCAACATCTCTGAACCTTTTCCATTTTATTTGTCAAACACACTATCCGTCTCACGTACTCGCGACCTCGCAGCACACAGCCAGCTCCAATGCGGATAACTGCAAACACTAGATGATCTCACGCTCCTTCCTCCGCCCGTCGGCCTCGGTCTTCAAGGATGGTGTGTGTGTATTTTGCCAAAGGTCACTTCTCATCCGCGGTATAAGGTACGAAACTCGCTACCCGCCCTCCGACAAAAGTGTCAGAGAGCGATCAGCTGGTGAGCTTGTTGCCCGACAACTGGGCCGGCACTATGTGAGCAAGGACGAGAAGAGCCGCCCTCGCATGCCAACTAATATACTCTTAACTGCACACATGAACGACCGTATCAAGATTCAGGTCCCTCTTGTTGAGCATATCATGCGCAACTTCGAGCCCGTTATGAAAAGGCCTTCTTCTGTTCAGACCTTGGTGAAATTATGCTCTGGTAAGAATGCCCACGCATAGCTCTCATGGCCCTTCGCTAATGCCCTTTGTAGTCCTGGGCGTAAAGCTCGACGACCTCACGGACGTGGGATCATTCTATCTACGATCGAAACACCCCGACGACAGGCTTTTGGGTCAAAACCTCCTTCTTTGTGCCTCACGCGCTGGATCGCTGTCAGCCACTATTTTTCTGGTGTTTTCTGCCCGCAATCAAGATTCGCTCAACGCAGGTCGGTTCAGTGAGCCAAGGACACATCTCAAGAGTTCGGTGCAAGCAGGGACAACCAATATCCAAGCCTGGGTACTTCAAGGGAAATTATACCAAGACCAAGAACGATACAAGGAGGCGGCCTCTTGTTTTGAGAAAGCTATAAGCCTTGCAAATCAATGCAAGGATGCAGATGACACTTGGATGGTGAAATTCTTGAGGTGGATCGGATTTGACGTTGGCATCAAAGATCCTAACCTCGAGACACGGCCTCAAGATGTTGCACTGGACCACGTCGAGGCGTATATCCAACTGGCCACACTTCAAAACAATCACAAAATCGACGGCGATGGAAAGAAAACCATGAAAGTCGCAGCTCTCAAATATGATGACCCGAAAGCATATTTTAGTTTGGCTGGTTATCAGACGGAGAAATACAGCTATGAGTGGTTGCAATATATGCTGAAAGCTGCGGCAAGTGGTTATGGCAGCGCTATGGAGGAGATCGCTGACCTTCTTAGCCGTTCGGAGGAAGAACTTGAGGAGATGGTTTCCAACCAAAGAGTTCGGGACTGGGTGTTACAAAGTCCTGTATACTGGCCGATGTTTGCGGAATCCTTTGGCCCGTCAAGTCCTCTGGAAACCAGTGAAGGCGGAGAGAAACGCCGTACACTTGAACGGTATCGTTGGGCTTTGGCATGGCTTACGGCAGCTAGTGAACGAGCTCATGAAAACAATGGGTTTGAAAATTACCTCTTTGCGACGCTCCAGTGGAAGCTAGGGGAACTTACGCAAGAACTGAAATTGCCACTTCGATCCGTACGTGAGTGGCTTGTGAATGGGTTGTCACACGCGAGAACATTGGAGAAGTCGAGAAAAGTAGATCAGGAGTTGAGAAAGTGGTCCGAGATTGACTTCAGAGAAATGCAAAAGCATTCTATGTATCAAGAGGCGGCGGAGATACTCGACTATTGGATTAGCGAGGGATCGATGGATATCTCATGGTTAAGGGTATTCTTGGAAGCCATAGAGAATGTGCCTGCTGGGACATGGAGGTCGGACAAAAAAAGGCGAAGAAAGGTTTTTTAAAAGAGTCGGAGGGTTCTGCCTGCGCTCTCTGCCTTCTGTTGCCCCTTAGTCAACATGCTCATCTCAGCATCGTGCTTGAACGTTGACCCCCAAACCTCCACTTCCACCCAGCTCACCTTCCCGCGACCCCTTTCAGCTTAAGCACCACTCTAAAACCAATCTCAACGCAAGAAATTCCAATAAAGACCATCGGAATCCCAACCTCGTACCAAAACTTCCCTCCCTGACGCCACTCCACGCCCACAAAGATATCCTCGACAAGGCTCCCTACACAAGAAAACGCAACAGTATATTTGAACCATCCCATCCAAAGTATCACTACAAGGAGCACACAGACACCTGCCTCCAACATCGCCTCCGTGAATAACCAATCCAACGTTTCGTTTTGAAAATCGTGGATGTTCAGACGATTTGTATTTGCAAGAGCGATGAGACGTCCAACATGTGTGAGTGTAGTTGTGTGAGGTAGCGTCGTGATTTGCGGTAGTGTTTGCACAGCTAGAAAAAGATTAGCAGCTATTGCGTCGGGGTACAAGACGGTGACGGAGGCGGCGTAGATTTTGTAGGTTGATAGGAGGAAATGTGTACAGGTTGCTATGGTGAGGACTGGTCTTAGAAAGTCTATTGCTTCGGTGTATTTGTTCTGAGCCGTGCAGGCGAGACGGTGGTATGTATATGCTAAGATTAATAAATCCCAGATTGGGATTTTGAATGTGGATGGGTTTAGAGGTGGTGGATGGGCTATCTTGTTTAGAGTCTTGTAGGTTGTTACTAGGAGCCAGGTTATGGAGAGGATTAGGATTGCTTCGTCCAGCAGTTTTACTGGGCGTGGGTTCGCGAGTGCCCGGCGTCGGATAGATCTCTGCAGTCGATTCACCCGGTTCTGCGGCATCTGGCGTACGACGAGCGCAGGTGGTGGTGGTGGTAGTGGTGCACCTCCAGGCGGACTAGCCTTTCTGCACAAAACCCTCAAACACTTTGGACACCGATTGTTAAAACATCTCGTCTCGTCCACCCCATTCAGAAACATCATCAATTCCTGTTTCCCAAACATATGGCCACAGGGTAATTCGACGATAATGCCTCCCACGTGATTTCGCAATTCATCATAGCAGAAAATGCAGGTTTCGTCTTTGGGCAGGCGGGAGAGTTCGGAGAGGGGGAGCTCTCTTATCTGTTCTAAGAGGAAGCGGCGACGGGGGAGGAGAGTCCATTGGCGGATGTTCTTGTTTGGCAGAGACCCGGCTTCGATGTTTGGTGTCGCTGTCGGATCGCGTCTTTTGACCCAGCCAGGGCCGGTTGGGTTGGGGATCCAGTTTGCGTTGGACATTTGAAGCACGCGAACGGTCTTGGTTTGTACGTAAATTTACTGTGTTTATGAGTAAATGAACTCGATGCTGGGCTGGAAATTGACTGCCTACGTCTATATATCGGATTCGAGGATGATAATGCATGAGAATGAGGACGGGTCTTTTGACTTGTGAATATGGAACAATGAAACAGTGCTGTTAAGTATCTTACAGACGTAGTTGAGCTCTGTTCAATGTTTAGAGCAATCGATGTTGCAAAAAGATGAACAATGAGGACTACACATTACGGCTTGAGACTAAGGGCGAACATAGGATTTGAAGGTTGAAGAAATTTTTCTGATAAGATCGGGTGCTGTGTTTTTGAGGTGCTGATATCACTGCAAATACCAAAGATCCTGGAATCATTTTCGCATTTGCAATTGATAAGTACCTCGATCGCGCACTACGTTCGGGAATGCCATGGACCTTCTTCGAGCGAGAGGGATCGGTAGCTAATGGATTTAATCCAAGAAGTTAGCTTGGATTGAGATCCAGATTCGTTTTAGATCTCTTTGTCCACTCCAGGTCCATAGCCTGATTTCGCACCATGGATATCCGCGGTTCTTCGCCTCTCATTTGTGGTCGATATCAAATATTCGAGTGGCTTTGGCAACCGTCTCATCCTACAACTGATGTTATCTATACATGGCGTTTCCGACAGGTCAAAAGGGCTCTTGTCGCTCATTTCATGCTGTTGTCCCCCAAATCCTTCCGCCCGCTGTTGATTGTCGTAAATCGCGCAGCACCTTCTTCCTGATACATGTGTTTGCGCATGAACTCTGGTCCTCTTCTATACTTGTCAAACTCCAGCGCCTATGCAATGCCATCCAACCCAAATAAAAGTTACGCCCCATTTCCGCATCCATGCTCATTTCTTTCGTTTGTGAGGCCCAATCATTTGTTTCGTGTACATTCGCGACAGATGGTAATTGATGGTATTCTTCTTTCCACTTGCAGGTTTCTGCCCAAGTATCAGCAATTGATCTCAGCCTGCCGTATCCTCTTGTCGTTCGCATACCTTTGCGTCCATACAAGCTCGTAACGACTGTTCCAGCGCAGCACAGGCCTGACTGGCTTGTCCAGACGATGCCCAGCAACCCAATACCGAGGTCATGATGCCTAAACATGGATTCTCGGCCATTTGATTTGGTCGCTTGATCTTGAGTTTGTCAAGCGGAGGTAGTCGAGGTGCTTTTATGAGGTTGCTGGCGCTGGTGCCGGGTGGTTTGGGGACCATTTTGAATGGCTATGAGGAACTTGTCCTCCTTCCTGGCTGGTTGCGATCAATGTAGAAGATGAACTGGGTAAGTAGATAATTGTCCATCGTTGCTGGTTTGCTAGAAGAAAAAAAGTCACGTGTGGTTCGTTCAGTCACGTCGTGCCCGTTTAGCGTGGCAGGGCAGGTGCAGGGATTAGTCCATTGTTTACTTCGGCAGGAGCAACCAAGAGCACAAACACCGACAAACACACACGCGACCGCCCATTGCGACGGCAAACGCTCCATATTCCCTACAATATAGCTACAATGGGTGAGGAATCCCCATTACCACAACATCCCCATACAAGGAGTCAAAGCCCCGCGCAAGATACCTGGACCAATAACGCTTCCTCGTGGACACCCTCGAAAACCGCATCCCTCCTTCCCACATCTCTACCGGTACCCAAACCACACAAAGCCTGGGAAAGAGTCGCGAAACCACCAGTCGCGCAAAACAGTCGAGTCAAACAAGTGTGGCGGCGGGAATATGGGCTGAGGTCGCAGTCGAGCACGGAAGAGAAGGTTGAAGAAGACGAAGCACCCGAGAAGCGGCAAAGATCTCCGACGCGCATTGTGAAGAAGAAGAGGACCCGGTCTCCGACTAAGAAGTCATTGGGAGAGGCCGACGACGAAGGAAAACCCAATCACGCTCCAACACGGTGGGAAAATCGGCGAACAAGCTTACGGCGTATGTATTGTAGGAACAGAACTAGTAAAGGCATTACTCTAATAAAGAACGCAGGTAAAGTATCGGGTCAACAAACGAACGGTCTGGGTACGGTATGGGATGAAGGTGACGCGTCCAATTCGCCGTCAAGGCCCACAGAAGAGATACAGCAAGCAGAGTTGCATGGGAACAATCACATCGAAAAGTCAATAGCCCAGGGAAAGAATCACGATGCAGTCATGTCTGGGGCGGGCGGCTCGCCTGATATCAAGATGTCAGAACGCTTGCACGAGGAAAACCTTCCTGATCCCCACCCGGCAACATTATTCTCAAAGAAGACGATGCTCAACGGCGTGGAAAAACAGCCTTGCGATGCCCAATTTCCAAGCAATACCCTTGAAGATCGAGAAAAGGACGAATATGCCCGTAGCGATTCTCCTGCGCCCGAGGACTTTTACCGACAAGAAACGACGGACTCGGCAGATCAGGATCAAACCTTGGACACATTAGTTGGCGTTTCGAATCTGTCTGCCACGGAATTGGACGCCTCTGTAGAGGCAGCAAGGGAGGACGAAACATTTGTCCTGCAAAGTGACGAGGTAACGTATCCAAGCTTAACAATAAGCGATATCGAACGCTCTCCTTGCAAGCTAAGAGACATTCTGAATATCGACGAGGGGATCGCCAGAAAATTGGAGGCAGTCGTCGAGTCATCACTTCCGTCTCAACTCGACCCGGCTGAATTAGGCAGCAACGAGACGCTTGGCCTTCAGCTCGAACAGGCAGAAGCTATCTTGCAAAGGACTCCCGAGAAAGCATCCCAGGTGGACGACTTCGACATCACGGCAGGGCTCCAATTGGAACTGCTTGGTTCTACGAAGAAGAGGACATCTGCAAGCCCGGCTGGGATTCTCAAAATTGTCTCTACAATCACAAATCATGATTTATCTGCAGAGGATGAAGACTCACCTCCATCTAGTCCGGATGAATTGACCATGGATTTTGATGCGACGGAGACGCTCAGCGTGGGTCACTTGGAGGACGACAAAGCTCGATTGCGGTCATTTCTGAACAGGGCAGCAGCCAACAAAGCCAGCAAGGTTGCAACAACACATCGACGTGAATCCGCACAGAGCAGGCGTGATTCCGATGTGATCCGACAAGCGCTGGCTTCTCCACGTCCTGTTCTTGAAGACAAAGACACCAATCTTTCACCAACCAGAAACCTCGACTTCTTGAACGAACCTACCATGACACTCGACAAAATCATTGCTACTCCGGTTGCGAGCACGAAACGGGCACTGGAGGATGATGCAGACCTTGATCCACTCGCGTTGGACAGCAAACACGAAGAGGGGATGGAGATCGACTTACCACCAGGATCACCACGACGGAGGAGCAAAAGAAAGCAGTCACGTATTCCCCACGCTCCTACCGCTGCCAAAATACCCAATAAAATCCCTGTCCGGACCGATGGCTCCGAGAGAGTGGTGCTGAACAAATCCGGAGCCCAAGAACTGGCCAATCTTATGCGGAAAAACACGCGCAAGAACAAAGGCGGGGCAATATCCGCGCCCGAGCGACTTCTCAAATTGCGAGCGGAGGTCGAACTTGGCCTAATTACAGGCGTGGGATCCTCTGCTGAGATCACGAGGGAGCTGAAAGTTGGAGACAAAGGCGTTCGTTGGAAAGAGCAGCTGGTCGAGTTTTCTGACAGCGTAGCCACGGCTGATCTCATGGAAGGCACTTCCACTGACGAACCCGCGCTGGGGATAGAGGGTGTTGTCATTATAGAACCGTCGAAGTTGAAGGAAAAGAAGACGGGCACATCGAGATTACGTCGACTGAAAGGACTGGGCGGCACTAATGGAACTCCAGCAAAAGGAGTGCTCGCATCGACTCTGTTACCCGAAGAAGTTGAAGAAGAGACTGCCGAAGCTGCGGCTAAGGTAAAGGCAAAGGCAGACAGCGCACTCGCTGCGAGTACGACGGTAGTGAAGAGAGAAAGTAAGAGCCGAATTCAGCCACCAAAGAAATTGATGCTTAATCCAAGCGTGACTTCGCTTTCCGGGTTACCTGTATTGGCAGGAAAGGAGAATTCGCTCTTGCTTAGTCCGCCAAAGAAGATTGCTGCGCCAGCGAAGGGAAAAATTCCTGTTCCTAGCTCTACTGCTGCTGCTGCTACTGCTGCTGGAGACACAACGGGGGCGAGGCCTGTGAAGAGACTGCGCGCTCCGAGGAAGCTCTAAGAATCAGACTGGTGGGCGTTTTGTTGTTTTTACGCATTATACCTGGCGCTGGATAAAGGCATTACTTGTTTGCATAGCTATGCAGTTTTACCTATTCTATGATAAGAACGCTCTTGAGATGAATCGCTAGGCTCTTTGACATGATTACAGTGAGGAGTGTTCCAAGTCACTAAGGTATGCAGTTTCGATGAACTCCAGCCTTTGCTACATCGACCAATCATTTATGAGCTTATTCTATAAAGTCACGTGCTCTGTGCCCCGGCAACAGATCGGAAGTTGAAGGGACCTCGACATTTCAATTGTGCATCGATTTCCACCCTCCACGCAGCCATTGGCACCCCACATACCTCTCACCATCTCCAACCCCCCGAGTCATCATCAATATGGGTTTTTTCGACTTCGTGGGAGACGTTTTCTCCTTCTCCTCCGTCGACGCTGAGGCGCCCGGTGAGGACTCATCTTCCAAAGGACAGGAAACCGAGCCCCGAGCAGCTGTGACTGGCGGTGCTTCCAACAAGACGCCAGCAAGCAAGGAGAAAGAGAGCGGCGAGGAAGCCGAGGTAAACAAGGCGGATGCAAAGTCGGGCGGCAGCACTGACGAGGGGCACAAAGCAAGCGGCGACGACGAGGAGGGTGGCGAAGAAGAGGAAGAGGAAGAGGATGACGAGCCGGTGGACCCGAAGCCGAAGTTGGAAGCAGGTATGTCTGGATACCCGACTTGATACCGGTTGTTTCGCAACGGAAACGGAACTGTACTGATACCGAGCAATAGAATGCATGAAATCAAAGCAATGTTCTGCCGACAAGCACCACTATGACGAGTGCGTTGAGCGTGTAACAAAAGCACAGGAAAGCGACGAGCCATCAAAAGAGAATTGCGTTGAAGAATGTATGTGACCACAGGACATACCAACCTTGATTTTGGCGACAATCGCTAACGCTTCGGAAATATAGTCTTCCACCTTGCCCATTGCGCAACTGCATGCGCCGCTCCAAAACTCTTCAAACAGCTCAAGTAAATCCTCGATACTCCTATTCGACTCGACGCAAGCCACTATCGAAAGAATGCCATGATCGAGATCCAATCCAATCCACCTGTACAATTTTTCGAATGATTCAAGCATCTCCCTGCGTTGTGAAGCTGTTTTCTTTTTGGTATCTTGCGAGAGCGGAGAGTCCCTAGTGTAGAATAGGCAAGGCATATAGAACTGGGACGACTTATTGAATTTTCATGCTGATGTAAGAAGTTGGGCAATCGACGTTAATCAACGCGGGACCTCACCTGGGACTTCAAAATTTGTATCCTTTGCTAAGAACACCAAGGAGGGGCCTGATCGATCTGAGACGGGGTTTAGACGTACCATTCCTTGGTTTTGATAGCGTGGAAACAACATTTCGTATTCTGCTGCAATTGAGGCCTTTCGACCTTCAACCTATATTTTCACGAGGCCTATTTTCAACCTTGTCGGCTGCCTTCACTCAGCAACTTCCAGGTCAATGGCGGACTGTTTAGAAAAGTCCTTGGCCGGATTGGCCTGTTCCGGACAGTCAAGAGGGCATTTGTCGTGCAGTCGAATCATACCAGCGGGAAACAACTTCAGACATTTGCATTCGCCCCACGCTCTCACCCTTTCATTTCTAACGTCTGTAAACTCATTAGCAGAGCCGTGTTTGGCCTAGCAAAACCCCGATCAAAGATGAGTGGGGACGAAACACGATGCGCGGCCTGTGCTGATGAGGCTGAGAATTCTATTGAGCCAATGTCTTGTTTGTTTACTAGACTAACGACACTACTTGCACGAATGTTTTCTGTACGGGCTGATCTGCAGTACCTTTTGTCTGGTCATCGACCGTCGCAATGCTCTGGATCTAGAATGTAGAAACCAGTCTCACCTGTGTGCTCTCGTTTCCTTCAAGACCCCCATGGAAATAGACAGCTTGTGACATGGCGCATCGTCCTCGAAGGTCGGATATCAGGTTGGTGTCTGCTGTTTTGGCGTTTCTTCTGTTCAACTTCAAGGCTTTTCGAATTTCGCAGAGACCCAGGTTGTCTTCGCTATTATTACCTTCCTATCCCATTCCTTTTAATTCCACTAGGTATGCTTTGCTTATCATCACACTGTGCGTTCAAGTTTAGACTAATAACGATATAGGCAGGCTCCTATACCATAATCTAATTTTCAGAATGCATATCCCAACCGCTCTTCTCTTTGCTCTCGGCCCCACCACATTCGCCGCGCCTACAACCAACCCCATCCAGGCCCGCGATGCAGCGACAGTCGTGACCGCCCTTGGCATGGTAACCAAATCCGTCAACGCCCTCGACACAGCCGTCAACTCTCTCACCTCCTCCACTGACACCGTAGCTCTTGGAAACATCGCCACTACTGGCTTAGCCGTTGGCGACATGGTCAAAAAAGCGCAAACAATGGTTGAAGGCACCGGTCCCGTATCTTTCTTCGCCGCTGTCAAGGTTATGCAGTCTGCCGATGCCTTGACAGCTTCTCTGACTACAACGACGGGGGATTTGGTCAGTAAGAAACCGATTGTGGATCAGGCCGGTCTTACTTCTGTTGTGGGGATGATGTTGATGATGCAGAAGAGTGCGTCTATTGGGTTTTCGGGGGCGCTGACGAATAAGGTTCCGGTGTTGGCTAGACCGATTGCGATGGGATCTGCCAAGAAGGTTAGCGATGTTTTGGACGGGGCGATAAAGGCATATGCTGTCGCCCCTGCTGTCGCCCCTGCTGTCGCCCCTGCTGCCGCTCCTGCTGCCGCTCCTGCTGCCGCTCCTGTTCCCGCTCCTGTTCCCGCTGCGGCGAATGCGGCACCTGCTGCGAACGCGAATGGGACTGCTAATGCGGCACCTGCCACGAGTGCGAGCGGGAGTGGAAACGCAGGTAATTCTACAATGGATGCTGGAGGGAATGCGGGAAATTCCACGGCGAATGCTAGTATGAAGATGAGAGCGAAGATGGTAGTTAGGTTGAGGATCTAGAGTATCCCATTCGTTGTTGCATGGAGTAGGGTTTGTGGCTGGGTTGTAGGTGAAATCGGCCTTTAGTTTTGTTTTAATGAGCTGGAAATCTGACTTTCGAGAGCTGGGATTTTGGTCGTGTGGAAGTTGTGATTGAGAGGTTTGAGACGGATGTAATTGAATGCTAATATTGTTGAGTTCATTGAAGTTCGAAAAAGATGGCATAAAGCTAGATCGGACCTTGTCTTCAAGGGCTGTACTTCCATGTCCTTTTCCAATGAAGCAAAGACTACTCAACATCTCCTAGTCGTATTGCCAGTCCGGTTCCGACTATGTCGAAATACGGAGGTACATGTTGCGTCCTAGTGGATTGTGTCTGTAGCAATTGAAGTTTTGGAATCATCGAATTGTAATGAAGGGCCCTAGAAGGCATTTCTCTTCATGGTGATACAGTCGAGGTTGGTCTAGCCTGGAGGAGGTTTGACTGGAGAGAAGCTTCAAGTTGGAAGATACTAGGAGGAGGCCAGCATCGCATGCGGAGCTCACCCCCTCATACTTATAAGGCTCCCTAGTGAGCTCATCCGTACTCCTCGGTGAAACGGAGGAGAGAGTCGGCAAACAACGGCACGTTATTCAGAGAGCCATGTCGACCAGTATGGGTTCTGTACCGACATCTCTGGAGAACGAACACAACAGCCTGATCCTCTCAGCTCCGTACTTGTCGAAACCTGTTTAATCGAGACCACCTTACCAACACCCAGCACAATCGACATGGCACCGATACCGAAGCTCACTGCCACCAAACACACCGAAACATTGACCCTCGAAGCGGCCAAAATCGCCGTGGCAGCATGCGAAGAGAAGGCCAAGTCCATGGGTCTTGCTATGAACATAGCCGTGGTGGATGCTGCGACACACCTCCTTCATTTCAGCCGAATGGACGGCGCGAAGCTGACCTCGATCTCCATCGCCATCGACAAGGCCTTCACTGCATCGGGTCACAGAATTGGAACACACATGTACAAAGAAGCCGTCTGGCCTGGAGGGCCGGCGTTCGGAATATGGAACTCTAACGGCAATCGCTTTACGACCATTGGAGGGGGTCTGCCAATCCTAAGAGATGGAGAGGTGCTAGGAGCAATCGGCTGTAGCACTGGCACGCCGGCTCAGGATCAAGAGGTTGCTCAGGCCGGTGTTGAAGCGTTACAGAAATTGCTCCGAGGGGAAGGACTCAGAGCTAAGTTGTAGTATCTCTCCCGTGGGAGCGAGCCGTCGTCAAGCCTATGCCAATCTTATGATGTCTCCTTCTCACCAATGGACCAATTGTACAATTAGACCAGTCTGTGTTATTTCCGGAGCTGTGCGCAACTCGGTGGGACATTCGTTACCCGTCCCCATCTCCCCGGTCTGCTTCTGCTATTCGAAGAGACACTCATTTCCACACGAGATGTGTTTTGGAATGGCTAGGCGGCTTTGTGTATCTCTGATCAGCCTGATGTTTGAAAGGCATGTCATATCTGCCGTTGGCTTGGATGGCGCATCTTTTAGGGACTTTGTAAACTGCCACAATGCGTAGGTGAGATTGAGGCTCCCACTGCCCTTTTCACACTTCCTATTCTGTTGACACTATCTCAGATCAAGAATCCAGTCGACTCCGACTACTGCGGGGCAGACTGCTTTGACGTTTGACAGCTGCAGACTCATTGTCGACATGCACCCGGCCGCGTCTTGTGCGTCGCAATCGCCATCCAGGTTCTGCGCAAAGCAAATCGGTAGCGGGCCATGTCTAGATCTAGAAATCGTGTACCATATGCACGGCTGGTGTTCCGTGACACACGGCCATCATCCGTTAGTCAACGTCACACATTCAGGAACCACAGGTTTGTCCATGAACACTCGCGACCGAGCACTCGACTTCCTCACCAGAGTCGAGCCCTTCAGTCTATCACTAGAATGGTTCGCGTCTACCCGGACATTCCCCACGATTGTCGATCACAGACCATCTGGTGAATTATGTTGCAACTATTCTGCTCCTCTGCAAGCTAGTTCACCAGGAACGGTTGCCGCCTTCTGTCGCCTCAGTCGAGACTTAATATTCTTGTGTTTGTAATTCGTCATGTTCTCTTGACTACTCAATACCCATGAGGCGATACCTCTGTCTCTACCCGGTGGGCTGTTGCGTCGACCCGGAGTAAAGGATGAATATCGAACACTGACTTTGTGTTAAGAAAGGTCATTCTATCCTCCAATATCTCTTGTATAGGATCGGATTGGTAAGTCCTTCTACACACTCTCACAGTATTTAAGATTACCTGCTCACCAACCAGTAGAAGTGGAAATTCGCGTTGACCTCCCGTCTTTCCCATTCAAAAGTGGTTTATCCACTGACATCAACCATTGCAATCTTTTGGCCGCAGAAGAATGCCCTGCAAATTCAAGAGCTGGCCCTACAGGCCGTGGGACTGTGGCGTGTCCTGTGCAGTATCCACTCAACTCAGATACAACGTGCAACGAAGCAACGATGCCGTTTGCTTAATGTCCCTAATATAGCCAAATCCACTTCTGGGATTTATTCTCACCGTGTCACGTCAGCCACTGTCGAGTCCTTGGGACTCGCGTGTGAATCTCGCATTAACAACCTTATCCGAGTCGAAGTCTATCCATGACAACTGGACGTCTCACAGCATTAGAGCTGTATGAAAGGAGAGACCACTCCTTGTCGTGGCTCTATTGCGTGACAACGTAATAACCATGACCAGAACACAGCATGAGGTGTCAGTGGCGGACCGCGATGAATGTAATCAAAGCTATATATCCATGGGATTGGTCCTCGAATTGCCCAGTCCCAGGCCAATTGCTAATTCGCTCTTTTCTCTTTCAACATGAAGACCACTTTCGTTATTCCCTTCCTGGCTCAGGGAATCGCTGCTGGAATTGTGCAGAGGCAGCAGGGCTCATGCACCAACGACAACTGTGCTTTGGCTGTCAACCCTCTCGATTCGAGGCTTGCCCAAATTGCACGCGATGATTGCAGCTCCTATCTGCAAACAACGCTCACCGTCGGCGTCACGTAAGATCTTCAGCAAGTCCGCCAACGGTCGATCAAATACTTACATCTTCAACTAGTACAACGACATCAACAGTGACCAGCACCTTCTTCACGATCACTGAAACTTGCAGCACTGCTTCACTAGCACTCCCCAAACGTGCATATGGCCCATACCCCTCGTCAAATACAACTTCTTCTCTCGCCGCCTCAGGCACTGGCACTGGCACTGGCACTGGCACTGGCACTGGCACTGGCATCTCATTAGGAACCTCTGCATCACCTGCGACCACTTTCTCGACGACCACTGATATCAGTCAGTCGCACATAATCCCGCCCTACGCAACGCCTTGTGGTATTCCCTACTACTATTCAAGTGCATGCGCTTGCCTTTCAATATTTCCTAATTATGTATATGAAACCGTACCGGTACGTGGTGTTTCCATTGATAGCTCGAAGTTTTCGCTTCTAACCCTTGACCAGGTGATCACGTCCGTAGCTATGGAGGCAACCGTGAGCTATACCACAGTCGGCTGCACGCCCACGGAAACTGCATCCGTGCCAGACGCGTCATCTTCTGGTGAGGCTGGATCGTCTACGAGCATGTCGACAGAGTTGTCAAGCTCCTCGTCGTCAAGCTCTCGTCCAAATATCACGCTACCTGGACCGCCTCCTACATTGACTGCTCCAAGTGTCACGGCTCCGCTTGGTACGGGATCGTCCTCTCTGTTGTCGTCGCTCTCTCCACCATTCCCAATGAATAACAGCACCATGACTTCAGGTCCTATAGAGGGCCCTACTGGGAAAGCTCCTATCGTCACGGCTCCAGTTGTCACGGGATCGTCTTTTGTTGTTTCGTCGCCCTCTGCACCCTTTCCAATGGACAACAGCACTGCGACTTCAGGTCCAACAGTGGGGCCGACAGGAACAGCTCCCATGGGTACGGAATCTCTCTCCTCTTCTTTCACGCTTTCGACATTCACTGTCATCGTTCCTACCGGTGGATCGTCTACTGCTGTGACTTCGCCCTCCCCGCCATTTCCTATGGGCAATAGCACCGCGACTTCGGGGCCTACAGAGGGACCGACTGCTATTACGTCATCTGGGACAGGTACCGGACCTGGAGTCACTTTCAGCGAACCCACTCCTTCGCCCCCTTTCCCCATGGACAATAGCACCTCCTCTATTTCGGGACCCACAGGCACTGCTCCAATAGGCACTGGTGGCATACCTTCTGTGCCCACTGACCTCTCTTCTCAGTCACCACCATATCCTATGAGCAATGACACTTCACTGACCGGCCCTACAGCAGGCCCGACTGGAACTGCGCCCTTGGTCACAGGTGTTCCAGAGACATCGTTGCCCACGCCACCGTATCCCATGGTCAATGAGACGTTGCCTTTAGGACCTACCGCTGGACCTACTGGTACCGGATCGATTGGGACTGGGGTCACGTCGATTCCATCTGAATCCTCACCACCATTCCCAATGGACAATACGACCTCAATAACAGGGCCCACAGGTACAGGATCTATGAGCAGCAGTATCCCACCCAGTATAGAGACATCGTCGCCTCCGTTCCCCATGGACAATAGCACTTCCTTACCAGGCCCTACCGGCACAGGACCGATCGGTACCAGCATTCCTCTCAGTGTCCCAACATCTTCGCCTCCATTCCCTCTCACCAACACCACATCTTGTTCAGATGAGATTGGTCCTACCGGGACAGGAAACTTGATTCCCATACCTTCGTCAACTGCCTCCTCAAATATCACCGAGTCCGTTTCTAATCCCACATCTTCGTTTGGAGTCACTGGTACAGGTGGGGTATTGATAACCGGAACGGGGGGTCCAACATCCCCAGCCACTGAAACCGGGCTCTTCCCAAATAGCACTCTGGGCAGCCCAGTGCAAGCCACAGAATCTTCAGCTTCACTAGTCGGGACAGGAACAGTCTCGATACCACTAGTGACAGGAACCTCACCTACAAGCTCGAGCACCATTTCCGTCGGTTTACCTTCTCCAACAAACTCGTGCACACCTAGCGTATACAATACGACTCGTGAAGATAACGATATTGGTGAGATCCTTCGTCGTACACAATCATGAGAATAGACTAATAAAACCATAGGATACCAACCAAATTATGCTGCTGATTACACAGGATGTTTCCTCGATCCTGATTCCTCCCAAGGTTTCGTGAGTTTTCCCTTCCATCCTGCCAAGAAGAAAGAGATACTGATTTTTACCCGCATAGAACTTGGTAGAAAACGGCACCTCAACACCCATCGTCAAC
Organism: Venturia nashicola; assembly: GCA_004522665.1. Classification (NCBI taxonomy): domain Eukaryota; kingdom Fungi; phylum Ascomycota; class Dothideomycetes; order Venturiales; family Venturiaceae; genus Venturia; species Venturia nashicola. Next base: position 370,192 of record SNSD01000021.1, read on the forward strand.
ATAAACGGCTACGCAAAACGTATGACATCCAGCTCCTCAAATTCAGACGTCTATTTCACCTTTGAGAAACCAAGTGGGCTTGCGGCACAAGCAGAATGCGGGTATGTATCCACCGAATTCTCTCATACTCATTGAGAGCTGGGCTAACTTGAATTGTAATAAAAGTGTATACGACCTCGCCTACCATGATGGCGACACAATAAGTTACATCGCTATCTTCAATGATGGTGTGGTCGCTTTCGTACCTACATCTTCCTATGGACAAGATGTGGCTAATTTGACAAATCAATATGTCACGAGGTAAGTCTCCAAAACGCCTTTTCCCAACCCTCTCTTCGTATTTGGCTCTTTGCTCTTTCTCTTCTCTCGCTCCGACGCTTTTCCATTCGCTCCTAAACATCATCTGATCACTCCTAGTGTCTGGTCAATCGACTGCGCAGGCACCCTCTCAGCCGGTATAACAAGCATACTCCCCTACGAATTCAGCTTCGTCCAAACACCCAATCGCGGCATCCTAATGGTCGTAAACTATGATTTCGACGGTGATCTCGGGACTACTGGGGTGAGTGCAAATGGTGTTCGAAATGGTGGTACTGGACCATCCATGCAGAAGAGAAACAGACTGGGTACAAAGGTTGCCTCTGTGACTCTTTCGTTGGCTAAGAAAAGGAATGCGTTTCCGGTGGTTCAGAAAAGAGACGCGATGAAGATGGGGAGGAGAGGACCCAAACCAAAGTCTGATCGGGTTTTGAATATCTGAGGAAAGAATGGTGGTGTGTAATTAATCGAGCAGCGTCTTTGAGAGATTTCGTGTAGAGCAAAGAATAGCGCTTTGAAGGCGAGTTGGATGGCGAGGGATGAGCAAAAGGTTTGGAGTAATGGTGGCGAGAAGCAGGTTTAGAATAGTATCTGTAGCTCTTTTTTGAAAAGGCTGTTTACTTCTGCGATATCTCATGGGCCTATGATTGCCTCATAGACGAGAAGCCAATTATACCTTTCAAGTGGATCTGGTGATTCGATAGCGTAATGAATCATCAACCACAACAATAACAGCCTGACCGAAAAAATAATCTCTCAAAGTTGATTCCCCCTCAATAGATTGAAGCTCTCGATCTCTCACAAAGATCCAGCATGCACAAATCGTCGCGACATCAACGAGCCGGCCACCGCGAGATATTAGCAACACTGCAGATAGCTAATCAGCCTAGTGTTATTGATCTTCGTTAATGGAAGCTGATAAATGGAACAAGATTGCATGCCATTTCTAGTAGAAATCGAGGACTAAGTATGTGCGCAAAGTCGCGTTTTGATAAGCGCAGAGAGACCGAGTTATAGACAGCTATGCCTAGTCATCATCTGAGAAGATGGATGAGAGATGAGGAGACCTGGAGGTAATACGCTGGGGGTTTAAAAGGTTATTATTAATAAGCAAGAGCGAATGATGGAGCAATTTAAAAAAAATTACTACTTGAAGTCATCTATTCAACGTTTCGCAACAACTTCCAAGGAACAAAAATGCAAAAAGAATTGCGTGGACCGAGAATCGAACTCGGGGCCCGTGCAACTTGCTGATGATGGCAAGCACGGATTTTACCACTAAACCACCCACGCTGGTGTTTGATGCTTCACAAGATTTGAGCTATGATATATATCCTATTACAGTTGTAGTACAATCGAGAGGAATTTGCTTGGACTTGTAAAGGTAGGCTAAAATCCATCGTGGGGCCGCTACTCCATTCCCTGCCGAGGTGATTTGTGATTTGTAAGCTTCGATATTTCCACTTCTTTGCGGGCGCAAATCCCAAGTACTGAAGCTTCGGAACGCTTCGGAACATTGTGGACCAATTATAATTCGAGTTATCGTCATCGTCATGACAAGTGAGCATTCACGGGAAGACCATCAGCAGTCGAAGAACAAAAAGATTGACAAGAATGGTTTCTAAAACGGGAGTTCGTGACAAAGTTGATGAATCACAAGAGTACAGAAATTTCGATATTCGATGCAATGCCAGGAAACCATTGCCGTCTGATGAATGCTACTGTCCAACCAGTCCTTTTACAATCCAACACTGCCGAAAAAAATATGAACAATGAAAAATGAGCAAGAGTCGTAACAAATCCAACCTAGACGAGAAAACCCTCGCCCGTCCATTGTATTTCTTACCCCAAATACAGATAAGAAGGGCCGATTTTTCGAACACCAACAGAAGACAACAATACCAACCCACAATGAGTCAGAGATAGGTCTACGCTAGAAGCTCATGGGAAACACTCTCTCATCTTCCGATCCTTCCCATTGTTGGTTGACCCTGTCGATACACAGCGATAGTTCCGAAGCGTCCTTTCTTGCCCTCGTGCTATCAGTGCTATCGGTATTATGAGTGCTATCGGTACCATCAGTGCTATTGGTACCATCAGTGCTACTGGCGCTCTTGGTGATTTTTTGGTTCCAGGGGGTGACTAAAATTCGGCAGGCTTGGAATTGTCGACGTTGTTACCCATGATTGCGGGGTGTCAGTGTGGCCGGGTTTTTGGGGATCTTCCGGCTCCTGTGTTATCACAAGTGGCCCAGAAAATGCCTCCGCGATGACTAGCGTAGACTGGGCACGAGGAAGTATGCGTGTACCTGGTCTGACCCCCTTACGCGGTGGTCGAGGTTGATTTCGGTCATTCTGTTGATGTTGTCGATCGCAAGCTTGAGAGCCATCCTGTCCTGGTACCTGCTCGTTCGTATCCTTAGTTTTGACTGCGAGCGACTGGGGTGATTCATCTCTGCGTATGATAGCACTCGGTAGAACTTCCTGTCCGGACCTGGGTAGGGCGACGTCCGAATGGAAAGAATCTCTCAGACTTCTAGAATCTCCACTGCTGAACTGCAGAGGACGAGCTTCATTGCCGGGGTCGTCTGATAGAGCTTGAGACACTGTTAGCCATAGGCGCTGCAGAAAGGTCTTGTAGTTCCTGGATGTCAATGCGTCTCGGCGCTGCCAGGTTTGTCCTACTCTGTCGTTCTTTCTTCCATGCCTCAACCAGTGCAACCGCTCCATAGACCCATGCGATTAGCGCCGTGAGGGTGGCAATGTCGCCTGCCCAGATAGATAGTATACCAATGGTTGCCGGCGTTGGACTCGTCGGACCACAGTACTGCATGTGCATGAAAGCTAAATTAAGGACAAGGGCAAGGGCTGCTTCTAGGAGGAGAAGAAGTGTCGCTCCAACGAACCGACGCCATCGCTGAGTCACTGGCTTCCCTCCGCAGGCGGTAATGACCAAGATGATTAGGCACTGAAGCACGACCATTGGAAACATGGTGCCGAAAGCGATCCATGCCGATTGTATAGGAGTGACACTTTTGAGGAATAGTGCTTGGTTTGCGCATTGATGTGAGGTTTCTGTTTCAGGCATGTTGCTCTGTCCTCCGGAAAAACTAATTGGGAGGGTACAATGAAGCTACCATGAGGAAGCTGAAGATGTGATGCTTGGAGAGGTAGAAGATGGTAATGACGTTGCAGAAGAGCAAGCTGGTATGTAAGAGATGGTCTGTAAAAGAGATGTTGTGATTGTTGAATGAGTCTGGTTTCGAAAATGGTGGAAAGTACCGTGGGAAATCGAGAGCCACCTGCAGATTGTGAGACAAATATTAGCAGGCTCCATAGAGATCATGGTAAATAAACCGCAAGAGCGTTCTTATCACGACCTGTGGGGATGGAAGAGCCACAAGGTGGAGAGGTTCACAGATTGCCATTTCAGCATCTTGATCGACCTTGTATAAAGTAGAAAAAAGCATTGAACCTGTAGTTGCTATTTCTTTTAATAATTGTAGAAGTGGACAGAAGAGGAGGAGGAGAAGTAGACTTTGAGCTTCGCAGATGTTGGGAGAAGGGATGACCGACGACCGAGATGTGGTTCTCGCGTTGTCGTTGTCCCGTTGTATCGACTTGTAGCCGTGAAAATGACAATCAAGAGTGGCCACGATCATGATGAATCAATAACGGAACTGATGGAACCGATAGTGAGCGTAGGAAAAGAGAGCGGAGTTGAGGGAGAGCGAAGTTGAGGGAGAGCGAAGTTGAGGGAGAAATAGAACTAGCGTAGACGTTGATATGGAGCACCCTACTCTAGACCTACCCATCAATTCTAGACGAGAAAGACTTCCATTTCAGTTCCTCACCTTCACGAACTCTCTTAAACCTGCGACTTCTCCTTTGCGCTCCCTTTCCTCTTCCACCGTCTTCTTCTTTGAACAAACTTACGATCCCAACGCCGAAGGCTGGTCAATTCACTAGGCAAGACTTGCAGCTTTCTTTCCCACCACAATCAGTATGGAGTCAGAAAGACATTAGCATACGCTCGCGAATGTTCGTCTCCCTCGGACCCAGTCTGAAATGCGCATCGACGGCCACGTTAGCCAATTGCCCTGCAACCTTAGCATCTAGAGGATCTCGACCGTACACTCCTGTTTGCAGCCTCGTCAAAAGCCACCAGACCTTTTTGTCTCGGAAGGCGCATTTGAACCTCTGTTGGATCTAGCTCTGGCATTATCTCAGGGAAAAAATATCTGGTTCAGAGTGGCAAAGACATGAAAAGGATGCGCACCTACGAGGTTTGGGCTCCATCATTATTCTTTGGACCATAATTCTTGTCTTTCTTTAATATAATTTGATGTAATAGGGTATTTTCGCCCTTTCAGTCTTTGTAGTCCATTTCTTTATCTATCTTTCTTCTATTTCTTTCCCTTATCGATATCATCAGTGTTTTTAGCATAATCTTAGTTTTCACGCCAGATGATTACTCGGCTGGTTCCATTACTTCGGGACTTTCAGGTTATGGTGTTCCTTTCGACACGATCCTCGCGCTACAGGCCGGCGACTCTTTACCTATACTGAATTCGACGAGCACCGAATATCATTCTTGTTTGACGGATAGTCCTACAAGGCGAAGAGCAAACCTTCAGGGTTTCTGTGGCTGCAAATGATAGCGAGTCAGCTTTGAAGCCATCTCGTGCGCCAAGGGCCGTTGCGAAACCAGAGAAGTGGTGGGTTCCCGCGTACAACCTGACTCAATTTGCAGCCCTCTTCTCAGCGTTTGCTATGCTCGTCGCTCCATTCCTCAATATCGTCAGCACCGGACGTTATGTGCCGACAATGCTCTCACACCAAGTCTCGATCAAACTTGACACGACAAGCTTCATCAATCCAATCTCATCAATGCCACAGCGGCGTCACAACTGCCGTTCCTCGCCAACTCCATCATCTATGGAAACGCGTCATGGCCAGCTTGGACGAGGGACACGTTGGTCTTGCCCTTCCCCAGCATCTCCAGTCAGAACATGTCACAGGCATCTTCCATATTTGCTCGCTTGCCCATTTTTAACTCCAAACCGGAATGCACTAGCGTGCCGACGGCAGCGATACGGACCTCGGTCAGCACGGACGCAAACCTCGGTCAGCACGGACGCAAACCCCGGTCAGCACGGTTGCAAACCTCGGTCAGCACGGACGCAAACAACGCGTCAACCCAGCTTGTATAAATTGCTGTCGCGAAGGGATGCGAGAGCTCGTGCTCGGTCTTGAATGGAGGAACATGTGATCAGAGCTGAAATCACGTCACTTCCAATTTTCCTTGTTGATAACGCCGAATGGCCGACTCTTTGGGCGTCTTTTCTTTCGAAACCGAATCCGCCGCCTGCGGGGTGGAACGATGAGTGTCCGCGTATCGCCATTTTGTGTGGAAAAGGGTGGTCCGATCGGGAAACTGTTGACGAATTGGTCTAAATGGCTTGTTAGCCCAAGATCTATCCAGCAGAAGCCAACGTGACATTGGCACTACCGCCATAATTAGCGAAACTTTCTAGTGCCTCGTATTCGTACACACTTCGTCATCGTACCGTCACGCGTTTAATCGGGATTTCTTCGGAAAAATAAATCCGTCTTAGAAGATTATATATTAGGAATAAAATTGTTCTCCAAAGTACTTTCGAGAGTGGAAGACTTATTCTAGAATCATCCATCTTTTTTTTAGGTAACGAAACTTAAGTCTTACGATGACGAGGCCACTCTTTTTGGTAGTGATATACGAATACGAAAAGTGTACGAATACGAGGCACTAGAGAGTTTCGCTAATTATGGCGATACCATCGTGGATTCTTCAACAAGTCCTCGTAGACAACTCCACAGGAAGAATAACCGCAAAATGAGATCTCGCACCCGTTGCCCCAAATCTCATCCTCATCGACCCCTTCTTCACCGCCTTGACTCAAGGCCGTAACGTCATTGCTGCCATCGATCTACCCTCCGAATTAGAATGCTCTACGGGACATGAAAACATACACACCCTTTATAGACGCATCTTATCCCAATCTCTATCCCTAAAATCCCGCTCCACCTCCACCCACCCATTCCACAACGGTGTTCTAACGAGGACCTCCCCCGCCTCACCCAAGACATCCCTACTACCGGTCTCCTCGAATCCCTCCTCGCCCTCACATTCCTCTGCCTCGTCCTCGCATCCTTCTTCAGCGATACCAGCATGACCCCTTGAAATTAACAACCCATGTCCAATAGCCGTACTGACTGCATTGGTTGAGTTGCAGACGGTCCCATTGGTTGCTGGTTCGGAAATTGTTTAGAAAGCGGTTATGCCGGGTGGGAGTGAGTGGGTCGGTGATGAGGGTTGAAGAGGGAGGGGGTATCTAGGGATATGTGTTTAGTCCTGGTGATTGGGATGGGGAGGCGAGGGAAGGGGGAAGGAATCTCGGGACTGGGGTTCGGAAGGTTCGGAAGGTTGAGTAGGTGGGTGGGATGTTTTCGGGGGTTTGCGTTTGAGGGGAGAACGTTTTGGGTGACATTAAAATAAGATACTGATCGGGTTTGATTTCCATAGCAATCGATATGATGCGTTGTTGTGGTCAACACATTGCGACGCTAAAATCTATCACCAGGCGATGTGTTTTTGACTTGCAACGACTTGATGCTGGTCAATGGTTTTGCTTCTGCGCAAGATATACATCTACATTATCATTCAAGCATTTGTTCCCTCCACGTCTCAATATCCTCTCTTTTGTTACTAGTTAACAAGGAAAAGGGATGCCACTCCTTAGGAAATAGTTTGTCTGGTTCTAGTCCTGCAAAACACCCCGCATGTTGATTCGCTTTCCTACAACTAGCTAGGAGAACTAGGAGGTCAGGATTCCCAACAGTGCCGAGTAAAGCCAGGGCGCGTAGGCTGGGTACTGCATCAGGTCGCATACTTGAGCTGATAGGCCACCCAGGATCTACGGTCTAACCGCCGTCGGATTGGATACTCGAAGAGCAAGAGAGGCGGAGTCAAGTGAGAGGAAGGTTGTCGACTAGTTGGCGTCCGGGGTACTCATGCGGACAAAGTCGGGCGGACTGTTATTGGGAGGCTTGTATAGGTAGGTAGGTATCCATCCACACTCCTTCAACACATGTAATCTTGGACAGAAGAGCGCATAAACTGTGGAACACACCCAGTCGGAAATTGCAATCACCATTTGGTATCTGACGATCTTTTCCTAGGGCAGGCGGAAAATAACCGGATAATGGGGAAAGAGAATGGTTGGAGGATGCTAGTCCGTAGATGGCCTGAAAACCTTATCGCCTGAAGTTGCCGTGATCCGGAATCTTTATTCGATTGTCGTCAAGGTTCGTTGATCTAGAATCCTTCGCTCCCTCACCTTTCCAGTGCAGATTACCACTCCACTTTTCGTTGTTTACGTGAAGACTCGCTCTTTGATTGGTTGGTGCAGCGATCGATCTGTATTGGAAGTAAGGGAGCTATCAGTTAGTTTCTTCGATGATCGATCTTTTGCCCTGCATACTGTATACTGCCGAAGTGGACGACATACTTTTATCCTCATGTACGGGATAAAAGTTTGTTTGCGCTGGTCGCGAGGCGTCTCTTGCGCTTCGGAGCGGGTATGGATAGAGGCCGTAGCCGAGGAGGTACTAGAGGAAGGTGGTGAACGAAAAGGACCGGCTGCAACGGCCTTGTATATGTTGATCCAGCGATGTGATAGAGAAATAAAGTTTAAATTCTTTAGCTACTCCTAGTAGCTACTGTAGTTCGGGCAGCTGACCGTGGCGGGAGATTGGTGTGTGCGCCGAAACATTCGGAGGGCTTGTAATCGGCCGTAGGTTTGGTAGATTTCCGGTTGCAGAATTGTTGGAAGATTAGTTAGGATTGAAGAAGCAAAATGTTACCTTTTCATTACGGATCGTCGTTGAGAGGCCTCAAAGGATGACTCGGGGGAGCCCTAGACGTCAGTGCTATGGTCATGCATGTAGTACCAGGTCCAGCATCCTACATGTGTATTATTGTTTGCGAGTCGATCAAGATGATTTCCAAACCTTCCAGAGTAGAATCTGAGAGTCCCTTGTTATTATAGGGAAACACCAGGACGATACCTTATCTATAAACTGTGATTGATTGAATCTAGGTCCTTGACCTGAGTATTTCTCCCGTCTCTCCCTAGCTACGAAATTGAGACAACTACCACTCTCCAGCTACTCTGGAGCCACTCTACAAGTACTCCTAATCTACAGTCAAGATTGGATCATTCTCTCGGCGTGGTCTTAGCGTTGTAGGGCTGCGGACAGGATGCGGATTTTGTTATACAATGATCTGGATTGACTCGCAAATGACTCAAAATCGTAAAGAGTAAAGATATAAGCAGCACAGCTTTGCAGCAAGATTAACACACATGCCCCGCAAAGTTAAGAATTGAATCCTAGGACAGTGGGATGGGAACTAGGGTAGCTCGAGAATTTGGCCATCCAAACAGGTACTGTAGCTTTGCAAGGTTCGGAAACACCAGCAATTCGCTTTCGTCCGGTTCATTGCGCTACCAGTAACAGAATTAGGTAATTCCCGAATAGATGGCTTTCATCTCTCGCCAGGGAATGCTTGGGACATAAATCATGTCGCCTGCAACATCTTGAGCCCTGGTTGCCTATCTTGGCAACGTGAAGATGTTGTAGAAAAGTATCGTCAAGTGTGTCGCTGCCTGTCGCCTGTCAACCACCCTGCACAAACGTGAAGAAACATTTACGATTCACCATCGTGAAGCCGTCAGGCCCGTCAGATGAATCGAGAGTTTCGAAACCCAGACATGTAGGAAAAGTCTGGTTTGTGCTGCACTCACAGTCCCGGCGAGTTGATTTGACAGATTCTAGACACGCCCGCGACAAAACTACTACTATTTCAGCCCCGTTGAGATTAGGTTGATATGTGATCTGTACTCCACATCTTGTACACAGTAGAAGCTCGTTAGCTGCATTTGATCAGCTCGTTAGCTGCATTTGATCAGCTCGTAACCCAATTACGGTCTAGTTGTGCACGGGAGGCAGCCGTACCGTGGCACACTAGTAAGTCGGGGCAAAGAACAGGCAGTGCAGGGGTATCGTAAACGGTATAATAAAGAATCATGCGGGGAATGTTGGTCCTCAATGAGCAAGCGAAACTGCTGATAGTACGACGTATGATGGGAGGAATTTCTTGCTCGACGGCAAATCGGCAGTGTTGGCAAGACTTGGGAGGGAGATGGCGAGATTGGTTGCTTCGGCTCGGGAACGAAATATTTCCACTCCACGATCGGACCATGACCAGCTTGCAACATACTGTGTACTACACTAGACCTTGACCAGCTTGCAACATACTGTGTACACTACCATAGCATTCGAACAGGCCGAACAAACTTGCTGGGCTACTTGCAGCTTGGTTCTATCTCTTTCGTGAGGCATGGGCTGCAACCAAGGCTATAATTATGATAGTTCCCTCGTCATTGTCGCACCGTGGAGGAAGTAAGCATGTGGGCATGCGAAGGCAGTCCCATTCCGATTGCCATTCCGATTGCATTCCGATTGCATTCCGATTGCCATTCCGATTGCATTCCGATTGCCATTCCCATTGCATTCCGATTGCCATTCCCATTGCATTCCGATTGCCATTCCCATTGCATTCCGATTGCCATTCCCATTGCCATTCCCATTCCCAGTCTCCTGGGATGCGCCTGTTCTGTGTGTCCTGCTATAGATAGAACTGGCATCGTGGCTGATCCGTGGTTCCATGCAATCATCTTGCGGCTCGAAACAGAGGCGGCAGTCGTGAAGACTCTGATAATTGCTGGGAGGCAGGATACGAACTTGTCCGTCCCCGTCGGTTCTTCGCGAGAATCCCTGGCCCATGTCTTTCGCATGACAAGGAGGGGAGGGTGGCGCGGTGGGCTGAACCTGGAGGGCACATCAGCGTAGTCAGCAAGCCAAGCATGGTATCGCTGTGGTGGTTGTGGTGGTTGCTGGCATCTGTGTGGTGCCAAGCGGATCTACGGGTACGGAAGCTCGAAACATCCGCACCTGGTCTCCACCAAGAAGGGTCCGAGAACCAGTTCCGAGAGCAGCCATGACTCGGCATCGTCCACCACCACTAGGCAGCCCATACTGAGCCACTCGGATCCACTGCTATCTCGAGCTGGCTGTCGCCAAACATTTCCCAGCAGCCAGGGAGCTTTCCTTTAAGAACATGTAGCCCCCGTGCTCGACTATATTGAAAACCACTTGCAAACTTCGCCGTGAGCACTGAAGCCCGACGCCGTGAGCACTGAAGCCCGACGCCGTGAGCACTGAAGCCCGACGCCCGACGCCCGACGCCCGACGCCCGACGCCCGAAGCCCGACGCCCGAGCCCGAAGCCGAAGCCCATTCTCCGTTCCCTCATTGGTCGACTGGTCAACATGTCGTTGTTAGGAGGCCTCGGACTGCTTCACAACGCAGACGCCACCGCTGCACGAATCGGCGTATCATCCACTACGGGACAACGACAACCGGACCACGACGACCAACTACACAACGACCACCCGCTTGGACTACACCGCACATCGACGAGCGAGTCTTCCAGAATTCGAAAGGAACCGCCTAGTTCTCCGACGACTCTGAACGAAAAGAATGAGAAGGCCGGATACGAGGACCCGCAGGACAAAATCTCTGGCGACGCGTCAAGCACCGACGAGGAAGACGCGAGGCGGGACAACGAGGTCAAGCAGTTGGCTCGCAAATTCTCCGGCGCAAACTCTTTCCACTCCGAACTTGGGGATGTCAATCCATTTGACGCGCCGGAAGGCTCGAGGTTAGACCCTCATTCGCCGGGCTTCTCAGCCAAAGCATGGGCGAAAAGAGCAATGGAGTTTCATCGATCAGACCCTGAAGCTGGCCCTACTCGAACGGCGGGCATAGCCTACAAGAATTTGAACGTTTACGGTTTTGGTACCTCAACCGATTACCAGAAGAGTGTGACCAATGTTTTGTATGGGATTGGTGGACTAGCGAAGACATTGATTGGCCGGGGAGCCCAGACGAGAATCGATATTCTCCGAAACTTTGAAGGCTTGGTATACAGTGGAGAGCTCCTGGTGGTACTCGGGCCGCCTGGTTCAGGCTGCACAACACTCCTCAAGACCATTTCTGGAGAGATGAGCGGATTGAATGTCGAGGACAATGCGTACATCAACTACCAAGGTAAGCGAATCTCAAAGACTTACAAGCAGTCATCACAGCCGACTCAATATACCGCTCCCTTGACACCAATGGCGATGATTCATTCTATCGTTTTTTTTATCACGCTCGCTAATTACTTCTACCAGGTATTTCTGCAGAGCAAATGCACAAGAACTTCAGGGGCGAGGCTATCTACACCGCTGAGGTCGACGTTCATTTCCCACAACTTACTGTCGGCGACACCCTCACATTTGCATCAAGGGCGCGAGCTCCTCGACGTGCTCCTGGTGGCATGCCCGTGAACGAGTGGTCAGCGGTCATGCGAGACGTGATCATGGCTGTCTTTGGTATTTCTCACACCGTCAACACTGTGGTTGGTAACGACTTCATTCGAGGTGTCAGTGGCGGTGAGCGGAAGCGTGTCACAATTGCTGAAGCATCGCTTTCCGGCGCGCCTCTACAATGCTGGGACAACTCCACCCGTGGTCTTGATAGTGCCAATGCTATTGAGTTTTGTAAGACACTACGGATATCGTCCCAGTTTTCCAACACCACAGCTTGCGTTGCCATTTACCAGGCTCCGCAGGCTGCCTACGATATCTTCGATAAAGTTGCCGTCTTATACGAAGGTCGCCAAATTTTCTTCGGAAGATGTGACGAAGCCCAGACCTATTTCGAAGAGCTGGGGTTTGACTGCCCTCCTCGACAGACGACAGCCGATTTCCTCACATCCATGACGAGTCCCGCGGAGCGTGTGGTGCGACCTGGATGGGAGACTCGGGTCCCCCGAACACCTGATGAGTTTGCTCGGCGCTGGCAGGACTCTCCGCAACGAAAGGCTTTGCTCAAGGAAATTGACGAATACGATGCAAAATTTCCACTCGGCGGACCGGCATTGGAACAATTCAAAAACTCGCGCCGAGCACAACAAGCCAAACACCAACGCGTCGAATCTCCATTCACTCTGTCTTTCCAAGGCCAAATTCGTCTTTGCCTTTGGCGTGGCTTCCGTCGTCTTATAGGAGACCCCAGTCTCACACTCACTCAGCTCTTCGGCAACGTCATAATGGCATTGGTTCTCGGCAGTGTTTTCTACAACTTACCTAGCAATACGGATTCCTTCTATCGTAGAGGTGCTCTACTTTTCTTTGCTGTATTGATGAACGCCTTTGGTGCTGCCCTCGAGGTACGTCGGGATCGTCCTCTGCTCCTATCTAGCTAACGCCGTCCAGATCTTGACCCTGTATGCCCAACGTCCCATCATCGAGAAACAAGCCCGCTACGCATTCTACCATCCCAGCGCCGAGGCTGTCGCCAGTATGCTGACAGATCTGCCTTACAAACTCAGCAATTGCCTCGTGTTCAACCTGACGCTCTACTTCATGACCAATTTGAGACGGGAACCCGGCGCATTCTTCTTCTTTATCTTCACTGCCTTTTTGACTACTCTTGCCATGTCAATGGTTTTCCGAACTGTTGCATCCGCTTCCCGCACTTTGCCGGGAGCCATGGCTCCCACAGCGATTCTCATCCTGGCTATCGTCCTTTTCACCGGTTTCACCATCCCCATAGATTACATGCTCGGCTGGTCTCGTTGGATAAATTATATTGATCCCGTGGCGTACTGCTTCGAATCTTTGATGATCAATGAATTCCACAATCGCAATTTCACCTGCTCCGCCTATGTACCAAGCGGACCTGGCTATGTCAACGGTGGTCTCAGTACAATCTGCTCGGCTGTCGGCTCTACTCCTGGATCCGGCATTGTCAATGGCGACGCGTATATCGGCTCTGCCTTCCAATATTACGCATCCCGCAAATGGCGAAACTTGGGTATTATCTTTGGTTACATCATTGGCGTCATGTTCCTTTATCTCTTCTTCGCTGAAACCGTCTCAGCGAAGAAGTCCAAAGGTGAAGTCCTGGTCTTCCGACGTGGACACACACCTAAAGGCTTGCTTAAGCCGTCATCCAATGACGAGGAAGCTGGCACCGTCACCACTGCAGGTGTTCTCAAAAGCGACAAAGCCCAGCACGCCGCCGAAATGATCCAGAAACAGACTGCCGTCTTCTCTTGGCGTGACGTGTGCTACGAGATCAAGATCAAGGATGAGACACGACAAATTCTGAACCATGTTGACGGTTGGGTCAAACCCGGAACTTTGACAGCTCTTATGGGAGTGTCCGGCGCTGGCAAGACGACCCTACTGGACGTGCTGGCAACTCGAACAACTATGGGCGTCATCACTGGTGAAATGCTCGTGGATGGGCGGCAACGCGACCAATCTTTCCAGCGAAAAACGGGTTACGTTCAGCAACAGGATCTCCACCTCTCCACTACTACCGTCCGCGAGTCCCTAAACTTCAGCGCAATCCTGCGCCAACCCGCACACATCCCCAGAAAGGAGAAACTGGCCTACGTCGATGAAGTCATCAAGCTGCTCGACATGGAGGACTACGCCGATGCTGTGGTCGGTGTTCCTGGTGAAGGTCTCAACGTCGAGCAGCGAAAGCGTCTCACAATAGGTGTCGAATTGGCTGCGAAGCCTGAATTGCTGCTTTTCTTGGACGAACCTACCTCTGGTCTGGACTCACAGACCTCTTGGGCCATTTGCGATCTGATGGAAAAGCTCACTCGCAGTGGTCAGGCTATTCTTTGCACCATTCACCAACCATCCGCCATGTTGTTTCAACGATTCGACCGTTTACTCTTTCTGCAAAGAGGTGGTCAGACTGTGTACTATGGTGAGGTTGGTGAAAATGCGCGTGTGTTGACACAATACTTCGAGCGTAATGGAGGTCATCCTTGCCCCAAGGGCGCCAATCCAGGTGAGCGACAAGACAATCCATGCTATTGGCTATTCATTGCTAACATGAAGAAACAGCTGAATGGATGCTGGAAGTTATTGGTGCTGCTCCAGGTTCCCATACTGACATCGACTGGTTTGAAACTTGGAGGAACTCCCCTGAATACCAGGAAACGCAACTAGAACTTGACCGATTGAGAGACGAGGCTCCGCATGCACTGCAACGAACGGACACGAAGGCGGAGCGTCAAAAGTTTGCGGAATTTGCTGCTCCGTTCAGCGTCCAGTTGGCTGAGACTCAAAAGCGTGTCTTCCAGCAATACTGGAGAACGCCAAGCTACATCTACTCCAAAATTGCCCTGTGTCTAGGTTCCGTAAGTTAGGTTCCAGCCCCACCTCCCTGCTCAAGTACATTAACACTGCCTAGGCACTCTTCATTGGTTTCGTCTTCTACAAGACTCCTATAAGTCAACAAGGTCTTCAGAATCAGATGTTCTCCATCTTCATGCTTTTCACGATCTTCGGTCAACTTGTGCAACAAATTATGCCACACTTTGTGACGCAGCGTGCTTTGTACGAAGTGAGAGAGCGTCCCGCAAAGACTTACTCATGGAAGGCGTTTATGCTGTCTAATATCTTCGTCGAACTACCGTGGCAAACGCTCATGGCCCTCATCGTATTCATCTGTTGGTACTACCCGATCGGCA
This sequence comes from Venturia nashicola, assembly GCA_004522665.1. Taxonomy (NCBI): domain Eukaryota; kingdom Fungi; phylum Ascomycota; class Dothideomycetes; order Venturiales; family Venturiaceae; genus Venturia; species Venturia nashicola. Next base: position 385,215 of record SNSD01000021.1, read on the forward strand.
TGTGTAAGTTCAACCCCAATTTCATGTGACTAGCCCAAGACTAATCAACTCAGACAAAAACGCGATTCCCGACGATCAGGTCCACGAACGTGGTGCACTCATGTTCTTGTACATCTGGGCTTTCCTCGTCTTCGCATCAACCTTCGCACATATGGCCATTGCTGGTGTAGACACCGCCGAAGTCGGTGGTAATATAGCCAACTTGGCATTCTCAATGTCCCTCATCTTCTGTGGTGTTCTCGCCTCACCAAGAGCCTTTCCCCGTTTCTGGATCTGGATGTACCGCATCTCACCTTTCACATATCTCGTCGACGGCATATTGGCAACCGGTCTCGCAAACACGAACGTCATATGCGCCCCCAATGAATATCTCAACTTCCAGCCTGCACGTGGAACTTGCGGCACCTACATGGCCCCCTATATCGCCAGGTCGGGCGGTTACCTCGCGAATCCCAATGCAACAAGAAATTGCAGCTACTGCGCCATTGGCGATACTAATGTTTTCCTTGCCAGTGTCAGCTCGTCTTACAGCCATAGATGGCGCAATTTTGGCATCATGTGGGCGTATATCACCTTTAATGTAATTGCAGCCTTGTCTCTCTATTGGTATGCGAGGATGCCCAAGGGTGCCAAAAAGGCGGATGAGAAGGAGAAAAAGGCGAAGGCTTAATCTGGCGCGGGCATGATTAGATACTAGATACTCTTTTAATTTCTTCAATTGTTTATATATCCGATTCAATAGAGGTAAATTCCTTTGCAAACTTTTTCTTTCTGTTGATGTTCGGCGCAAAAGATTTTCTCTCGTCTGTATTTGTACGATCCTGATTTGGATCTTTCTTAGACATTTAATTTCATTGTGTATACCTTGGCGGTAAATGGTAGTTGATATGGTTGGATGGGAATAAGACTACACTTAAGAAGATAGAGGAGCCATATAATATTAGAGAATTATATTGATGGATGCAGGTGGCTGTCTGACTCTTCGTCGTGGCATCAAGTTCATCAATCCATAGCACCGTATATTAACTGCCTGATGTTGATCTTATGATTGGTGTTGGTGTTGAGTGATACTCATGTTCTTAGAGCAAAAGGAAGAGAGCGAGAACCGAGATAGGCAAGTGGCGTTTCGAGATGGTCATCATATCGACTTCAGCATATCCAGCTTTGTGAACAAACAACAATCTCTCCTCCTATATGCCCACTGCTACCAGATTGTCTCGCTCGATACAAAAGAGCTGTTCAAAGGCTCCACGGCTACCAATTTTCTATTCGGCCTCACGCTTGTATGCGACACGCCACTTCACCACCTCCCACATCAATTGCGATAATGAAGCTCCAGCACGAAAGGACGATGACCAGTCGGAGAAAGAGCAGGGTGCAATGTCTCGCAGGCTTTCACAGATGAGTGAGGACTCTCTATCTGCATCAGGAGCAAAGAAGGCAGTCGAAGAAGCAGGCTTCGATGCGGACCTCAAGAAACAGCTAGAAGAACGAATAGCTGCTGCCAACTTCCGAAACGACTATGCAAGTGCATTTGCGACGGTAGACCTCCCATCGAGTGCTGGAAGAGGCACAAGAGATATTGCTGCAGCACAACCATGGTCCGGACAAGAATCAATCGGTGATGCATCACTCCGGATGCTGAATGACGCGCATAAGTCTATGAGAGGGACACCCAAGATACCAGTTCCGCGCGGTCCCCCTTTGAAAATTGATACTGGACGACCGTCGAGAACACCTTCCTCTGGTGCAAGATTGGCCAATGCGCGCGATCGTACGTCGAAATACGCCGAGCTAAAAGATGCCGACTTGTCGGAGAAAGAGAAGGCTGAATACAAGGCTCAGATGAGAGCTCGCTTTCAACCTAGCGCTCGTGCCATACCAGACACAATAGCAGGATTGGCAAACCTGGCGAACCAGAGGATTGAAGATGCCATTGCGAGAGGACAGTTCAAGAATTTGCCACGCGGGAAGAAGCTGGAGAGAGATTACAATGCCAGCAGTCCGTTCCTAGACACTACGGAGTACTTCATGAACAAGATCATCAAGAAGCAAGAGATTGTGCCCCCGTGGATTGAGAAACAGCAGGAGGTCGTGAGTACAGCGACGAGGTTTAGATCGCAGTTGAGATATGCTTGGAAGAGGCACGCTTGTCGGATGATCGCCAGTGCTGGTGGCTCAGTCGAAGCCCAGATTCAAAGAGCAAGAGAGTATGCCGCCGCCGAGGCACGAGAGAACCCAATCAAGCGCAAAGAGGAGAAGTTGAATGCCGTTGATGACGACGGACATGTCTCCCAAATTTCATTGGCCGGAGAACTAAAAGCTACTCCCGATTCACCCATCTCAACAGAGACCCATATTGAAGTCAAAGAGACTTCCGTCAACAACCCTGCAGCTCCGACAGACATCACAGAAATCACAATCGACCAATCCCTACCTCGAACAGATTCAACAAAGCCACCTCTCGCATTCCGCCAACCCTTTCGCGATCCAAATTGGGAAAGCATAGAACGTTCTTATCACGAGCTTACCATTGCAAACCTCAATTCCTTGACTCGCTCTTACAACTTGATGGCCCCCCAGTTGGCTCAAAAACCTTACTTCAACCTCCAACGCGAACTCAACGCTTGCTTTGCTGAAGTAGCACCACTCTTGCCTGATGAGATCAGGGAGAGGTCTATCAGACCGCATGTCAAGGTTGAAGTCATCACACATAAAGAAGGAAGTGTGTTGGAAAAGACATTCAGGCTGCAAAAGACGAGGGTGTTTGACGAGAACCTGGAAGTAAAGGGCTATGGCTTTCGACAGTTTTGGAAAGACTTGTGGGTCAAGGACGGAAAGACATCATGAATCATAATATCATAGCGCAAATTAGAAGCGGAGCGTCGAACGTGTACGATAAATACTTTCTTCTACTCTTATTATCTTACCTCTACTTCCACTACTTGACCAAGTGAATTTCACATGCTAGGGGAGAATCTTAATCTTTTAGTACAGAAATTGAGTTTTTTCCTTTGCCGGGGAGATTTTTGGTTGGTAGGGCTTTTCATTTCATGGGGGATATTGGATGGGAGGATGGATATACTTTAGACTTTTGATAGCGGGTATTTCGGATAAAGCAGACTTATTCGTAACTTTAATAATAAGAAAAGTACCCAGTATTAGAAATTGTAATTAGAAATTGTAATTAGACGAGGAAGGATTTCTTCTAAATATGGTGGGACAGCTTGGGTTCCGAAATGAGTTCCTAAACGTGGGTTGGATAAATGTAATTCTATTATATGATGTTGTGATTTATATGTTATCTGGGTTTTGTATCTTTAGGTATACCTCCGATTCTCTGACAAGTCAACATAAGTATTATCAGGATGGAGCCGTGATTGGATTTTTGGATAAAAGAGAGGAAAGCGCCGGGGAGGTGGCACATAGCCGTCGTATTGACCGTACTGACTCAACAGTGTCAACTAATCATGTATCAAATCCTGTGCTTCTAAATTATTGGCGACTTGGATTGTAGTAATGAGTGAGTAAAGAGTCTGCAAGTCGGCATATGATATCAACCGTCCTTGGGGGCAAAATCAGTCTAGCTTCGATAAGGAATTGACTTAAATCCACATCAAGCTTGCATCAAGTAGTTGACCAGGTTGCAACAAGGCTGCAAAATTGGTTTACCAACTCTTCGTTGGCAGACATGCTAGATAAAAACATATTCTACATGATTCATTGTATCCAACGCCGTCCGTAACCATGAAAGGCTCAAAATTTACTCGGCAACAAAGACAGCAGCCATACCCATACCGGTTCCAATACACATGCTAGTAACACCGAGCTTCTTGTTCGTCCTCTTCAACTCATACAGCAATGTGGAAATTTGACGAGCACCCGTGCACCCAAGAGGATGTCCAAAGGCGATAGCACCACCCTTGGGGTTAACCTTAGATTGGTCGATACCGAGCTCGGTGGCGCAGTACAAGCACTGGGAGGCAAAGGCCTCGTTGATTTCCCAGATGTCGACATCGTCTTTGACGATGCCGGCTTTGCTGAGGGCAACTGGGATAGCCTTCCATGGTCCGAGACCCATCAACAATGGTGGAACACCCACGATTGAGGAGGTGACGTACTTCCCGAGAATCGTCTGGCCGAGCCTGTTGGCCGTTGAGCGCTTCATGAGGAGAACAGCAGCGGCACCATCAGAAACTTGGGATGCGTTTCCGGCGTGGATGGAGCCGTCCTTTGCGAAAGCGGGCCGGATCTTTGCAAGCGATTCAGCAGTGATGCCGTCTCGAACACCATCATCCATTGTAACTGTTATGGTCTTCTCCTCGTCCGTCTTTAGGTCGGTGTACTTTACAGTGACCGGGAGGATCTCTTGGTTGAAGAGACCTGCTTTTTGGGCGGCGATAGCCTTCTGGTACGAACGTGCAGCGAAAGCATCTTGGGATGTACGAGATACGTTACGGGCCTTGGCCATGTCTTCCGAGAGTTGACCCATGGGTACTCGGCAGTTGGCGGCTTCAGTGTGGGAGTTGAGGAGGTCGGAGAATTCAGTGACAGCGCCTGGACTGTTAATCTTGTTAGTATGCTGGATACAGGTAGACCAAGGTGGGAACATACCCATATTGCTGGCTCATGCTCTCAACACCAGCACCAATACCGACATCGATCATACCGGATTTGATGGCATTGGCAATGTCAACAACAGCCTGCAGACCTGAGGAACATTGCCTGTTCAAGCCCTTGACTGCGGTGTCTGAGGAGAATCCAGCGGCCAAAGCAGCAGCACGGAATTCGGTAGCTCCTCCACCTGGTGCGAGGACAGTTCCAACGGCAATATCCTCGACGAGCTTAGGGTCGATTTTCGAGCGTTCGAGGATGCCCTTGAAGGCGAAGACGAGGAGGTCGGCAGCGGCGGTATCCTTCAACAGTCCCTTGCCACCCTTACAGATGGGAGTTCTGAGAGCGGCTGTGATGACAATGTCGTCGGCATTCTTTGTGTAGAGGTCGGTCTTTCCTGCGAGCTTGTTAGACATATTTTGAGATGTAGTCTCGTCGACAAAGACGTACCCATTGTGAGTGTGTTTAAGGTGGTCTGTAATATGTGGACGAGTATAGGCAGTCGTTGGTTGATGCAGGCAATGGCATCTCACTCGCTATATGTATGACCTCTCATGAACGTCCGTTGGATTAGGAGCCTCGGCTTTACCAAGGTCAGATGAAGCCTTGTCCATCGCATTAGTCTGTATGGGGAATAGAAGCACGGGGAAGAGGCGCTGTCACAAGCCAATCTCTCTGGCTTGTGAATCCGGCCTCCGGACTAGCAAGGCTGGATGGCGAAGGGAAAAAGATACGGGCGACAATGGAAAGAGTCCTCATTACGAGTCTCATCACGAGTCTCATCACGAGTCTCATCACGAGTCTCATCACGAGTCTCATCACGAGTACAGTATCATGGTGCCAGATGCCTCAGATATACCTAAGCGAGAATACCATTTGCCTCCACCAATATCCCACACCCCACACCCCACACCCCACCGAAGCCTCAGCCATCCAGCCATCCAGCCAATTCAACCGAGTAGATTGGCTTGATCTAATCCTGTGGTCGAGCTTCAATCATTGAAACCATTCATCGAATACAACTGTCTTCTAGAACACAGAGCCGACGGCCGTTATACGCCAAATGTTACCCTCTTTCCGCCTTCCTCCTATTTCGCTGAATGGGACCATCATCTTGATGCTCATCATCGGCATATATGTAACCAACAACTTGTCTCCCTAGCTTTCTAGGTCCTCTGCTCACAACATGCCCACAAGGCGACAAAGTTGCATCCGTCGCTGTGGACATGATTGAATGAGAGCGTGCCAAACCCGACCTCAACCGCTTCTCCCTCTCTTCTTGCTCGCATCTCGACTGCCAGTGCCTTTCCAGTTTGTCCAATTTTACAGCCATAGACTTTCTTTCTTCCTCTGCTTTCTCTGCCATTATTCTCCTTTCTGTTTCCATCAATCGCCTCTCTTTCTCATCTTTCTCCAAAATTCTCCTCCTTTCCTTTTCGGCCTTCTCTGTGACTACCCGCCTCTCCCTCTCTGCCTTTTCTGCTGTCATTTGTCTCTCTCTCTTGGTTTTATCTTCCAAAATCCTTCTCTCCCGCTCCGCTTCAGCTGCTGCCAACCTTCGCGCTCGATCAGTCTCCTCCCTCTGGTCGACCACCGTCCTCAACTCCTCACAAGCATGCACAAGTCCCTCCTGTCCCCTAGCCAATTCTTGAACCATTTCCACATTATGTAACAAAGCCGCAGTCAATCTCTCCAAATTGGCAGCCTGGATGTGTTCCAAGCTCCGCATCTGCTGCGCATTCTGCTCCATCATCTTCTCCACCTTTTCCAAATTCTTCTCCATCCTGTCGAAGTCGAAGCTCTTGACGTTGTCCTCTTGAATCTGTTGAGCTTTGTTCGCTTCCTCGGTATTCTTAAAGTGCTCCGAGAAAGGAGACATGAGTAAAATCCCACTATCTCTTTTCGACCACCTCCTGGCACTCTCCACCGTACTTGCTCTCTGCCGCACATGACTCTCTTCAGCTGTTACTCTTTCGCTCGGCGAGGGCGCGACACCAATAGTCCAGCCCTTCTCGTCCTGTAGCGGCAAAACTTCCATTCCTCTCCCAGCAGTCCCAACAGCATCACCAAGCTGCGTGTAAAACCACTTCGTCTTCAGTCTCTCAAATCGAGCATTCTTCCATGCTCGACCAGGCATGTCATCGCCATTGAAGGAGAAGAGCTGTGCTGACTCGCGCGTATTGGAAGGCGGACCACCAAACTCGGATTGGATCATATTCCACCATTCCTGACACGTTTTCGCGGAAGAGAAGGTGAGGATGTAGCGTGAAGAATTTGGCAGGTTTGTCTGTAGCAATGTAAGTATGGACCTGTATGCAAAAAAAAAAATCGGACTGAAGTTCCACAGGCTTTGTCCATCATTTCGCACGAAGAAGAAGCAGTAGAACATACCCGTCGCGCATATGCGTAAAACAACCCAGGCGCCCATCCCTCTTCCTTCTTCTCCTTCCCAGCAAAAGAACTCGACCCATTTCCCAGCAGCGCATCCCTAGCAGCACTGACCCCATCTCTTGCAAGCTCATTCAAACTCCATTGATCGCCCTCTCCCCCCTCTCTTCCTTGAACAATATCCTCTTCATTTTTGGTCGAAACCAACGACGAAGATTGTTGTTGTTGTTGTTGTTGTTGTTGTTGTTGTTGTGAAGGTGTGCCCATAACAAGAGCAGTAGTAGGACTCGACATACTCCTCTTCACAGCATTCGATTTATTGCGACGAGGAGACCAGAGATGCATCGCAACCGCGCAAAACACTCAATCTCCCTAGGCCTGAAACGGGTTGGGAGGCTCTGTTTGCCTAGGGTACTCAAGATGCGCGAGTGACGCGCGCAAGGAAACACGACTCGTATCTCCTCCTGCTTCAGGAAACACAATGAGGAAAACAGTATGATGGGGACAAAAGACGGCACGCAAGTACAAAATGGAGATGAATGTAAATTAGGGGCGAAAGTTCAAATGCTCGTGAGATGTAGGTCTTTGCAGAAAGTCGTTTCAAGCGGGACGTTGATGGTCCATCTTGCATAATCGCATCGATTCGCAATGGTCTTCCGCCTTACTGCTTGTGGATCAGATGATGACGTTGATGGCGAGGGGTGTCGTGGAAGGTTGTGTTTGGGATTGTCAATGTCGCATATCCATTGCGGGAGTTGATTGGGCGGATGGAGTGCATTTCCTGGCTTTCGTGTTCATGCAGGAATGTGTGACAGCTCGCTTGGAGACAGCGGGACAGGCCAAGCTTTGTACAAGTTCTTACTAGCGCTAACAGCTTGCTTGAACAGCTTGCTTGAACGGGAAATGGGGTAGAATAGTTAGACTCGGAGAAGTGATCTACATGTAAGGCTAGCGAACATTAGAAATTCCTAAAAGTTGTGAAATCGGTTTTCATGACTGCTGTTCATGCCCTTGAATCCAAACCCAATTTCCAGCATTGGTATCTTTGCCGCACTACGCCTCGTGTAAACTTAGCTACGAAGATTCTGACCCTCTTAATCTTCTTTCCAATTCATCCGAGATACTTTGGCTTTGGACATGCTCATAACCAGGCGGTGGCTCTGCTGGCGGTGAAAACTGTGCTTCTGGTGGAGTCGTCCGTGTCGTGGATTCAGGCGCGGCCAAATCTACCAGAGGTGACTCCTCTCTTGCCACCGGGACTCGTCTTGTGGATGCTGCATCCTCATATGCAGGTAGCTCGTCCAAATGGACAGCGTTCATGTCCACTGCTCCCAACGCCCCAGCACCTCGTCCGCCACCTGTCTCGGTGCCATCGCCTGTCATATGTCCACTTTCGCGCGCAACCTCTACGGCTTGTTGCAACCGCTCCTTGATCCGCTCGAAGTTGGAGTGGAAGTCGAAGGCGCCACCGTCCTTGAAAGTCATCTTGAGCTCGAGAGCAGCATGTTCTGGAGGGATGTTCCCGCCCGGTACGGGCTGTACTATAGCACCCCATACATTCGGTCCAAAGAATGGCGCTGTCACATGCGTGTCGTGGAGGTTGAGTATAGGTGCAGCGAACGATTGTAGGGTCGCAGACGGCGTCGTTGGCAGGTAAACTATCTTTTATCACTCTGTCAGATGGTGATGTGCTCCATTGCTATAATCATCATGAATGGCATACCCGTCGATTCGTGAGATGGACGCAACCTCCGCTACTCGATAGAGAGTATGGTTGTTTGCCCGGGAATTTGTTCAAAGTTTGAAGAGATAAAGCGGTTCGTGGAGGAGATTGGTAGAGTCGCTGTTCGCCAGGAAGCGGAGTGAAACCCTCTGTCTCAGAGAGCATTACCCAGCTGAATGATTTAGCCTCTTCACATGCAGATGTAGAAACAAGAATGACGGTACAAGGGAACGATACGGGTACTTCGGGGAAAAGAAGAGTATACTGACTTTACAGACATTGCGAAGAACCATGTACAAACTTGTAGGAAGATGGTTTGCCGTGCACCGCGGCGTGGCGGGGACTTTGTGTGGGCTGCAGGTAATCGAGGTGATAGCGGGCTCCGAGAGGTGTTTGAGTGTAGGCTGGTATTTTGCAGTAGTGGCTCTGATTTTGCGCACACTATTGATAGAGCAAACGGAGTTGATGTTTGCTGTTAGAAGGTTGAGGATGCAATGTGGGGCCTATTCATGGTGGGGAGGCGCCAAAAGAATCATCACCTGGCTGCAGTGGAGAGCCTGAGGTGGCAGGCGGCAGGCGGCAGGCCACTACTGGTACATTCTTCAGAACGCGGCTAAAGACTCCACACCATACATTCTCTATTCGACATGCTCGCACATAAATCTTCTACCATGTACACAGTACACAAGGTATGTAAGAGACCGTGTATGTAAGAGTCTAGGAGGTCACCACCATGATGTCATCTATCGCTACAATTAAGCCCTGGACCGCCGTACAATATTAGACTATCAACTACCTCCTTACCTACGCCACCGGCAACTTATTCCTGTCACTCATCGCTGGAGGTGTATACAGGATCTGGCGCCGGAAATCAGGGCTTCGCGATTCTCTAGCGGGAGGATCGTCTGGAGGAATAAAGCTTACTTTCTGCCAAACAACCTCATGTATCTCTCCATCGCCCGGAGGGCATAGTCCTTCCAAAGACATCTGTCGCCCAGAGAAGCTGATACACTCAAAGGAAGATAGTTCGTGGTGTTCGCCTAGAAATATTTCCACCAAGCGAGCGCGTCGTTCGGAGCCAAAGCGTGTGGGCAAGGAAGGTGTCCCGATACCCGACCCTGGTGACAAAAACTGGGATAGTTCTGCAAATCCAAAAAGGGGGCGACCTACAGCTTTCCATGCATCTCATCACACCGTCTTTCTCTTCCCGGATACTCAGTGTGTTTCCTTGAGACTCCCTACGGTTTGAATTCCATCCTTGCAGATGTTTACTCTAAACCTGTACGACGTACCAGCTCGACAATACAAGATAGTCGCCACACCTTTGCAGACGACTGCGACTGTACTATCAACTGATCCACCGCGGGGTGTGGTTTACGATTGTTTGTGGACTGAACAGAATCAGTATAAGGAAGAAATTATAGAATATGGGGTAGTAAACTAGTTTTCATGTAGGAAGGAGGAATATATACATACCGATACTAGCCCCTCAACTTCCACAGAAGTAAACCTGATTCTGTTTCAGACTGCAGTTGCCATCGTATTTGAAGCCGTTTGGGGTCCCCGTTAAAGGTTCCGTAATCGCAAGGCTATGCGATCGCTTTGATGACGAGGAGGGAGAGGAAGAGGGGGAGGTATAGAGGGGTTTGATATACATGGCATATATATATACGTATGTGGGGGATAGATACTGCAACAAGAAATTCTAGTACGAAAAGAGAAGATTTTCACTTATTTTGAATATAAGAAGATAGAGAAGACTTAATTATCCTTGTCTATACTCTTTTCTTTCTACTTCTTCCTCTTAGTTAGTCCTATTTTCTATAAGAGAAGAAAGAAGGAAGTAAGAATTCTAGAGCGCGGGGGAGGATCGAACGTTCTAAGATACTAAAATTCTACGTAGGATTTAGTAACGTGATAAAAGTATAACTACGAGCTAAATAAAGCTTTACGAGCCTCGTATTAGTCCATCCGAATACGAAGTACTAATGAATTTGGCTAGTTTTGGCGATACAATATAATATTCGTGGATTATCTCTTTGTACAGGTATCTATCATACCTAATATCTAAATATACGAGGTACTCCGTCCCTTGCGAGAAATCTTATTCGACCCCCAAGGTCTCATAACGTAATGGCAAGGGCGATACTATACAACAACGTAAATAGCTCGGCATCCCAGTCGGCAAGTCTCCGAAGAGCGATGATCTGCCCTCACTTTCGCCCGCCTTGCGAGTTGCAACATCAGGCTGATATCACCCTGCTAGCGCCTGATATAACCCTGCTGAATATCCTCGCCAAGAATCCTGCTAAATCCGGGTGTGGCCAGTCTTGGGTTGAATCATTCCCGGACCACGGATCGCATCAACAACATCCAGGCATCTTTCCATATAACCTTCCAACACGAATCCGGCTTTATATTGGACTCCTTTCTGGAAGGGGTTCTGCTATTCTTCGTTTGTTGCGGTATATGGCGCTGGAGATTATTAATGGCGCTCTTACTATCTCCAAATGGCAAGTCTGTCGGTGCTGTCCGCACTCCTTGTGGTTAGATACGCAATACTAATGTTCTGGTAGTAGGTCCTCGCTTGAACCCACAACCTTCACCGGGAGCCGTCATTTCATATTCACGAGCAAAGCGGAGGTTAAATGAAGCAAGCTCTTCGGCTGCGTTACGGAGGAGGACACCTCCATGCGAACAGGGCAGTTCATCTCCAATATCAGAAACATGGGAGGAGACATTCCCTTCCAGATCATACGACAGGACGGAGCCAAGACGGCATACTCTCAACATCCGAGCAGGAGTACATAGTCCAACCTCCCAATGCGAGAATGAGCAAAATCCATCGGGAGACCGAAGAATCCACTACGGCGTTTTCGGAATCCCATCTTTCGGGCTGCAGATACGTATCCGTGGAACGCTTTACAGGGTATTCTTGTGGCAAGATCGACGGGGTAATGTGTGCGCAGACCACCCCCGCGCTCGCTAGAGAGCCTCAAAACAGCCATGCGTAACAAACAGCTGGGCCAGTGTCAATAATTGCTGCATGGCAATAAGTCAGGGAAAAATGAGGCTTTTTCATGGAAGAAATGATAACCTATACGACCCGGCGTTGTGTCTATAGATCCTTACTCTCATCCCAATCCATTATCTACATCTCGACTAGGAAATAAAGTGCAAAAGAGGCAAAGCCAAACCCCCTTTGGTGAGTTTGCTGAAAACGCTCATGGCTCTCGTTGTAGAGCCGTTCGAGAAAAGAGGAGGATGCAAGAAGAAACATGGAAAACGTCCTCGTAACACTATTTGGTATACCCTGACACCACCAACGCCTCGAACCCCATGAAAATCAATGACTGCGGAGAGGAATGCATCAACGCATCTCCGCTGGAAAAATTTCTAGGTCCCCGTCCGTGGCAAGGTCTCTTTTATTTTCGATGCGCCAGATACGGCTGAAGGAAACGACGACCGTATTGTACGACGGAAAGGTTGGCCTTCCGACAGTTGGTCGTCATATCATGTCGTGTTCGCTAGCTCGCGCGCGTATATGCAATGGCAAGCTCCTAGTATAGCTTCTGCGTTCTCGCATAATATCTGTAAGAATCCAGATCAGCTAGAGCTCCTTGTCTAAACCATATTTCCACAACGATCTGAGCGATTGGAGTCGCGACGGTTTCGTTGGAGAGGAATAGATAGACGTGGTATTGTGCCGAACCCGATGGCTTTTTGGCGGAAGGAAAGGTTATAGGTTTACCTTGAGGGAGAGGCCGTGGAAATGGAGACTGGGCCTTTTGCTGTCGACGTATCACGGCAGTCACCTGGTTGTGAGTGTCAGCTTGCTGGAACGAGGGGGTGAATGTGTTGCGTGGACAATACACACCACACTTTTCATCGAGTCTATATTCTCTGTGATTTGTGTTAGTAAGGGTCGATTGGAAAGCGACGCGTTGACATACATTGCTGTTACGTTTGCCGGACACCTTTTATGTGTTTCTTGATATTTTATACACCACGCTCTGACCGTGTATCTGGTATGGGTACACGTATACTCCACTTGAGTATAATCGCACATGATTGCGATGGAGAAAGGTGAAAGAGAGTGTCTGGATATTCCCCGACGGCCAGCGAGTTCCTGACAGGGAAGTAACCGGAGTTTTGATTTGGCGAAAGAGACGAGAGCCACGCAATTCTCTTTATACACAGTACACAGTACTTGCTCAGTGTGGCCAGGGTAGATGGAATACTGTGTATGGTAATCATGGTGATCGGCATATGGGATCCGGCACCAGTGTCGACCATGTTTGCGGGACCCCTTGCAGCCACGCGCGATTAATCGAACATGACATGCATGATGCACCACAGCTGGGTGCAATGCATACGGCCGGGGCGCTGGCAGATTGCTCAGCCCTGTCCGAGTCCATGGATTCGAGGTGGAAATCATATGCTCGTCATTTTAGCCTCCCCAACTCCAAGCCCATACCGCCCCCACAAGGGAAACGTCCCTCCAAATTGAAAACCTGCGATCCTGACCCTGATCCTGTGCCTCGGGAGATGGGGAGGTGTGGACGAAGGCTTGAGCTTTTTCCGAGAAGCACGACGATGGTGAGACAGGCGTCTATTCTGACTATTACCGTCTTCTCTCCATGTCCTGCTTCCATGACACTACAGGCTCAGCCTTGCGATCCCCGCATCCAGCTTCTTGGCCACTGGTCTCTATCGGAAGCATGTGAGGACAGGAACAGGTCTGTCTGTTGGAGAAAAGTCCAAGACAAGTTGCCCCGAACGGGAACATGCGACGTGGCCTTGTTCTGAAGGTCGCCAGAGATTCGAGGCCTGGACTGGGATACCGCAGCCGGCAGGAGATCCGCACCTCCACGCTTCGCGACTACTAGCAAGGAAGAGTTATGAAGAGAGGCAACCGAGGTGTGAGGAACGGAGAAGCCGGACAGGGCCAGGGTGGATGCGGGAGTGGCCTCATCCAGGGCAACGGTGCTGGGTATCCACACGTGATACGATGATATGCACGAGGCTGGCCATCATACCAGCCATCTGCCTTCGTTTCGACTGGCTATCGCACGCGAAACTCGTGGTCGATGTTAATTGCGATGTTTCGTGGATGGTCTGCGTGTTGTTCCCATGTATTTACCCAAAGAAGGAAATTTGAATACTTCAAATCCATCTGTCGGTTGCGCCCTCGATACATTTGATCCTTGTTTCTTGACGGAATAACAGCACGCATGTGGCTCAGACAAAGCTTGAGAGAACAAGTCGTGTCTTCTAGCGCGTCGAAATGTCAGTGGTCTTGTTTCATATGTCCACGATTCAGATATCTGCGATCCACTTTCAAAATACCAAATTCTGATACGCCTCAAAATGAGATTGCGGGATTCTGGTCGGCATTGACTGAACTCCTTGATATCTGGTAAAAGGGAAGAAAAGGAGATGAGCAAACCACGGGAAGAACCGAGACTTGGTCCCAGAATAGCTCCGTTTCTAGATGCCTTCCTTCCTTCGTCATTCCAATTTCAAGCATCGAGCCCAGCATTATTAACCTGGATAGAATCTTGGTGGTCTCGGCCTTCAATTGTCAACGGATGCATTCATTTCCACCTCAACCTGAAAAAAAAACGTTTATCCGACAAAAAGAAAGCTAGTGCATCGATCAATTGTTGGCAAGTCATCGCTGTTGCATTGGAGATCTGTGAATGAGCGTCTCGTTCTGGGATATTCAAGCAATTTCCTGCCGGCTGTCTCTGATCTACTGCGATACTTCTACAGATCGCCGGTGCAAAAGTAACGATTAGAATGTGCTTTTTCGCCACTGCCAATATAGCAGTGCTTGAGATGTGGCGTCCATTGGGCAAGACATCTGACGATGAAACATAATAGGTCCCTGTCAGAAAGGACAAAGAACATTCGTTACATCAAGACGAAGAAACGGAGATGAGACTCATTTTGCTCGACAAGTCAGCAACGACTCGTAACGGAGACGGCAAGATTCGCCGTTAACAATTCAACAACGGTGGGATATCGTCAGGTGGATCAGACTCATCTCCGTGATGTCGAAATCAGATTTACTCCTCTTCGATGGCTTCTTCTTCATCAAGCCAGCCTCGACACATCTCTACTGCTCGACTGGACAGGTCAGCGCAGGAAGTGATTAGCTTTGGGCTTCGATGGTCTTACCTCCATTGCTTAAACATCTTTGCACTTTCTTTCTTGCTTATCGCCGGCTCGAAGTTTTTTTTGTCTTTTTGGTTGATCTCCTTCAATTCGTCGAAGTGAGACCAGATATCGATGGCAAATCCAGCGGCGATGGCTGCACCAAGACTTGTTGTCTCTCGCATTGCCTAGCGAGTTTCAGCACTTGCCAGTGATTTATAACAAGCAGGAGGATACTAGCAGGAGAACACTTACTGGTCTGTCTACGGGAATTCCGACGATATTGCTTTGAGTCTAAATTCTGTTTGTAAGTTGCCGCTTCTAAACTGAGTAGCTCTGCATATCATATCCGACGTACCTGCATACACAGGTCTGAGTTGCTCATTCCGCCATCAACCGCTAACTCGGCAGGGGCATGTCTATTTGAAATTAGCTTACTTTGAACATGTTTTCGGAAGCAAGAGTTGAGGAAGCTCTGACGACAAGGCGAAGGGGCATTAGAGATTGAGGCCACAGAATGAGCCCAAGCTAAAGGGATCGGAGCGAGTACGACAAGGAAAACAACATACCCACTATCCTTTTCCATGGCATCTAAGATTGCCTTGGTCTGGAAACATGTCGCCTCGAGAGTCGCGCGAGCGATGTGTCCGCGCTCAGTATGCTGTGTTATCCCGAAGATAGTACCCTTAGCATCATCAATCCAGTATGGTGCAAACAGACCGCTAAAGGCAGTAACAAATATGCATCCACCATTATCAGGAACGGTAGTAGCTAACTCCGATATTTTATGGCTGTGAGAAATGAATCCTAGATTATTCATCAAAAACTTCACACCGCTTCCTACAACAGCGATGCTGCCTTCGAGAGCATAAACAGGTTTAGCATTCTTGCCAAATTGATATGCAACAGTCGCTAGCAGGCCCTGTCGGTAATTAAATTCATTTCTTTGGGGTTTCAAATGGCAAGTAAAACTCACATGCTTTGATATGACAGGCTGCTCGCCTATGTTGTAGAGCAGAAAGCACCCAGTGCCATACTATGAAAGAATCAGTACATGAAGGCAGGATTCGCAGGCATTATAGAACCCAATAACTTACAGTGTTTTCAGCACACCCCTCTGAAAATCCTTGCTGACCTACGAGCGCTGCAGACTGATCCCCCAGGCACCCGGTAATCCGAGTGTTTTTCAATGCCCCCGAGGAAATCGAACCATACGCCTCTGGATCAGAAGAGGGCACGATTTTTGGCAGCCGAATTCTTTCTCGATCCAAGCCAAAGAAGTTTAGAAGTTTGTCATCATACTTCAATGTACGCAGGTTCATAAACATCGTCCGACTCGCGTTCGTAGCATCGGTCACGAGGACGTTTTTCTCTGGACCTCCATTCAAATGCTATAAGAGCCAGGAATCTATAGTACCAAACGTGAGTTTACCTTCTTCGTACGCCTTCTTAATAGTATCCACATTCTTCAACAGCCAACTTAATTTGAGTGAGGAAGGATACGTCGAGAGCGGGAGACCGTATATATCTTAAAGTTCGTCTACGCCCTTCCTCGACTTAAACTCATTTATAAGAGATCTGGTTCGTATATCTAGCCTCGCGATATAGTTGTAGAAAGGCTCGCCTATCTTCGAGTCCTAGACTAACGTAGACTCTCTTTAGGTAGTTAGACCGATATAGCAGACGTCCGATACTTTATATCCTAGCTTGATGAAGTCCTCCGTACCTTTATCTATCCAGGTACGTACGGAATTAATAAGCTCTTGTGGGTCTTGTTCATGCCGTCTATATGGTACAATATCAGCCCGATGATGAGTTCCTGACTACGTGAACATACCCTAATTATGGATATTTTTAGGTGAACTCTATTTAGTATTAAATAACAGGGTTCCCTAATCTATCGAATATGATAAATCTAGAACTTGTAGTCTCAGCATCAATGGATCCGATAAACACGTTTTTGAGTTTGTTCTCATCCAGCTTACCGCTCCCCCGAGACTCTTTGTGCTTGCCTCCCTAGCCCGCAGCAGATTTCATCAGTAGGTCTTGTAAGGAGAGGGCCCTCGGCAGATCTGATGCATCGGCCATTGTGAGGAAACGTTTTTTTCTTTTGTTGAGATCTGGTAGACCTGGATATAAGTTGAGGAAGCGGCTGGAGCGCGATTCATTTGTTGAAGTATAAAAAGGATGGTCAAGTCATGTTCGCCGTGATCTGTACCCGATACAGACTAGCACTTCAATCACCTGATTTCTTGCACGGAGGATTCCGACTCAGCCTTGTCTAATCAGCCGCGTCCTGATATGAATACTATGACCTTCTATTCATTGCATTGTCAGAGCTCATCTCATCCAGTAAGTCAGAGAGCTTAAATCTCCCGAGAAGGAACAGCCTCAACCCAAGCGGTAAAGATCAGGTTGAACCAAGATATAGAAATACAGACAGAAGATACTTACTATGATATAGTACTTCCTGCGACTCCTCTTTAATCAACAATCCAACTGCTTCGCGAGACATAACATCCAAGACACGTTCCAGGATTCTCGTACCCCAACACCAACCTCACCAATTCCCCACAGACTGTTCATCACAAGTACCAGCGCATGTCAGTCTTATTTCAACTTTTCGATTGGTATTCATTAGTTGGTAAGCTGATCGACAACATCTAAGGTTACTAATTCGCGAATCATCCCCACTAGAGACCTGTATTCATTGGTTGTTGAAACAAGACTGACAGGCGCTGATACAACATTTCCAGTACATCTCTGCAGCTTTCTCTTCTCTTCAGACATTAGTCGTTACTGCTATACTACCTCTATAAGCATCCCACAAAACAGCTGCGACAGAGGAAGAAGCACGCCCAATGAACAATGGCCGTACCTGAATTTTGCGGAGGTGGACCAGGGGTAACGAAGGATCCAAACCACAATCACCATATAATATGCAGTGACCTTCACAAACCAAACCCGCAGTCTCCAAAGCGCGACAACAGGCAAGGAAATCTTATCACAAACTACAAGGCAGAGAATCAGAATGGATCAGGAATATGATCGTCCATACCAGCATGCACACTCCCCCATTTTCCCCTATCTACCCCTATCTACCCCTCATCCCCTGTTCCTATACGTACAACCGTACCACACTCGTCACAAACGCATTTATCCCCCCATCATACAAAGCCTCAAAATCTTGAACGAGAACAACAATAGCCCCAATCCCCAAGCTCCAAGCACACGCGCGGGTACAAAAGTGCGAGATTGCACAACCAATATTTGGAATCCTGATACAAACCACCACCAACAATTCTTCCGTACCCAACCATTACATTTTCCCGTACCTGTACCTGAGGAGCGGGGGGACGCAACAAATTTCCATTGCATGGCCTTGCCTAGCCTTGTTTCAATCGTCGTTGATTCCCTTCCCTTCTAGGAGACAAGCAAACAAGCAAGCAAGCAAGCAAGCAACCGTTCCAAATCCCTCCTTCACCCTTCCAATTCAATCTAGAAACACCCACCCCACCACCCCTCCAAAGAAACCAGGAACAAAATGTTTCCCTCAAAAACCCTCCTCGCACTCCTAACCCTCACATCTCCAATCCAAGGAATCCATCTCGATGTAAAAGATCCAGGTAAACAATAACCACCCCTCCCTCCCTCCCTCCCCCAAAAACACCTCCAACAAAGACCCACTAACCACCACAAAGCCTCCATCCGCACCGCCGCCTCAGCAATAGCCCACGGCCTCCTAGCCTACTACAAAAACAACGCCACAGACACGCCTGCCGGCAATGTCGGTCTCCTCCCCTACCCACCCTACTACTGGTGGCAATCCGGCGCAATGTGGGCTGGTCTAATAGACTACCATTCCTATACAAAAGACGCCACCTATGTCGATTCCACGGTGCAAGCGCTGCTGGCCCAGCGCGGTCCAAAGGACGACTTCATAGTCCCAGCGCACCGAGGGGACGAAGGGAATGATGACCAGTCCATGTGGGCTCTGGGCTTGATCTCGGCAATTGAGAATAATTTTCCCAGTCCACCGCCTGATAAACCGCAATGGCTAGGTATGCTCGTGGCTTTATTTGAGGATCAGGCTTCGCGGTGGGATATGGCCAGTTGTGCCGGTGGCCTCAAATGGCAGATCTATCCAGGTAAATTAACGCCCACCCCAACGATTCGTACAGGGAAAAGAGAAAGAAGAGTACTCACACTCCTACAGAAAACGCATACGGCTACAACTACAAAAATTCAATCAGCAACGGCGCCTTCTTCCAAATCGCAGCCAGACTAGCCCTCTACACAGGCGAACAAAAATACATAGACTGGGCCACAAAAGTCTGGGACTGGTCCTGGAACATCGGTCTCATAAGCCCAACCTACGACGTCTTCGACGGCAGCGACGACAGGAAGAACTGCACATCGCTGGACCACACACAATGGTCCTACAACGTCGCAGTCTACCTGCAGGGCGCCGCCGCAATGTGGAATACCACACGACAACCCATATGGCGAGAACGCACCCTCGGTCTCGTGAATGCAAGCGATGTCTTCTTCAGTCCTTTCTCCAATGTTACCGGTATCATGTTTGAGGCTGCCTGTGAGACGTCAAACAGGTGTAACACTGATCAGTTCTCTTTCAAGGCGTATCTGTCGCGCTGGCTCGCAAAGACCATGATTTTGGCACCATTCACAGCGAAGACTATTCGCCCTTTGCTTGAGGCTTCGGCTATGGCGGCAGCGAAATCGTGCTCGGTAGGGCCGGATGGTGTTGCTTGTGGAACAAAGTGGTGGGTCGGTGGTTACGATGGTAAAACGGGCGTGGGCCAACAGATGAGCGCACTGGAGGTCATTCAAAGTTTGTTGATTGAGGATGCAGATCGATGGCAACTCGTGAGGGGAATGCTGAAATCACTTCAGTTGATGAAGAAATAACCTACACCTGAACCATGGGTTGATAACTAAGTTATGATAATGCATGTCCAGTAAGATACGCAGGATCCTGAGACTACCTCCGCCAATGAAGCACGTGAGATGGACAGGGAAATATGGCCGTTGTGAATTGCTAGCGCAGAGGGAGTCATCTAACGATACAGCTCCTGAGGTTTAGCACTCGCGGCAGAAGCGCAATCGCATGTCTAGTATCGGGCGTTGAAAGGTAGCGAGAAGGTCGAGATGACAAGGAGGATTGTTGCCTCAATATCTCGCATCAGTCTGAGTATAGTAGCCAGCCTGCTCGACCATGTACTGCTGAATTGTTAGCAAGTAGCGTCAGGATTACGCACGCAAAATAGCTCAAGAGATGACAAGGAAAAAAGAGAAACATTTATACTGTACACCTTATCAAGACGACACTATACCTTGCTTCCCACAACCTATTTGTGTAAAGCAGCTCAGCAAAGAATGCGGCTGCCTATTCGGTATCATGTAAAATTTGGCGACCATCCACCCAGCTTGACCTCATCTCAAACATCCACAAGTCTGGCCCTCTCAGCTGTGCCTGCCTTGTCAGCACCAGAGAAGCAACAGCTCCTAGGCACCGCAGCGCCAGCAATTCCATCCAGTCTCTTCTCAACCCGACAGCGCCAGCACCAGTCCTTCCTCTCTCGTATCTCCACAGCACCATCAACCCTCACTTGTTCAAGCATCTCAAGCAAGGTGTCTTGCGGTTCGATACCTTTGGCCATGTATGCAGCAGCGCGGTGTCGGCAAACATCACCACGATGGTATAAGACACTCAGCTCTGAATGCGATGTTTCAAATCTTGTGGTCCGGTTGCTTGAACTTCGTGCTTGATTGTTGTGGCGTGGAGTGAGAGTGTAGGGGATGATGATGCCTTGAGCGGCCGCGATGGGTAGGAGGGACTCGAGTGCAGCTGATCGAAAGGTATGTATGCTCGGGGTACCCATTTGGGAGCTTCCGCGATTCTCGAGAGATGATGAGGACGCGCTTAAGCGGCGTTGATTGTGTTGGCAAGCGTAGGCTGGGGGAGGCGTGTGGGCGGTGGGTCTTGAAGTGGAACACGATCGATCGCGTGTTGAGCTGAAGGAGACATGGACTTTGTTAGTGTTTCTGTAGTCATCTAGAATGCCATTGGGTTCGATTTTGTACGGAACTTGGCCGACAGTATCTTCCTTATGCTGCTGTTCTCCAGCTGAAGAGTTGTACTTGGCAGAGGCCCACTCGTCGACAGATGTCCGAGGGGCCTGACTAGATGTAGAGGATCTGGTCGCGGAACGTCTTTGGTGTGAACAAGGACGCGGACTGTGACCAACAGGCAGATATCTGGTGCCCACTGTGTCCTCACTGGCCTCACTGACTCCTAGTCGTTGACAGGCTTCGTAGATGACAACGGCGGAGTTGCTAGGCGTGCGAGTCTCGGTGCAGTCCATTTGGACATGGTGAGGCTTCTCATGGCGCGCAACTGAACCGAGTTGTATATAGTCGGGAAAGATGTGGAAAAGATGCTTTGGAGACGAGCACTCGGATCGAATTCTGGTCGAAGCTTGGCCAAGCTTTGCACGATGATCATCATTCGGGCCTTTGTAAGCTGCTGCCTTTTCAGAAGAAGTTTCGGAGCTTCGGCCATTGACGATTCTTCGAAACTCCTTTACGGCTGCTGCATCCGGCTCGATTATGGCTCGATTCGGCGATTGGGATTGATTTGAATCGGCCAAAAGAGTCGACGTGGAGCCCAGCTCGACGATGGTCGTCAAGACAGTGCCGTAAGGGTTGTTGAAGAATTTCCCGCCAGCTGGATCGATGCAGTCGATGGCCGGTTCTAGCTGGTGTTGACATGTAGCAGGAGGCGAGACTGTTGGTGGCGTCGACATGATTGCACGGCTCTCGGCAATGGCTGTCGTGTGATTGGTCTTTGGGTAACTCTGTGATTGGACAGGTTTGCCATGCGTTGTGTGGATGTGGAGGTGGATGGGTGTGGATGTGGAGGTGGAGGTGGATGGGTGTGGAGGTGGAGGTGGAGGTCTGACCTGTGTAGATGTGGAGGTCTGACCTGTACAGAACAGAATATAGAATACAGAATATAGAATACAGAATATAGAATACAGAATACAGAACACAGAACACAGAACACAGAACACAGAACACAGAACACAGAACACAGAACACAGAACACAGAACACAGATGGAAGGAGCAGACAACCCCATCACACCTTCCTGCAAAAAAAGTGCAGGTGCAACCAGTGCGCTGCTCTGTGCACTCGAGCATGCTGTGCAAGCAGGAACTCCACGTGGCCTTCAGCCGGATAAATCAGGTTTGTCGTCGTTCGAGTCTCACAGCTACATATGCCCATGTGGAAGGCGAGTACAATGGCACCGGTCTTGGCTGCATGGGGTGAACGCCCTCGTAACAGTGGCAGATTACCACGCTCAGCCCTTTCGCAGAGTCGTTTCAAGAATCAAGACACTGATCATTTCACCAGCAGAGCTGAGACTGTGACTCCAGCCGAAAGCGACTGGCCATGTAACCAAGACTCGCGAATTTCCCACGGACAGGGGAATGGAGCGATTGCGGTGGGGAATACTCGGTAGGGTGGAGTGTTTGAGGGAATTACTCGGTGAGGTGGAGTGTTTGAGGGAAATAGTCCGTAAGGCGGCAATCAGTCAGGAATTGGGCATCGGATCGCCATGTGTTGGGCGGCCGTGAGTACCACCTGAAGTCGGTGAGAGAGGCAGAGTGGAGAGCAGGAGGATAACCCCTTTGGGACAGATGGACAAGCCTGCTTCCCCTTTTGTGCTCTCATACCCAATCCGGCCTGGCAGCCCCATCCAGCCTTTGCCGCGCTCTAGAGACAGGCGTGGACAAGCCCGAGACGATATGCCCAGCCAACTTGGCAGTCGTGGCTTGGCAGTCGTGGCTTGGCAGTCGTGGCTTGGCAGTCGTGGCTTGGCAGTCGTGGCTTGGCTATCGTGGCGAGTTCTGTCCTAGCCACAGCTGCTGCTGCGCCATCTGTCGGCATTGCCGGGGTCGGGGCCGGGCCGGGGCCGGGCTTATGCTTTGAACAGACAGACACCATGCAGCCACCGTGAACGTGAACCAGACCACATCCAAGATTCAAATACTCGTCTATCTCGTACATCGAGGTTGGGTCTTGGGGCCTACTGCCGCCCGGGGGAATTGACCGCTCACAGTCCCCTGCCGTCTGCCGCCTGCCGCCTGCTGCCTACTTCATCCACGTCTTCTCATGCAGTCCCATTGCTGGACATGGAAACTGCCCACAAAAGCCACCACGAACTGACAAGGGAGACGGCTGGCATCCACCAAAGCTGAGTCTATCATGCCGTCCCTTTGGCGTCCGCTGCGTTCCTTTTGCAGGGCCGACCCGCTTCAGACTTGGTGCTTGACTAGTCCGAGGTGCTAGACTTCCCAATCTCCATCTCCTCTCAATAAGCGCCGATACCATACAACAGGTCTCCAACGTAGAGAGCCCACCACCACAAGCGAAGCCATCACTTCTTTGAGTCGCGCAGCCGAGTGTGGAGTGCCAGTGCGCTGACTTTTCCGCGGCCTCCATGCCAACTCCATATCGCGAAGTAGTGGGTGAAAAGACGTCGGCAAGTCTTGACCTTTCACTGGATGTGCTGGTGCGTCTGCTGCTGTCCATTTCGGCCGATCATTCCCCCCTCCTGCCGCCTACATTGGCCGTGCAACTGCGCTTCAGCAGTCGTCTTGATTCGTGCCTCTTTTCCAATGTTGCAGACCGGCACGCCATACGCCAATCCTGTCTCTTATGTCGACCCCAGATCGTCACATGATTTTCGACCTGGCCCTCCTTTCATACTCTTCAGCCCGCCATCTTTATATTCTTCCTGACTCCACCTTCCTTTGCACTCGAATACCACCCTCTACCGTTTGATTCAAAGTCTGCGCCCCGCTTTCTCTTCGAATCAGCACGTCTCACAGAGGTCAAAATGTCGACTCTCCCATCTACCGTCCCCAAGTTATCTCAAAGCAAGTCCAAGGCCGAGTTCTTTCGCCAACTGGGATGGAAAGAAAATGATGAGGGATATACGAGGTTATATCAGATAATGATGGTACGTTTCCTACTACCAGACCTCGCTGCTTGCTTGTTCATTGACCTCACCTACAGGAAGAGGCTGCTGCTGGTCGGGCCAGGACAGTTCAAAACCGTGGAAACTTGACTGCTCAAAGCCAAGCAGACCCCAGAACTGTTGAAGGGCCATATTCCTCGAGTATGATCACGGAGACAGCCCGCCACCGAGAGATCTTATCAATCTACTCGGCATCTTCTCCCGAGACCAGGGTGTGGTACGATAGAGCGGTGACCCACGATGGGGGGTGGGACAACTGGATCATTCGTTGGTGTCTCTGGCACGTCTTTCGATACCGCGATGATCGCAATCGTGGCCATAATCGCAGGCCTTCAACGAGTGATGCCTATTCCCGTACTCAAACTCAGGGCCAGCCTTGTAAGCCATGTCCCTAAAAGGTAACACCCTGGACTATTAGTGGCTAACAAGCATCAGATGGTCAGGATTCTTATGCCACGGGACTACCTTACGATCCCATCTACGACCAGTACCGGGCCGCCAACGGAAGTTACCGTTACTGAGTCCATGATTGATGAGAAGGCCACTTTGGCTGGCGATTTATCACTATCATTCCTACCGGAAACATAAGTCCGACCATGAGGGGGGACACGAAAAAACATGGACTACTCGCATCAACGACGGTTCGACAAGTATTCTAGCACCCTCCCTCATAACGACAACCACAACACAAATAATCTCTCGACTCTTCCCTGTCCATAACCCCAATAACCTTCACCCCATCCCTTCTCCCAGGAATCGTCGCGCCTGCTGTGCTACCAATAAACATCAACCTCTATAATACTTTTCCATCTCGAATATTCAAAATCTTCCCCTTCCTCCCGGCGTTATGGAGTCGTCTTCATCTAATCATTGTTCTCGTATTGGTGTATACTAGCGCTTGGGTGAAGATGTATCTTTTGGGGAAGCGATGAGAGATGTGTTGGTGGTGATGAGGTGGGAGCGTGATTATCTATAGTTGTTGCCTATACTAATATTGATTGGGGTTTCTGGTTGGGATTTGAACTGTGGTTTTTATGGTGTGGGTTTTGTATTTGGGGGGGGGGGGGTAGTTCGATGGCATTTTTTAGGGGAATGCAGATGTTTGGGCTATGATAAAGGATAATTACAATTCATCTTTAAGAACAAGACATCAAATATTACATTCAATAGAATAGACTAGAATTCAAATAACATACAACCCCCCAACCCCCACTCCACCAAAACCCCCTCTCTCAGCCATCTTAAACCTTCTGCCATACAAACTCAATACGTCTCTAAGTTATAGCTACTACATTTTTCGATGATACAACTTTCCTCTCTACTCTTTACGGGAATAATTACATACAAAGAAACAGTAAAGAAAATCCCTATCTAGAAAAGAATACCGTTAGATGAGGAATCTTGTGGTTTATAGAAGAGTAGGGTGACGCATCATCTGGGTTACATATTGGCCTAGGGTCACGTATGTGGAGCGAGCCAGTGGCAGCCTCGTACAGAAAAACCCCGCCTGTCAGCATCGAGTGCGGCACGAGATGGCCCCGTGCCAAACAATCGACCAGGGTTTCCGTTGTCGCGATGCTACTCTTCAGTTTCCATGATTTCCTAGCAGATGTCCTGTCACAGCCTTGCCCTGTCACAGCCTTGCCCTGTCACAGCCTTGCCCTGTCACAGCCTTGCCCTGTCACAGCCTTGCCCTGTCACAGCCTTGCCCTGTCACAGCCTTGCCCTGTCACAGCCTTGCCCTGGTGTTGCTCAAACGGACTGTCCTGTGGAATTCCTCCCTCCATCTCAGACCCCGGCATCTCTGGGTGGTCCCTGCATTATCGGGGTTGGTGACGGACCGCGATCGGATGCGACCCCTGCTCGAGCCCCACCCAGCGCGACATCTCAGCCTTGCAAGCGGCATCACGAAACAGCCGAACCCTGGCGCGCTGCTTGAGCCAACTGTTCGTTGTAAACTCGGGAGTATTCTCCGCTTGCTTTGGAAACTGCTCGCATGGTCGGAGCCATCATATCCTCGACTGCTTTCCTCCCACCGCTGACATTGGAAAGATCGAGCTTTCGTCGCTTACCTCCCTGTCGTTTGTATTCATCCCATTCCTTCTGCTTGTTCGTGACTTCCGACTGCCTCTTCTCCTCCGCCTTGACCGCCACTCCCTCAATACGATCAAGCGAATCTTTCACGGCTTTCGCCCACTGTTGAAGCTCGAAGGCTTTTCGGTCGTCCCCAGAGAAATATGTCGACCAAAAGTATCGCAGGAACTCGACTGTTGTAAAATGTGTCATTTTCACAGAGTCCAACATGACGGGTTCGAGCTTGGGCTGGAGACTCAGCCCTGAAGTGGAGGAAGCGGCGCGAATCTTGACCGTTTTCAAGATATCTTTGGTGGCTTGTTGTGCCTGGACCTCGTCATCTTCGTCCAGCTCGGTTGGCAACTGTACTTGCACCCGCAAATCTGCTTGCATGGCTTTCAGTGCCTTGACGCCATCTTCCTTCTTAGCGACGGCGTTGCCGTTGATTTCCGATGACATCAGTTGTTTCTGAGTGCTGACATTGAGCATGATTCGATTGTCTTTGGCAGCACGTTCGAGATCCCGAAGCTGTAGCTCATTGAAAGTGTCTTCGTCCATGCCCACAGGCGCATGCGCAGCAGTATCAGAGGCTGCCACGTTGTACATGAGCCGTTCGCTCGTATTATTCAATATATGAAGTAACTGAACTTTGCCGTGGAAATTTGGTTTCATTGTCCAATCCGGCGCATTACCCTTTTGTTGGCTAAAATCTTGCTCATTGCCATCCAGGTCAAGAAAGCGCGGTGTATGTGCCATTTGCATCCGTGCTGGAAGATTAGCTTTCTCGTCAAAGTTGAGAGCGAATTTGTCGATTTTTGGGATTTCTGGGTCGAGATCTGTAATCTTCTCGCCTTTCAGCTTCTTGACCAGATGGCTCACCCAAAAATTCTGCCAGAACTCGAGTTGCGTGTACTGTTTTGTCTTCACCACGAGCTCGTCATAGATTGTTTGAACCAAAGGATACTGCTTGAATATGGTAGCCTGTTGTTCTGTACTCATTTTGAGCGATGGCTTGCCATCCATTCCCAGCGACGGCTTGATTTCGGAAAGTACGTTTGTTTCTCCTTGATGCTGCCTCTTTGCAATTTGCTTGGCGCGAAGCAAGCCGATTCTTGCAGCCCAGAAGTTTTTGTCAAAGGCTGCCTTGTCCGGCGCATCCTTGATAGCGTTCGTGAAGAGTTCGCCAATTGCCGGATTTTCCTCGAGAACCTCTTTCAGTAGGGCGCGATCCGCCATCAGACTAGCATCGTCCAACTCGCTATCTGGAGGCTTTGCGCCATTCCCAGCGCTCGCATTTGATTTCAGCAGCGCAGCTGCCACATCGGCCCCTCTTGCAGCTATTACATCCTTGAGAGGATCGAGTATCGATGTGAGGTCCGGTCGGGCGTTTGAGGAGGTGAAAGTGAGTTTGTTGTCGCCTAAGGTACCGTCTTTGGCTTTGACGACGATGTTCAGGATCGCCTTCGGAGCAGTGACTGGAGTCTGCTTCAAGTCTTCATGTATAAGATCAGCCAATGGTACAAGGATATTGTGTGTCTGGCGTACTGTCTATGCTCTCGGTCAAGATGGTGAGGGTTGCAGTGGTAGATCCAGCAGGCTTCCAGAATAGGGATTTCCGATCCGCTGAAAGTTCTACGATGCCTGGCTTCTTGAGATAAGATGCGGCGGCCTTGATAGAGGCCGACATGGTTGGTTGTAACACTGATGAACTCGTTGGCTCATGAGCTGTATTCAATCGGAGAATCCCTGACAGTCGGTTGATCTTATCTTATCTCATCTCATCTCATCTTATCTGATCGGCATCTTGGCACTCCATTCCATCCCGTCCAGATCTCTGCCCTCGACATCCCCAGCGCCATTTCCATCAAACTTATGTTCTCAGTCCCGTACGAATCATCCAGCCTGTATCTCAAACTGTCACTTGCTGATAAGCTTACACCCCTTCAAATGCATAGGAACTGACAACGAAGCAGGCAGACGCATGTAGACAGCTTTTTCGAATCCAGACTGACATTCGGCATACGCCTCGCTCGTTTGAGATACCCGCTCTCCAAAGGGCTGAAGAATCTGTGATCAGCAGGGTGTTCGGGTCATCTGTCGCCACCGGAATGGTATATGGAGGTAATCGTTAAGACTCTCGTTCATACCATGCCCGATCTTCTTTCGTATCCCCATGGAGCTTCTGCCGTGAATGCCCCGATTCTCGATTGACACACCTCCGCGCTTGTCTTATTGGTGGATGATGAAAGCACATGATCGTTGATGTAATCGGCCACTTAAAATGCAGCTGAGACATCCATCACAATTCGATGCCCAATGACATAGTTCTACCGATATTCTCCACTCCTCGATTCGCCAACCCCATCGCAGGCCAAATCCTGATCTTTGAGCCCAAAACAATCACTGGACGCCCCAGCTCTGTCCTTCACGCCGTGTGACAACGATCGCCGATTGCTTCATCCACACGACAGAATCGGTCCACAGTCGTAGAGCACATACTGCTGGTTGAATAAAAGTGAATCTTGCATTCAAACCATGTAAGTGGCTTACGAGAATATCAATCAAATGCCTGTTGTCGATATTGGGTGTTGATGAATTGCACACCGTCCAGTTTGCAGTCATCTTTAAAGTCAAGCGACCCGTTGCAGTTCTCAGACATGCATGCCAGCACATTATGGCCCGTCTGCATTAGTAGTTACTCCACGAATCTGTTCCCGAGTTCCATCTTCCCGGTTCACGCCAGACCGGTGGCTTGGTCCTGCAAGCTTGTGTTCGCTGGATGCATGCAGCGATAATCCCAGCTGAGCCAGGTTTAAGCTGTTCTATTGATAAATCGTGCCGAATTCGTATGAGAACCAGGCCATTAAGACTCACAGGGACAAAGCAATGATACCAAAAACTGGGAAACTGCCGCGCGGACGAAGGACCCTTTATTGACGTATGAGGTGGAATCACCTTTAAGATGAAAACTAACTATACAGCCACTACGGATAAGAGCAATTAGACACGGGAACCCAAGATCTTTTACCCAGTAATGTGATGGATATCTTGGTGCAGTGTATGACCCCATCTTGCCTCTTCGAAGTTTTAGATTGCTGTGCTATCTACATCGATATCCGTCTGGGCTCATCTTCTAGCCAACCTGGTGCTATGGAGCTGGGAAGGACTATGACCAGGGCACAGGCAGCACCCTGTCCATTTGCATAGCACCGATGCTCGACATCGAGATCGTTCGTCTTTCCTTACAGTACGCAGGCTAGGCAACAATCATAGTCCATGCTCTTTCCCCGACACAACAGAGTCGACGTCGGTTATTCTTACTCATAGATAAACCCCAATTTGGCGTCATAAAATTATAGTCTGTGACGTTAGCTGAATCTTAGTGGTATCAAGCAATTTCATCCAAAGCTTGTTCGTGACTCTGAAAAAGATGATTCTCGAAAGAGTATTTAGATGTATAGTCTATGGGGAGTTATAGTGTCCTACTCATAGACCTATATAGACTGATTTAGAAATCATTTCTACCCAGCCGGCAAAGATTTGAGAAAGTAATGGTTCATTCGATGGACAAGACATTGTCGCCCGTGACAAAATATTTGGCCTAGAAAACGATCTTTGAAACCATGACGCTGTCATTATAATCAGCAACAATGATTCTACAAGGCCCTGAAGATGGATATTGTGATCTTCTGAAAGAAAAACATGATTGTGAGATGTTCCCACGAGCTTTGAGGTTGTGGTGTGGAGAAGGCTCATATATTCCATGATTGAGATACAGAAAGAAGAACAAGAAGAAGAAGAAATCTTGAATGCCTCTTTTGTACCTACACCTTGACCTCATTTCCCACCTCTCCTCCAGTGAAGGACTGCAACCGAAATAGTTCGTGTAGCGGATTTTCCAACACTTTTTCATTCCCCAGACACCGCGTCCACGTGCCCAGTATTTAGCAGAATCTTTGTCTTCCACTTAAAAGAAACGCAATGGCCATGAACGCCCATTCCAGAGGACGAGAGTTTTATGAAACTGTCTCAAACTCTAAGATTGTCTAAACACTGATATGGGTTCAAATCCTTGTTTGTATTCTTGTATGCCTGTCTGGATTACGGATGTTACCAAAGGAAGATGGAGGTCTGAAGTTGGAGCCGGGAACATAATATTGCTAGTCAATCTATAGTACCAGGTAAGCCGGTAAGCGCACGCTGGATCCGACTATCGTGTCTTTGCACCTTACAACAAAACGAAGATTGATTTGCTGTTGTGGGTTGGGACGGGTATTAGCAGAATTCTGGCGATGCTGTGTGGTCAACACGTTGTAAGTCTATATATTGATGACGAACTCAGTATAGGCTTCGCAAACTTGGGTATGTAATTTTGGCGCTGTGACTACAATACAAGACTGATCCATTCTATTTTGGTCTTTCTCTTGTTAGCCGACTCTTTCCGCGACAGTTATGAGTTCCACCTTGTTTGTTTGAGAAGAAAAGTAATTGTATCGTGTTGTTGAGTTTTGTGGGCTGTAGATTCATTGTTTGGGATAAGTGAGTGGAGGTAAAACACACCGTGAAAGAAGTTGAAAGCGTGAAGACCCTTTCACCGTTCTTTAATCATGTCGAATCTGGCTAATAAGCCACGAACACGTAGCGTGTTTGCTGTGCCGGAGTCTCGACAATGTGAAGTTTCGCTGAAAATATAATCGTGCCTGCCATCACTTGCATGCCAACACCGGGACTACGCTTGCGAAGTGATTCACCCCAACTATTTCCTAGCACGGCAGTAGTATACAGCAGGATAGCAGGGTATTTTTTCTATCAAAATAATATACCTTTTTGTGGCACGCGACCATGGATTTCGTCAACCCAGAAACTCTGAAGGTTACCCGCAGAACGCCTAGATACCGTGTTAAAGAGATTACGGAAGCCTTGGAAAAAGTAACCGAGCAGCTGTCAACACTCCACGATCATGTCCAAGAAGAACGTTCGTCTCTTTTTCCGCCAATGGCAGGTTTTATCGAAAGGCTTCTGCGACCGAAGCCAATGAAAAGATTTGAATTAGTCCGTACTGCTGGACAGCACTTCGACCAAGCTTTTTTCACCCTACAGGAGCATCCACTCGCGAAACCGGCATCCATATGGCTGGCGAAGCCAAAGTGCAAGACAGAGAAGGGGCTGGATGGACTCGAAGAGCTAGAAACAGAGGTTCTAAAGGTTCTGAGCAAGATTGTCACTCTGTTGGAGGATTGTAATCGCGCCATCGGCAAAGATCATGCGTGGATGAGCAAGCAGCTTCGTAGGGATCCAAGCAACGAGAATGAAACAGGCACAGCCAAAGTGTTGAACGAGGGGTAAGTCATAACGTCTTTTGGCCACTTGAGGGGTCATGGCTAATCTTCTTTTGACTGAAGTCAGCAGCAAGTCCTGGCTTCAGAATTGGACAGGAAGACGTACATGCTCCGACATATTGTGTATCGACTTATTGCTGTGAACGGTGGCGAGACAGCCGATGCACATGGACCAGTGCCAAGGCGAACGGAAGAGGGCTTACGAGGGAGTTGGTCTGCGATGTTCGATGACAGTACGGAGAAATTCTCAATGCATGTAGCCGAAGCTACTGCTTCTTCGACATGGGAGATGTTAAGGAAACCTCGTAAAAAGGGCATGAGGTTGTGGTCATAGGAAAACCGGTAGAATTGGCCGCGAGGATGTAGAGGATTCGATAGCAGACCTAAGTGAGATGGCTCCGTCTGAAATGCAAGACGCGTTCGTGAGATGAGGGCGATGATTTCGTGATGGAGTTGAGACTGACATGTTGAGGTTCGAAATGAGGAGAAGGATTACCATAGAATAGTAAATTCAAAACCACAACCCCGGACTCGCCAGCATCACCAGCTTCAAGCTCACGCAACAATCGCTGAAAACCTCCCGGATCAACCCAATCAACTTTTACAATGATACCGAGATCTCAATCCGCTGTAACGCGCCTTTCTACAGCTCTAGGAGCTCGATTGACTTCAAGAGCATGTCCACAATGGTACAAACTCCATCAGTACCTATAAACCTCACCATACTAACTGCACAATGGCAGCCAAAGACAGATGCTTCCCAGCTGTAGACTTCTACAACGATCCCACCTCCAATCGTCCCAATCCTTCTCCTCAACGCCCCTCCTCTCCAAGAAATCCGGCAAAGCAAACCGCTCCCAAGCAAAAACAGATTCCTCCCCTCCAGTCGAGGGAGCAGCCCGCGCAACAGCTGTAGACGAGGCCTTCGACTTCAGCAACCTCGAAAGTAAAATTTTAAAATCAATCGAGAACCTAGCGCACGATCTCTCTCAATTGCGTTCAGGCGGCCGCTTCAATTCCGAGAAAATAGAACAGTTGAGGGTGACGCTTGATGATGAGGAGGGGGAGAAGGTGAGCACCAAGGTGGGGGATCTGGCACAGGTCAGTGCGAGGGGTAGGAATGTCAGTGTTGTGGTTCATGAGGTGGATGTAAGTTCTCTCACTTTCCTTTCGCAGCACTGAGATATTGGAATGGAGACTGATCAGGAGCAAAGCATGTCAAAATAATTAATACGGCGATTGTTACTTCGGATCTTAATCTCACACCGCATGGTCCTACTGAAGAAGCTCCTACGACATTGACGATACAAGTCCCGCCTCCGACGGGCGAGACACGACAATTGGCGTTGCAATCCGCGAGTAAATCTGGGGAAGAGGCTTTACATAGGATCAGAGAGGCGAGAGGTGGACACCAAAAGAAGTTGAGAGATTATCAAAAATCCAAGAGTGTGAGGCCTGATGATTTGCAGAAGGCACAAAAGCAGATGGAGGAGGTGGTGAAGAAGGGCAATGAGGATGTCAAGAGAATCACAGATGAGTGTAAAAAGGTATTGGACAAGGCGTAGATTTGTTATGGATGTGTTTGGCATGCACCAATGGACATCAAAAGAGGCTGATGCTTTTTTACCATTACAATTTGTAGGTGAGCTAGTATATCCAATTTCAAGTCCAGGCTCCCTGTTTCTACAATCTGATCCTTTGGCAGCTTGCTCTGAGTATGCCTTCCAAGACATGGCACCGATCGTAATGCTCAACTCGCACCAATGTAGAGGCCAAGCTCTGTCTAGCAGTCTCCAACTTCATCAATCGCAATGCCTCATCCAGCTGGAACACTCGTCGCATTGGTATCGTGAATTACTGCACTCCTACTGAAACTTAGGGGGATCCCCTACTTTTCTACTTCTCTCTTTTAGTCCTTAGCCCTGATGCGATCTTAGTATGACCAATCGGTGGTAATGGTCCTCATGGACTTGACCAGCGAGTCTCCACGTGATCCTCTTTTCCATTCATATATTAGCAAATCCGGGCTTCTACTTGGCTTATTTCGAATAGCCGCGCTCAGTCCAACCATTTCAACCAGGTTAATCAATATCAGAGATTACCTATCTGCAGAGACTAGAAATTACGCGATCTTCCCAGTGTCCAGTTTGGTGTCAACAGGGCTCTTTGCGTCCGGATAAAAGCGAAGCGGCCTGTTATGGTGTCTGTCAAACTCAATACGGTGCCAGATGCTCGGATATCTATAAAGAATGCGGGCACGCTCCAGGAAGCTGAAGTCTCTTGCAAGCCTGCCTCGGAGAGCTAACGAGCCAATAAGCAGCATGTAGAACGACTGGCTTACATAGTAGATGTCAAGTGGCGAATCATCATGGCGTGTAGAAACAGAAAAGGGAAATGATGGTTGACGGCGAAATTCCATGAGTGCCAGTGTTTGATGAATGTAGGCAGCAGAAGGCTTCCAAGTTCGCTGCCTAGAGTACTAGTACTTGAGTGGAATCACCTGCACGTGACCTTCTCCCGAAAACATGAGCGGCCTCCAGGGCTCCTAATAACTCCAACCGCGTTCCGACCTGTTCCCAACATCATCTCTTTATTGAAGCTCGACACGGTCAAGTCGCAACCGGTCGAGTCTCCTGCCTCTTCCTTCCTCCTCTCTCTCTCTCAAGAACTTCAGAGGCGACACGACCTTTCTATTCGATCGCCCTTTCGTCAACCACGTTCTCGCGTTTCCGCGCATCGAATATCGCATTACCCATTCAGCATCCCTCAGCGTGTCATCAACTCGACGAGCATCATCAGCCTCTAAACTTCCCAATCTCTCCCTCGTAGCCCCGGCATCCCGTCACCATGTCTGGATTCGGCGGTTTCGGTTCGACGGGCTTTGGCAACACCACGAACAACAATACAGGCACTGGATTTGGAGGTTTCGGCAGCACATCTGGCACTTCTGGAGGTAGGTCAACTTCTATCCGTTGCTTTTCTAGTACAGGCGCTTCGTTTCAGGGCTTTCCGCACCACCACTCGCAAACAGCGCGTTAATGACTTGGCTTCCCCAGGCTTTGGCTCCTCGAATACAGGCTTCGGCGCAACGACTGGAGGAGGAGGTCTCTTTGGTTCTGGAGGTGCGTTCCACTCCATCCGTTGGTCCAACTAGGTCTCGCCATCTTCGCCGACCAGCCCTGCGTTCCGAATCCCATGCTTCAAATCAAGATGGACATCGATAAACTTCTGGCGAGCATTGAGAAAGAGATTGCCAGATAGTTTCCAATATTAATCCTAACGCGGACACAATCTACTCATCTCAATTGCTCAGCTTCTCTAGTCTCTAAGACCGTACCTACATGGTTATCTTTACTAACTATTACATTGCAGGATTCGGCAGCAACAGTGCCACCTCAGCATTCGGCCAGCCCAAGGCTGGATTCGGTGCCACCGCAACAACCAGCAGCGGTAGTCTTTTCGGAGGTAATACCACCGCGACAGCAGGAACCGGATTTGGAGGATTTGGAAGCAGCAACACCACTCCTGCATTCGGAAGCACAGCGGCGACTACTTCTAGCGGTCTGTTCGGCCAAGCAAAACCAGCCGCATTCGGATCAACGAATACTGGCGGTCTTTTTGGATCAGGAGGAGCAGCGTCAGGAGGATTTGGAGCACCTGCCGCTTCTACTGGCTTTGGCGCGAGCGCTACACCAGCCTTCGGAAGTGGCGCCAATGCTGCAAACGAAGGAACTGGCAAGGTCCCATTCACAGAATTCACGGAGAAAGATCCCTCTGCCACGAACACAACCAATCGATATCAAACCATCACTACGATTGATCCTTACAAGCCATGGTCATTGGAAGAGCTGCGGTTAGTGGACTATACCCAGGGCAGGAAACACGGAAACAACAATGGGCAAGCTGGCGCGTTCGGCACCAGCTCTGGATTTGGTGGATTCGGCACCGGTGCTGCCCCTGCATCGTCAGGCTTTGGATCAACTGCGGCAACTACTGGCAGTAGTCTCTTTGGCGGAAACAATGCTTCCACAGGGTTCGGTGCAGCTGCAGCTCCTGCCACTGGGTTTGGAAGCAGCACACAGGGCGGTCTTTTCGGTGCCAAACCAGCTACAACAGGTGGCTTATTTGGCAGCGCAGCAACCACAACGACACCCGCAGCTGGCGGCGGTCTTTTCGGATCAGGTAATACCAATACAACGACAGGTGGAGCATTTGGAGGATTTGGCAACAGCGGCACAACAAGCGGAGGTATTTTTGGATCCACGCAAGCAAAGCCGGCAACTGGGTTCGGTGGGTTTGGAACCCCAGCCGCAACATCAGCAGGCACTGGTTTCGGTGGCACTGGATTTGGCGCCACAGCGACCCCAGCGGCAAGTGGTGGACTTTTCGGAGGAACAGGTACTTCTGGTACCGGATTCGGAGCTACTTCAGCACAGCCAGCTTCCACAGGCTTCGGTTTTGGCCAGACTAACCAACAAGCTCAGCAACCAGCCACGACAGGAGGTGGACTGTTTGGCGGTGGTGGGGTTTTTGGACAGAACAACCAGCAAAAGTCTGGCGGCCTGTTTGGCTCTACGACACCAGCAGCAGGAACTGGAGGACTCTTTGGTCAGTCAGCACAGACGCAGCAAAATACAGGCAGTGGCTTGTTTGGAGGTACGCAGCAACCTGCCTCGGGCGGATTGTTCGGAGCGAAACCTGCGACTGGAGGTCTTTTTGGGGCCACGGCTAGCACAGGAGGTGGCCTTTTCGGCGGAAACCAAACAGCACAGCCAGCACAATCCTCTGGAGGCCTGTTCGGAAACTCTCAGCAGCAGACGAGTGGTTTATTTGGCGGCAGCAAGC
The DNA here is from genome assembly GCA_004522665.1 of Venturia nashicola. Lineage (NCBI taxonomy): Eukaryota > Fungi > Ascomycota > Dothideomycetes > Venturiales > Venturiaceae > Venturia > Venturia nashicola. The sequence continues at coordinate 421,422 of SNSD01000021.1, forward strand.
CTGCCAATGGCCTAGGCTCGAGTCTCTTTGGTAACACCCAAACCCAACAGCAGCAGCCGGCTTCAGGACTTTTTGGCAGCAGTCAACAGCAGCAACCGATGGGAAGCCTCTTCGGCAGCAGTCAACAGCAGCAGCAACCGCAACAACCTCAAGGCCTGACCGCAAACCTGCTTCAGAACCCATATGGAAATGATGCTCTGTTCGCTAATATTCCCACTACTCAAAATGTTGGCCCTATCGCCACCCCGCTATCCACCAGCCAGAAGAACAAAAAACCAGCAATGATACCATCCTACCGCCTCAACCCTAGCGCATCATCGCGCTTGCTCACTCCACAAAAGCGACCAGCTGGATATGGTTTCTCTTATTCAACGTACGGTACTCCTGGTAGCGCAATCAGCAGCCCCAGCCCACTCGGCTCGGGCAGCAGCCTTCTCAGCGCCAGTAGCTACGGTCGCGGCCTGAATAAAAGCATGTCGACGAGCAATTTGAGGAGCTCGTTCTCTGCCGAGGACAGCATCCTTGCTCCCGGCGCTTTTGCCAATATTGGTTCAAGAAATGGAACTGGCAGGTAGGTTTTTCAGATCTTCCTCCCTCGATTGCATCTTTGTTTTGATATCTAGTGCTTAACTCGACTTCGATATCGATAATTTCCTGGCGGGTGGACAGTTTTTGATTGCCAGAAATTTGTCGATCTCCATATCATGTCATGGCATAGTCGAAGGTTTCCATATAAGAATTAACTAACTCGTTTGCTTAGCCTGAAGAAGCTCAATATCAACAAGAACATGAATGTTCGACGATCACTTTTTGCGCTAGCCGAGCCGGCATCCGAGTCTCGAGAGTCTCGAAAGTCTGTCAGCTTCGAAGCCAGTGGATCATCTTCAGCACTTGTCCGTACCGAGAGCCCTCCTGCTGAGTCCGTGACCAGCCCCAATGGACTTGGAGCGCTGCCAGTAATGTCCCAAGTCAATGGAGCGGGCCGTGGCAAAGAACTGACTATCGTTCCCGAAAATGGCTCTCCTGCCGCTCCACCAGCGGTCGAGGCTCTCCTCAGTCAAAAGGACAAGGAGGCAGGGGACTACTGGATGAAGCCGACACTGGAACAGATTGTACGCATGTCTCGAGAGGAGAAGACGACTGTGAAGGATTTCACTGTCGGACGTAATGGTTGTGGCAAGATCGTTTTCAGCAAGGTCAATCTTAATGAGGTCCCCGTTCAGGACATTTTAGGCAAGGTCGTAAAGATTCAGATCAGACAAGCTACTGTGTACGGAGACGAAACCATCGCTAAGAAACCACCTCGTGGCCAAGGCCTCAACGTTCCCTCGGTCATTACTCTTGCCAACTCGTGGCCTCGCGCCGCCGCTGGTATCCTACCTGTCCACGAGAAGAAGGGATTGCGTTATGAGAAGCATATCAAGCGTCTTCAACGCGTTACTGATACCACCTTCGTCGGCTACGAAGCTCAGACTGGGGAGTGGACATTCTCTGTTGAGCATTTCACAACGTACGGCTTTCCCGAAGAAGACGATGATGACAGTATGATGGACGACAGCATTCTCGACGACATTCCGAATGAGGCTCCTGGCACCCCTACGCCTTCTAACTTTACCTCCAAGACCATTCTATCGCACGTATCGCCTCCCTTTACCAGCGACTCTAGCCTGCCTAGTCCTCCCGAGTCCAGCCCGGATGACACATTTGACTTCAAGAAAGGCCCGCGTAAACACCTACCTGGCCAATTCAGTGATCAGGACTTAGGTGATGTCAACACGAGAGAAGAAGACGAAGACGATGACGACGACAACACCGATACCGCGCAGTCTTTTTTAGAGGAGCGCTCTGTAGGTTCACTTGAAGATGGCGATATGTCGCAAGCCAGTGAATTAGACACGGTTGAAGATCAGGACATGGCAGGCTCCTTTCCACAACCGGGTCACACTACAGAGCAGTCAGCTGCCAGCCATAACATGAACGGTGAAACTCTGAAGCCGAAATCGATATTGAAAGCTTCTCAGACCGTCAATATCGGCACTCCACTGAAGACTGGTCCCCTCCTATTTGGCGCTGACTGGGCGGAACAACTCCAGCGCACAGTCAGTCCTAAGAAGCAAGATCGCGCTGCCCTTCGCGCAAACCAGCCTACAGTCTCTGCCATGATGAAATTGGAGCCCACACGCAAGGTTGCAATTAACGAGAAACCTTTCACAACCAGTATTGATCTTATCAATGAACTTTTCAAGAGCCAATCGGGACGGAAATCTGTTCCCGCAAAATTTGGAGACAGTAGCCGAGATTTTGAGGTTCGTGATTGAATTTGCTTTTCCTTTTTCGCCTGTTTCGTACCACAATCTCAATGCACCTTTCATAAATGTTCCCGCGTGTAGTATTCATTGCTACTGAGCGATTAGGAGGTTAGGGGCCCTCCTCATCACAACGTACATAGACGCAAATAAATGGACACTATGCTAAAACTTTACAACAGCACCCTCCACCAAAGCGCGCGAAGCTTCGAAGCGCCCAAGAGACATCCGCCAATGACGAGGCATTCCACAACTCCACCAAGCCCAATTGGGGTCCCTACGGTACACTGGTCTATACCGCTCAACCGGTGGCACCACCAATGCGAGAGGGTACCTTTCAAAACGTTGGTCAATCTATTGTCGGAGAACATAACGACGTTCGATTTGGTAGATTCTCTGCTGAGGCTAACGTAAGATTTCTCTCTCTCAGTTTTTCGGTTTTCTTATTAACATACTCCAGCTCATTCCTGACACGATAAAAGAACAGCGATTGTCTTGGTCCGAAGTTTTCAACCATCCAGTCGTGTTCGTCAAAGACTCAGGGGCCTTTAAGTTTCAAATTTTCGCCGACAAGGTGGTGCTTGGCTCAGAGAGTGGCATTGAGGAACAGCGAGCTTGGGAGCTTGCTAACATATTGTTCGATGATCCTCAACCAGGCGGGGCTACCAAAGAGTTCGAAATCCTCCTTCGCAAACAAAATTTGTCCACGTTCTGGAAAAAGTTGGTCCTCGCAGAAACCTTGGCCGAAGTGTCACGGGCCCGATCCGCAGAAGAAAAGGCTTTTTTGTACCTCTCAGGTGGTATGACGGAAGAAGCCTGCATGGTTTTAAGCGATGGCGGAAATCTGCATCTTGCTACCCTCGTTGCCCAAATTGGAGGTAACAAAAAATTCCGAGCAGCAAACGCAGCGCAGCTGGAGAGTTGGCGGCAACTCAACGTTTTGCCCGAGATCGACCATCACATCCGCGCTATTTGGGAGCTCCTCGCCGGCAATACCAACATCTGCCAGGGCCAGGCGGTGGCAGGCATCGAGAACAAGGCTGCTTCATTTTCATTCTCGTCACACTTCAGACTAGACTGGCGCCGATCATTTGGTCTCCGCCTTTGGTACGGCATCGAAGCTGCATCCGATGCTTCAGCTGCAATCGAGATGTATCGCGATGACCTGGAGTCAGAGACTGAGACTGTGAGACCGGTCCCCTGGTTCGTTCGTAGTGGACGTGGAGAAGGCTTGAACGATCCCGAGTCGCACCGCCGAGAAGATGTATTGTGGAGCATGCTACGACTTTATTGCGACGACGACTCGGTCACTCTCGATACAGCTTTCGCTCCTACGAATATCTCGGGAAATCCTATGGAAGCGAGACTCAGTCTTCAGCTTGTATTGCTATTCGGCGCTCGAAAAATTGGCGCTACCGCCTCAGGAACAGCAGCAATAGATGATCTCGCCTCGACATATGCATCAAGTCTCTCCGCTTCCATTGCATCGACTCCGGATGCACTCTCATACGCGTGCTGGGCTTTACTTCACCTGTCAGAACCTCAGGCTCGAATTCAGTCAATCCGTGCGCTTCTCGATCAACACGCAGCCCTCCTCGTGCCAGAAGAACAAGTATGGGCCGACCTCTCGCATGATCTACGTATTCCAGTAGAGTGGATGCATCTGAGTCGCGCTCTATATGCACGCGCAATCAAGCATGACCCCGTCATGGAGGCAGATTGCCTCATTAAGGCAGACAAATGGTTGCAAGCACACGACGTCATCTGCCGTGTTGTTGGACCCAGAGCAGTCATCGAAAGCGATGCCGATTCACTTCGAGGTCTTCTTGGTGTTCTTAGAGAGAAGTCGACCACCTATCAAGCGGCATGGGACAAAGGCGCGCGCGTCTACTTTGACTACGTCGAACTGAAAGACCTCGAGCGAGTAAAAGGTCAAGACTGGAAGAAATTGGTGCGAAGCGTCGCGACAGCCTTGAAGGGTATCATGAGTCAAGGGTTGCAAGGCAAAGACCTCACCGAGCGCGCTGCTCTTCAGATCATGGGCAAGACGATTGCCAATATTGCCAACTCTGGGGAAGTGTTGGAGAAGAACCAGGGTCTGAGGCTGCCCCTTACTGAGGATGCCTATTTGACGCAGTCGAGGGAGATGAGCAGGAATTATTTCAGAGCGCTCCTTGCTGGTCATTGAGCGATTGATGGAGGAGGGACGGATTGGGTCGCACAATAATTCTCATTCTAATTTCTCCTTTTAGCGCGCACTGGCATGGCGAATTGGCGATGTAAGATAATAGGTATTAAGTATGAGGGAGGGAGGTCAAAAAAGTTGTGTCTGTAACTTTGGAATGGCTTTTTCGACAGATGCTACTCGTTATCCATGGTAGCTAGGTGGTCTATTGGCAGAGTACGTAGAATAAATAGTTTAGTCTTTTCCCCGTTCTTCATTAGATATACGACCCTTTTATTGTGAGTAGGGAAGGAAGGATGGGTTTTTGCTGTGGGAGAAGGAGGAGGAGTGAAACAGGCATGAAAATGATAGGGTTGGTTCTTTTGTTGACGTTTATCTAATTTATCGCTTAGCTACCTCGTACCATAGCGATGGCAGTGGACTAGAGGAAGGGTCTTGAACGTTTTGCCCCTTTTTTTTCTTTTGTTGCATGCATGCATGTTTTTAGTTAGCTTTGTGACGATGGAGCGGAATTCTTATCAGCGGGTTTTTTGTTAACGGCGTTTTCTGGGTTGGGGGTTGGGGGGTTGGGGTTGAGTGTTGTTGTTGCTGTTGTTGTTGTGGAAATGATGTTGTGGTGGGTTTGATCAGGGGGGTTGCCCAAGACGGCTGGTTCTTGGACTGGCGTTGGACGGATGGTTTGGTGGGAGATATTTTCTTCTCGTTTGTTGGGAGGGGGTCGGAGAGGGGGGTTTTGAAGGAAGAGGGGGGAGGAGAGCGGTTGGGTGTTGTCATTTTGTCTTGCGGAAGGCATGTCGAGAAGTCATGTTCGAGGTGGGGGGACGGGGGGGGGCAAGTGGAGCTGTCGACCTTGTGGTTGGGTTTTCAGGGATATGGTGGTGGTCATTCATGATTATCAGGTTTACAATCTTTTGTCGTCACGGGAGGTCGGTTCCAAGCAGAGGAAGACATCTGTCTCTGGGCATTTCTCGTTTTCGCAGTGCTGATGATAACGAGATGGACTTTCTCCATGGAGAAGAGCATGGCATTACGAATATAGGAACGTAAACACGGACCATGTTTTTGACAGAGCCGATCGGATCTGGAGTTTTGGACCCTTGGACATGGACATGGACATGGTATGTACCGACAGCATATACATTGCACGGGGCAAATGTCAACAGTCAACTCCAATAATGAGTCGGTCACCGGCAGTAAACAAGAACAATAACAACGGGTCCATCCTTGCGAACGCCTCTTGGGTTGAGAGGCTGACATGGTCCAGGCACGAAGTTGCCCTATGAGGCTGCGACTCACGATATGATCATGCAGGAAAGTTCTAGCCGGACCGTCACCGCTGGGTGCGACGGCACTGCGAACTGCTGGAAAATCACTCTACCCACCTCCACCAACTTCTTGACGAGCCGCAACACCAAGAAACATTTCTCATGATTCAATTGAAATCGACTCTAGGAATCTGAGATCTGCAGGCACAGACGGCATAGTCTTCCCGAGGAATTCTGGACCCTGGTCATCCCGCCCAATGAGATGGGAATTGAAGACTGGGATGACCAGCCTTTTATCCAACCACAGCCTCAAAGTCGCAGGAAGAAGAACAAAGTATTTCAGTTGGGAGAGGATCCCAAAATGTGTCCGAATTCGTGGCTTAAGGGTGGCTTCCGACAGCCCACAAGTGGTTAGGTTGTGTTTGATTTTGAACTCGGCTGAGAATTTGCGGGTAGCCCTTAGGTGAGCGAGGCGGCCAACACATACCTACATGCAGGAATCGACGCCTGTCTTGTGGCCTGCCTGCGCCTTGCGAGACAGGTACTTGAGTTCTAACTTCCAGCCAGCCCCGTTTTTTGTATGCGTTTGGCACATAGAGATTCGTTGCTGACTTGCTGTATGTACGGACCGGCTGCGGTGGCTGCCATGCCTGCTGTGGGAATCTTTTGCTGGCATGGGTTGATCGGCTCGTGTGGAATGACATGTATAAGTTAATAGTACGCCATTCTTTGTGGCGGAAGAGAATTCAGTCTCTTCTGTGTCCATTTCCACCCATACCATCCATCATCATGTTATCATCGTATCTTTTGTCCTCCCTGGCAGGCATCGCTGCTGTCTCAGCTCTTCCTTTGAAAGGCCCAAGTTCTGGAACGGCCGTGGCGTCGATTGGAGCCGATTTTCCTGATCCATCAATTATACAGGTCGGCGATAGCTGGTATTCTTTTGCGACGAATGCAAATGGTGTCAACATCCAACTTTCGTCGACGCAAAATGTGCAAGGCTCGTGGTCTCGGTGGGCTGGCTATGATGCCCTTCCTACGTTACCTGCTTGGGTATCTACCACAAGACCTGAGGTCTGGGCCCCTGACGTCGTGCAGACCGTGAGTACATCCGTGATCTTCCAACCTTTCCTACACCGCCGACTAACAAAATTTTCAAGGATTCTGGGTTTGTCATGTACTTTGCCGCCAGCAAAGCTTCGAACGAGGCAGTCCACTGTCTAGGCACAGCAACTTCATCAACAATTCAAGGCCCCTATGCACCGTCACCAAACATCTTCGCCTGTGATGAAGCACGAGGCGGCTCAATCGACGCCTCAGGATTCTATGACCCAAATACACAGAAACGATTTGTAACCTACAAGATCGACGCGAACTCACTCGTTCCCGGTGGAATGTGTGGTAACGGTAACGTGCCGATGGTCTCAATACCAATCATGCTCCAAGAAGTCGCTTCTGATGGCATCACACCTGTCGGTGGCGCAACCCAGATTCTGGACCGTATAGATGCCGATGGACCGTAGGTATGCAGGATCGTGTTGGAGAAGCTTGACTGACCTGACCTGCAGACTAATTGAAGCGCCAAACTTGACGATTTTGAATGGACAGTACTATCTCTTCTTCAGCTCCAATTGTTTTAATTTGCCAGAGTACGACATCAGCTTTGCTGTCTCAAACTCGGTGTATGGACCATTCACCAGGGGAGGTCCTTTTCTCGTGACGCCAGACCTGGGACTGACTGCTCCCGGTGGCGCATCGATTTCGAAGGATGGTTCATATATTGTTTTCCATGCGGGAGCTGTGGGAGCGAGAAATCTGTATGCTGGCAAGATTGAGCAACAGGGTGGAACACAGATACGAGTCTGTGTAGGTGAAGGGTGTCAGATTGCTTCATAGTCCGGGGTCGGATTTGGCGTTGGCGTTGGATCTGGGTTGGGTGGCATGTCTGAACGTATACCCTAGCGCTTGCAATAGCTCCCTAGCCTACAATGGCATCATTTTGCATAGATTTTTGCCGCGCTTTCATCGCAGTTCTGATTGAATGAAGGTCCCCGAATCAACAGCTGAGCGGTTGGACATCGGGTTGAGATTGACCGGGATTCGGGGAGACGGAACAGGTACGATAATCCGAAAGAAAATCAAGAGTGGGTATCGGTATCTCTCTACCAGTGAGATTCCACGAGCAACGTCAGGAGCTAGCTGTTGGGACGCGGGTCCGACTCCCTACATGGTCTCGTAGATAAGAAGGCAAGGCGTATGATGGCGGTGATGATGCGAACAAGTCATTCAAGTTGGTGGGGTTGTTCTGGCGATGCTCCACTATGTAAGATAGTGTACACAGTAGAACAATGATGGACATGAGAGAGGTGGTTGAGAGCATGGGTTATGGTGTGGCTGCCTAGGTAGAAGACTATGTCTGCCTGGCTGCCTGGCTGCCTAGGTAGAAGACTATGTCTGCCTGGCTGCCTGGCTGCCTAGGTAGAAGACTATGTCTGCCTGACTGCCTGGCTGCCTAGGTAGAAGACTATGTCTGCCTGGCTGCCTGGCTGCCTAGGTAGAAGACTATGTCTGCCTGTCTGCCTGGCTGCCTAGGTAGAAGACTATGTCTGCCTGACTGCCTGGCTGCCTAGGTAGAAGACTATGTCTGCCTAGCTGCCTGACTGCCTAGGTAGAGAAGACTATGTCTGCCTGGCTGCCTGGCTGCCTAGGTAGAAGACGGGACCGAACCAGGTACTAACCAGAGTGACGCTCCTTCTTCACCTCTGCCTCTGCCTGCCTCTGCCTCTGCATCTTCCATCTGCACCTTTCCGTTCTTCGTTCCCCTTGGTCAGCATTACACCTATTCTTCTCTCCACCATGGACGCCAGACAAGGGACAATGAGCCGAGTTCTCAACAGAAGTCTCAGACCAACCATTGCCATGTGACAGCAATTCATCCCCAACTGTTCGCTCGCGACTCAAAAGACTGCGCACCAGAGTTTCCTAGGGCCTCCGACATGGCTATTGCAGCTACCAGTCCCTTCCCAAGAGTTTTCTACACTGGTATACCATGATTGGAACCACTACTACCGATTACATCTTCATCCGCGTCTGCATCTTCGCCATACGAGCTGTTACACCACTATGCATGCTCCTCACAGTCTTGGCCATCGTACGGCCTCCTCACACACTGGCAACCCAGTCCCTCCTGGCCTATGCCACACTGGAGACTGCCTTCTACTTCCTGGTCTTCCTACCCCGCAAGGCTAGTCTCCAAAGCCCCGCCGAACATCCGCCTATTCCCTCTCGAGAATTTCAGTCACTTCTATACCAACGATGCAAAGAGACAATATCCGATCCAGGAGATTTCTTGCGCAAGTGGTTCTTGGGCGCTGATCTGAAGGACATAAAGTGGGAAAACGTGAAAGACTTCTACCGCTGGGGTTTTTTGAACACTGCTGATGAGCACACCGCTCATGACGAGGAGCTTGATGTTTATGTCCAAGGCGTCGAGGAACTTTTGGGGAAGAAGCTGGAACCTGGAAGAGGCAGTGCGAAGTGTCTCCGCTTGACTGTCGATCCAGTAGAGATGACTCACCGGCCAATCGTGTGGTACTTTGTGAGTAGAAAACGTTCCACTTGGATTGAGCCTAGCTAATTGATCATTACTTAGATACTCGGCCTGCTTGATTGCATAACGGCCACTCTGCTTACTATTCATGGCTTCACATACTATCACATCCCGCATAGGAGATTCTTCACCATCTTCCCATGGAGATTCTTCAGCTTAATTACCACGCACACCTCTCCTTCTAGCCACACCTCCTACTGGTACAGGCGTCACACCTCCAAAACACGTCTACCCGTCCTATTCATTCATGGCATCGGCGTTGGTCTATACCCATACATGCCATTTCTGGCTCAACTTCAAGACTTCGACGATGATGGCGATGGAGAAATCGGAATCATAGCTATTGAGATCGCACCTCTCATCTCTAAGATTACCAATCGTATACTACCGAAGAAAGAAATGATGGCGGAAATCGACGCCATAGTCACAGCTCATGGGTGGGACAAATTCGTTCTCGTTTCGCACTCCTATGGCACCGTTATATCTACGTACCTCCATCAAGACACTGCAATGGCGGCCAAAATTGGTCCCACATTGCTGGTCGATCCTGTCAATTTTCTGCTCCATCTTCCAGACGTGGCATACAACTTCACAGCTAAAAAGCCGGTGGGTGCAAACGAGCTCCAACTTTGGTTCTTTGCCGCACAAGATATGGGCATAGCTCACGTGCTTCGCCGCCACTTCTTTTGGACGGAGAATATCCTTTGGAAGGAGGATATTGAAGGCAGAGATGTGACAGTTTCATTGAGCGGGAAAGACTTGATCTTGGATACCGAAGCCGTTGGCAGGTATGTTACTGGCATTGATAACGCGGACTGGAGAGACAAACAATGGACCGGGAAAGGTCTGGATATTCTGTGGTTCCCGGATTGCGACCATGCGAGTGTCTTCGATGAATCCGAACCAGTCCAGAAGATGGCGGATATTGTGAGGAGATATGCCAGAAGTGGTGCGAAATCGGCCGCACTGATGGAATGAGGGGACAATGGATCATGTTTGGTGTTCTGGTCGGTAACGAGACGATGACTCGATTCTCCAAAGGGATGGTTTAGATAGAAATGAATTGTTCGGCATCACCTTCGAGTTGTTCTTTCACTTTCGGGTCAGTGATGGCTTTGCTTTCATGATATTTGCCCCTTTGCATGACCTCGGTTATCCGGAGATGATTCCAGATGCGTTTACCACGGCGCACCGTCGGTTCGGAATCCTGATTGCAAGCATGCGTAGTTGTGATGGAACTACTGATAAACGGACGACATCCCTCCGCACTTTTCATCAAACAACTTGAAGACATCCACAAACCTCACTCCATCTCTTGCCATCATCAGCCCTCCACTCTTAACTCATTGACAATTCACAATGCCTTCAGCAACACGGCAATATGAGCTCGTGCTCTTGGGCGCAACAGGATACACGGGCAACCTAGCCGCAGAGTACATCCAGGAACACGTCGCGACAGATTTGAAATGGGCGATAGCTGGTCGTAATGGCAAGAAGCTCGCTCAAATCGCTGAGGAGCTGAAGAAGTTGAACCCAGATCGTGTTCAACCGGGTATGTGCAGTTCTTTCAGTGAGATGGATATAATGACCTCATACTCACAATTTGGTAGCCATCGAGGTTGTTGAGCAAAAACTCGATCAATTGAAGACGTTGGCGGAGAAGACGCAGGTTTTGATAACGACAGTCGGACCTTATGCTAAATGGGGTGAGCCGGTCGTTGAGGCTTGTGCTAATGCTGGGACGCATTATCTTGATGTGTATGTACACTCGATGAATATGGGGATTTGCATGACCAATATGTTTTAGGACTGGAGAGACACCCTTCACATACGACATGCTTCAGAAATATCACGAAACGGCGAAGAAGAATGGTTCTATGGTAAGTTCAGTATTCCACACGTGATCGAATATCAGAGATCAAGATCCAGTTGTGTCCTAGTATGTCCAAGCCTCTAACCTCTCAATCCTAGATTATTCCACACTGTGGCATAGACTCTGTACCAGCGGACATCCTACCATATCTCTGCGTCAAAGAGATCCGCTCCAAACTCTCTGTGGGCGTAAAATCATGCATAAACTCTCTACAAAAGACCACCGGGAAGATCAGCGGCGGTACAGCATTAACAGGCATCACTCTCGTCGAATCCTACCCCCTAACATTCATCGGAAAATCAATGAAACCATACGCACTCTCCCCCATCCCCAAACCCAAAGGCGTGACCGGCGAGGGCATCATGCCCAAAATTCTCGGCTACCGCTACGTTCCCGATCTGGGAATCCTGACAACTTCACCACAAGCGGGCAGCGACACTGGAATCGTATACCGCTCCTGGGCCCTCTTCGACGGCGGCGAATGGTACGGTGAAAACTTCACCTTTGCCGAATTTTTACGCGTCCCAAGCGCCATCATCGGTGCTCTCGTTCACTACGTCCTTTCTTTCGGCATGGTAGCTCTCTACTTCGCGCCCGTCCGCTGGTTACTCAAGAAACTAGCTTACGAACCCGGTCAGGGCCAGACGAAAGAGGAAGCGGCCAAGAACGTGATGAGGTATAAATGCATCGCGACGTCTGATTCGGCGGAGAAGAAGAGAGCGATGAGTTCGTTTGAGTTTGTAGGGGGTGGGTATTATATGACTGGTATGCTTGTTGTTGAGGCTGCGATGACGGTGCTTCGGGGCTCCGAAGAGTGTTTGGCGAAGAAATTGGGGGGGATGGTTACGCCGGCTTGTTTGGAAATGGAGTATGTGGAGAGATTGAGGAAAACGGGGATTCGGATTGAGTGTAAGATGATGGCGGATTAGAGGTATGATTTGGAGGTGGTAGTGTATGCTTAAGGTAGCTTTTGTATAGGAGTATTGCATGCGCTCGACCATGGATCTGGTTGATTTCTTGTCTTCTGAACTCGCAACACGGGATCGAGAAAGATGATCATCACTATATCATAACGTGTTGTCCAAACACACCATAGTACGGCTTCAAGGCTTGCCTCAGCGCCAGACCTCGGGACGGTCTCGGAGAATCCTACAGACTTCCGATTCGACATTTCCAGTCGAGGCGAGATTTCGAATGCAGACTACGGCCTCTCTTCGACCCTAGTGGTGAAGTTTTGATGGTGAGCAGTGAGGAGTGAGTAGTATTCTTGAGTTCGTTGGGACTAGTAAAAGATGGTTGACACCTCAGGTTGTTAAGCTGTCGGCTTACTAAGTACGTTGTTGTAACGAGACTTGGCCGTGAGCGTGGGATTGCACTCAAACAGCCCCGCCATCAGCACTCCAACCCACCTCACCACCTTCCATCCCTACATCTAGGAACAAAAATGGAGAATCTGTGATTATACAAGACTGTGGCTCGCCTTCGAGAACTCACTCGAATACTTTGTCCGGCCTTCACCGGCTCGGTTCACCTGGCCGTCCAAGCTCGAAGCATGCTGAGTCGGAGTCGGACCTAACTCTTGAGGCAATACGATTAGTATCAGTTGAAGACGCCGGCAGTCCTGAGAAATCACCTACGTCCTTGGACCTGTCTTGAGAGGACGACCCTTTTCCATTTGCAGAACCATGGACTGGCAGCAACCCACTCAAGCGAATAATGCTCCAGCTTACCCTTGTTTTGCATATTGCAATCAACAGGACTCTAACCAGCCAAACTACAACTATGAAGAGGACAGTGAGGCATGGGACGACGATGAGACTGAGGGCTATCAAAATCAGAACGCATATTATTATAATGAGCATCAAAATGTGGACACGACTGCCAGTATGGGAGGTTATGGCGGAGTGGTAAGTACTCATCACAGGTTCCGTGGATAGACCGACGCGTTATTCTACATCCGCGCTTTTCAGGCCTGCTGTTTCCTTCCACCTTTGAGATCTAGCTTTCGCTTGCAGGCCCTGCAGACTTGGATTGATATCGTCCATGTCTGGGCACATTCAAATTCAACTCCCCAACAGGTTGTCGATGTTGATCTTGGATGGCGACACTTGAAAACGAGAGGCACGCTTGATCTGAAGGGGTGGAAGGCGGGCAGAACTTCCCGTTTACGTTCTTAATCCCGTTTACGTTCTTAATAACACTTCAAGGATCGAACTGACGCTTTCAAGATTGAACCAAATACGGGATTCGTACCTCCATCAATTGCCCTCGCAAACCTAGAGACGGATATACAAAACAAGGCGGCTATTCTCAAGGCGAAGATTTTGGAAAAGCGTGCAAGTAGCAGCAGAGGCGCGAATAAGCCCGAAAAGGAAGAGATTGCATCTGCAATTGAGAGGCCAACTGTTGATCGCCCAGAATCTGATACCGCTATAGACATGCTGGTGAAAGAAGCGCGAGCGGCAGCAGAAGAAAAGGCAAAACAGAACGGGTCTCCTTACAACGAGCCAGCTGCAGAAGCAGGCACGGGGGAGAGTGCTGCTCAGCGGGTCTCGCCTGTGGATTCAACTCCAACCTTGAGTCCAACTGACACTGTACAAAACCCAAGTAAAGCAAGAAAAGGCGGCCAAAAGAGCTCCAAACAGGCAAAGCATGCAGCCAGGGCCGAATTGCGCGCCCAACATCAAGAATCTGCGCATAAAATGTCGAAGGCCAGGGCTGAACTCCTTGCAAAGCACACTGCGGATCAGAATGTTGCACAACCACCAAGTGACATGGGACATAAGATCAATGCGCCGAGACCAAAGGAGACGAGCACAGAAACAATAGATACAGAAAGACAGCCTGTTAAGTCTGTCTCTGCCGCTGAGAGCAAGTTGCCAGCAACGCTGCCGCCTCGTTCGGAGGCCCTGCTAGCGACATCTACTTTGCAACAGGAACCATCCACTGCTTTAGTCCCAGTGGTGAACATCTCTCCTCAAGTAGCCGCTGAAGATGGACATGACACAGTCGCTTCATACTCACGACACTTCGATGATCTTGATGAATGGCTGGAATTTACAGGTTATCATGACAAAGGAAACAGGGAACAGACACTCTCACTGCATCGTCGTAGGGTACAACTCGAGCGCGAAATGGCTGAGATTGATCGCGAATTGGAACAGACTGTCGCTTTTCGGGCTCGCTCTGCTCGGCCCACATTCAGACGACCCTCGCCTACAGTCTCTTCTATGCCACCGCCTTCAGCACCGGCAGTGGGCATCTATACCGTTGGTGCTAATACACGAGCTGGAGAAAAACGAGCTCGATCACCCGAGCTCGACACCCAGCATGCTGACAAGCACCAGGGAACAGATCTTGCTAGTAACGTTACTAAGCCAAGCAGCAGTGACAAGATAGGAACTTCCTCGAATGCATTGGAGATTCCATCTGGGCCGAGGTAACATTCACTTACACAAAACAGCTTCAAACCGACATCGATGGCGAAACATTCCCAGTAAAGCTGTAGATCAAGTTTCCTGGAATAGGTCAACATCGATGTCCGGCGCGAAGAGGGCGCACAACCGCTGTTATCATGAGCGTCCAGAGACAGACGGACTAAGCAAACGAACTGGCTGTGCAAGCTGGTCGAACTGAGTGTGCACTAACAGATCGTAGGCGCAAAGATTCGAGCCCGGGTCTCAACATACGGGGAGCCAAAAAGAATTCGCTTATCCACAAATTTGGACAGGGCACAAACAGTACTCGCACCAGAAGCTTCAGCCCCACTGCACGTCGTGTTTTCACTGCCCATGACCGTCCCGATGATCACACCCTGCGCGGCCCATATGCGATGAGAGAACCATCGCCCAAAAGACCCAATGTGGCAGCTTATGGATCGCGCTCCCCTGGTCCTCCAGCATGGAGTGCTCACGGTGAATCCCATCGGATTGGCGGAATTGACCAAAGCACTTCTTACCGTGGAAGACAATTCAGTGGCTCACGAGGAGGTAGTGTCAGCCGGGGCCGCAGTGAACACAACGCAAATGATAGCTCTTTAGGTCTTGGTCTTCGACGAGGAGGCTGTAGATATTTTATGATCAAGTCGTGGAACCATGAGAATGTGCAGGCCGCTTTGCAAGAAGGCACCTGGGCTACACAAGTCCAAAATGAGGAACTGTTTGCAGAAGCTTTCAGGAACTCACGCCACGTCATCTTCTTTTTCAGCGTCAACAATTCAAAGGCTTTCCAAGGTTATGTAAGTGCATGCGTCTCCATTCGTCTCATCGCCTCTTTCGCTCTGAACTTTGCGCTGACCATCGCTAAGGCACGAATGGAATCCGTACCAGGTGTTGCTCCACAGCCATCCTGGGTGCAAAATCTACATTGGCCATCTAGCCCTCCGTTTTATATTCGCTGGATCACAACGGCCGAGACAAGATTTAGTCATGTCGGTCATCTTAAGAATTCTTTAAACGAGGGACACGCTGTCTTGGTAGGTCGTGATGGTCAAGAAATTGAGGAGGGATGTGGAGCAGCTCTCTGTGAAGCTATCGATGAGGAGAGTAAGTGGAATAGTGGTGGAGGTGAGTCGCTTTCTAGAAGATTGGTTACAGATGGTCTGCTACGCTCCGGACAACTTTAACATGCAATTTGTGGGGAGATAGTGAGAGGCCATATTTGAGGAGGTACTATTCTATACGAGGAACACTGTGGTCCGTCATAATTACGGAATCAACGAATGAATCGAATTGATATGTTTATGTCGTTCCCTAATACTAGCCATTGACATGTTCTTCAATATTGATTTTCAGCCCTGATACATAATTGAAGTAGCTTGATACTTGATACATAAGATCACGGGACTCCTACCATCGCAATAACCACTTTTGGACTAGCATCAAACCATGGGGTCTTCCGTTTTTCAGGGCAGTTTCTCTCCTCAACTAATCAACCAAAACACAAACATTGCACTCGCGCAAAGGAGACATTCATCATGAGATGTGGACGGCCGTTGATCGTCGAGTCCATTGCGGTTTCGAGAGCTTATGTCAGATCTTAATATAACGCCAACAGCGCATAAGCAACCACAAGTGACGTGTATCGTGCGACACGAACCAGTACGAGATGTCTAATAGCTAATTCTTCTCTTCTCTCGCGGAGTAGATCCAAAGAAGGATATCCATTTCTCCCCGGACTACATCTTTCATCATTGCAAGCATGAGCTCGCCGGACGACCTCGATGCCATCATCGTTGGCACTGGATTCTCAGGCGTCTATCTACTTCACATATTACGAAAACGCGGATTCAAGGTGAAAGCACTCGATGGCGCATCTCAACTCGGCGGCATCTGGAATTCGTCATATCCTGGCGCGAGAGTCGACATCGAAGTTCCAACCTACGAACTCAATATCCAAGAACTATGGGAAGACCCCACCGATACTTTCATCTGGAAAGAGAGATTCCCCAGCAGCGCAGAACTTCGAGCCTACTTTCAATACATGGATCGAAAACTTGACTTGAGCAAGAACTGTCGGTTTGATACTTGGGTTGAGAGGGCGACTTGGGACGGGAAGGCGGAGAAGTGGACTATCGGTACACGAGATGGTGAGACTTATAGGGCTAGATTCTTTTTGCCTTGTCTTGGGTATGCTGCGAAACCAATTTTCCCCGAATTGGACGGACTGGAACAATTTGAGGGAAAGGTGATACATACCGCCCAGTGGCCTAAGGAGGGTTTAGATCTCGCGGACAAGCGGGTCGGTGTTATTGGTACTGGATCGAGCGGGGTGCAGGTAATACAGACGATTGCTCCAGTCGTCAAGAGATTGGTAGGCTTCGTCTCCATGTGATGCACATACGACAAAGGCTATTACAGCAACTGACAAGAGATAGACCGTCTTTCAACAGACCCCAGCAACAGCAGTTCCCATGCAACAACACGGATTGACCGAAGATGAGACCACCAAGTCGACCACCAAAGACAAGAAGCTATTTCTCGAGCAGCGCTCCATGTTTTGGGATGGCTCACCTTCCTCAATGATCAGCAAATCCGTCCAAGACGATACACCTGAGCAACAAGAACTTGAGTTCAATCTGCTGTGGAACCAAGGCGGCTTCTCTTTCTGGACTTCGAATTACAGCGATCTTTTTACCAATAGAGAATCCAACGGTATCATTTACGCTTGGTGGAGAGAACAAGTACACAAGCGCCTGGAAGATCCTTATATTCGTGATATTCTAGCTCCCAAGGCTGCACCATATGCTTTTGGAACGAAACGCGTTCCCCTCGAGCAGAACTACTACGAAGTCTTCAACATGGACCACGTTCGTCTGGTGGATCTGAAAAATGATGCAATCTTGAGAATGTGTCCAGAGGGGCTTCTCTTGTCTTCTGGGCAGAGACACGAGTTCGAGGTTCTCATCTTGGCCACCGGTTTCGAAATTGGAACTGGGGGCTTGACCCAAATCAATATTCGAGGGCGCGATGGCAAAAGCCTGGCAGATGAATGGTCAGAAAGAACAAGAACATATCTCGGCATGGCTGTTCACGACTTTCCAAACATGATCTTCGCCTACGGGCCACAATCACCAGCCAACGTTTGCAACGGACCTGTTTGTGCAGAGATCCAGGGTAATTGGATTGCGGCTGCAATGGAGAATTTGCGAGCAACCAGAAGGACGGTGATGGAGGCTATGACTGGTGCAGAAGAAGAGTATGTGAACCTTGTTACCAGCCTTACCAAAGGTTCTTTATTTGAAGAAACAAAAAGCTATTACCATGCGGACAATGTTCCATTCAAAGGAAGTCGTAAGAGAGAGCCTGTTTTCTGGATGGGAGGTGTTCCGGGCTATGTTGAAAGGATAGAGCAAGTTGCTAAGAATGGATTCAGGGGATTTGCCATTTCCTAGCGCCTAGGTATGTCGTGAGATGCCATACTTCTTCCGGAAATTCTAGAAAAGGCTCTCCGAATAATACATAAAAGAGTCACTAGCTAACCTGAAATAGGAAGCGCGATAGGTACGAAGCTAACTCTTAAGAGTCTATTGCGTGGCGACAGGGATACAGTGATCCCGAGAAAGACGTTCACACCTGCGTAGATCTTATCCATGTGTGCGTAGAATACCGTCTGGTCTGTGCAGAGTCTTTTATTTAGGTAAGGGTACGAGAAGTTCCCAGGCGGTCTAGGATCTACAATATGATTTTCCCGTTAATATGCGTGCCAAGTGTCTCTCGGGATCACTGTAAAGAAATGATACAACCCATCTTTGTGGCGCGCACCGAACGAAGGCGACGGGATAATTCACATGGATATTTTGCTGTTGGAACGAAATATCTCGTATTCAACCGAATAAACATTCATCTCGACAGAGTCCAGGGGATCCACAAGAAAATCTACCTTAAACCAGCAACAACAAAAGCAAGTAACCTCCCAAGTCCTGACAGGCTCCAGAGTTCAGACCACCAACGGAACAGGCACACCACCATCTCAGAAATTACCCCAACAATCTTTTTCAGCCTTCACCCTTTTCAACAGCGATCGCGGCAGTACTACTCTCCTGTGTAGATACCCATCGCCCGATTATCCTTTTCCACAAGCAGCTGCGCGGCCAACATGATAACACGTATCTATTAATATTAGCTTTAATCTATTTCACCCAAACATAAACGCAGCCCACGCCACGACGCAATTCGCTTTTACGAAGAATGATTTAATCCCTCTGTCCGCCTGAATATCTTAAAATAGGTGTGAATAAAGTTTTTGAGCAGTTGAAACCTAGGCTGGACTTTGGAGGGGTTGGTAGTGTAACGTAGGGGTAGGACTCGTTCCGATTAATTGCAAAGGATGGCACGAGGACTAGGTTCTCTTTCCTCCTTGCTCTCGAGCTACCACATTACAGGAGGGTACAGAGTGCATAATATACACAATACGTTGTTGCGCCGGATACCTGGAGAGACATTGGTTTACCCAGTCGGCGTGTGCAGATGAAGGGGAATCCGTGCCTCGACTAATAAACGAGGGTGTATCTATAGAATGCATGAAAAATTATTTATCCACCCTCCTCCCAAGACCCAAAACAATAAAAATCCCGTCCATCCGAGATCATATCATCCCCACCTCGACCTGCAAAACTCCCCACACTAGGTACACAGTACAAACACACTCTTTAGACGAAAATGAATCTCCCCACCCTCATCCTCGCCGCCTTCGCCGCTCTAACAATCGCCACTCCCTCCCCCCAAGAACTTGGCATCCAACCCCATTCCTCCGTCCCCCCCGCAGTCCACCTCTCCGACCTCAAAGCAGCAGGCTCGGGATGTCCCCCAAACACCCTCGATTTAAGCCTCCACGGCTCTCAAGTCAGCCTCTCCTTCGCCGATTTCTTCGCCACGGCCGGCACGAGCAAGCCTTCCGATAAACGCCGCTTCTGCCAGGTGTCTTTCAAAGTCAAGTATTCACCTGGGTGGACGTTGAGCATCGCGACCTCCGAGGTGAAGGGGTTCATCGGCATCTCTTCTGGGGTGAGGGCGGAGATTGTTAATAGTTATTATTTTGGGGGAATTAGTCAAAGTGGCAGTGAAGTGAGTTTTTTCTTCCTTTTTTTTGGCTCCTTTTTCTGTTTCGATGGGATGCATTGGGTTTGGAGTTTCGTAGGTGAGACTGGTGCTGACTTTGATATGTATAGCCCACGGCGAAATATACGTTGCAAGGACCAAATCTTTCCCACGAGTTCAACCACATAAGTTCTGTGAGTGCGAATGTGTGGTCACCATGTGGGGAGGAGGTTATCATAAACATAAAGACGGACATTCGCTTGATCGGGAAGGGGAATGGAGTTATTGGGGTTGAGAGCCAGAGCAATAAGTTTCTCAACTCGGTCAACCTGGATTGGAAGGAATGTTAGTGAGGGCAGAGGTGGCGACGTACAGTGAGGTTTCATAAGTTCGCGATGTAGCTAATAGTTTTCGACGTCGAATATTGAATATAAGCTTTCTAGTTCCTCTAAGCTAGTTTTGAAGTATATCTTACCGCGAGAGGAAAGGAGAAAAAGCCCTATAAGAGCGAGGGAAAGGTAATAATATTACAGGCGGATATCCCTACCAAAATTAATGTAAGGTCCTTCAGATCGGATATCGGATTTAAAAAATATCGTATATATACGGGAACCCCCTATACAGCGAATTTGGTGTCATGTTAGTGCTTGAGAAGGAAGGATGGCACCGCAACCACTTGAAGAAACATTAACTGTTTATTGAGCTCACTCAGCTGTAGCACCAATTCCTTTTGGTAGACCAGCCATTGATCCAGATTTTGCTATGAGTTGATAAGTATTACAAATAGATCGAGAGTGGACTTAATTGCTTACCCATGATTACATCGATCGCTTCATTACTGTTTTCATACTTCGTACACTCCGCGTCATATTCATCCACGTTGCCCATCACTGCGCCCGCTCCTCCTTGAAAACCGAATTTGATCAACGTCTCTTTCTGTGGGTCGTACTGTGGATATCCGAGTTTCGAAAGACCGTTCTCCGGATCCTTTGCGAACGTTGCCCACGCAGTCATCATCTTCTTCGTGAGCTCGGCTTCCACAGTTGTATCAGTGCTGGGGGTGTTGATCTTCTCCTTCGCTTTCGGAGTGCCAAAAACAAGAGGTAGTTCAGAACCATGATAGGCACCCTCTCCTTTGAAGTGTCGGTTGTTGTCGAAATCTCCGAAGAACCTGTAGCGCCAGATTGGAACCTTGTGATCGACTCTTGCTTTGGCACTTTTCAGCGCCACGCAGGTGAAGCATCGGTTCATAGCCTGCACGTCGGGAGCGGACATCCGTGGTCTCAACAACTTGAAGAAACCACCTTCGTTGTCCGTGTTGCCTGTGAAGACCGGTCTCTTGGCAAATGATCCAGCTTTAGCTCGCGCATCGTAGTCCTTGAAAATGATTTCTTCATCGTAGGTTGGTCCAAAGCTCAATTTTGGGGCCCGAGGGCCTGTAGGGACTTGTCTCATAATCTCCTTCCAAGGTTTGCCTCTCATACAATCAACAGTCTTCTCTCCAGCCTCGGCGCCACCACATCCAATTTTACTTGTGATGCTGTACCAAAATTCGAGGTTGCTGTCATCAGCAATTCCTCTTGTCCACACAGAGCCAGATTGTGGGATGAAAGCATTCACAATTGGGTCCTTTTCGTAGGCAAACGCATAGTAATCCGTAGCACCACCGCCAGCGCTTTCTCCAAACAAAGTAATTCTGTTAGGATCACCGCCAAACTGAGCAATATTGTCGCGAATCCACTCGATCGAGGCGCGGATGTCTCTCATCCCAAGGTTTTGATGTTTGAGTCCTGGCGCACCGGAAAATCCAAAAACATTGAGGCGGTAGTTCATGCTGACAACGACCACATCCTGCTGGTTGGCGAGAGGTGAGCCGATTAAATAGCGAGTATTGCTACTCCCAGCGTTGAAACCTCCTCCGTATATTGATACTAGAACAGCTTTGGACTTTTCGCCGGTCTGGGGCTTAGTCCAAACGTTCAATGTCAAGCAGTCCTCGTCCATGCTTGCAGCATTTCCTTGTGGACAGCTTCTGTGGTACAATTAGTTTCGATTTTACTTGGAAAGACATAGTCCATACGGGCCCTGGATAGATGTCAGTTCTGCCTATTTTGATACCATTTTTCAGCGGTACTCACGAATTGGTTTGCAGCAATGGTACCATTGGCCTTATAAGGTTGTGGCGCCAGCCATCTCAAGTCCCCTACAGGTGGAGCTGCGTATGGAATTCCCAAGTATTCTGAAACCTGTTCATTGCCTAAATAGCTGGCTGGTCTCCCCGTAACGTCTCCACTCGTTGTTCGAACTGTTTGGCCGACCTGCCATGTATCTTGATCACCATAAACGACCTTTAAAGACAGCAAAGCTGCGCTAAAGAGCAGCAGAGACTGCATTGTGAGCAAAATATGAGGAGTTTTCAGGTACGGACAGTCCGTACTGCGTGCGACTCGAAGACAAATCCTTATAATGTGCTTGGTACACTCAACATTGGATTATTGGACCCTAAAACCACAGGGATCTGGTAGGTCAGGATTGATGAGTGTGCAAGCCAATTGACCCGAAAACGAACGCTTTGGCGAGACAAAAGATACAATGATATAATGTGCTGATAATCACAAGAACTAGTGAGCAAATAGTGTAGACATGGGGCCAGAATCGGCCACGCTCTGCACAGGTAGCAAGCAGAACCCACATTTCATTACTTCGTTCTCGTGAAATGGATGTGCAAATCCTCGCGGGCCGAGGCGCCGCTGTCCGTGTCTGGTAGGGAATTACCATATGAAGAAGATTCATCGCCATGGTATAATAGAGTCGTGAATGAGATAGATTAGTATGGGCATCTTCCGAGAACTTCTCAATGGACTTTCCGAGGCGCGAGCAGCCCTATTGAGGTGTATAATAAGACCATTTCAACACGAGGAGCGAAGATGAACATAACTTTGCTCTAAACGAGCCGCGTTGTTTCTTCCACGGTGTACTAGTTGATGAAGTTTTCGGAAGTTGGGTGCGGAAAGTCATCTGCCGTCTTGAGGCTGTGGCCTCAGGCTCCAACGCGAGTGCCTGAGTTAGTTCTACAGGATTAGGCCCGAAAGGGATGCGGACGAGTCCCGCTTTCGCACTCGCACCCTCCTCCAAGTCTAGCAGAACATGGGGGCATACATACAGACATAGCAGACTGAGCACTTTGAGTACATAGAATAGAGGGGACACACTTGGGGAACAAAGCCAGCCAAGGCCAAGGGACAGGCGGCAAGAAGCGGAAGCCTATGGAGAGTGCGCACCTCCCAAGGCAAAGCAACAGCGAAGTTACTGCGACAGCGAAGTCACTACGACAGAGAGGGAACCTCTGAAGCGGCGAAAACAGCATGCGACACGACGACAGCGGGACGACAGCGGGACGGTGGACAGAGGGACGACGACGAGATCCAAGTATGCCACCATGTGCTTGACCCCAAATAGAGAGAAGGCCGTGCCTACATAGGGCCCTAGTCATGCCAGATAGCAATCAATCAATCAATCAATTCAATCAATTCAATCAATCCAATCAATCAATCAAGCAATCAATCAATCAATCAATCAATCAATCAATCAATCAATCAATCAATCAATCAATCAATCAATCAATCAATCAATCAATCAATCAATCCAAGTCTAGCATTCAAGCCTGTCTTTTTTCTTTTCGTTCAATACCCTGCTTCTTTTGTGGAGGTAGATAGCGAGTATTATAGCTATATATATAGCTATATATATATACATAATTTTACCTTGGAGATCGACATATTAACCTTGTAGGATCGAGATACTTGTATCCATCTATTCCAGTAGAAGACTCGTCCTTGCCTGTTGACCCTTCTTCTACTCAATCTACATACCTTCATACCTTCTGAAACTTGCAAGTCTTAACTATGAAACTCCTACTTATTTCTTCCGCTCTCGGACTGTTTGCCCAGTCAGTTTTAATCCTGCTGTTATAATTTCCCCTAGTTATACTAAAAGATTAATAGGTTAGCTTCGGCATGTCGATGCGAGAATCCACTTGCTAGCATGGACGATATCAAAAAGTTAACAAGTCAAGCGTGTCGAACTTGTAAAGGAGCCTATGACGAGGCAGCGACTCAGGTTGGTTAAAGTAGCCAAGTATAATACAGATTCCTAATACCGATAGTGCTCTCTTTGGGGAAAACATCTATGCTTCAACACGGAGTGCAGCAAAATGGCCGGCCCAGCATCCACAACAGGCTGCTATTAGCATGCGCTATACAAGAAGGTGTTGCGGCAACCATAGGAGACCGGATTCGTCTCGTCGATTTGAAGGAGAAAAGGACTTGCTTATCCTATTTGGCAAATATTCATTTCTCGGTTTTTACTGTTCTTATGGTGGGAATATGGAACGCTACATCTAGTTACGTCATTTATGTAAACTTCATCTTACACTAATATGATTGAGACTCGTTAGTATAATATGGCTCGCGGATTATCAGGTGTAACGAACGTGATTAATAAGCGAGTGACGTACAGAACCATCCATCCGATCTTTGCAATCTCTCTTTTCTTAACGCTCGCATCAACAAACCGAAGCTCTTTATCCAAGCTTCCGAAAACGACTAGAGATGGCGTGGTCACCAGCAGATCTAGTCAGCGTGGCGAGAGTTACGGGAATAGCCTCATCGGGCATATTTGCTGGTAGAAAACACATGTCCGCCTCCGTGAATGATTCCCCATGCTAATGAGCAGATCCTCAGGATACACTTGGGCCTTGTCAGACGCAGCCGTTCTCGCAATTTTGACTGCCAAAGATGAGTCAACCATGGCTAGGCAGTGGAGAATTCAATACGTGCGAGGCTTCCTTGTGAGTTCTGTCAAAGGATTTGCAACCTTTGGAATTTGCGTCTGAGTAGATTAGCTCGCAGTACCCGCTACGATCGTCAATATCATCAGCTGGGGACTTCTTGCGTATGCGAGTAAGTAATTGCCAGCCTGGTACAACAGAATCATGGTGTTGACTGAGATCACAGCCAACAACTCATCAGCACGCCAGCTTTACACGACAGCAGCTATAACCACGGGTTCTGGGACCATTTTTGCCTGGACAGCACTACGGGATATCAATGGTGCCCTCTCAATTAGATCTGCGAAGATCGCTGGTCCTTGGACGGGAGTCGGTAATTTACCTTTGACGTATAGCGTCAAGGAGAAGAGATCTATAGACATGGCAGGCAAGTATAGCACTACTGAGTTGGTGGTCAAGTGGAAGAACTACAACTTGGCAAGGTCTGTTATACTGCTTGTGGGAACTTTGATTGGCGCATACGCGTTGACCTTCGCGGACAACTTTCCCTGAGATTGAGATCAAGGCTACAGTAGTACAAGCTACCGTTTCCAAAGACAAATGAAGCTGTGAGCTAGATCTCTCAGTTTTTCTTCCCAACTACAAGTCTTTCCAGCAGTATTGAATCAAGTTTACATCTACTACATATTTCAGCAACTACTAGTAGCGCCAAATCGCAATCCCATACCCGCATATAAGGATTCTCTCCGTTGTGCAGCTAAATCCAAAGCTGTGAATCTAAATTAGCTTGACACTGCAAAACCCTTTGCGCCGCTGATACAATTACTTTATTACGTCGTATAATTGGGCAGTAGTAAGTATTTGCGAGAGTAGCGTCTCTCAGCTCAACCTGAGGCAGAGTGTTTCTAAGACAAGTTTGACCAAAGTAAAGCACCGATAGAAACTGAAAACAAGCCAAGCCAAACCGAAGACGAAACCTACACCCAAAAATAGTCGCAACTTACCTAGCGACGATGAAAGATGGCTCCTAGTAAACCTCCTACTACGAACGACTCGAAGGTAAACTTTACTCGAATAGACACGAATATTATTCCCAAAATCGAATTGAATAACTCACTTTCTCCCATAGCTTACGGTAGTAGAATTATTATTCGAAAAAGTCTAGCGCAAGTCCCGTCAAATACCTAGAAAAGTTCTAGGGTCGCTAGGAATACTATTATTGTAATCTTTTCGTGATAAGTAACTATTGAGTTTGATTAGAGCACCGTCTCTATCCGGTAACTTTTGCTTTACGTTCTTCCAAACTTCTCGACTAAGTTGATCGTCAATCGATTTTTACTCTTGTATATAAGACTATGTGGCAAAAAATAATCTCGCTAAGTCCTATAGTGGCGTGATTACGTACTCTTACCAAAAGTGAGCGAACGGAATCTAATATATCCTATAAACTTGTTGGTATACTATATACTATTCCATACCTCCTCCTTTACCCACCTGTTGATTTTTCCAGAGAATATGTAACAGCAATATTATCAAATATTGTGCATGTGATACTTATTGTCGCACTGTCACTAACACAGTACTTAATCATGTGTTATAGTATTCCGGGTAAATGTTGATGGTATAACTAATATCAAAACTCCTAGACCTCTATACACTTACTAGTAATTAATCTAAAGTTCACTCACAATTCGCCTCCTCTTGAACCTTAACTCGACGCTTTAGCTAACGTAAAGGTAAGCAATGTCGGCTAATCAGCCAGGTGAAAATTTCGACTAAGCAAGACATCAGCTCACTATGCCTCGCATCATCCACCTAATTGGCGACTTGACACAATCTTCCAAACCCATCTACCCTGCATCTCTCAAACAAGACCCGAACAAGAAAGGTTTCTTAGACCTTCAACGCGAGCTCAGAGACCTCATCTACGAGATCGCTGTTGATGACGATGCCTCCGAAGCCGAGGCACAAGAGAAGGAGAAGCGGTGCTCCTTTAATCCCCCATACGGGACGCTCTTCCTTCTCAGCGAACAATTCAGAGCGGAGTTTGCGGAGGCCCAAGGCAAGAGATGGTGCTTGAGCCTAGGCTTGAGCAAGAACTCAAAGGAAGTAGTCTACACCAAGGGAAAGCAGGTACCTTCATTGACCCTGCGCTTCACGACTTGCTTCATGATCAGGATTGCTGAGATCATACCTACCAAGTGCGTGCAGAAGCGCAATATTTACATCGAGACTCAATCTAACAAGCTCGGAAATGCCCTTCGTGGAGCATTGTCTATGTACAAGTTGGGGATAAACATGAAGGAAAACAAGTCGATCACGAGTCTTGGTGGTCCAGCAACGCATGCCAGGAGGGTCGCTCTTGGAAAGAGGGAGCTCGAGAAGAGTGACCACATGTGCAACGCTATGGTAGCCCATATGGGCCCACTCCCGAAACTCGGTGATCTGCGCGTTTGGGTTTGGTCAAACTACTATGTAGGCTCTTACTCGTGGGGATACTCTCTAAACAACGGTACATGGACTGCTTATGACAAATCTTTGCTGGACGGTAGTCGTGAATGGGTGGGGTGGCACAGCTGCACAGCCAAGAATGATCGTGTCAGCAGTGGGGTCAGCAGTGGACGAAACGAGTAGGTTGGTTTAAGGACGACCCTTAGCTACCATTGCGCATTCCGAAGATGGCTTATTCCCAAAATCCAACAACAAGTCAGATATGATGGGCTTGCATGGGCTTCCTATCAAGACGATCGAGGAGTAGTTCTTGAGAAAGGCGAGCAATAGATCTATACAGTATACACCATCCTACAGTTACACAATGTCAGTCTCTCGAATTCAAAAGGAGTATTCCACTTGTCAAACCGCAATTCGCTCCTCAACCTCACCTGAAAGCCAAAGTACTCCATTTCACGCCTATCAGAAGGAGTGGAAGTTGCCTTCTTTATATTGCAATTGGCCACGCAAGCGTGAACTTTGCCTGTCCCTAGCTCTTTATCCAAACAGTACTACAACTGCTGTCCTCCCTGTTGTCATCGAGTCCATTCCGCCCAGTCCCGGGTTTCAACTATCAAGCTCTGTGTATGTCTTGACGATGTCTCAGCAATGCTGTCTTTCCGCATATATATCTTCCATGTCGAGTCCGATGAACGCTTTCGTGGTGGCTCGTAGGAGGACGGTTGGTATACGGATTTTTCAGGGATATTGAACGCGGCAGCTGTCGTATAATATCCTTGAATGAAGCTGTCCATCATCCTGCTATCTATTTTTCGCTGATGGGCATACATCTCTGACATGTAAAAGTATATGAGTAGGTGAGGGGTTGATTGCTAGTGAACGGGGTTGACGGAAAAGGTAGTTGAGAAACAAAGGGGGGGAGCTGAGAAAGTAGTGGGCACCCCCTGAGCTTTAAGCTCCTGGAGCTTGCTCATCAGGAGCATATCACTTCACGTCTCATCAATCGACAAAACTACAGCCCATCTACATTGTCTTTCACACTTCCTTCATTCAAGTAATTTGAACTCAATTACGCGCATTTAGTATCAACGTTAGTATTAGGCATTGGTATGTATGTTTCGTTTCAAATTCTTGCGGGACGTTCTCTCATTCTGTCTCCGAAACGCTTTCGACATAATACTCTGAATCTTCGTAGTAATTACATTATCGATATATAGCGTCGCTCCTCTCAATATTCAAGAATTGAAAAACTCGTAAAATCATAATCCTGCATGAACCATGTGTGTGTTGCTCCTCAGCCAAAACGAACAATACCAAAGCTGATGTTGTTCAACTATACTCAGTAACCGTCACAGCCCTCGTAGCCAAGATCTCAATCCTCTTCGCATAAAGCGTCATAGTATGACAAAGAGGATCGCCATAAACAACTACTCTCAACATTTCATCGCTGACCTGACAAGCCTCAATATCATCAGGACTCTGGCTCTCGTATCTTTCTCTCAGTAAAATGACCCTGCCACCGAGACTGAGTGTGGAAGACGGCACACCCCACATTGGGGCGGGATTCGAAGTCTGCATCGAACTTGCTTGAGCTGCTAGTTTCAGTCTGCTCTTCTTGCCTCTGAGAACACCCGGGACTACGCTGTTCATGATGGGGCAAGGAGCGTCGGGGGTGGGCGTGACGTAGAGTTTGAGGAGGGAGCGCACGATGGCTCTGTCTGCTCGTACGACTGGGTCGCCTTCGTTGGCGAATGCGAAGAAGAGGCTTTTTTGATGGCGCCTTGCGGTGGATTTTTGCAGTGGAAGAAGTGTGACTGGAGGTGCACCGAAAGTAACGCAATGCACTCGCTTGAAGAAGCCCGTCAGATACGTAAGCTCACTACTCACTGTTTCTGACAGCATATGGGCATATAGAAGTTGTGCGACGGCTCCTCCTGCGCTATGCCCGGTGATGAGAAGGCTGGCAGCACTTCTGGACGGATCCTTCTGAAGCAATTCTCTCAGACGTGCCGCGACCGGCGCGATCATACCCCGTGCCACGGAAAGGAATCCCGAATGGCAAAGATTTCCAGTATCGTCCAGAAAATCAGTGGGGGCGCAAGGGGCTTGAGCGAAATTAACGGTCCAATCCATGAAAGTTTGGGTCCCTCGCACTGCGAAAACAATGGTATTCATGTCATCGACCGGCATTGATTTGATGACCATGGCTTTGGTCCCATGGATAATAGATGCTTTGACGTGATCCTCACGTTCTCTCTTCTTAGGTTTTTCGTATGCTCGCAGTGAATACTGCGAAGCCAGACACAGAAGTGGATATGTTGGCATATAAACCCTGAATGGCGGTAAATACGGCGGCAACCTCGAATTGCTATACGACCACACTTTCGAAAAGTGATTTGTGCTGTTGGATGAATTCGAGCCAGGAATGGATAGGGCCTGGCTGGCATTTCTAGATCCATCTCGATAGATATCTTGTGACTCGACAAGTCCTTTTACAATTTTAGCTTGGGTTTGAAGTATGTCCACACTTGTCTACTCACTTAGGTCTCGTTCATCGCCACTGAATTGCTCCTCGTCCATGCACGTGATCACAGTGTCCAATTTCGATGACATCCGATCGTACAGTGCAGCACCTTGTGTGAGATATCTCGCATTCAGATTGGTGACAGACTTTGAAGCCTTATGCAACCCGCCAGTCACGGCAGATGGTATATGCAGCAGTGACTGCTGAGTCGACGACTGATTATGATGTAGGTAAACAGCATTTGGTGGATTTGGCGGCAAAGACCACTGAATCGTTTGTTTAGGTGGAGATACAGATGATTCAGCTCCATAAGGTAAGGTGTGAGGCGGCCTCGTACCCACATCTGGTCGAGATATTGTGGAGTATGAACTCCCATGAGGGCTGCTTTGCGTTCCATGCCATGGTCGACTCGGCGGTCTTGGTTGGTACTGTTGAGCAGGCTGTAGTTCCGGGGATGGTTTTGATAGATTCACTGTCGACATAGAATAGTTGGATCCTCCATAACCGACACCGTTGGTTGTCGCTGGCCTTGAAGTGCCTGGCTTCAACCTCTCCTTCCGCTTCTTTGCATGTGGATTTCCAATGGTCCAGAAGGTCATCTTGATGTTCCAGCCCTGGCGCGTTCTTGGACTCGCCGCTTCCGGTGATGTCTCATGCCAGACAAGACAAGAGTCGTTTGCGGGGGGCGGAGTGAATGCCGATCGATGTCTTGTATGCTGACAATGGCAACCAAGACAGTGTTCAGGGGAGCTGTGTATGGAATCTCTTAGTACGATTATGCTCGTGATATTGGTATCTCGATAGAACCCAGACCAGAGATGTTGTTGAAGAAGTAGGCCAGTCCCATCGAAGGTGAAGGAGTCGAGGTTGAGGTCGGTTTGCGAACCACTGACTTGACACAGCCACAGTGCATTAGCGGGCGTAGCATCACCTTTTGATACGTCGGATGCTATGGATAATGCTAGGGCTTGAGAGGCTTGTCGATAGAGCTGTTTTTGGTTTAGCTGATCGACTAGTGCCCCAAGAACGGCTAAGCGCCCGGAATTCGCATGTGCCTTCGTTTATCCAGGGGATTCTTCACAACATCACCACCATCCCATCGACTATATCCATCACAAAACACCGTCCACCACAGTCCATAAAGAGACTCTTACCGAAGACATATATCATTCAACACACCATGGAGCTCTTATCTGAGCCGGTCGCATAACGGGGAAAGGAATCTATTGAATCGGCTTTGTGTGTGCACACTGAATGAAATGAAATGAAATAGTAATAAAATAGGTTATCCTCTTATATTATCTATGTATTCTCTCTTATACAACTAAGCTAGCTATATATAGGTAGAGACTTTAGATCCTTATTACTAAGGAATCTATACTAGAGGTATTTTGTAATAGCTAGATACTATAATAAGTAATATTATAGTAGTAAACTTAGCCTTATATAACCCTCTAGTAACCTATCCTTTCTTCCTAAATTAGTAATAACTATATTAAAGGATGACCTAGTTATCTTCGTACGATAATACTCTATCTCCTATTATCTAAGCTAATTAATAGCCTTTATTCCTAAATACTAGATTTTCTCTATTCTAGTATTCCCTCCCTACCCGGCTATAGCCTACTTGATTGCTATATAATAGTAATTATAACTATTATATAACCTCCTTCTAACTAGATCTAACCTACTTAAGAGTTATAGGATAATAGTTCTAGTTACCTATTATCTATATAATAGCTTATCCCTACTCTTCTCTAGGTACTTAAGGTATATCTCCCCTAGCCTAGCTCTCTCTCTTCTATTCCCCTAAACCATACTACTACTACTACTAGTACTACTACTAGTACTACTACTAGTACTACTACTAGTACTACTACTACTACTACTACTACTACTACTACTACTTTCTTCTCTAGCTTCAAACTCTTCCTTACCCTTCTCTATACTCTTAAGTACTCTAACTTTCTTATACGACTAGTCCCCTTCCTCCCTAGTACCTCTACTAACTATCGTACGACGTTCTAGACTTATATTATAGCTCTAGTTCCTTAGCTAGCTCCTAGTCCTACTCTCTAGGTAGTTACTTCCCCTTTTAGGACTTTCTCTACTAGAGATAGCTAGTATAATAGCCGTATTTACCTACGTATCCCTACTAGCTAGCCTATCTACCGCTAGTTTATAATTAACCTAGCTACTACTATTCGTATAAATCTTGTCCTAGTATCGTACGATACTAATAATATCTAGCCTACTAAGCTCGCTATCTTAAATAGTCCTTCTATAGATATCGATATCCTAGTCCCTCGTACGATATCTATAGCTAATATCTAGTTTATAATAGCTAACTTTATCCGTCGTAATAGATACTTTAAGGTTCGTATAAGGGTTGTTCTACTACTTCCTTATACTAATCTATTATAGTCCTTAGTTATCTAGTCCCGTAGTATTATTTGTGCGGATTGCCTATCTAAGTATAGTAATCCTAACTACTAGTAGAAGTTCCTTAGCTATCGTACGATAGCTAGGTATACTTATACTATCTAATTCTATACTAACTATATATATTAGTCTCGTACTACTACTTATAATTATTATGACCATTTGCTATAGTTTAGTAGTTAGGGTTTAGTTAGAGGATTTATAGAGATACTAAGGTAGGTAGGATCTTATTTAGTTGGTAGAAGTCTATATAAGAGATAGCTATTGTACGAATACTTTATAGTAGATCCTAGATATAAAAAAATTCTAAGTATAAAGAATACCTAGTTTGTCGTATATCCTTCTTATACCTCTTAAAAAATAAATATAAATCTCTCCTTAATATAAAAAATAATGAATCCCTCTATAAAAAATAAAAATACTTAAAGAATTTTTTAAAAAATTAATCGTACGACGCCTAAAACATATAATAATAAAAGAAAAATCGATATATAAATAAAAACTTACTCCCTTTCTTACCTACTAGCTCTGTAGTTATTATTCCTTATAGTCTAGATCCTTAGATCTATCTATAAAAGCTTCTATTCGTACGACGAGTCTATTTATAGAGATAAGTCTTTCTAGGGTATTATTTAGTTTACTCTTTATTAATATATCTACTAGATTGTCCCTGCTATTAACTCTACGTAGATAAGAGATCTCCCTATTCTCGTACGACTCTCTAATTACTATAATATTAATTATTAGTCTCTTCTTATCTATAGTACTAAGTTTAACAAGGTAATCGTATAAGGACTTAGAGTCTATATAAATAACTAGGGGAATTATAGCAAAATTAAGGTAGTCTATAATCTATTATAGTATCGTATAAAGAGCGATTACGCTATTAAAACTAGCTACTATACTATAGAGTTCACTTCCAAGGATACTCCTTATAACTCTTTTGTATTTAGTAGAGCTCTAATAGATAATATTACCGTAGATTTCGAATTCGGTATCCGTACGATTTACTTCTTCCGCTAGTATAATAACAAATCCTAGTTATAAGGATAAATCTTTATTATTAGCGAAGGATCTATCTATAAAAATAAATAGTTTCGATCGTACGAGGTCGAGAGGGACGTATTTAAGGCCTCTAGTCTTATTATCTATTTACTATTAGATCCTATTATTTAGGTCCTCGATCTCCTTAGGGCTTAGATCTCTAATTTAAGCTACGGCTAAGAGGTTATACGACGCTTTAGGTTAGTATATCGATATAATATAGGCTCTTCTAGCCCTCTATTTAATATACTTCTATTTCGTATCTATTATACGACTATTGATGATCTTAAGCCGGTTAGCTTAGCCTTTCTATTTAAAAGTAATATTATTAGCTATATCTATCCTAATTCTCCCTCTATTGAATTCTATAGGTTGGTCTAGGGATAGGGTAGTCTTCCCTTTCGTACGAAATTACGCCTTCTTAAGCTCCTTCTCTTCCTTCTTAGAGAAAGCTTCTATAATAAAGCTAAATATATTATCTATCTAGAGGCTAGTAATCCCAAACTCTTCTAGTCTAGATATAGTAAAGAGTAAGTATAGGTCGTACGACTAGGGTCCCTAACGGGGCGGGGCCAAACGGGGGGGGGCGGGTTAGGGGTAGGGTGGGGTAGGTTTTCGGGGCGGGTTATAAGTATAAAACCCTAACCTAACCCGCCCCGCCAAGCTCTTAACCCGCCCCGTTAGATAGGGGTGGGTAGGGTCCCCAACGGGGCGGGGCCAAACGGGGGGGGGCGGGTTAGGGGTAGGGTGGGGCGGGTTTTCGGGGCGGGTTACAAGTATAAAACCCTAACCTAACCCGCCCCGCCAAGCTCTCAACCCGCCCCGTTAGATAGGGGCGGGGTCTCGTAACCTAACCCGTTACAACCCGTATATAATACCGTTAGTATATTTAGAATATACGCGGTATTTCTAGTAGTCTTCTAGTAGTCAAAAAGAGTCTTCTAGTAGTTATAACGATAGTCGAAATATTTCTAGTAGTCTTCTAGTAGTTATAGAGCTTATAATAAGTTATATTATAACTAAATCTACGGCTCGAAAGTCAAGAGCTTGAAACTAAGTACGACGAGCTCCGCTCCTAGTTATAGGGCCCTTATTATTACCTTTATAACTACGTCGGCTATTGACTATCGCCTAAAGATCTATACTACCTCTAGGTAATACTACCGGTAGTCTTATAGCACGACCCCTCCTACGCCTTCCTATACTTCGGGTAGTAGCTTAGGTTCGCCGACGTATTATAATACGACTACTAATATAATCTCCTATACCCTTAACTATTTCGAGCCGCTTACCTAATAGACCCTTATTATCCCGTCGCAATCTATTCGCTAACCTCTATATAGGGGGAGAAGCTCCTTTAGCTAGTAGTAGCGTATTATTAGGGTCCGTAGTATCCTCCCTATCGCTGATTTTATCTAACCTCTATATCTCGTTAACTATACGAATAAGTTCCTTAGTCTGTTTAGCTCGCTTAGTAGCTAATTTATCTTTAGTTATATAAACATCCCTTCTCCCTATTAAATAGTAGTTAAGTATATACTACTTGGAATCTACTATCTACTTATAGTTACTTACTATTAACGTACTAAGAACCTGTGCGCTATATAACTTATTATCCGTATTAAAGTTACTAGTAATACTAAACTCTCGTTTAATACTAATACCGGCCGCTTAGATAGCAAAGAGATCCTTTACTATTATTACTATCCGTGGGAACCGGTACTTAATAGATCTCTATTACTAGAATAGTTCCTTAAGATCTGGCCGTACTTTATCTAGGGATTATCAGCGACTACTAGAAGACTACTAGGGACTAGGGTTTTTACTTACTCTATAAGCGATACTCATCAAACTCTCGCTATATATCTATTACTACGCGCGTCGCTATTAGGCGCGTATTATACTTAGTAGAAGGCTCTACTACCGTACGGAGATCTATAACCGAATCGAGGTTAATATACCCTCGTTGGAGCGATAATAGGACTTTAACGCGGCGTATTACTAGGTTTCGCTACGTATATTAAGTATTATATAGAACGTATAGTTCCGTCTAATAATATACCTACCAATCGAGTAGATCTTCTAGTATAGGCTACTATTTAGGCTGGTTCCAAGTATTAAGCTTGTAACGAGGATAGAGTAGGATTACTATACTATAGTACTTTCTAGCCTATATATTAGACGTTGTACTATAGTAGACCCTAAGCTTATCTACCGCCTTATTATATACCCGACTAATCTCTTACTTCTACTGACGGTTCTTATCTCTAAGCCGTTCCTCTATATTCTCGAGGTGTATAAATAGTCGATTATAGATATCAAAGACCGAGTAGATTATTAGGTTACGCGTAGAGCTAATAAGCTACGTATATACCGCGAAGGGACGGAGGATAGTAATAAGGTAGGAAACTTAGCCCTATTTATCTTCGCTTAGGCTAAGGTATCGATATTCCTTATCTATAAATTAATTAATCGGGTCTCTTAATCTTAGAAGTCGTATAAGTATATAGTACGTCGAGTCCCATCTCGTCTTAATATCTTAGGTGTATCGTAGAAGTCGAATCTTAGCCGGAATAGGGTAGTAAGCGCGATACTAGATTGTTTAAATCTCCGAGAATATAAGCTATCGGCCTTCGCTTAAGTTGATAAAGATCGTAATTTAACGGGCCTTTATAACCGTATATAGTAGCTTGATAGAAGAATTAGCATCACGAAACTACTAGGAGACTACTAGGAGACTACTAGGAGACTATTAGGAGACTACTAGGAGACTACTAGGAGACTACTAGGAGACTACTAGGAGACTACTAGGAGACTACTAGGAGAATACTAGGAGACTACTAGGAGACTACTAGGAGGCTAAAAGAAGGAAAATAACTTATACCACGCTTAGAGTTAGTAGACTCCCCCCTAGTAATTACTAGAACTCTCTCCTCTTCCTCCGCCTCCTAGTTCCTAATAAACTCCTCCTTTTTCGGCCGATACTTAATGTCTACGAGGAGACTATTATAATATAGTTGTATAATATAAGAGATATAGGGATATAGCGCGATCTCGTTTACTATATTAGGAATGTCCCTACTAAGTACCTCAATATATTTATTTACTAACTATACTATTGTTTTGTTATTCGACGCGTTATCCGTAGTAAAAGTAATAACCCTAGTACCGAGATTGAAATACTTAAGGCGTGCTATTATAACTCTAGTAAGGTCCCTACTAGTATAAGCGCTATAGTAGGGCTCGAAACCGATTAAAGCTTCTATTAGGGTCTAATTATAAACCTAGTATACTTTAATTGTGAGGAAGCTATTCCGGCGCGGCGTAGACTATCCGTCGAGGACGATTAAGACTTTCTAAGGTACTAGTAGGAGGCGTTTACGGATAGACTCCTCTAACTTCTTTCGTAGGGTAAGGATTTTATTAGTAATAGTTAATAACGAAGGGAGCCGTCGCTTAGGTTCGAGGTATATAACTAGGCGTAGGAATTCCAAGTTATCGATAGTTATTAATAACTACTTATATATAATAATCGTACGAAGGAGTTGTTCGTCGAAATTAGCTAGGGATAGTACGAGGCTTCTAGCGTTCGCTATCTTAGTCCTAACTCGTCGATTCTAGAGTGGAATGTTAGTAGAACTAAAATTAGAAAACCTAGTAGTCTCCTAGTAGTCTTACGGCTACCTTTAGGCCCTCTTCTATAGTTGGCTATACTATTCCTCGCGCTAAGGAGGTCGATAGATATGCCCTCGTCTTTACGTAAGAACTAATTTAACTAGTTCTATTCTTATATAGATATTTTACGACTAGATCGTATCGTATATAGATAGCACGAGGCTTACTAGAAATACGAAGAGCGCCTTTAATAAAATACTACTAGCCCGTAGCTCTCCTATTAGCTCCCTATACTAGAAGGTTAGGGGTAGGGACTAATATATTTTCCCGGTACCATCGTGTTGTAATCTACTAGTTATAGAACTACTTAGAGTTGTTTGGTATCTATTTAAAATAGGCGTCGTTTTTACCTACCGATAGTAGGTTACCTGTAGGAGGAGGGACGTAGGTTGCTGAAGATAATAAAGCTATAATAGAGAAGTAGTATTAGTTAAGAAGGAATAGTATATAAGTAGTATCTCTTATTTGAAGCTACTATTATATTTATAGGAAGTACTAAGAATATAGCTAAGCTACTTTAGGTTCTATAAGGCTAAGAAACTATTTAATAAAGTATAAATATAAAGATATAACTTCAACACGTAGAGATATAAATATATTAATAGTATTTACGGTTTTATATATATATCTTCTATAAATCTACTTACTTCTAGATAATATTATTATATACTAAGCTCGGAATATGTTTTTGAATGAAAATTGAATATATTTATTTAATCTTTATTTAAAAATATATAGCTAGCCGTTTATTCTTTAATAAAGTAATTCTTCAACAAAGTAATTCTTTAATAAAGTGATTCTTCAATATATTATTAAGGAGAGATACTTATTTATTAACTATTATAGAAATATTCTTCTTATATATAAAGAGCAAGTGATTTATAATTTAAATATAAGCCTAGTAGTCTTCTAGTAGTTAAAGAGGGAGACATTGGTATAGAATATATTATTCACTAGTATACTAAATAAAATATATCCTCCTAGCTCCGAATTTATTAAATTAACTCTTCTTCTTATCACTACGAAGCCTCCTCGCTAATTCTATATCCTTAGACTAAATTGTGATACGATTTGCATGAATAGTATAGAGGTTAGTATCTAGGAATAATATATTAGTACTAGTACTAGTATAATAGGTTAAAATATAACTTACCTTTAAAAAGACTAATAAGATAGTATTCTATAGCCTCTTAGAGTACTTATATTATAGTTGCTTGAAATCGAAGGTCTTCCTTAAAATTATATACAACCTCTCGAATAACCCTACTAAATAGTATTTTCTATATAAGGAGGTCGGTACTCTTCTAGTAGCGGCGGATCTTACGTAGAGCAACGGCTAGAAAGCGTTAGAGACTACTAGGATACTACTAGGAATTCTACGTAATATATAATTCTAACTTACTTCCTAGCTTATAACGGTAGGGCTTTCTTATACTACCTATATTGCTTTTACCTTTCCTAGTAAATTGTTTTCGAGTAGCCAATCCCCCTAAAGGCTTTACTAGGGCCTTACTACTAGTAGTATTTCGAGCCTTAAGCGTAGATCTTCTTCTAGTAGCTATAATAGTACTTTTACTAGTACTAGTAACTGCCTTACTAGCTATTAGTCTCTTTACTAGTATCTTTCTTACTAGTATCTTTTTTACTACTAGTTCCTTTCTTACTGGTCGTAGTAGTAGTAGTACTACTACTACTACTTCTACTACTACTACTTCTATTGCTTCTGCTGCTGCTACTAATACTACTACTACTAATACTACTACTAATACTACTACTACTAATACTACTAGTAGTAGTAGCCTTAATTTAGGAACAGAATCTAAGGGTTGGCTAGGATCTTCTAGTATTTAAGTATCAAGTATTGCCTGGTTAGAATCCTATATTTAAGTAGCATCTAGCTTTTTTATAGTAGTATCTAACTCTCCTCCAATAGCATCTAACTCTTAAGTATTAAGTATTACCTAGTTAAAATACTATAGTTAAGTAGTATCTAGCTTTTTTATAGCAGTATCTAGCTCTTCTCTAATAGTATCTAACTCTTAAGTATTATTAATTAGGTCTTTTAGAGTAGTTTCTAGGTCTTCTTAAGTATCCTTAAACTTATTATCTTCTTTATCTAGCTCTTTAGATTTTGGTATTTCAAATGGGGTCTTTTCCCTAGAAGTCGGGTTCTTTATCTTAGTCTTTCTATACTTACTAATAATATTTCTATTATTATCTACCATCTTAAGATCTAAGGCTTGCGAAGGTAAGGAAATACTTAAGGAATAGCTAGTACTTCTAGTTCTAAGTAGCTCTTCTTCAATTTAGGTACTGGCCGGCTAGGAATTGAGATCTAGATCGCCTAGACTACTAGGATAACTACTAGGCTCTACTGGTTTAATTAGAGGAGAATCTAGTAGAGGTAGGGTAGCCTTTTTTAATTCGTTAGCTACTCGAAGATCTACTATAGAAGTAAGGCTACGCTAGTAGGTACCCTTACTACGTACTATTAAATAATTAGTAATAATTATTAGTTGATTTGCTTTTAATTTAGTAGTTACTAGTAGTAATCTAGTAGTAATATAGGTTGAAAAGTAAGGATAAAGCTATATAGATTATTAGCGTACGTACGGATATAAAAACTCTATAGCGCTAGTAAACTAGCGTACCGATATCGGACGACTATACTTTTCGCACTATATAGCGTAAATATATAAAATACTTCTACCAATTATACTAATTAAATTTAAGCTTGACTCTACTTTAATCTCGCTTATTTTATAAGCCTTAAACTACTAGTAAACTACTAGGCTTAGCCTAGCGTAAATCTATAGATCTATAAATAATAGCGCTACTAAAACCAACTAAACTTCTCTCTACTAATATTCATACAGTTAAAGAACGTGCGCGGCGTAGTAAAAAGAGAGGCTTTGATCTCTAGGTTATAAGGAGTTAGCGCGTATTAAATCAAGTAAAGTTAGAGGCTCGTTAAAAACTGAAAAAGTCTAATAGTTATAATCTTCTCTTAGATACTAAGTAGCGGTCCTAAATTGCGTAAGCTAAGTAAGCTATTAATAATAAGCGGTAAGAACCTAGTAGTATCCTAGTAGTAATATATACTAATCTAGCCCTAGAATATCGAATGGTACCTATCCTAGCCTCCTTAAACTAGACCTACTTACGCTTTTCGATTTCGGTAATTAAGATAAAGATATAAATAATAGAGTAGAAGAAAGCTCTAGTTAAGAATCGAGTAAAGAGGAGGAGATAGATATTAATATAATACCCTAGGCTTAGGGTAGTAATGTTGCTATACTATTCGACGAGTCCTACGATTAACGCTACGTAGAGTTTTATCTAGTCGTCTTTACGTAAGCAAGACGGTCCTAGTAAGTAATTAGGAAGGGGTTAGCAAATTTAATAAATAGTAGTTTGAATTCAGTTGAGGGTACGTATAACATCTATAAACTTCTTTTAGAAGAAGATTTGAAGGTAAGTCTTTTAATTTCTAGTAGTCTCCTAGTAGTTTCTAATATCCTTTTAGAGTCTAGTAAGCTCATTCTATAATAAAGATAGAGAAGAGTAACTACTAGTCTACCTAGCCGATTAACTACCCTTAATCTCTCCCCTTTAATTCTTTTCTATAGAGTAGGTTACTTTAATACGAAATCTCCTAGCTTATCGCTATAATTTCGATGAAAGGCTTCCTAGTCCTACTCGTTAGTAGGATATATACCCTATAGATAAGATTAAGCTAAAGGAGAATCTACCTAATAGAGAGCTTGCAATAGAGGTATAGGAGTTGATATTTAGTAAAAAGGTAGAAGTAAGAGAGAGATTTAGTAGAATAAGGGATATAGATAAGGTTAATCTTATTATAAAACTATTAGTATTATAGGCGACTAATAGTTTAGGTTATACTCTTAATATAGATAAGAAGATATAAGAGCTCTAAGCTACTACTAAAAAATTAGCTAATAAAGTTAATAGGTCTAAGGATAAGGATGAACGTACTTTTCAATTAGATATTAAGAGTAATAGAGAGGAAGATAAAGAAGAAGAAGAAGAAGAAGAGGAGGAGGATAACTAGATTATTAATAATATATATATAGAAGATCTCTCTAAATAAGAAAAACCCTAGTTTTAGCTATTATAGTATTATTAAACGTAATTTCCATTTATCTGCTTACTTTGACTACTAGGAGACTACTAGGAGACTACTAGGAGACTACTAGAAATATATAAATATTGAATACAAAATCTACTAACTATTTACTACTAAATCTAACTATACCTCTATACTCTATATAGTTAGGGCCATTATTACTTACTATTAGGTTATATCTTAGTAGTTATATAAGCGCTAAGAAAGCATCACGTGGACCCGCGCTAGTATAAACGGGGCGGGTTCTCCTCTAATCTATAACCCGCCCCGGGACCCCGCCCCAACCCGTTAGAACCCGACCCGCTAACGGGGCGGGTTCCCTACCCTAAAACCCGCCCCAACCCGCCCCGTTGGGGACCCTAGGGGTAGGGTCTCGTAACCTAACCCGTTATAACCCGTATATAATACCGTTAGTATATTTAGAATATACGCGGTATTTCTAGTAGTCTTCTAGTAGTTAAAAAGAGTCTTCTAGTAGTTATAACGATAGTCGAAATATTTCTAGTAGTCTTCTAGTAGTTATAGAGCTTATAATAAGTTATATTATAACTAAATCTACGGCTCGAAAGTCAAGAGCTTTAAACTAAGTACGACGAGCTCCGCTC
Source organism: Venturia nashicola (assembly GCA_004522665.1). Taxonomy (NCBI): domain Eukaryota; kingdom Fungi; phylum Ascomycota; class Dothideomycetes; order Venturiales; family Venturiaceae; genus Venturia; species Venturia nashicola. The sequence goes on from SNSD01000021.1 coordinate 462,875, forward strand.
CTAGTTATAGAGCCCTTATTATTACCTTTATAACTACGTCGGCTATTAACTATCGCCTAAAGATCTATACTACCTCTAGGTAATACTACCGGTAGTCTTATAGCGCGACCCCTCCTACGCCTTCCTATACTTCGGGTAGTAGCTTAGGTTCGCCGACGTATTATAATACAACTACTAATACGATCTCCTATACCCTTAACTATTTCAAGCCGCTTACCTAATAGACCCTTATTATCCCGTCGTAATCTATTCGCCAACCTCTATATAGGGGGAGAAGCTCCTTTAGCTAGTAGTAGCGTATTATTAGGGTCCGTAGTATCCTCCCTATTACTAATTTCATCTAACCTCTATATCTCGTTAACTATACGAATAAGTTCCTTAGTCTATTTAGCTCGCTTAGTAGCTAATTTATCTTTAGTTATATAAATATCCCTTCTCCCTATTAAATAGTAGTTAAGTATATACTACTTAGAATCTACTATCTACTTATAGTTACTTACTATTAACGCACCAAGAACCTATACGCTATATAACTTATTATCCGTATTAAAGTTACTAGTAATACTAAACTCTCGTTTAATACTAATACCGGCCGCTTAGATAGTAAAGAGATCCTTTACTATTATTACTATCCGTAGGAACCGGTACTTAATAGATCTCTATTACTAGAATAGTTCCTTAAGATCTAGCCGTACTTTATCTAGGGATTATTAGCGACTACTAGAAGACTACTAGGGACTAGGGTTTTCGCTTACTCTATAAGCGATACTTATCGAACTCTCGCTATATATCTATTACTACGCGCGTCGCTATTAGGCGCGTATTATACTTAGTAGAAGGCTCTACTACTATACGGAGATCTATAACTAAATCGAGGTTAATATACCCTCGTTAGAGCGATAATAGGACTTTAACGCGGCGTATTACTAGGTTTCGCTACGTATATTAAGTATTATATAGAACGTATAGTTCCGTCTAATAATATACCTACTAATCGAGTAGATCTTCTAGTATAGGCTACTATTTAGGCTGGTTCTAAGTATTAAGCTTATAACGAGGATAGAGTAGGATTACTATACTATAGTACTCTCTAGCCTATATATTAGACGTTATACTATAGTAGACCCTAAGCTTATCTACCGCCTTACTATATACCCGACTAATCTCTTACTTCTACTAACGGTTCTTATCTCTAAGCCGTTCCTCTATATTACGGGAGACCCCAGTATATACTAAGAGGTAAGGTAGTAGATAGAACTAAGTTAACTAACGAGCTGGAGAGGGGGAGGAGCTCTCTCCTTATACTCTAACGAGGAGACCGTACTCTAACGTACGGTCTCCGGTTCTACTCCTTTTATAGTCTATTCTTCCTTCCTTTTAGCTACTAGGGTACTAGCCCCTAATATTAGCCCTATTCTTCCCCTTCGGCGACCGGCGAAAAACGCCTAGCTCCTACTAGTTTATTATAAGAAGCCCTTAAGCCGCGGACTCCCCTCCTCTCTCTAGTACCTTCTAGGCGGTCCCGCTTATATAACTTATACGTAACCCTTATTTAGGTAGCCGGACCCCTATTTAGGTAATAGTAGCTACGCCCTAGGCCTAGGCCCTCGTAAGTTATTTTTATAGTACGTATATCCGGGTATACCCTGTACGTCCCCGTACTTACCCCGCTACTAGGTACCCGTTTCCCGTTAAAGAGTAGACAACTTTACTAAAGCTAGGCGTTCTATTACGGTATCTATAGTAACTTATCCTTCTACCTCCCTAGTCGATAGGAATAGAGTCTACCTATACTAGAGGCGTCTCTAGTCCCCGTAACTTCTACGGAGGAGTCTCTAGTCCGTATAACTAGCTATTTAGACGTATCCTAAGTATTATAGTACGTCTTTCGGCTAGCCCCCGTCCTAGGACCGGGTAGTCCGGGCGATTTAGCTAGCTTCTATAGGTTTCCCTCGCGTCGCTTATAAACCCTCTTAGATAATACTAATTCGATTCCCCTCGAAGTTGCTATCGACTACCGTATAATTATACGCGTAATTATACCTTAATTGGTATCTCCTAAAGGGTATAAATACCCCTATCCCCTAGGCTTTTTTTTTATTAAGCCCTTATATATATATATATATATATATACTATATATATATATAGTAAGTATCTCCTACCTAGTACTAAGGTAGCGGCCTCCGTTTTAAACTAACCGTATTCAGCTCGTCGTACCGCTACTACTACTACTACTATATCTAGTATCCGTTCTCTCTTCGGTAGCGTTAAGGCCCCTAACGTCCCTAATAGTCTACTACCTAAGTCTAAGCCGCTACTGTCCGGCTCTTCGGAGTCGGGTCCTACTACCGCCTAGAATACTTAGTTACCTACCTAGGACTTTTAGTCGCCCGCCCAAAACTCTTAGCCGCTCGTCCTAGACTCCTAGGATCCCGCCGCCGCTACTAGTAGTACGCCGAACTTAGAGACCCCTAGTATACCCCTATTATCGCCCGCCGACGCTAGTCTCTTTACTACTACTACCGCCCTCCTCGTAAATACGACTCCCGCCCTATCGCCGATAGTCTCCTATACTACTACTTCCCCTACTTATACTTCTATCTCTAGTCGCTCCTTACCGTCTTCCTCGCCCGTCCACACCGTCGCTACCCGCCGAGATACCGCCCGCTAGAATACCGCCGCCTACCGCTAGCGTAAGAACGCCGCCCGCGCCGCCCTTACCTCTCCTACTACTATACCTAAGTAGCTAGTTAGAACCGTACGTCTACTAGTCTTTTATAGTAACTATATATTAACTCTTATTCCTAGGCCCGTAGGCCTATATATTATACTACGTACGCGTCTACTAGTCGGGACTACCGCTACTAGAAGCCTCCGCCTATAAGTTATAACTAGTAAAGCTTACTCGGACTCTAGCTAACTACTTATAGAATAATAGTAAGTACTACCGGCCCTCTCTCGCCTACGCGTACTATACCTAGTATCGGGCTTAGTATACCCTAATATACGTACTACGGTCCGTCTTATTTCTCCCGCTAACCAATTAGGCCCTAGCTCGCCGGCTTAGCCTATACCGCGTAGACCCGGTCGGGTTAAGACTAGAGGTATATCCCGTATTCCGTTTATTAACGTACGCTAACCGTTTATAGCGAGTCCGCCCTATCTAGCCTAGTCGCCGCCCTTAAGGCCTATTAGGCTCTCCGGTCCCTAGTAGACTAGGCCCTCGTCCCGCCGTAAGTCGCCGAGCCCTCCTCTCTAATACTAATACTAACCTTATAAAATAGTACGGTCGCCGCTACTACTACTACTACCTACGAGGCGGTAGTAATAAATTTTATAATAGCCGGCCTAGTACCCGGCTCCTAGGTATAGGGACCCCGGCGGTCTAATCCTATATAAGGGAGGAGGGGAGGGGGGAGGGGGGGGGTTTCCTTTACAGTCTTTCTTCTTCTTTTTTTTTTTTTTATAGGCGTAGGGAGTAGTATTTAGCTGTCGCCGCCTACGCTAAAACCGGAGGGGACCGGATAAACCCTAAAATAAATAAAAAAAATACTCTAAAATCTAACTCCTAATCTTAACTCTAAGTAAATATTAGAAATATAACTTACCGTAATAGCCTCGTCCGCCCGCTCCTTCTTAGCCGCCCTCCGTCGAATTCTTATAGGGGGCTATTATTTTCTTATATAGGTCCGTAAACTAGTTCGAACTCGTCTATAGCTATAGTATCCTCTACGGCTTCTAGCGGCTCCTACGTTATATCGTAGTAACCGCGCTATTTTACTAGGGCCTCGTACCCTTATCCCCGCCTAGCCTTCCTAGCGTATAGAATCTTCTCTACTTCGAACTCCTCGTACGACTCTAGTAGTATAGGGCCTAGTTAGGAGTCGTCGATAACCTACCCAGGTAGTAGATTATCTAGGTACCGCCGCAAAAGGTTAGGGTAGAATATATTATATATACCGCTAGGGATACCCTTAAGCCGTACGGATATCGGGCTAATAACTTCGGCTACCGTATATTTAGTATATCGCGCGTCTAGCTTCTTCTTTAGCCTCTTACTACCGTAGTTCCTTAGGTCTAGCTATACTTTATCGCCGACCTAGAACCTTCGGGCGGGGACCCGCCGCCTATTATAGGACTCCTCCTATTACTATTACGAAACCCCTATTAGCGATTAGTATAGCTCCGTAATCTTCCCTATCTTCTAAACGAACTCTTTAGCCCTCTATTTAGTAGAGATCGGGACGGATCCTATAGCTACCTCTTCTAACGGTATAGCCGTAGGGGCTTTAAAGCCGTATATCGTAAAAAATAGCGATATACCGATTCCTATATAGTATCGGCCGTTTACCGCCAACTAGGCTACGGGTAGCTACTAGGCCTAGTCGTTCTAGTTAAAGTTAATAAAGTACCGTAGGTACGCCTATACTTCCTAGTTAAGGCGCTCCGGGCCTCCGTCCGTTTAGGGGTAGTATACGCTACTCAACCGCTACTCGACGCCTAGTAGGCGATAGAAGTACCTCTAGAAGGCGCCCGTCTAGTTCCTTCCGCGGTCCGACGTTATTGCCCTAGGTAGCCTATAGTAGCGTACCTAGTATCTTAGGAATATCTCGGCGCAAGCCTCCGCGTTAGTAGTAGGTATCGCTTTAAAAACTACGGTCTTACTTAGCCTGTCCTTAATTATACAGAGGTTTGTATTACCGTTAGACTCCGGGAGTTCTACTATAAAATCGATTAATAACTCCGAGAAAAATCTATCGGGGACCGGGAGCGACTATAGGAGACCGTATTTAGCGCTATACTAAACCTTATTACGGCTATAGCCGTTATAGTTCCGTATAAACCTCCGTATATACGAGGCTATTAGTAGCTAGTAGAAGTCTCAGCCTATAATAGAGAGCGTATTCTCCCTACCTAGGTAACTAGTTACCGCGGAGTCGTAGTTCTTCTAAATTAGCTTGGTCCTTAAATTATCTAGACCCCTTCTATCGTCGTCCGACTCTTTTCGCTCTACGTCTATTATAAACGGGGCGCTAGGTACCTATAGCTTACCTCGGTATCGTAATAGGCCTTAGGTATCGATCTTATAGTCCGCGATTTAAATCTTAATACGGGCCCTAGTAGGGATAGCTCGCTCGCCGGACTATACCGCCTAGAATACCTATTAATAGTATATATCCTTAGTAACTACCCTATCCTAGAGCTCGTTGAGGGCGTCTTCCTAGAACGGGCCTCGACCTATACTAAAAACCCTATATCCTATCGCTATAGGGGCGGCTAGCGTATACTTAGTTAGGCTGGCCTCTAGGATTAGCTATTAGACCCTCGAAGTATAATCGTAGTAATCTAGATTATCCTAATCTCGTCTAGATAGTACGTCTAGAACTATTACTTCTAACCCCGGGCGATATACTATAGAGAGCCTATATCTTATTAGGGTCTCCGCGAACCGTATCTATCGCTCGGATAGCCTTTACTTTTTTATAAAGTATTCTAGGTTCCTATAATCCGTTATAATTATAAATAGACTATAGCTACGAAGCTCCGTATCCTAGTACTATAGGTACCGGACTACGGCTAGTAACTCTTTATTATAGATATTGTAATTAATTTCGGCCTTATTTAGTTTTTCTAAATAGAAAGCGACTAGGTAGCGAACCCCGCTAGTCTCCTAGCTTAGAACCCCGCCTAGCGTAAAGCCGCTACTATCGGCCTCTAGAAACGTCGAAAGCGTAGGATCCTATTATCGTAGTACCGGAGCGCTTATAAAATACTCCTTTAAATCGTCGAAAGACGCCTAGGCCGCTTCGTCCTAGGAGAATATAGTATTTGCCCCAGTTAGCGACGTAAGTAGGGCGGTACGTATAGAGTAGCCCTTAATAAACATTTAGTAATAGTTCGTAAATCCTAGGAACCTACGAACCTCTCTCTAGTTACGCGGGACTACCTAATCTCGGATAGTTTAAACCTTCTCTAGGTTAGCCTAAAGGCCCCCCCGTCGGCGTAAATAATAAAACCTAGATACTTAATACTCTTCCTTACGAACTCGCTCTTCGCGGGGTCTAAGTATAGGCTAGCGTCCTAAAGCGCCTAGAGAACGGTACGTACCTTCTCGAAATAGTCTTTGCGGCTCCCTTAGATATAGATTAGTACGTCGTCTATATACGCCAAGGCGTATTCGTCGAGGAACTTTCGAAGTACTATATTAATATACTATTGAAAACTAGACGGTACCCTAGTTAAACCAAACGGAGTTATAAGCTACTCGAATAGCCTATACCTAGTCCGGAACGCTATCTTATACTCGTAACCCTAGGCTATCCTAAGCTTCTAAAATACGCTTACTACGTCTACCTTTAATAAGTAGGTATAGCCCGCGAGGTTCCGGAGGGTCTCCGAAATAAGTAGGAGCGGGTATCTATCTTCCTTAGTTACCGTATTAAGTACTCTATAGTTATAGTAGAACCTTAGGCCCCCCGCGGGTTTCCGGACAAAAAGTATCGGCGCTCCGCCGTCTAAGCTCGATAGCCGAATAAACCCCTTAGCTAGTAGCTCGTTTAACGTTTTCTATAGGACTAGGAGCTCCTCCTTAGATATACTATAGAGCGGCCCCTATAGTAAGGACTCTATTATCCCGTTAGGCTTCGTACGTAGCTCGATTCTATAGTCTACCCCTAGCTAGTAGGGGGCGAGTTTTTCCGCCTCTAGGCTTGAAAATAGCGGGATTATATCGTAAACCTCTAGGGGGAGTTACGCGCGGAGCTCCGCCTCCGTATTAGGCCTTTTCTCCGTTATAGCCTTCTCGAAGTCCTCTATTACTATAGTAGCGACCGTTACCGAATAACCGTCTTCTACCTTCTTAATATAGAAGGTAGCTAGCGTAACTACGAAGTTATCGGTCTCTAGCTATATCTATTCTATTAGCGTTAGCGCGGCGTCCTTACCGGAGCTCTCCGATCGATAGGCTATGTTACGGGAGACCCTAGTATATACTAAAAGGTAAGGTAGTAGATAGAACTAAGTTAACTAACGAGCTAGAGAGGGGGAGGAGCTCTCTCCTTATACTCTAACGAGGAGACCGTACTCTAACGTACGGTCTCCGGTTCTACTCCTTTCGTAGTCTATTCTTCCTTCCTTTTAGCTACTAGGGTACTAGCCCCTAATATTAGCCCTATTCTTCCCCTTCGGCGACCGGCTAAAAACGCCTAGCTCCTACTAGTTTGTTATAAGGAGCCCTAAAGCCGCGGACTTCCCTCCTCTCTCTAGTACCTTTCCGGTAGTCTTACTTATATAACCCGCACGTAACCCTTATTTAGGTAATAGTAGCTCCGCCCCGAGCCTAGGCCCTTATAAGTTACTCTTTATAGTACGTACGCCCGGGTATACCCCGTGCGTCCGCGTACTCGCCCCGCTACTCGGTGCCCGTTTCCTATTAGAGAGTCGATAACCTTACTAAAGCTGGGCGTTCTATTATAGTATCTATAGTAACCTATCCTCCTACCTTCCTAGTCGTTAGGAATAGATTCTACCTATACCGGAGGCGTCTCCGGTCCCTATAACTCCTACGGAGGAGTCTCTGGTCCGCGTAACTAGCTATTTAGACGTATCCTTACTATTATAGTACGTCTTTCGGCTGGCCCCCGTCCTAGGACCGGGTAGCCCGAGTAATTTAGCCGGCTTCTATAGGCTTCTCTCGTATCGCTTACAAACCCTCTTGGATAATACCAATTCGATCCCCCTCGAAGTTGCTATCAACCACCGTATAATTATACGCGTAATTATACCTCGATTAGTATCTCCTAAAGGGTATAAATACCCCTATCCCCTAGGCTTTTTTTTTTTTTTTTTTATTAAGCCCTTATATATATATATATATATATATACTATATATATATATAGTAAGTATCTCCTACCTAGTACTAATATAGCGGCCTCCGCTTTAAACTAACCGTATTTAGCCCGTCGTACTACTACCGCTACTACTACTACTCCTACTATATCTTCTAGTAGTTCTACGCCGCCCCCCGCTTCCTCTCTACCCGCTACTATAGATTCCCGCTTCTTCGCCCTCTTTAGAGGCGTAAGAGCCTCTAGTCCTCCGCCGCTACCAACCCGTTCTACGTAGCCGCTATCCGTTCCTCTAGGGACGGGTCCCGCCGCCGCCTAGGATACCGAGCCGCTCGTCCAAGACCCCTAGCTACCTACCTAGGACCCCGCCGCCGCTACCGCCGACGCTGTTAATACGACGCCCGCCCCGTCTTCGCCGGAGTCTAACTATACTACTACCGCTATTACTCCTACCCGTATCTCTATCTCTAGTCGCTCGTCCTCTACCTCCTCGCCCGTCGCCGCCCGTCGTACCCCCGCCGCCCGTAAGAATACCGCTACCTACCGCTAGAAGAAGAACGCTACCTACGCCGCCCTTACTTACCCCGCTACTATAGCCGACTAGTTGGTCGGGACCGTACGTACGCTAATCTTTTACGGTAACTATTTACTAATCCTCGCTTCTAGGCTTAGCGCCGTATTTATTATACTACGTATACGTCTAATAGCCGAGACTACCGCTACTAGAAGCCCCTACCTATAAGAGGTAACCGGCGAAACAAACTCGGACTCTAGCTAACTACCGATAGGATAATAGTAAGCGCTACCGGCTCTCGCTCGCCTATACGTACTATACTCGGTACCAGACTTAGTATACCCTAATATACGTTTCGTAGTCCGTCTTATTTCTCCCGCTAACCGAATAGGCCCTAGCTTACCGGTCTAGTATACGCCGTATAGACCCGGTCGGGTTAAGACCAAAGGTATATCTCGTAGCCCGTTCGTTAATATACGCTAACCGTCTATAGCGAGTCCGCCTTATCTAGCTTGGTTACTACCCTTAAAGCCTATAAGCTCCTCCGGTCCCTAGTAGACTAGGCCCTCGTCCCGCCGTAAGCTATATAAGCTCCCCTTCTTAATACTCCTACTAACCGTATAAAATAGAACGGTCGCTACTACTACTACTACTACCTTCAAGGTAGCGGTAATAAATTTTGTAATAGCTAGTTCGGTACCCGGCTCTTAGGTATAGGGACCCCGGCGGTCCAACTATAACTAAGGGAGGAGAGAAAGGGGGGGGGGAGGTTCCTTTTACGCTTTTTCTTTCTTTCTCTTTTCTCTTTTTTTTTTTTTTATAGGTACGCGTAGTAGCGTTCAGCTGTCGCCGCCCGTACTAAAACCGGAGGGGTCCGGATAAACCCTAAAACAAATAAAAAAAATATTCTAAAATTAAACTCTAATCCTAACTCCTAGTAAATACCCGAAATATAACTTATCGTAATAGCCTTGTACGCCCGCTCCTTCTAGGCCGCCCTCCGCCGAATTCCTATAGAGGGCTATCGTTTTCTTATACGGGTCCGTAAACTAGTTCGAACTCGTCTATAGCTATAGTATCCTCTACGGCTTCTAGTAGCTCCTACGTTATATCGTAGTAACCGCGCTATTTTACTAGGGCCTCGCGCCCTTATCCCTACCTAGCCTTCCTAGCGTATAGGATCTTCTCTACTTCGAACTCCTCGTACGACTCTAGTAGTACGGGGTCTAGTTAGGAGTCGTCGATAACCTACCCGGGTAGTAGGTCGTCTAGGTACCGCCGTAAAAGGTCGGGGTAAAATATATTATATATCCCGCTAGGGATACCCTTAAGCCGTACGGATATCGAGCTAATAACTTCGGCTACTATATATTTAGTATATCGCGCGTCTAGCTTCTTCTTCGGCCTCTCGCTACTATAGTTCCTTAGGTCCAGCTATACTTTATCGCCGACCTAGAACCTTCGGGCGGGGACCTACTACCTATTATAGGACTCCTCCTATTACTATTACGAAACCCCTATTAGCGATTAGTATAGCTCCGTAATCCTTCCTATCCTCCGAACGAATTCTTTAGCCCTCTATTTAGTAGGGATCGGGACGGATTCTATAGCTACCTCCTCTAATAGTATAGCCGTAGGGGCTTTAAAGCCGTATATCGCAAAAAATAGCGATATACCGATTCCCGTATAGTATCGGCCGTTTACTACCAACTGGGCTACGGGTAGCTACTAGGCCTAGTCGTTCTAATTGAAGTTTATAAAGTGCCGTAGGTACGCCTATACTTCCTAGTTAAGGCGCTCCGGGCCGCCGTCCGTTTAGGGGTAGTATACGCTACTTAACTGCTGCTCGACCCCTAATAGGCGATAGAAGTATCTCTAGAAGGCGCCCGTCTAGTTCCTTCCGCGGTCCGATATTATTGCCCTAGGCAGCCTATAGTAGCGTACCTAGTATTTTAAGAATATCTCGGCGCAAGCCTCCGCGTTAGTAGTAGGTATCGCTTTAAAAACTACGGTCTTACTCAGCCTATCCTTTATTATATAGAGGTTTGTATTGCCGTTAGACTCCGGGAGTTCTACTATAAAATCGATTAATAACTCCGAGAAAAATCTCTCGGGGACTAGGAGCGACTATAGGAGACCGTATTTAGCGCTACGCTAAACCTTATTACGGCTATAGCCGTTATAGTTCCGTATAAACCTTCGTATATACGAGGCTATTAGTAGCTAGTAGAAGTCTCGACCTATAACGGAGAGTATATTCTCCCTACCTAGGTAACTAGTTACTACGGAGTTATAGTTCTTCTAAATTAGCTTAGTCCTTAAATTATCTAGACTCTTTATATCGTCGTCCGACTCCTTTCGCTCTACGTCCGTTATAAACGGGGCGCCGGGTACCTATAGCTTTCCCCGGTATTATAATAGGCCTTAGGTATCGATCTTATAGTCCGCGATTTAAATCTTAATACGGGCCCCGGTAGGAATAGCTCGCTCGCTAGACTACACCGCCTAGAATACCTATTGATAGTATATATCTTTAGTAACTACCCTATCCTAGAGCTCGTTAAGGGCGTCTTTCTAGAACGGGCCTCGACCTATACCGAAAACCCTATATCCCGTCGCTATAGGGGCGGCTAGCGTGTACTTAGTTAGGCTAGCCTCTAGGATTAGCTATTAGACCCTCGAAGTATAATCGTAGTAATCTAGGTTATCCTAATCTCGTCTAGACAGCGCGTCTAGAACTATTACTTCTAACCCCGGGCGATATACTATAGAGAACCTATATCTTATTAGGGTCTCCGCGAACCGTATCTATCGCTCGGACAGCCTTTACTTTTTTATAAAGTATTCTAGGTTCCTATAATCCGTTATAATTATAAACGGACTATAGCTACGAAGCTCCGTATCCTAGTACTATAGGTACCGGACTACGGCTAGTAACTCTTTATTATAGATATCGTAATTGATTTCGGCCTTATTTAGTTTTTCTAAATAGAAAGCGACTAGGTAGCGAACCCCGCTAGTCTCCTAGCTTAGAACCCCGCCTAGCGCGAAGCCGCTACTATCGGCCTCTAGAAACGTCGAAAGCGCGGGATCCTATTATCGTAGTACTGGAGCGCTTATAAAATACTCCTTTAAACTATCGAAAGACGCCTAGGCCGCTTTATCCTAGGAGAACGTAGTATTTACCCCGGTTAGCGACGTAAGCGGGGCGGCGTACGTAGAGTAGCCCTTAATAAATATTCGGTAATAGTTCGTAAATCCTAGAAACCTACGTACCTCCCTCTAGTTACGCGGGACCGCCTATTCTCGGACGGTTTGAACCTTCTCCGGGTTGGCCTAAAGGCCCCCCCCGTCGGCGTGAATAATAAAACCTAGATACTTAATACTTTTCCTCGCGAATTCGCTCTTCGTAGGGTCTAAGTATAGGCTAGCGTCCTAAAGCGCCTAGAGAACGGTACGTACCTTCTCGAAATAGTCTTTGCGGCTCCCTTAGGTATAGATTAGTATATCGTCTATATACGCCGAGGCGTATTCGTCGAGGAACTTCCGAAGTACTATATTAATATACCGTTAAAAACTAGACGGTACCCCGGCTAAACCAAACGGAGTTATAAGCTATTCGAATAGCCCGTATCTAGTCTAGAATACTATCTTATACTCGTAACCCCGGGCTATCCTAAGCTTCCAAAATACGCTTACTACGTCTACCTTTAATAAGTAGGTACAGCCCGCGAGGTTCCGGAGGGTCTCCGAAATAAGTAGAAGAGGGTATCTATCCTCCTTAGTTACTATATTAAGTACTCTATAGTCATAGTAGAACCTTAGGCCCCCGCGGGTTTCCGGACAAAAAGTACTAGTACCCCGCCGTCCGAGCTCGATAGCCGAATAAACCCCTTAGCTAGTAGCTCGTTTAATATTTTCCGTAGGACTAGGAGCTCCTCTTTAGATATACCGTAGAGCGGCCCCTATAGTAAGGACTCTATTATCCCGTTAGGTTTCGTACGTAGCTCGATTCTATAGTCTACCCCCGGCCGGTAGGGGGCGAGTTTTTCCGCCTCTAGGCTTAAAAATAGCGGGATTATATCGTAAACCTCCGGGGGGAGTTACGCGCGGAGTTCCGCCTCCGTATTAAGCCTTTTCTCCGTTATAGCCTTCTCGAAGTCCTCTATTACTATAGCGGCGACCGTTACCGAATAACCGTCTTCTACCTTTTTAATATAGAAGGTTACTAGCGTAACTACGAAGTTATCGGTCTCCGGCTATACCTATTCTATTAGTATTAGCGTAGCGTCCCCGCTAGAGCTCTCCGATCGATAGGCTACCGTACGAGGGTTACCGTCTTCTACTACTTTAGGGGCGGATTCCGCTACCTACCTTACTACCCGCCTATAGTATAGCCGGCCTTCGTCGGGCGCTATCCGGATATAGTTATATACCTTCTAGGGGTTCCCTAAAATAACCGGAAAGGCTAGTTTAGGGACGTAGTATACGTAGACTACCTACTCGAAGCCGGCTATCTTAAGTTTTAGGGCGACTACCCCCTAAATACTAGACCCGGCTATATCGCCTATAGCGCCCCGGATCCGTCTCGTTGTTTTTCCTACCTTAGGGAGTCCGAGCCGTTTGGCTAGGTCTCCGTCTATTATAGCGTAGTACTAATAGCCTTCGTCTATTAGGGTAGATACGTAGGAAATACCATTAATTACTACGTCTATAAGTATATTATTCCCGTCTATATTTGCCCGGTAAGCGTCCTAGTCCTCTATTAGTACTCGACCTACTCCCTTCCTCTATCTTCGGAGGGGAGCTATCCTTTTCCCGGCGGGTTAGACTCGGTAACCTCTAGGACTAGGGCGGTCTCCGTTACGGCCGGGACTATTAAGGTATTTATCCCTACCCCCTTTTAGGAGGGTCGCTCGGCGGGGCGGTATACGTAGTCGCTTATACGGTACCCGCTCCCTCTATACCGGAAGTAGAGACCCTTCTCCTTACGGCCGTCTAGCTCCGCCTTAGATACCTACTTCGCCCTTAGTATAGCGCCACTCCCCCCTTACGTAGGGGGGCGGGGCGCGGCCGCCTTAGCTCGGCCTACGACCCGTACTAGGGTTATAATAGTATCGCCGTCTACGGTACTACCGTGTAAGGCTAAGCTTATAGCCGCCGCGGTATAGGGGTCGCCGCCTAACTACTTCTACTTAGACCGCTAGGTCGAGAATCGCGCGGCGAACTAGCTAGTATATTCGTAGTTCTATATAATACGTTTAATCTCCGCGGTAAATTAGGCGTACCCCGTCTCCCTCTATATAGTTACTAGAAGTATATTGTCCTAGTTATAGAGGGTCTTCTATAGCTACTATATCTTAACCTCGTCGCTCTACTAGGAGCTGTTAGATACTAGTAGGAGTTCGTTAAAGATTAGCTAGTAATCCTACTATAGCTAGCTATCGTTATATTTTAGGCTTACTAGCTTTTCTAGGGCCGTCGTCTTTTCTATAGAGTCCGTAAAAATACGCTTAATTTCTAAGAGAAAGTCCTCGGGGTTCCGTTTACCGTCGGGGCCGCTAGCTGCCTAAAATCCCCTTATACGAGCCCTTTTCTCGTGGGTTAGGTAGTCGTTAATAGTATCCTAGTAAAAAGGGGCGGGAAGTACCGGCTTCTATACGGCCCTCGTCCTATAGGAACTCTAGATTCGGAGAAAAAAATCTCTAAAAGTAGCCGTAGACCTATCCTATTATAGCGGTCGCTATTCTCGAGGTCCGTAGGCTAGGTTATCCGTCGCGGAGTCCGATCCGCCTAGGCCGCGGTCCTAGATAGCCGAGACTAGGCTCTAGATAGATACGTCGTTACCCTTTAGCTCTACGTAGGCCTTATCCGCCTTAAGTAGACCGGCCTACGCCCTCTATAGCTAGGCCTCCTACTCCTCTAAGCGGGTAGCCTGAGCCTACTACTACGCTATTAACTACTAGATAATAGTACTATAGTTATACGGCGTAATATCGCTACTATCGCCCTCCGTAGGGTCTATCGTAGTCTCCGTAGCTTCTAGAGCGCGTCGAGAGAAAAAAAAAAGATAAAAAGAGTTAACTTAATATCACGGGAGACCCTAGTATATACTAAAAGGTAAGGTAGTAGATAGAACTAAGTCAACTAACGAGCTGGAGAGGGGGAGGAGCTCTCTCCTTATACTCTAACGAGGAGACCGTGCTCTAACGTATAGTCTCCGGTTCTACTTCTTTCGTAGTCTATTCTTCCTTCCTTTTAGCTACTAGGGTACCAGCCCCTAACAGGCTACTATACGAGGGTCGCCGTCTTCTAACGCTTTAGGGGCGGATTCTACTACCTACCTTACTACCCGCCCGTAGTATAGCCGGCCTTCGTTAGGCGCTATCCGGATACGGTTGTACGCCTTCTAGGGGTTCCCTAAAATAACCGGAAAGGCTAGTTTAGGGACGTAGTATACGTAGACTACCTATTCGAAGCCGGCTATCTTAAGTTTTAGGGCGACTACCCCCTAAATACTAGACCCGGCTATATCGCCTATAGCGCCCCGGATCCGTCTCGTCGTTTTTCCTACCTTAGGGAGTCCGAGCCGTATAGCTAGGTCTCCGTCTATTATAGCGTAGCACTAATAGCCTTCGTCTATTAGGGTAGATACGTAGGAAATACTATTAATTACTACGTCTATAAGGATATTATTCCCGTCTATATTTACCTAGTAAGCGTCCTAGTCCTCTATTAGTACTCGACCTACTCCCTTCCTCTATCTTCGAAGGGGAGCTATACTTTTCCTAGTAGGTTAGACTCGGTAACCTCTAGGTCTAGGGCGGTCTCTATTATAACCGGGACCGTTAAGGTATTTATCCCTACCCCCTTTTAGGAGGGTCGCTTGGCGGGGCGGTATACGTAGTCGCTTATACGGTACCTACTCCCTCCGTACTAGAAGTAGAGACCTTTCTCCTTACGGCCGTCTAGCTCCGCCTTAGATACCTACTTCGCCCTTAGTATAGCGCTACTCCCCCCTTATATAGGGGGGCGGAGCGCGGCTACCTTAGCTCGGTCTACGACCCGTACTAGGGTTATAATAGTATCGCCGTCTACGGTACTACTATATAAGGCTAAGCTTATAGCCGCCGCGGTATAGGGGCCGCCGCCCGACTACTTCTACTTAGACCGCTAGGACGAGAATCGCGCGGCGAACTAGCTAGTATATTCGTAATTCTATATAATACGTCTAATCTCTATAGTAAATTAGGTATACCCCGTCTCCCTCTATATAGTAACTAGAAGTATATTATCCTAGTTATAGAGGGTCTTCCGTAGCTACTATATCTTGACCTCGTCGCTCTACTAGGAGCCGTTAGATACTAGTAGGAGTTCGTTAAAGATTAGCTAGTAATCCTACTATAGCTAGCCGTCGTTATATTTTAGGCTTACTAGCTTTTCTAGGGCCGTCGTCTTTTCTATAGAGTCCGTAAAAATACGCTTAATCTCTAAGAGAAAGTCCTCGGGGTTCCGTTTACCGTTAGGGCCGCTAGCCGCCTAAAAACCCCTTATACGAGCCCTTTTCTCGTAGGTTAGGTAGTCGTTAATAGTATCCTAGTAAAAAGGGGCGGGAAGTACTAGCTTCTATACGGCCCTCGTCCTATAGGAACTCTAGATTCGGAGAAAAAAATCTCTAAAAGTAGCCGTAGACCTATCCTATTATAGCGGTCGCTATTCTCGAGGTCTATAGACTAGGTTATCCGTCGCGGAGTCCGATCCGCCTAGGCCGCGGTCCTAGATAGCCGAGACTAGGCTCTAGATAGATACGTTATTACCCTTTAGCTCTATATAGGCCTTATCCGCCTTAAGTAGACCGGCCTACGCCCTCTATAGCTAGGCCTCCTACTCCTCTAAGCGGGTAGCCTAAGCCTACTACTATACTATTAACTACTAGATAATAGTACTATAGTTATACGGCGTAATATCGCTGCTATTACCCTCCGTAGGGTCTATCGTGGTCTCCGTAGCTTCTAGAGCGCGTCGAGAGAAAAAAAACAAAAAGAGTTAACTTAATATTACGGGAGACCCTAGTATATACTAAGAGGTAAGGTAGTAGATAGAACTAAGTTAACTAACGAGCTAGAGAGGGGGAGGAGCTCTCTCCTTATACTCTAACGAGGAGACCGTACTCTAACGTACGGTCTCTAGTTCTACTCCTTTCGTAGTCTATTCTTCCTTCCTTTTAGCTACTAGGGCACTAGCCCCTAACACTCTATATTCTCGAGGTATATAAATAGTCGATTATAGATATCGAAGACCGAGTAGATTATTAGGTTACGCGTAGAGCTAATAAGCTACGTATATACCGCGAAGGGACGGAGGATAGTAATAAGGTAGGAAACTTAGCCCTATTTATCTTCGCTTAGGCTAAGGTATCGATATTCCTTATCTACAAATTAATTAATTAGGTCTCTTAATCTTAGAAGTCGTATAAGTATATAGTACGTCGAGTCCTATCTCGTCTTAATATCTTAGGTATATCGTAGAAGTCGAATCTTAGCCGGAATAGGGTAGTAAGCGCGATACTAGATTATTTAAATCTCCGAGAATATAAGCTATCGGTCTTCGCTTGAGTTGATAAAGATCGTAATTTAACGGGCCTTTATAACCGTATATAGTAGCTTGATAGAAGAATTAGTATTACGAAACTACTAGGAGACTACTAGGAGACTACTAGGAGACTACTAGGAGACTACTAGGAGACTACCAGGAGACTACTAGGAGACTACTAGGAGACTACTAGGAGAATACTAGGAGACTACTAGGAGACTACTAGGAGGCTAAAAGAAGGAAAATAACTTATACTACGCTTAGAGTTAGTAGACTCCCCCCTAGTAATTACTAGAACCCTCTCCTCTTCCTCCGCCTCCTAGTTCCTAACAAACTCCTCCTTTTTCGGCCGATACTTAATATCTACGAGGAGACTATTATAATATAGTTATATAATATAAGAGATATAGGAATATAGCGTAATCTCGTTTACTATATTAGGAATATTTTTACTAAGTACCTTAATATATTTATTTACCGACTATACTATTATTTTGTTATTCGACGCGTTATCCGTAGTAAAAGTAATAACCCTAGTACCGAGATTAAAATACTTAAGGCGCGGTATTATAACTCTAGTAAGGTCTCTACTAGTATAAGCGCTATAGTAGGGCTCGAAACCGATTAAAGCTTCTATTAGGGTCTAATTATAAACCTAGTATACTTTAATTACGAGGAAGCTATTCCGGCGCGGCGTAGACTATCTATTAAGGACGATTTAATTTTAGACTTTCTAAGGTACTAGTAGGAGGCGTTTATAGATAGACTCCTCTAACTTCTTTTGTAGGGCAAGGATTTTATTAGTAATAGTTAATAACAAAGGGAGCCGTCGCTTAGGTTCGAGGTATATAACTAGGCGTAGGAATTCTAAGTTATCGATAGTTATTAATAACTACTTATATATAATAATTATACGAAGGAGTTGTTCGTCGAAATTAGCTAGGGATAGTACGACTCTTACGAGGCTTCTAGCGTTCGCTATCTCAATCCTAACTCGTCGATTCTAGAGTAGAATATTAGTAGAACTAAAATTAGAAAACCTAGTAGTCTTCTAGTAGTCTTACGGCTACCCTTAGACCCTCTTCTATAGTTAGCTATACTATTCCTCGCGCTAAGGAGGTCGATAGATATACCCTTGTCTTTATATAAGAACTAATTTAACTAGTTCTATTCTTATATAGATATTTTACGACTAGATCGTATCGTATATAGATAGTACGAGGCTTACTAGAAATACAAAGAGCGCCTTTAATAAAATACTACTAGCCCGTAGCTCTCCTATTAGCTCCCTATACTAGAAGGTTAGGGGTAGGGACTAATATATTTTCCCGGTACTATTATATTATAATCTACTAGTTATAGAACTACTTAGAGTTATTTAGTATCTATTTAAAATAGGCGTCGTTTTTACCTACCGATAGTAGGTTACCTATAGGAGGAGGGACGTAGGTTACTGAAGATAATAAAGCTATAATAGAGAAGTAGTATTAGTTAAGAAGGAATAGTATATAAGTAGTATCTCTTATTTAAAGCTACTATTATATTTATAGGAAGTACTAAGAATATAGCTAAGCTACTTCAGGTTCTATAAGGCTAAGAAACTATTTAATAAAGTATAAATATAAAGATACAACTTCAATACGTAGAGATATAAATATATTAATAGTATTTACGGTTTTATATATATATCTTCTATAAATCTGCTTACTTCTAGATAATATCATTATATACTAAGCTCGGAATATGTTTTTGAATAAAAATTAAATATATTTATTCAATCTTTATTTAAAAATATATAGCTAGCCGTTTATTCTTTAACAAAGTAATTCTTTAATAAAGTAATTCTTTAATAAAGTGATTCTTTAATATATTATTAAGGAGAGATACTTATTTATTAACTATTATAGAAATATTCTTCTTGTATATAAAGAGTAAGTGATTTATAATTTAAATATAAGCCTAGTAGTCTTCTAGTAGTTAAAGAGGGAGATATTGGTATAGAATATATCATTTACTAGTATACTAAATAAAATATATCCTCCTAGCTCCGAATTTATTAAATTAACTCTTCTTCTTATTACTACGAAGCCTCCTCGCCAATTCTATATCCTTAGACTAAATTGTAATACGATTTGTATAAATAGTATAGAGGTTAGTATCTAGGAATAATATATTAGTACTAGTACTAGTATAATAGGTTAAAATATAACTTACCTTTAAAAAGACTAATAAGACAGTCTTCTATAGCCTCTTAGAGTACTTATATTATAGTTACTTAAAATCGAAAGTCTTCCTTAAAATTATATATAACCTCTCGAACAAGCCTACTAAATAGTATTTTCTATATAAGGAGGTTAGTACTCTTCTAGTAGCGGCGGATCTTACGTAGAGTAACGGCTAGAAAGCGTTAGAGACTACTAGGATACTACTAGGAATTCTACGTAATATATAATTCTAACTTACTTCCTAGCTTATAACGGTAGGGCTTTCTTATACTACCTATATTACTTTTACCTTTCCTAGCAATTTATTTTCGAGTAGCTAATCCCCCTAAAGGCTTTACTAGGGCCTTACTACTAGTAGCATTTCGAGCCTTAAGCGCAGATCTTCTTCTAGTAGCTATAATAGTACTTTTACTAGTACTAGTAACTACCTTACTAGCTATTAGTCTCTTTACTAGTATTCTTTTTACTAGTATCTTTCTTACTAGTATCTTTTTTACTACTAGTTCCTTTCTTGCTAGTAGTAGTAGTAGTAGTAGTACTACTACTACTACTTCTACTACTACTACTTCTATTGCTTCTACTACTACTACTAATACTACTACTACTAATACTACTAGTAGTAGTAGTAATATAAATCTCCTCCTTAATTTAGGAATAGAATCTAAGGGTTCGCTAGGATCTTCTAGCATTTAAGTATTAAGTATTACCTAGTTAGAATCCTATAGTTAAGTAGTATCTAGCTTTTTTATAGTAGTATCTAACTCTCCTCTAATAGTATCTAACTCTTAAGCATTATTAATTAGGTCTTTTAGAGTAGTTTCTAGGTCTTCTTAAGTATCCTTAAACTTATTATCTTCTTTATCTAGCTCTTTAGATTTTGGTATTTCAAATAGGGTCTTTTCCCTAGTAGTCGGTTCCTTCTTCTTAGTCTTCCTATACTTGCTAATAATATTTGTATTATTATCTACTACCTAAACATCTAATACTTGCGAAGATAAGAAAATACTTAAGGAATAGCTAGTACTTCTAGTTCTAAGTAGCTCTTCTTCAATTTGGGTACTAGCCGGCTAGGAATTAAGATCTAGATTGCCTAGACTACTAGGATAACTACTAGGCTCTACTAGTTTAATTAGAGGAGAATCTAGTAGAGGTAGGGTAGCCTTTTTTAATTCGTTAGCTGCTCGAAGATCTACTATAGAAGTAAGGCTACGCTAGCGGGTACCCTTACTACGTACTATTAAATAATTAGTAATAATTATTAGTTAATTTACTTTTAATTTAGTATTTACTAGTAGTAATCTAGTAGTAATATAGGTTGAAAAGTAAGGATAAAGCTATATAGATTATTAGCGTACGTATAGACGTGAAAACTCTATAGCGCTAGTAAACTAGCGTACTAATATCGGACGACTATACTTTTCGTACTATATAGCGTAAATATATAAAATACTTCTACCAATTATACCAATTAAATTTACGCTTGACTCTACTTTAATCTCGCTTATTTTATAAGCCTTAAACTACTAGTAAACTACTAGGCTTAGCCTAGCGTAAATCTATAGATCTATAAATAATAGTACTACTAAAACCAACTGAACTCCTCTCTACTAATATTTATATAGTTAAAGAACGTACGCGGCGTAGTAAAAAGAGAGGCTTTGATCTCTAGGTTATAAGGAGTTAGCGCGTATTAAATTAAGTAAAGTTAGAGGCTCGTTAAAAACTAAAAAAGTCTAATAGTTAGAATCTTCTCTTAGATACTAAGTAGCGGTCCCAAATTACGTAAGCTGAGTAAGCTATTAATAATAAGTAGTAAGAACCTAGTAGTATCCTAGTAGTAATATATACTAATCTAGCCCTAGAATATCGAATAGCACCTATCCTAGCCTCCTTAAACTAGACCTACTTACGCTTTTCGATTTCGGTAATTAAGATAAAGATATAAATAATAGAGTAGAAGAAAGCTCTAGTCAAGAATTAAGTAAAGAGGAGGAGATAGATATTAATATAATACCCTAGGCTTAGGGTAGTAATATTACTATACTATTCGACGAGTCCTACGATTAACGCTACGTAGAGTTTTATCTAGTTGTCTTTACGTAAGTAAGACGGTCCTAGTAAGCAATTAGGAAGGGGTTGGTAAATTTAATAAATAGTAGTTTGAATTTAGTTAAGGGTACGTATAATATCTATAAACTTCTTTTAGAAGAAGATTTAGAGGTAAGTCTTTTAATTTCTAGTAGTCTCCTAGTAGTTTCTAATATCCTTTTAGAGTCTAGTAAGCTCATTCTATAATAAAGATAGAGAAGAGTAACTACTAGTCTACCTAGCCGATTAACTACCCTTAATCTCTCCCCTTTAATTCTTTTCTATAGAGCAGGTTACTTTAATACGAAATCTCCTAGCTTATCGCTATAATTTCGATAAAAGGCTTCCTAGTCCTACTCGTTGGTAGGATATATACCCTATAGATAAGATTAAGCTAAAGGAGAATCTACCTAATAGAGAGCTTATAATAGAGGTATAGGAGTTAATATTTAGTAAAAAGGTAGAAGTAAGAGAGAGATTTAGTAGAATAAGGGATATAGATAAGGTTAATCTTATTATAAAACCATTGGCATTATAGGCGACTAATAGTTTAGGTTATACTCTTAATATAGATAAGAAGATATAAGAGCTCTAAGCTACTACTAAAAAATTAGCTAATAAAGTTAATAGGTCTAAGGATAAGGATAAACGTACTTTTCAATTGGATATTAAGAGTAATAGAGAGGAAGATAAAGAAGAAGAAGAAAAAGAAGAGGAGGGGGATAACTAGATTATTAATAATATATATATAGAAGATCTCTCTAAATGAGAAAAACCCTAGTTTTAGCTATTATAGTATTATTAAACGTAATTTCTATTTATCTACTTACTTTGACTACTAGGAGACTACTAGGAGACTACTAGAAATATATAAATATTAAATACAAAATCTACTAACTATTTACTACTAAATCTAACTATACCTCTATACTCTATATAGTTAGGGCTATTATTACTTACTATTAGGTTATATCTTAGTAGTTATATAAGCGCCAAGAAAGTATCACGTGGACCCGCGCTAGTATAAACGGGGCGGGTTCTCCTCCTATCTATAACCCGCCCCGGGACCCCGCCCCAACCCGTTAGAACCCGACCCGCTAACGGGGCGGGTTCCCTACCCCAAAACCCGCCCCAACCCGCCCCGTTGGGGACCCTACGTACGACGAGACTTTCATAGCCAAGTTCTTAATATAGTAGGTATAGTAAGTCTTAAACCAATATAATCCTAATTCTATAAGTCCGTATAGTACTCGTACGATATGTATAATTATTCCTAGTAGGTATAGGTACTCGATCTATTTTAGTAGTCGTACGAAAATTCTTCTCTATAGAGTCTCCTTAGCTTAAAGGTAAGCTTAGGTAATATCTCTTAGTTCTCCTCGTACGCTAATCTAGACGATTAATATTAGACCTAAGATAAGAAGTAGTCTTTAACTTATTCTTTAGATTATTAGGGATTAGATAAGTATCTCTTTCTTTCTAAAGTTATTAAATCCTTATACGACTAGTCTTGATTTCTCGTACGGGGTAGTCCCTTTCCCTTTGATTTCGTTAACTATTCTTATACCAAAGAGTTCGGTATATACTTTAGAGTCGTATAATATAAATTTAAAGATATCGCTAGTAATAAGGTTATCTAGTTCTATAACTCCTAATATCTAGAATAGTAGTCCTAGGGTCGTAATAATACCGTCCTTACGTAGCTAGATAGCTAGTTTCCTATCTCCCTCTTCCTTCTTACTTGGGTAGGTATAGGTAGTATCGTATAAGACCTTAGGAATAGTTATTATTAAGTATAGGTAGTTATTTTAGAGGTATCCTAGGAGTCTCCTTTCTCTACCGCTTATACGAGTAGTAGGTTCCTATACTTCTCTAATCCTTAGGCTTCCTAGTAGGGTAGAATTTAGGGATCTAATTAGTAATTCTATAGGTAATTCCTAAGATAATTTATTATTTTTATTATCGTACGCTAGTTAATCTACCGTATCTATAAAGTATAGCTTGACCTATATCGCGCGAAACTTTATTAGCCCTAATAGAAGGGAAATAATTATTATATTTCCCTTAATTGCGTTAAGTTCGTACGGTTCTATCTATCCCTTCTTCTCTCTCTAGACTAGGACTTTACTTCCTAGTAGTAGAGAGAGAATATATAATAAGATTAGGCTAACTCTAGAATAGATCGTACGGGAAATATCTCGTTTTATATAGATTTCTCTAACTTCTTTTATAGTAAGTCGTACGGTATTGGCTCTTTCAACAATTTTAGGAGATAGTAGTAAATCTTGGTTTATCCTTAGATATACTCCGAAAACTAGTATAGGTAAGATAAGCGTAGATAATATAGTATTAGATTACTATTAACTTCTACCGCTCAGCTACTATACAAAGGTAAGGTAATAGGATCTTTAAGTATTTCGTAAAGAGATAGATAGGGTAGTTTATAAAGAGATAGACAAGGTAGTTAGGGGTAGAGAAGAGAGAGTCTAGAGTTAACGTAAGTAATAAGAATTAGATGGTATTATTATACTATCTTAGTTCCTATATACGCACCGTTGATCTGGTTCCTATATTATTAATTATTAGAGTTCTATAAATTATAGTATTACGGTAGTATATTATATTATTTCTTATATATTATCCGTGTCTTATATCCCGTTCCTATTCTACTTTCTATTCTAGTCCTATACCTTTATCCCCCTTATATCCCCTCCCTGGGTAAATAATACGTCGACCCTTGACGTATTCTAAGATATACGCTAAAACTATACGAGACTAACTAATAAGCCTAAATACTAAGAAGAATCTTAAAGGGGTATAGAACTTCTCGTATCCTAAGATACTAAGAAAGAACTTAAAAGTAAGAAAAGACTCGAAAGAGTAATAAAACTTTAGCGCGTATACCAAAGTATCTAAATATATAAAAAAATCCTAAATATTTCTAAAACTAAGAAAGAATTCAAAGCTCTCCTAAAATAATTAAATATATTAAAAGATCCTATATATTTCTAAAGTAGCCCTACACGTCGCGCGTATTAACGCTTAGTATAGGAAGCGGCTCCTCGGGAGGTATACTAGATAGTAACGGTAATTATTAGGTTATTACTCTAATAACCTAATCTATTACGGTTATATTCAAGTGAAGTCGGTTAGATAGGAGGACTTTTCGAGGTAATTAGTTAAAATTTTCCTTATAGTTTCTAGTTATAGTAGTATTATACGTAGTATTATTTATATTTTTTAATTATAGTTTATTCGTTCTTTTCCTTAATATAGCTCGACTTTAATACGGATTCCCGACTTAAAAGACTTCTCCCTCCCCTACTAAAAAATTTAACGTCGTCCTATAACGTTCGCCTTCCTACTTCCTATACTCTTTACTAGGTTTAACGTAAATAAAGGCTAATATATAAAAGGTTCCTATATAAAACAATTTAGAATAAGGTACGGTAGCTTAAACAAAACAAAGTAAACTTCCTAACTCTATATATAAAAGGTAACTCTCCTAACCTTTCCGGATACATATATATATATGTATATAAAAAACTAATAAAAAAAGAAAAAGTAATAAACGTCTACTACGAAGCTAGCTATCCGAGAATCGAACCGTTGTAATATATATACTAGGGTATAGTCCCTTTAATAGCTGAAGTTAAGTTTTATAAAAGTAATACCTAACTAAGTCTATTTAAGCGTAAAGCTAGACCGGTATAATAATAGAGGATACTATTAATTTAACTAAGGATAAACGGGAGGCGAATAGGCGAAGGTTACGAAAGGCCGATATAGCGAAAGTCTAAGTAGTAAAAGACTAAGAGAATACGACTACTTTAACTTATAGGATTATCCTCTTAAGGACTATATAGATCTGTTCTAATCTTAAAATATAAGAGTAGGGAGGCTTAGATAGAGGATAGGACGTAAACCGTTAGCGCCGCCGGGAGGGCTACTAAAGAGTAAGAAGCTATCAAAGAGGCTAGAGTAGGAGGAACGGTAAACGTATTCTCTTAAGTATAAACTCTAGGTTTCGTAGATATAAGCTTAAGGACTAATTAGGATTAATAAGTAAGAGGGTCTAAACAAAAGGATCGATAATTATATTCCTATAGTTATAAATCCTAGGTTTCGTAGATATAAGCTTAAGGGCCGAGTAGGATTAATAAGTTAATATAATCTTATCGAAGCTTAAACCGGAGATTATCGAAGAACCTAAGGTAGACCGTACGGGAGAACCTTAAGGGGTATAAATACTTCCTAGAGAACTAGTAGGACCAAACTAATATTAGACTTAACTAAGGACCTAGACTTTAATAGATACTTATATACTTAAGGTTTCTTAGAGTATAAGCTACTTATTAGATAGGTATCTACTTAGTAGAGATAGACGTATTTAGTAGCTATAGGGGATATTAGGTCGTAGTAATTCCTAATATATAGAGGAGAATCGAAAGCGCGTAAAGTAGAAGAGAATCGAATAAGTACTAAGTAGAGAAGGATTAAAAAGGTCGAAAGTATATATAGCGGAAGAGGATTAAAGAGGCGTAAAGGTCCCCTAGGATTACGTACTAAGTTCCTTTATACTAATATATAAATAAGGGATTCGATTAAGGTATAGTATATTAGCTTATTAGTTTAATATTTTATATACTTTCCTAATCGTTTCCTTTTCTATATTATAAGTATTTATAAGCCGTTTACGAATCGAATACTTCTCCGTAGTTCCTAGTAATCCTAGTATTAGCTAGGGTCGAATCCTTCTAGTCTAGGAATAATTACTTATAGTCTAGATCGGCGAACTAATATATCTAGATCCTCGTTACCGGGTTACTTTTCCTATTCCTATTCCTTATCCTTATCTAATTAAGTATTGTCTTAATCCTAGCCTTATTCTTATTCTATCCTATACTCCTAACCGGTATTAAGGAGGTTATTACCTATAGGCCTATCCCGCTAGTAGAAGATCCTAATCCTATTTCCTCGAATTATCTTATATACTAAAACTCTATTTAGTTCCTTAAGTACGTAGCTACTAATAGGTAATCCGGTTCTCCTATCCTTATATACTTCCGCGATACGGTATAGACCAACCTATATAAAATCTAATTTAGATCCGAAATCCTTAACGATCTTCGTATTATATAAGAGGATAAGTTATCCTACGTCTAGGTTTTTAGTACGTATTCTAGTTTAATATTACGATTCCTAGTACTCGTTTACTTCCTATCTTATACGTTCCTACCTTACGATAGCTTCCTAGAGGTCTTCCCCTCTCTAATCTAGTTACTTAGCTCGTAGAAAAAGAAGGTATTCTATTATCCTAACCGTAAACTAAGGAAGGTTTTACTATATAACTATTTTTAGTTCGATCGGAAGGACGTATTCTTTACTAAGTATTATCCTAACTAGAGTTATACCGGTTATTCTATTAACTATTATCCGTTCTACCTAAAGTATTACTAGTAATAAATCTTTCTAAGGTTTCTAGTTCCCGTTCGTTACTCGTCGGAAGGCTTCCTATATTATTAAGTAAGACCGTTCGATTCCTCCTTAACCTTAACTATTATATAGTAAAATCTTAATCTTTCTAATATCGTATAGTTTTAGAAGCGTATCCGTATATAGCTTATTCTTAGGACCTCTATTAACTCTAATTTCCGATATAATACCCTATCGATAGATTAGTTCCTTAAAGATAAAATCCGCGATATTCTTAGACGTAGGTACTAAACGGAGTACTCTTACCTTAGGCTAACCGCTTAATTCCTCCCTTACCTAAATAAGATAGCTATAACTACCTCGTAGAGTAATTATCGTACAATTAATAGACTATCTTACGCTAAGAATCTTACTCCGAATAATAGTCGTATTTAGAGGTTCTACTACGTGCGCTCGATCGCTTATTTATTATTAAGGATATTCTTTAATCTATTTACTAACGTCGTTATAGTACCCGTCCTAGTAATATCGATTCCGAATAAGTACTACGGTAGTTTCGCGTCCTTTATAGCCGTATTTATTATAGAGAGCGACGATAATTTCCTTTCGTTAGTCCTAGTTATTAATTACGCGACGGTAGGCTTATCCTCGTTTACCTCGCTTAAATAGTTATCGTCTAGCTATAAGGTAGCCTATTACCTTTCTTTTTATAGCCGTAATCTATTTACCTTTAAGATGGTCCGCGACTTTTAATATTATAAGCTAGTTAGTAATCGCTTGGTATTCCGCGGTATATTCGCTATCTAATCCTTCCTAAGGTTCTAATAAACCGAATTCTCCGTATTCCTCGTTCTAATCTATAGAACTTTCGCTACTAGTATTATCGTTATTTTCTAGACTAGGTACGGTTATCGGGTAGAGCTAGATCGTATACCGTAGGTTACGCTTATAGACGTAGATACTAGAATAGTAAAGGGCTCTAAGTCGTCGATTAATAAAATCCTCGATATCGAAGTTAGGAACGGTAGGGAATAGGGATGTCCTTTTTAGGTACGTTACTAAATTAGCGGGAGAGTCTATTAGCTACTATATTCTTTTTCCTAGGAACGTATCGGATATTAAAATCCTATATCTAAATCTATATAAGCTATCGTATAACTAGAGATCCTACTCTATCCGAAGATACTCTATTAAGTTAATAGATTAAAGTCTAGGCGTCCGTTTCGACTACGAAATACGTTCTCTAAAGATAAAGGCGGAATTTCTTAAGAGCGTATAAAAGGGCGCGGTATTCTAGTTTAACTATATTATATTTCCTTGCTAATAGCGACTAGATCCCGCTTTTATATTGGTATAGGTATCTCTTGCCTAGTTCGTCTATTTATTATAGGACCGCTCCCTATCCTTCTCCTAAAGTATCTACCGTAAGAATAATCTCGCCTAAATCTAGTTCGTATATAACCGGTCGTAGTATAGGTATAGTCGTAAGCGCTTTCTAAAGAGTTTTTATTACCTTATCTTGTTCCTTTCCCTAATAGAATTCTAAGTCCTTCTTAAATAATACGAAGATAGGTTTCGAAACGGTAGTAAAATCCTATATCTAGATTCGGTAATAGATATAGACTCCGATAAAAGCTCTTATAGACTTAATAGACCTAGGAGTTAACTAGTTTAAAATAGTAGCTACCTTAGAAGTATTTAGGTATCGTCCTTCTCGATCGTAATAGTATCTAACTATATTTACGTACTCTTTATAAATATCGAACTTTTCTCCTAATATTATTACTCCTACGCGTTTAATATCCGTAAGAACTATATCTAGCCTAACTACGTATTCTAAGACCCCTCAACGTACTCCCTTAAGCTTAGATTCCTTATCGTTATTATACTTTTTCGGGGTTCTAGTAATTATATCGTCTACGTAAACATCGCTATATTTGAACTAGTAGGAAATAATTATCTTAGATATATAGTAAAATTAGGCTACTAAGTTCGTTGCTCCTTAAGGTAGAGTAGTTATTCGTAAAAGACTAAACGGGTATATAAATAAGGTAAGATCGCGACTCTCTTTAGTAAGTTCTAATTAGTCGTACCTAGAGAAAAGGTTAGTAAGCGATATCTATACGTATCTAGTAAACGAGTTGGAAAATTTATCGGCCGTTAGTAGTACGTTCGCGTCCCTAATAGTAACTGCGTTAATATTCGTAGCGCTATTAATTAGCCGATACTTACCGTTTTTCTTTAAGACCAAAAACTATAGATTATAATATAAGGTATAACTAGGTTCGAGTCTTCCCGTCTTAATTCTTTTATAAAATATCTAACAAATCTCGCTTAATAGAGCCTTAGGGATATTAAAGGGTTTTACTTACTAAGGTTCGTAGTCTACTACTCGGATAACTTATACTAGTACTACTTCTTTCCTAATTTTACCGTATTCTTCGAAGCTTTATATAAGGGTAGGTTCTCGTCGTATAAGTATTTCCTTAACTAGTAATCGTTCGTTTGGGCTAAGGGACTAGTTAATACGTATATTATTAAACCGGAGTTCCGTAAGCCGAGTCTAACGAGGGAAACGGGCGTAGCGTTTCTCGAGGAATCTATTAAGGTAATAGTAAGATTCCGTACTAAACTACTCTTTTAGTATTATATCTCTCCAATCTATACGACTACTAGGTATAGATCTATTAGTAAGCTAAACGTTCTAAGGTTAGATCTTATAATTCTTATCTACTTTCTTCTTATATATACTATTCACGTATTTCGTTCTATGTTTTATCGGGGAGCTAGTCGAAAATAAGGAAATCCTTAGGGAAAGTAGGTCCTATTTATCTAAGTATCTAAATATTAGTAATCCGGTCTAAGACTTCGCCGGTATAAGGCGACGATAGGTAAATATTCGGTACCTTATCTACTATTTCTATAGAAGCTTATCCCTTTCTTTTTATAGCTTTATCTCGTTTACTATAGTAGCTATATTAAGTCTAGTCGTAGTATAAGTCTTATTATATAGAAGTCTCCTAAAGTCTAGTAGTAAGAGAAACTCGTCGCGGATTAGGTCGTTAAAAAGCTATTCGTATATATTCTAGCCTAAGTTTAGTACTAGGAGCCTTAGGTTTCTTATATATATAGTAGATATCCTTCTAAGACCTAGGACTCCGCCTCCTCGTTTTCCGAATTGTCCGAATTAGAATTATCTTCTTAGTCTAAATAAGTATAAGGGATTCGAAAACTAGACTTATACCTATCGTATAGGAATTCCGAGATAACTACTTACTATATAACGCTCTATTCGCCGTTTATAGAGAATACCTTATACGAAATACTACTATCCGCTTTAGCCTATATAACGAGACGACTCCGTACTAAGAAGGGCTAACTAAGTATTATTCCCTAAGAGTAGTCCCTAAGTACTATAAAGACTATATTTTTATAATTAAAGTCTACTCCGGCGATCCGTATACGCGCGCTAGTCTAGCTAACTAGAGGAACTCTCCTCCTATTGGTAACCTTAAGCTTATCTAAAACTAGTCCCTAGATATCCTACTTAATACTATTAACTACTAATCTATAACTCCTTATAACTCCTTTAGATATAACGTTTACTTCGGCTCTAGTATTATATAACGCCTTAATCTCTAGTTTTCCAATCCGAGCTATTAAAGTAGGGCTCCTTATAGAGACGCGAGAACGGTTATTATCCTTATTAATACGAAGAACTATTTCCGAAGTTAGTTCCTACTCTTCTAAGTATAGCGCTATAATTCCTACTCCTTATTTTATTCCGTCCGCTTTCTATTATTCTTCTATTTTCTACTTCCTTTTAGTAGCCTTTTCCTATTTCCTTTATTCTATTTCCTCTATTTTAGGACGGATATTATCAGCTAATTATTCTAGTAGGGACTTATATAAGAGATCTCTAAATACCGGAATATAAATAATAGTATCCTAAAGACTAAGTTAGACTAATTACTAGAGGATATTCCCTACTATACGTATTCCGTTAGTAGCCTTGTCTTTCTTCGTAACGTACTACTTAAGAGTCGGGTTCCTAGGCTTACGAGTTTTCTTTAGTAGTTCCGGTAGCGAGTTCCTAAGGGTTACGTCTAGTTCGTCGTCTTCTAAGTCTAAGTCTATATCCGAGTCTCCTTCGCTATTCTATTATTCCGCGGTCTTAGTAATATAACTATATACTATATACTTAACTATCGGGGCCTTAGATCTACTAGACTTAGTAACCCTAGTAGGCTATTTTCCTTTTACCTTTTCTAATAGGGGTTTTCGTATAGATAAACGTAGTTAGGTAGTAGTCGTAAGAATAATAGAAGGTATAAATCTGCCTCCTCCTACCTTACTAATATTCGATACCTAAATCTATATACTAAAGTCTTCCTACTCTAAGTCGCTTAATTTAATAATTCTAATAAATAACTTAACTATCCTAAATGACGAAATACTACTAGAGCCCTATTAAGACTAAGCTAATTAAGTACGGATCTAGTTACTATAGTTCTAGCCGTTAATAATTCCTCCGATTTTCCCGCCTAGAGCGGCTGAAGTTCCCTAGTACTACTATCTAGGTATTACGTTTATATTCTAATAGTAAATTCCTTAAGTAACTAGTTCTATAACGTTAGGGTATATCCGTTCGTAATATTCTATACTTCTATAGCTCCTATAACCTCTCTTTTCCGATATTCTATTCTAGGTAGTCTATATAGGGGGCGGCAACGAAGAAGGGATCAAAGGGTAGTTAGTAGGTAGGGCGGTTAGGTTCGGGTTTCTTAGCTAGGCTAGGGGTAGAGGCTAGGGGTTACTAGGGACACTAGTAGACTAAATATTAGCGGACTAACTACGTTAGTTAGCGGTATTTAGATTCTAGATATACTAGGAGGACTAGTTAGTATTAGCTGGCCCCCTATAGTAATTTCTACGTAGGTTAGTATAAACGAAGGAACTTCCTAATAGTATAGTATTAGACTAAGTAGAAGAGCGAAAGTTATTATAGATTTAATCGTTAAGTATAGTAAACTATTTTATATCTTTCCTAGCTACTACTATAGTAGGATCCGTGCTTTCGGTAATAGCGAAGAGTAGGACGTCCCTAGAAGTATTCGTTCTACGAAGACCCTTAAGAGCTTTAATAATATTAGCCCTAAGTTAAGGTTTAGTAGTTTTAGGTTTTTCTTTAGCTATAGCCTCGTTCCTTCGAAGGACTATTCGTTTAATAACCCTATCGAGGGTACTTCCTTTATAACTATCTAATATAAAGAGTAATATATTCTTATTACTAATAATAATCCGTTTAGCTTTAAGGATAATCCGTTTAATATCGTTAAAGATAGAGCGAATACGAGGGTCGATATTAAGCGTTAGCTTAACCTATTAACGAACCGATTCTAGTAATCTACTAAGGAAGATCCTACTTGTAGTAGACCTAGTTAGTTTATCGGTATTAATAATAAGTAGATAGTAGTTCTTAAATTCCTTAATAAAGCTACGAGTATCTAGTTTCTAAGAGGCGCTTTGAAAAGTAAGTTTATAGAGGTAAGTAGTAGTTTCCTTTCGCTAACGGTTATTAGTAGCGATATATTCCTTATAAAGGGATTTACGGAGAGTTCTATAGCTACGTTCCTTATAGCTACCTAAAAGCTTAATATCGTATAGGTAGCTAGACTTAATATTACGAGTAAGAGCCTAGATCTTATAGGTATCGTTAGTAATATTATAGGTATCGAAGGTATCTTTAAGGCGAATAAGAAAGTCCGTAATATTCCGACTATCGAAGCGTTCCTTAGGAGAGAGCGTATAGTTCTTAAGATTAAAGGCTTAAGCCTTTCTTTCCTATCTTCTAGTAATAGTAAAATCCTTAAGGGTATTAATAAGGTTAATTATATTAGAACGAGTAGCTAGTCCTTTAATTATAGGGCTAAGATTAGCCGTAGACGGGTTACTAGAGGGAGGGCCGGAAGAATCCGAAGGGGTTCTAGTAGAAGGGATCCTTTAGTCTAGGCGTAAGTATATAGGTATTTCGATTTTTCGTTAGTCTTAAGTTATTCTATTTATTTTATATTATATTCGTTCGCGTACGTTTCTTAGAGATAAGAGTATTAATACTAAGAGTTCCTAGATAATTTCGAAGATAAGTAGCTAAAAGGAGTCGGATCTATACGCCGATATACGGAGTTCGTAGCCTAGACGGCGAGAGTAGTACCGTTTCGTATATAGTATAGTTAGGCCTCTCTTTTCTAACTTATTAGATAAGGGTATATAGGCTGTAGAGAGGTAATATATTAATAGTATAGGTAATCCTAGGTATTTTCGTATAAAGTATAATTTCTACTAACGGGATATCCTAGACTTGGTCTAAGAAGTTAAAAGAACTAGGATATTACTAGTAATTATTCTAAATTCTAATTTTCCGTTAATATAGCTTAGACTTAGACCTTTATAAAGATTTTTCCTATTTCTAAGTTTAGTAATAGTCGGTTGATCGAGTATTGTTCGGGTATAAGGAGAGAAAAGGTCGGTTCGAAGGTACGAAGTAATACTAGTTAATATTTATATAAAAGTTCGAAGGTATTCTAAAAAAAGGGTAGTTAAAAGTCTAAAGTCGAGAGTCTAAAGTCGAGAGTCTAAAGTCGAGAGTCGTATATAGTCTAGTATTCGAAGGAAAGTTTAAAAGTCTAGTAGTCGAAGATTAATATATAAAGTTCCTTTTGGATAGTCTAATAGTCCTATAGTTAAGTTAATAGTAAAGAAAGAGAGTCCTAAAGTCCTAAAGTCTAATATTTAAAGTCTAATATAAAGCCTAATATTCGAGAGTTCGATAATCTAGTCTAAAAAGAGAGAGAGAGTATCCTAAGTATAAGTTCGATTATAATACTATAATAGCTACTAGGAATCGTCTTAGCTATAGAGAGAAACCCTAGTACGACCTCTAAAATGTAGGTAAGATAAGCGTAGATAATATAGTATTAGATTACTATTAACTTCTACCGCTCAGCTACTATACAAAGGTAAGGTAATAGGATCTTTAAGTATTTCGTAAAGAGATAGATAGGGTAGTTTATAAAGAGATAGACAAGGTAGTTAGGGGTAGAGAAGAGAGAGTCTAGAGTTAACGTAAGTAATAAGAATTAGATCGTATTATTATACTATCTTAGTTAGGGTCCCCAACGGGGCGGGGCCAAACGGGGGGGGGCGGGTTAGGGGTAGGGTAGGGCGGGTTTTCGGGGCGGGTTATAAGTATAAAACCCTAACCTAACCCGCCCCGCTAAGCTCTCAACCCGCCCCGTTAGATAGGGGCGGGGTCTCGTAACCTAACCCGTTACAACCCGTATATAATACCGTTAGTACATTTAGAATATACGCGGTATTTCTAGTAGTCTTCTAGTAGTCAAAAAGAGTCTTCTAGTAGTTATAACGATAGTCGAAATATTTCTAGTAGTCTTCTAGTAGTTATAGAGCTTATAATAAGTAGGGTCCCCAACGGGGCGAGGCGAAACGGGGTGGGTCGGGTTAGGGGCGGGGCGGGGCGGGTTTTAGGGGCGGGTTATAAAGCTATAACCCTAACCCGACCCGCCCCGCCAAGCCTTAAACCCGCCCCGTTAGTTAGGGGCGGGTTTTTAAGGGGGGAACCCGGAGTTTTTTTCTAGAAACCTTAATAACTATAGATCTATTATATATATTTTAATTTTTTAAATACTTATTATAGTCTCTAGGTTGTACTCTACCTAATAGGAATAAAATATATTAATATATCTATATATATAACCTAATAAAAATCACGTGGAAAACCCGAACGGGGCGAACGGGGCGGGTTTTCTTCTAAACTATAACCCGCCCCGGGACCCCGCCCCAACCCGTTAAAACCCGACCCGCTAACGGGGCGGGTTCCCTACCCTATAACCCGCCCCAACCCGCCCCGTTGGGGACCCTAATAATAAGTTATATTATAACTAAATCTACGGCTCGAAAGTCAAGAGCTTAAAACTAAGTATAACGAGCTCCGCTCCTAGTTATAGGGCCCTTATTATCACCTTTATAACTACGTCGGCTATTAACTATCGCCTGAAGATCTATACTACCTCTAGGTAATACTACCGGTAGTCTTGTAGCGCGACCCCTCCTACGCCTTCCTATACTTCGGGTAGTAGCTTGGGTTCGCCGACGTATTATAATACGACTACTAATACGATCTCCTATACCCTTAACTATTTCGAGCCGCTTACCTAATAGACCCTTATTATCCCGTCGTAATCTATTCGCCAACCTCTATATAGGGGGAGAAGCTCCTTTAGCTAGTAGTAGCGTATTATTAGGGTCCGTAGTATCCTCCCTATCGCTAATTTCATCTAACCTCTATATCTCGTTAACTATACGAATAAGTTCCTTAGTCTATTTAGCTTACTTAGTAGCCAATTCATCTTTAGTTATATGAACATCCTTTCTCCCTATTAAATAGTAGTTAAGTATATACTGCTTGGAATCTACTATCTACTTATAGTTACTTACTATTAACGTACTAAGAACCTATACGCTATATAACTTATTATCCGTATTAAAGTTACTAGTAATACTAAACTCTCGTTCAATACTAATACCGGCCGCTTAGATAGTAAAGAGATCCTTTACTATTATTACTATCCGTAGGAACCGGTGCTCAATAGATCTCTATTACTAGAATAGTTCCTTAAGATCTAGCCGTACTTTATCTAGGGATTATTAGCGACTACTAGAAGACTACTAGGGACTAGGGTTTTCGCTTACTCTATAAGCGATACTTATCGAACTCTCGCTATATATCTATTACTACGCGCGTCGCTATTAGGCGCGTATTATACTTAGTAGAAGGCTCTACTACCGTACGGAGATCTATAACCGAATCGAGGTTAATATACCCTTATTAGAGCGATAATAGGACTTTAACGCGGCGTATTACTAGGTTTCGCTGCGTATATTAAGTATTATATAGAACGTGTAGTTCCGTCTAATAATATACCTACTAATCGAGTAGATCTTCTAGTATAGGCTACTATTTAGGCTGGTTCCAAGTATTAAGCTTATAACGAGGATAGAGTAGGATTGCTATACTATAGTACTTTCTAGCCTATATATTAGACGTTGTACTATAGTAGACCCTAAGCTTATCTACCGCCTTACTATATACCCGACTAATCTCTTACTTCTACCGACGGTTCTTATCTCTAAGCCGTTCCTCTATATTCTCGAGGTATATAAATAGTCGATTATAGATATCGAAGACCGAGTAGATTATTAGGTTACGCGTAGAGCTAATAAGCTGCGTATATACCGCGAAGGGACGGAGGATAGTAATAAGGTAGGAAACTTAGCCCTATTTATCTTCGCTTAGGCTAAGGTATCGATATTCCTTATCTATAAATTAATTAATTAGGTCTCTTAATCTTAGAAGTCGTATAAGTATATAGTACGTCGAGTCCTATCTCGTCTTGATATCTTAGGTGCATCGTAGAAGTCGAATCTTAGCCGGAATAGGGTAGTAAGCGCGATACTAGATTATTTAAATCTCTAAGAATATAAGCTATCGGTCTTCGCTTGAGTTGATAAAGATCGCAATTTAACGGGCCTTTACAACCGTATATAGTAGCTTGATAGAAGAATTAGTATTACGAAACTACTAGGAGACTACTAGGAGACTACTAGGAGACTACTAGGAGACTACTAGGAGACTACTAGGAGACTACTAGGAGACTACTAGGAGACTACTAGGAGACTACTAGGAGAATACTAGGAGACTACTAGGAGACTACTAGGAGGCTAAAAGAAGGAAAATAACTTATACTACGCTTAGAGTTAGTAGACTCCCCCCTAGTAATTACTAGAACCCTCTCCTCTTCCTCCGCCTCCTAGTTCCTAACAAACTCCTCCTTTTTCGGCCGATACTTGATATCTACGAGGAGACTGTTATAATATAGTTATATAATATAAGAGATATAGGAATATAGCGTAATCTCGTTTACTATATTAGGAATATTTTTACTAAGTACCTTAATATATTTATTTACCGACTATACTATTATTTTGTTATTCGACGCGTTATCCGTAGTAAAAGTAATAACCCTAGTACCGAGATTGAAATACTTAAGGCGCGCTATTATAACTCTAGTAAGGTCCCTGCTAGTATAAGCGCTATAGTAGGGCTCGAAACCGATTAAAGCTTCTATTAGGGTCTAATTATAAACCTAGTATACTTTAATTACGAGGAAGCTATTCCGGCGCGGCGTAGACTATCCGTCGAGGACGATTAAGACTTTCTAAGGTACTAGTAGGAGGCGTTTACGGATAGACTCCTCTAACTTCTTTCGTAGGGTAAGGATTTTATTAGTAATAGTTAATAACGAAGGGAGCCGTCGCTTAGGTTCGAGGTATATAACTAGGCGTAGGAATTCTAAGTTATCGATAGTTGTTAATAACTACTTATATATAATAATCGTACGAAGGAGTTGTTCGTCGAAATTAGCTAGGGATAGTACGAGGCTTCTAGCGTTCGCTATCTTAGTCCTAACTCGTCGATTCTAGAGTGGAATATTAGTAGAACTAAAATTAGAAAACCTAGTAGTCTCCTAGTAGTCTTACGGCTACTCTTAGGCCCTCTTCTATAGTTGGCTGTACTATTCCTCGCGCTAAGGAGGTCGATAGATATACCCTTGTCTTTACGTAAGAACTAATTTGACTAGTTCTATTCTTATATAGATATTTTACGACTAGATCGTATCGTATATAGATAGTACGAGGCTTACTAGAAATACGAAGAGTACCTTCAACAAAATACTACTAGCCCGTAGCTCTCCTATCAGCTCCCTATACTAGAAGGTTAGGGGTAGGGACTAATATATTTTCCCGGTACTATCGTATTATAATCTACTAGTTATAGAACTACTTAGAGTTATTTAGTATCTATTTAAAATAGGCGTCGTTTTTACCTACCGATGGTAGGTTACCTATAGGAGGAGGGACGTAGGTTACTAAAGATAATGAAGCTATAATAGAGAAGTAGTATTAGTTAAGAAGGAATAGTATATAAGTAGTATCTCTTATTTAAAGCTACTATTATATTTATAGGAAGTACTAAGAATATAGCTAAGCTACTTCAGGTTCTATAAGGCTAAGAAACTATTTAATAAAGTATAAATATAAAGATGCAACTTCAATACGTAGAGATATAAATATATTAATAGTATTTACGGTTTTATATATATATCTTCTATAAATCTGCTTACTTCTAGATAATATTATTATATACTAAGCTCGGAATATGTTTTTGAATGAAAATTGAATATATTTATTCAATCTTTATTTAAAAATATATAGCTAGCTGTTTATTCTTTAATAAAGTAATTCTTCAATAAAGTGATTCTTTAATAAAGTAATTCTTTAATATATTATTAAGGAGAGATACTTATTTATTAACTATTATAGAAATATTCTTCTTGTATATAAAGAGCAAGTGATTCATAATTTAAATATAAGCCTAGTAGTCTTCTAGTAGTCAAAGAGGGAGATATTGGTATAGAATGTATTATTTACTAGTATACTAAATAAAATATATCCTCCTGGCTCCGAATTTATTAAATTAATTCTTCTTCTTATTACTACGAAGCCTCCTCGCCAATTCTATATCCTTAGACTGAATTATAACACGATTTGTATAAATAGTATAGAGGTTAGTATCTAGGAATAATATATTAGTACTAGTACTAGTATAATAGGTTAAAATATAACTTACCTTCAAAAAGACTAATAAGATAGTATTCTGTAGCCTCTTGGAGTACTTATATTATAGTTACTTGAAATCGAAGGTCTTCCTTAAAATTATATATAACCTCTCGAACAACCCTACTAAATAGTATTTTCTATATAAGGAGGTTGGTACTCTTCTAGTAGCGGCGGATCTTACGTAGAGCAACGGCTAGAAAGCGTTAGAGACTACTAGGATACTACTAGGAATTCTACGTAATATATAATTCTAACTTACTTCCTAGCTTATAACGGTAGGGCTTTCTTATACTACCTATATTACTTTTACCTTTCCTAGCAAATTGTTTTCGAGTAGCTAATCCCCCTAAAGGCTTTACTAGGGCCTTACTACTAGTAGTATTTCGAGCCTTAAGCGTAGATCTTCTTCTAGTAGCTATAATAGTACTTTTACTAGTACTAGTAACTACCTTACTAGCTATTAGTCTCTTTACTAGTATCTTTCTTACTAGTATCTTTTTTACTACTAGTTCCTTTCTTACTGGTCGTGGTAGTAGTAGTACTACTACTACTACTTCTACTACTACTACTTCTATTGCTTCTACTACTGCTACTAATACTACTACTACTAATACTACTACTACTAATACTACTAGTAGTAGTAGCCTTAATTTAGGAATAGAATCTAAGGGTTCGCTAGGATCTTCTAGCATTTAAGTATCAAGTATTACCTGGTTAGAATCCTATATTTAAGTAGCATCTAGCTTTTTTATAGTAGTATCTAACTCTCCTCTAATAGTATCTAACTCTTAAGTATTAAGTATTACCTAGTTAAAATGCTATAGTTAAGCAGTATCTAGCTTTTTTATAGTAGTATCTAGCTCTTCTCTAATAGTATCTAACTCTTAAGTATTATTAATTAGGTCTTTTAGAGTAGTTTCTAGGTCTTCTTAAGTATCCTTAAACTTATTATCTTCTTCATCTAGCTCTTTAGATTTTGGTATTTCAAATAGGGTCTTTTCCCTAGAAGTCGGGTTCTTTATCTTAGTCTTCCTATACTTGCTAATAATATTTCTATTATTATCTACTATCTCAAGATCTAAGGCTTGCGAAGGTAAGGAAATACTTAAGGAATA
This sequence comes from Venturia nashicola, assembly GCA_004522665.1. Lineage (NCBI taxonomy): Eukaryota > Fungi > Ascomycota > Dothideomycetes > Venturiales > Venturiaceae > Venturia > Venturia nashicola. The sequence goes on from SNSD01000021.1 coordinate 502,454, forward strand.
GCTAGTACTTCTAGTTCTAAGTAGCTCTTCTTTAATTTAGGTACTAGCCGGCTAGGAATTGAGATCTAGATCGCCTAGACTACTAGGATAACTACTAGGCTCTACTAGTTTAATTAGAGGAGAATCTAGTAGAGGTAGGGTAGCCTTTTTTAATTCGTTAGCTACTTGAAGATCTGCTATAGAAGTAAGGCTACGCTAGCGGGTACCCTTGCTACGTACTATTAAATAATTAGTAATAATTATTAGTTAATTTACTTTTAATTTAGTAGTTACTAGTAGTAATCTAGTAGTAATATAGGTTAAAAAGTAAGGATGAAGCTATATAGATTATTAGCGTACGTATAGACGTGAAAACTCTATAGCGCTAGTAAACTAGCGTACCGATATCGGACGACTATACTTTTCGTACTATATAGCGTAAATATACAAAATACTTCTACCAATTATACCAATTAAATTTAAGCTTAACTCTACTTTAATCTCGCTTATTTTACAAGCCTTGAACTACCAGTAAACTACTAGGCTTAGCCTAGCGTAAATCTATAGATCTATAAACAATAGCGCTACTAAAACCAACTGAACTTCTCTCTACTAATATTTATATAGTTAAAGAACGTGCGCGGCGTAGTAAAAAGAGAGGCTTTGATCTCTAGGTTATAAGGAGTTAGCGCGTATTAAATCAAGTAAAGTTAGAGGCTCGTTAAAAACTAAAAAAGTCTAATAGTTGGAATCTTCTCTTAGATACTAAGTAGCGGTCCCAAATTGCGTAAGCTAAGTAAGCTATTAATAATAAGCGGTAAGAACCTAGTAGTATCCTAGTAGTAATATATACTAATCTAGCCCTAGAATATCGAATAGTACCTATCCTAGCCTCCTTAAACTAGACCTACTTGCGCTTTTCGATTTCGGTAATTAAGATAAAGATATAAATAATAGAGTAGAAGAAAGCTCTAGTTAAGAATCGAGTAAAGAGGAGGAGATAGATATTAATATAATACCCTAGGCTTAGGGTAGTAATATTACTATACTATTCGACGAGTCCTACGATTAACGCTACGTAGAGTTTTATCTAGTCGTCTTTACGTAAGTAAGACGGTCCTAGTAAGCAATTGGGAAGGGGTTGGTAAATTTAATAAATAGTAGTTTGAATTTAGTTAAGGGTATATATAATATCTATAAACTTCTTTTAGAAGAAGATTTAGAGGTAAGTCTTTTAATTTCTAGTAGTCTCCTAGTAGTTTCTAATATCCTTTTAGAGTCTAGCAAGCTCATTCTATAATAAAGATAGAGAAGAGTAACTACTAGTCTACCTAGCCGATTAACTACCCTTAATCTCTCCCCTTCAATTCTTTTCTATAGAGTAGGTTACTTTAATACGAAATCTCCTAGCTTATCGCTATAATTTCGATAAAAGGCTTCCTGGTCCTACTTATTAGTAGGATATATACCCTATAGATAAGATTAAGCTAAAGGAGAATCTACCTAATAGAGAGCTTGTAATGGAGGTATAGGAGTTAATATTTAGTAAAAAGGTAGAAGTAAGAGAGAGATTTGGCAGAATAAGGGATATAGATAAGGTTAATCTTATTATAAAACTATTAGTATTATAGGCGACTAATAGTTTAGGTTATACTCTTGATATAGATAAGAAGATATAAGAGCTCTAAGCTACTACTAAAAAATTAGCTAATAAAGTTAATAGATCTAAGGATAAGGATAAACGTACTTTTCAATTAGATATTGAGAGTAATAGAGAGGAAGATAAAGAAGAAGAAGAAGAAGAAGAGGAGGAGGATAACTAGATTATTAATAATATATATATAGAAGATCTCTCTAAATGAGAAAAACCCTAGTTTTAGCTATTATAGTATTATTAAACGTAATTTCTATTTATCTACTTACTTTAACTACTAGGAGACTACTAGGAGACTACTAGGAGACTACTAGAAATATATAAATATTAAATACAAAATCTACTAACTATTTACTACTAAATCTAACTATACCTCTATACTCTATATAGTTAGGGCCATTATTACTTACTATTAGGTTATATCTTGGTAGTTATATAAGCGCTAAGAAAGTATCACGTGGACCCGCGCTGGTATGAACGGGGCGGGTTTTCCTCCAATCTATAACCCGCCCCGGGACCCCGCCCCAACCCGTTAGAACCCGACCCGCCAATGGGGCGGGTTCCCTACCCCAAAACCCGCCCCAACCCGCCCCGTTAGGGACCCTAATCTTAGTTCCTATATATATACCGTTGATCTGGTTCCTATATTATTAATTATTGGGGTTCTATAAATTGTAGTATTACGGTAGTATATTATATTGTTTCTTATATATTGTCCGTGTCTTGTATCCCGTTCCTATTCTACTTTCTATTCTAGTCCTATACCTTCATCCCCCTTATACTAGTAATATAGGTACTATACTATCTAGTCCTACTATATTATTTATAGCCTTAACTACTATCTATAAGATCGTTTCCTTATTCGTACGAGAACTACTCTCGGTAAAGATTATATTATACGCTTATCGTAGTAGGCTATAGTATCTCTCTACCTTCCTAAGGGTATAATATACTTCTACTAGTATCTCGTCGTACGATATACCGAGGATCTTAGCTTGATTCCTAAATTCTACGGTATTAAAGTTAGTTCCTAGGTTATATACGATATAGTCTAGTAGTCCTTAGTAGATATTAATCTAATAGTCGTATAATACATCCTAAGTATCTCGTACGGATATTGATTTTATCATTTTAGGAACTTAGCAGCCTAGAAAGATATAGTAGTATCTACTACGTATAAAACAGGCTTATTCTTATAAAGATATATTACGTTAATAATAATCTTATAGTTAAAATAATAGTCGTCCTTAATCTTAAATTTAAAGCGACGTAGTAAGTTATCGTATAACTAGTATTCTTAGTAAACTTTTCGAATTTAGTAAAGGATATCTTCCTTAATATCTTTATGTCCCGTACGATAGAGTAGCTTATATAATCGGTCTATAGTAGGGTATCTAAAGCGTCTATAAATCCTCCTAAGTTCAGGTTCTATTAGGAAGGCTGTATCTATTGGTCCTAGATTAAAAAATAGGTATCCCTATTTACGTACGACTAGAATCTTTCTTCTATCCTATCGTACGATAATATTATCTACGTTATTAAAGTATACTCCTAGCCTATCGGCGTCGTATAGCGATAGTAAGAATAGTATTTTAGTATCTAGGATATAGTATCGTACGATACTAAGCTAGTTCTCTATTTCTATAGTTCTAATAGCTAATATAGATAAGTAGGATCTAAAAGAGATATTAGTACTTCCTAGTATCTAGTTAATCTTCGTACGAGGGTTCTCCCCTATAAATACTTCTACCTAGTACTTTCCTACTATAGAGAATCTAGCTACTCCTATATCCTAGAGTTCCCCTTGGTATACTATAGTATAATGGTCTATAAGGGTAAATTACTCTACTATAGATTAGGGCTCCTCCTATACGAAGATATCTTCTCCTATCGTACGATAGAAAAATACGTTAGTAGTAAGATACTAGACTATCTATTTACCTCTCTCTTCTTCTTCCTAGGATTAGATAAATTGGTCGTACGTTCCTTCGTACGACGTAATAATTTATTCGTACGTATCTTAGTCTAGTTCCTATACCTTATCTTCCTCTAGTTAGGTAAAGAACTATTATTTTATAGCTACCTTCTCTTATTCCGTATAGTTATACGAGATATAATTTGGCTTACTATATACCTAATATCCTAATCCTAGCTTAATATACTTATAGGGTTTGAACTCTATTCTAGGCCGGATCTAGGGTTATCTTCTATCGTATAATAAAGTCTATAGTTTCTTCTATCCTATTCCTATCTAAGTCCTTAGTCCTTAGAACCTTAATAGTAGCCTTAGTATTTACGTACGATAGTATTCTATACCTTATTATTATAGAACTTTCGGTTAGTAAAGTATAGTATAGCCGGGTCCTAGTTATCCTAATTATACTATTTGTACGACGCCTTTCTATCTATAGATAGTTAAAGGGTAGACCTAAGGTCGGTCTAAAGGGCGTCGTACGAGATAATTAGTCGTAGAAATATAGCTTCTAACTCTCTAACTCCTCTATATACTTTTAGGATAGCTATTATAATATATATCTCTCCCTAGAATCCGGGTCTAAGTGCTCGTTATACGAGTTTAAAACGATCTAGTATAATTTAGAGGATTTCTAGGAGTAATTTACCTAGATTATCTCGTACGGTTAACGTCTATAAGATAGTAGTCTAATCTATATAATATAGAGTAGTATTTTTACGTAGATTAAATCGTACGACTATTAGATCTTTAATAGCTTCCTATAGCTTATTATTAATAACCTATTAGAGGTAGAAGTCTCTCGTACGACCTAATAAGATGTCTTAGAATACTAGCTTATATTTATAAACTAGGATCCCTAGTCTATTATATTAGAGTATAAATAGCTTGACCTTATCGAAAAGAATATCGTACGGTTCCCCTATAAAGTTATCCTCTTTCCTCTATATCTTCTAGAAACTTATAATTATACGATAGTCTAGGTAATCTAGTTCTATAGTAGGTCTATAGCTTTCTTAGGTTAGTCTATAGCTTTCTTATCTAAACTATCCTTACGGTTTATCTCCTTCTAGATAGCGTGGTTTCTCTCCTTCTAGATAGCGTAGAGGCTGGCCTATAGATAGAGGCTATAATAGAGGTTTATATTATTAGTATTACTAATCAATATTATCGATAAATCGACCTATATAGTCGTATAACGGTTATCGAATATCCTCTTTCCTACTCTTCTCTATATTTTAATTAATCGTACGACCTTATTCTTAGGTCCTTTCTTCCTTAAATATATTAATTATCTTCTTTAGGGCTGCGGGTATAGGCTTAATTAAGGATAGGGTAGGGGATATTCTAGTTAAGATAGTTAGTAATATCTCCGTACGAATTACTTAGATTAGTCGATTAATTATACTAATCTTTTCTAGGTTTATAATTAGAATATCTCTCTCTTTATATAGCTAGAGTAATAATTATACGAGTATCTTTCTAATTAATTAGAACTAGTATAGTAACTATCCGTAAAAATCCTCGTACAATTCGCTCCGGAGGACTCTCTTCTATTTACCTTATAGTTAGTATTTATATATCTTTCGTACGACGTATATCGCTAGTTCTCTTTTAGTTAGGCCTTTAGAGATATCTAGTTCTTAGTCCTAGATACTAAATATATAGATTCTCTTTATTGTACGAAGCTCGATCTTATATTAGTCTATAATATATTAGGGGTCTAATAGCTAGGGTCCCCAACGGGGCGGGTTGGGGCGGGTTATAGGGTAGAGAACCCGCCCCGTTAGCGGGTCGGGTTTTAACGGGTTAGGGCGGGTTCCCGGGGCGGGTTATAGTTTAGAAGAAAACCCGCCCCGTTCGCCCCGTTCGGGTTTTCCACGTGATTTTTATAGGGTTATATATATAGATATATATATATTTTATATTCTTAAAAGATACCCTATAGCCTAGAGATTATTATAGGCTATTAAAAAATTAAAATATATATAGTAGTTCTAAAGTTATTAAGGTTTCCGTAAAAAATCTCCGGGTTCCCCCCTTAAAAACCCGCCCCTAACTAACGGGGCGGGTTTATATCTTGGCGGGGCGGGTCGGGTTAGGGTTATAGCTTTATAACCCGCCCCGAAAACCCGCCCCGACCCGCCTCTAACCCGATCCCCCCCGTTTTACCCCGCCCCGTTAGGGACCCTACTAATAGCTAGGGTTCTAACTCTCTTTAACTTTACCCTTACTCCTCCTCTTCTAGGATTATCTATTCCTTAGGCTTCTTAGATTAAGTCCGGCTTCCTATTAGAGCTACTAGACTACTCTAAGGAAAAGATCCTAGGCCTATTAACGCTATTATACGACGTTAATTAGTTAGATCTTATTATCTTTTTAGCTAAATATTAGTTCTCCTATAGGGTAAGAGATCGTACGGCTAATTAGCTATAATTCTTACTAATCTATAGTTACCTTATAACTACTAATTAGTATTAAATCGGCTTTATATATATATACTAAATGAAATGAAATGAAATAGTAATAAAATAGGTTATCCTCTTATATTATCTATATATTCTCTCTTGTACAACTAAGCTGGCTATATATAGGCAGAGACTTCAGATCCTTGTTGCCAAGGAATCCACAGAATCCATTGCCAGCTAGGTTAAATAAATACTCCTCGACAACCTCACACCTCGCACAATTGATTAAATCACAAATGACCCAGAATCCTCATCCCCCGATCCAAGCCCCAACAACGGATCTGTTTCATCTTTCACACCAACCTCCACCCCATCATCCTCAACTTTGGCCAAATCCCGAGTTCCCCATCCAACATCCCAAAACGTAGATAGCGCCCACAATTTAATGAAGGTATGGATGTAGCCAAACACCACTTGTCCAGGGAAGAACATCAAATCGCTAGGATGTCTCTTGAAATGCGGCACGATCTTCGCCATCTTCGATGCTACGATCCAGCAACCCAGCATCACCAGATGGACTGTCGAGCTCCACTTCGAATTGTGTAGTAGGTAAACAAGCGCAGTGTCGATGAAGAGTGCAAAGTTAAATAGACTCGTGAGGTAGACGGCGTATACGCACCAAGGCTGTGCCCTCCAAACTGTGCGATCAGTAAACAAAGAGCAAGGGTTGCTACGCCATGTCGTCCTCACCCATCGAAAGCACTGTAACAGAAACTTTGGATACTCACCGAGCGTAGTCTCGATAGTGGAATCCTCGCTATTCTGGAACGCCACTTTGTATCCATTGGTGACATTCCATCGAGTAACGAAGTTGTCGTCATCGGGGTTAATCGGTCCCACCCATCCAAAGAGACAATACTCATTTGTAAAGGCGCGAAGGAATTTAGGGTCTTGGATGACCGTCGAGCGATGAAGACTTGTACGCCCGGAGACTACGAATGCACCACCGTCGACATAATTGGTGGCCGTTATTTCGAAATTATGACGCTCGAGGTAGAGGCAACCGAGGAAATTCCAGAAGTTTTTGAATAAGGTTCCTTGATCTACTCTTCGCACCCGCTTATTCATACCGGCAATACCAACCTTGGCATCTTCGAAGGGGGCCATGGCGGCAGGGAGGAAATCTTCAGAAGGCCAGAAAACATGATCGTCTACCCAGACAGTGATTTCGGTGCTGACTCCTCGTATAGCAGTTGCGAGTTGCACTCGTTTATTCGCCTCGGACGCTTTGATAACCTCGATTGTAGTTTTTGCAAGAGGATTGGAGGCGTTGAAGTCCTCCAAAATTTGCTTACAATGCCTATCGGCATCTTGGAAGCATTTCTCTCCAACAGTAACGACTATAATCTTGCTTGGCTGGTTCTTGAGCACAGAACGGATACACTCGTCGAAATCTGGATTCTCCGGTTCTACGGTTGGTATGATGATTGTGGCATCAGTTCTTCTATATCGTGGGTTTTGAAGAACTGGCGTCGGTTTGTATAAGTTGTACGCAATGATGTGCACAACTAATCGGACGTATCGAATGAGGAACAGCCCACAGAATAGTAGCTCCGGTGACATGACTGACATCGCGCCGAAGAGCCTTGAATATATGGATTGCCAGAGGCCCTATCCGACGTAGTAAGGATTTGGTGCGAGGAAGCTGTTGATAAGCAGGCAGATGAGGTAAGATTGAGATAATACACAAAGCTGAAGCTGCTGAGTGGCCTTATAGGATTAAGAAAGACCCGCATGTTTAAGTGTCTCCCTGATGTGAACCTGTGAAGTGTTTTGTGCATTGTGATAAGTAAGATCGTAACAAACTCATAGACTTCATATTATGTGCGTGTTCGTGAACGATGCTATTAGTTATTAATTATGATCGGGGTAAAGTCACGAGTAGCTCAAGAGGTAATGTCCTCTGTATAAGTAATAATCTAACCAAGTAGTACTCATGGTACCTCTTCGGCTCCAGAGATCCCCGAAAGATCGGGAGTCGGTCCCTTCCCGAGATCTACCTGTCTACAAGATCTGTAAGATCTAGTCCAGGTTATAAAAAAACTTACCGTCCTAGTAACGTGAATCTGGGTAAGTTCCTAGCTTTAGCTCAATAACTTAATAGTGCAGTTTTTCCTTTCTAAATAACAAGCTAATTTAATATAGGAATACCTAAGCTCTTACCTTTAATATAACCGATTAAGGAATGGGGAAAGTTTGCCTATAGAGGCTTTAAATATACAAACTCTCAATGATAAACTAAAAAGCGTGTGAGATAAGCACGTGGTATAGGGACCCGGTTTTATAAGTCGTGACAAGGTCACTGGCTATTAAAGCGCAATCCGGCGCAGATACTTTGTTGGCTATTCGAGATGTGGGTCTCCTGATAATGGAGCGGTGTAGTGACTAGGTACTCGTTACTATCTTCGTAGGTACGGGAGTTTTCGGGTTATTTGTAAGCTTGTGAATATTAATACCTATACGTGATTCCTAGCTTATAGTGAGCTCTTATATAAAAAAAGTACTAAAAAATTTACGGTAGTCGAGGTCTATTACGATAGGAGATACTAGTAGTCCTAGGTCCTGGACGAGAAATCAGAAAAAAAGGAATTGAACAAGAGTAAGGTATTGTAACGCCACGGTCGATCTCTACATGATTGAAGTTTCCAGCCCCTGGATAAAAGCAGCATAATATTTGAAGAAGATATAATAAATAAATTCGAGGACCTCTCGACACATCTCTACGAAAAACAACTTTAAGATTCAAAGTTCTTTCTATTTAGATGAAAAAAACCTACACCTTCTCTTCTACTATTCTTGCAAGCCACTGCTATAAACCAATCAAGCAAGAAATAACCAACGTGAACAGGTGAGAGAGGCAATCCCCAAAAAGACTAGGGTTCTTTATCAAATCATGTTTTGCAGCATAGCAGATACCACATCGTAATAATCTTACAAGCCTATACCCATCACCCATCCATCTACCCAAATCCCACCCATCCTCCCACATCCCCTGCCCTACCCCACCTCTACCGACAATGTCCCCGAATAGTCTCACAACTCTTACTACAACACTCATCATCGCGACGGCAGTTACTAATTATCCCCATTAGCGATACAGAACCTACAACCAACACTCCAGAGAACTCGACTTACTCATCATGAAACCCCTTCGTCTTTCCAACTTGTGCCGTCCCCGCGGGACAAACACCATTTCTCTCTGTCGCCATGTGTTCTTCAGCTACGACGGCTAGGGCCTGTGTGGCAGTGAGGAGGGAGAGAGTTGAGAAAAGGAGGGTGAGGAATTTCATATCGGGATTATTTGGGGAGGGATACGTGTTTGTTTTGGAGAGGAGGTGGGGTGTTGAAGTTGGAGTGGAATTTGGAAGTGAAGTTGAGTTTTGGGTTTGAAGAATTGGAATGATGGTATTGAAGTGTCTTTGAGTGTCAAGTTACCTCTCTTATACACCACCACTGCTACCACGGAGATTCGTGGCTGTCACCGTCTCCTGTAAAGTACCCATTCCGTCATATGCCCATCTTTCTAGGAGTATACCAATAGAGCCGTTGGACGTCAGATTCGAGAAGAGCCACTCTAGCAGCGCGCGTATTCCAGTGAAACAACAGCTCCGAATTGAGGCGTTTGTATTAGTACTCTGTCCAACCCAGGTTTCGGTTGTCATGTAGAATCTTGGCCGTCAGAAAGAGCTCGTAACAGCTGTCTCAAGACCGAGGGTCTCGAATATCCAGCTCGGTAACTCTGAAGAAGACATGTATTTCCGAGACTGGAAGTCAATATCAAATCGCGCTGGTCATTTCAGTGGCTGTCTGAGCCACAGCGCAACGTCATAGGGCTTTTAGGGTTCACGAGGCGTGGAACTTTAGGAACAATAAGTGCAGCACATTGCCTCGAGGCAGTCATGGAGGGGTTGGTGTATATTTGTATACCAAAATCGAAAGAAAAAAACGCCAAGCATGTCGTTCTTGTATCTTGCCTTTGCCTATTTGAATGCACCGTCATGTGAATCGGACGATATGCCAGTCGACGATCATGCGAAGGAATAGGTGCAACCGAAATGACACATCAAATGATATCGTAACTGGCAGTAATATATCTCAACCATGACACCTCGGTTAACGTCCGCCCCATACAGCTGCGAAATTGAAGGATCTCATGAACGTGCAACGATTGTGAGATATTTACAGGGGTCTTGAATACATACATAGTAGCAATTGCAGCGTGCGTCCCATCCTCGCACTCCTCATGATTGCAACCAATTGTTTTCCCCACCAGCCCGGAGATATGCCTCACCTGCGTACATTGCCCAATTGCTCGACCACCGAGCATAACGGCTCTCTTGATCACCGCGAGTGTCAATTTCCTGGAGATTGTCAGGAAGGAGACTCAATTAATAGATCTCCCGGACCTACTAGTATTCCCCGGTCCCCTCCTTGCGAAAGACATTACCATTAGTCGAAAGAACAAGGGAAAGTCGAAATTGACAGACTCTCTACTGAAGATTACTTCTTGATATTAACAGCCCTGAGCATGTTGCTACTACTATAGGTAGTACGGTAACCCCAGATGGGTTCGAGCCGACGGAATGGTCCTTGGATTGGCGCTGATTGGTGGCGGCCCTATCATGACTTCTTGTCCATGCACATTGCGGCGAAAATCCCAAAATCCCATGTAGGAGGGCAGAAAAGTTCTTGGACGATGCCATCTGCTTATGGTGTTCATGCCGGCCAACCGCAACACTCTGTTCTCCCTTGGCCCCGTCCGCCCACACGGGTGCAACCTGGTGGTCAATCTTGAGTATTTAGGTCGTGAAATCTGTCGTTGCCTTTAGTTCTTAGTCTATATCCTCTCATTTATTGTTCACGTTCACTCTCGTTAACTATTCGCTTCTGTGGATAGCCTGTGGATAGCCTGTGGATAGCCTGTGGACAGCCTGTGGACAGCCAAATCATGGTGTCCAAGACAATCCTCGGGGCCTTTGCGCTCTTGTTCGCAGCTGGGAGCAATGCTGCCAGGGCAATGAAGCGGATGGAATCTGTGAGCCACGCTGCTTTGGCTTCACAGGGCTGGGCCGTCGCACGAAGACCTGCGTCTCAGGAATCTATCACTCTTCAAATCGCCCTCACGCTCCAAAATACCGAAAAGATGATAAGTACGCTCCTCGATCGATCGAACCACAAATCGCCGAATTATGGAAAGTGGTTAGATCGCGACGAAGTGAATGCGATTGTCCAGCCCAGTGCGGAAGCCAACAAGGCTGTAGTGAACTGGTTGAAATCAGAAGGCGTGTCGAAAGTTCATAGCGATGGGACGGTGGTGACGCTCGCCACTACCATTGAGACTGCGAACAGAATCTTAAACGCCAATTTCCAAGGCTACCAAAGGTCGGGGATCGCAAAGGTTCGAACAGTCGAGTACTCTGTTCCCCATGATGTCGCCGAGCACATTGATGTTATTCATCCGACTACATTCTTCGGAAGCACCCAGGCATTTGCTCCTGTACACGCCAAATACGGCCATTCGCTCGAGACGGTCGAGATGAGCCATTTGGAGACACGTCAAGGGGCGCTTCTACCTACTGAAGGCAACAACACCAAACAGCAGACAGTAACGCCGGATTGCGCTATAATCGTCTCGCCAGCATGCATCAAGCAATTGTACAACATTGGAAATTACACAGCGTTGGCGACCTCTGGCAGCAAGATCGGCTTCGGCAGCTTCTTGAACCAATCTGCATCCTGGGAAGACCTCAAGCTGTTCAATGAGTACTTTCAGCTTCCGCAGCACAACTTCACCAAGGTCGAGGTGACCAAGGGTGCTGCCACGCCCCCAGTTCTAGAGGTAGCAGAGGCCAATTTGGATATACAGAGCGTCGTCGGAGTGGCATACCCACTTCCCATCACCGAATTCTTGACTGGCGGCTCTCCGCCATTTATTCCAGACTTGGAGATGACAAACGAAACGAGGAATACCAATGAGCCGTACCTACCGTACTACCAGTATCTTCTCTCTTTGAAAAACTCAGAGCTTCCCCAGGCCATCTCAAACTCGTACGGAGAGCCTGAACAGACTGTTCCCAGAGCCTATGCCGAGCGTACCTGTATACTGATTGCCATGATGGGATTGCGTGGTGTGACGGTGATGGAGTCGTCGGGTGATACTGGTATCGGTGCCGGATGCTTGAGCAACGATGGCAAAAAGAGAAAGCGATTCGACCCTCAATTCCCAAGCACTTGCCCCTGGATCACCTCGGTTGGAGGAACACAGGCAGTGAACCCCGAAATTGCCTGGGTTGACTCTTCCGGAGGATTCTCGGACTACTTTCCTCGCCCATCTTACCAGGCAGATGCAGTCGAGACTGTAAGTCGTCGTATTGTTTGACGTTGACAAAACTAACCTTCAGCTCAGTACTTCACCAAGAGGGCCCCTGAAAAAGTCACAACCACTTGGCTTCCGTACTACAATAACAAAGGCCGTGCGTTCCCCGACATTTCTGCTCACAGTCTTACGCCCTACTATCTCGTAAGTCATGGTTTTCAGCCGGCTTGGAAGGAATGATAGCTGACCACCTACATCCAGATCTTCGAGAATGGAGAGAAGTCGCTGAGCGGAGGTACATCTGCGGCGGTCCCAGTGATGGCTGGAATCATCGGACTTCTCAATGATGCTCGTATCCGAGCTGGGCTTCCAACGCTGGGATTCATCAACCCGTGGCTATACGGACCTCGAAGCAGCGAATTCATCATCGACATCACTGGTGGCGCCAGTCGGGGCTGTGATGGTATTAATTGGCAACAACTTGTCAGACTTAACAACAGCGGCATCATTCCTGGGGCTACGTGGAATGCGACGATTGGTTGGGACCCTGTGACGGGCTTGGGTATTCCCGATTTCCAGAAGATGCTCAAATCAGCTCTGAACAAAAAGGACGGTGGCCAAGCGTGGGCTGGCGAGGTTGGTTCCGAGTGGACATCTCGATAAATACCAACCTGACAGTCAAGCTAATATCTAAATATCAACCTGGTAGTGAAGCTAATATCTAAATGTCAATCTAGTAGTGAAGCTAATATCTAAATATCAACTTGATAGTAAAGCTAATATCTAAATAACAACTTGATGGTGAAGCTAATATCTAAATATCAAGCTGACAGTGAAGCCAATATCTGAATATCAATCTAATAGTAAAGCTAATATCTAGATACCAACTTGATATTAAAGCTAATATCTAAATATCAAGCTAATCGTAAAGCTAATACCTTAATACCACACCTCATAGGAAAGCTAATATTTGATGAATTGGTAACGTCTATATATCCTTATAGCGCCTGGAATTCATCATGATCCCAATAAACCAAGTTATGGACATGACATGTACCGATATATACTCGTCAACTCCGTGTCTTTATAGTGATGGTGACAGAGATTGTGAAGGTGATAACGAACTGTTGTTGTTTGTGAGAAAACCCCGGGTTTTGATATCGGTACTACTACCCTGTAGGGACATGGATCCGTCTCATCAGCTGACCTGATGCTCACGCATTCCAAAGATTGATAGAGTAATAAGAGTACAAATCCTCAAATAGGTCCTCCTGCCTTCACCCCCCAAACACTGCAGTAGTCTCTGTTGCAGGCGAAAAGATGACTGCAGATCAAGCCCCCAATGCCTCCAGCCTACCTTTACCACCTAGCCTTTGAGCTCTACCCAGCCCACTCCAACCACTGCGAACAGCTCTACCTTCCCGCCCCAGGCACCGATATCTTCTCCTCCGACTTTCCCGCCCATAGAACCTACACCTTGGACTCCAGAACTCCTAAACGACCGGGTCACAGACGAACCAGAACCGATATCCCTCCAAGCAGTGGTCCCGACAAACAGCGGTCCTCATCCTCCGACAACGACCGCAAACCTGACCGGGAACCCACCACCACCTTTTCCAAGAACGCCCTGATTGCACAACCAAATACGAGTCCTGTGAAAGACTGGCGCGCAGAAGCCGTCACAATCGACAGCATAGACATGGAAGATCGGATAGTCCAAGAGCGCCGTCCCGCTGCAAAGAAGGCGGCAGTCGAACCGGGGTCTGCGGGAGAACTCATCACCAGAGCTACTTTCTACCCGTCAGATCCGAAGAGTACCGATGTGGGATGGGGTGTGGTTCACCTCTATCGAGACACAGAGGAAACACCACGTCTTTACGACGAAGGATACATCCCTACTAGTGACTCCACATTCAACGAGGAAGAATGTACCACATTATGCATTTTAGCCGTGCCATTTTACATGGCCCCGTACGATCTGCTGGGCTGGGCTGGACCACAAGTGCAAGACGACATAAGCCATTTCAGATTCGTTCGCTCGGGAATGGCAGATTACTATATGGCCCTGATGAAGTTTCGTGAGGCAAAAAAGGCAAACGCCTGGCGCAAAGAATACAATGGACGCTCCTACAACTTTATGGAACCGCAGACTGCTCATGTCGTCTTTGTTCGATCCATAACATTCCAAACGGGCGACAACATGCGGAAACCGTTGAGCTTTCCAAATATGAGCAACGACCCTTTCATTCCGGAATCCCAACCCTCTATAAAAGCTGCAGCTCCAGCATCTGCAGAGTCATCTCTTACAATCGGCCCCGTCACCCAACCCGACGTACCATCCAGCTCGAACGTCGTTGAGCTTCCTACCTGCCCAGTCTGCTTGGAGAGAATGGACGAGACAACTGGTCTGATGACCATTCTCTGTCAACACGTCTTCCATTGCAATTGTCTGGAGAAGTGGAAAGGAAGTGCCTGTCCTGTCTGCCGATACACCCAAGTTCGCAGCTATCCTGGCCGGGGCATACTCGGATCATCACACTCAGCCGGAACTTCTGGTAATGCCTGCACTACATGTGGTGCGGAGCAAAACTTATGGATATGCTTGGTGTGTGGCAATGTTGGTTGCGGCAGATATGACAGCGCCCACGCTTACGCTCATTACGAATCGACATCGCACTGTTATGCAATGGACATAGCCACGCAGCATGTCTGGGACTATGCTGGTGATGGCTACGTGCATCGGCTGATTCAAAACAAGGATGAATTAAAGCCGAGGGCTCCCGGTTCCGAGCCCATCGATAGCAAAGCCGTTGATGGCGGCATGGCAGCATTTGGAGCAGACATGGTACCGAGAGAAAAGATGGAGGCCATGGGAAACGAATACGCCTACCTCCTGCAAAGCCAGCTTGGAAACCAGCGGATATACTACGAGGATACATTGGCGAGAGCAAACGACAAAGCAAACAAGGCATGCGCAGCTGCCGACAAGGTCACTGCCGCGTTGGACGCTATCACACAGAAGCTTCACGACATGCAGACACAGCATTCGGAAGCTCTGGCCAACATCAAGGACTTGGAGAAGAACTTGGACAGAACGACAAAGAAGGCTGACAAAACCAATGCATTGGCTCAGAAGCTCGCGAAAGACTGGCAAGCAGAGAAGACGATGAACGAAGCGCTGTCCCAAAAGATCAAATTTCTTGACGGAAAACTCAAGGACAGCGAGAAAAAGAATGCGGAGTTGCAAGCCGAGAAAGCCGAACTAGAGGACCAGAATAGAGATCTGATATTTACCATCACGGGCGGCGAGAAGTTCAAAGAGCTCAAGGAGGCTGGTGAGGATGTGGATGGTCAGATTGAGATTGGTACCAAGGGCAAGAAAGGGAAAGGCAGGAGGAAGTGATTTGACATGATCTTATGGGAAACGAGAAGCACAGCGATGGTGTTTGTGGCGGAGCAATTGGGCTCGCCATTGATTTTGAGCATTTACATTTGATACCCATGATTGGATTGTAGTCGCAATCCCAACTTAGTTTCCGCGCAGAGCTAGAAACTTCCATTAGACATTTTCACCCGGACCTCTCGTTTGCATATCTGGGTTCCATCTGCTTTTGGACTAGGGACTTAGAGGCTTTTAAACAAATGAGCAAGGCAGTGACCAACACGATCAAGGACGATATCAAGCATCTCGATCAGGATCTCGACGTTCTCAAAGGGGATGTTGAGATGCTCCAGTTCAAAGCAGTGGAGCCGATCCGAAAGGACACGAAGTAGTTTGTTGAGCAGGCTCGTCTTTGCAGGGAAGACACGAGACGAGACAGCTTTAACAAGTCGTTCGTGACGGGACCAAACATCTCCACCAGAAACTCAATGGTCTCAAGGGTGCTGTCGAAAGGTTGCAGCACGACTCGGTGGCGAGCAAGTGAATAATTTTGAGGCAGAGAGTAAGAAGCTCGTGTCGAAGTTTGAGACGTTGGAATTGGCTTTGAAGAAGTCCATTAGTGCTTTTACTGGTTCCAAGTTTGGAGGGGGTACTCATTGTTGTGACTAGTAAGGTACTTGGTGCATTTTTGGTCGATTTGAACGAAAAGTGATTCTATCAAGCTGTAGTGATGATCGAAAATCGTCCAACAGGAATTGGTATGCTCGTGCGTTGGCGAATCGGTAAACAATATCCGGAGCTGCAGGTGTTGATATAACGACGAATAGAATTGGATTACATGCACCAGACGCATGCAACGACAACTCATCGCCTCAAAACCAGTTTTCATACTATAGTATGGTAGTTTCAAACACGCAACTCGTTCAATCAACTCTAGTCAGGATGGCACCCCGCGATGATACCTTCACGGAGCGTCAGCAATATGTAGCACAGGCCCTCATCAGCCAGATGCGTGCTATCAAGGATGAGAACATCGAGCTTCGAAAGCAACGCGATATACTGGCAGCCGATAATGATAACCAGGCAGGCGAGCTTAAAACCTTGACGGCAGAGATCGAGGTCTTGCGCGTCCGAAACGGAGAAAACGAGAAGCTACAGGAGGAGGTCTACAAACTGCAAGCAGCACGAGACGATATCCAAAATCTGTAAGTGGGACACCTCTTAATCGTAGCAGATGAACTGATGAGGCAAATGTAGCTGGAAACAGAATCTCGAGGATATCGCTCAGGGTTTAGGAATCGACCTTTCCACGCTTTTACCTGAACCAGAATCGGAATTGCCGGTTTTCGTACCTAGTTCACCAGTCGACTCGATCATCTCTGAGCATACGCCAAAGCAGGATACTACTCCCACTGGTCTGGAAATACTGGAAGGGCTCGGATGCGACAGAACTGGCAATATTTGGAACGGAGAAGGCAGATTACTCGGCAAAGTCCTTCATGGCGGAAAGCCTAAAAGTTTAGTTACGTGTTATAAGCGCAAATTGTTATGCAATCGGGGCGGCGAGTTTGTATACAAAGGCGCTGTACTACTGCGAGCTCAATTGGTTGATACGGAGGACCACGAGGCCGGTGATGCAGATGAGGATTGGGTTTGAGCATTATCGCCGGAGCCATCCGGTTCCGTGGCGTTCTACAACCGTGTCATCGTACTCGCAATCAGAGTCTTTGTAGTTAATTATCAAAAAGAGATGGAAATCTCCATCTGCAAGGAAAAGTCAGGGGCCGGGGCACCAAAATGAAGGTGCAAACTCGTTGATGTCATGATCTGATAAGATATCGTGGAAGCCACGCGAGATGGTAAGATTCGCGACGTTCCTTCCCGCATTCCCGCATTTGACAAGTTGCACCTCCAGAACATGTAAAAAATTGATACTGCGCTTGGCGCAGGCGTTGAGTGAGCCCAACGCGGGGGTCGAACCCGCAGCCTTGAGATGACTGGATTAAGAGTCTCACGCTCTACCGATTCTGTCCTGCGTTAATAACTGCAATGGGATCGCTAGGTGGAAACTACTCACGAGCTAGCCGGGCCTGAATAATGGAACTCGTGGACGGGCGGTGGGAAATTTCAACAATATATAGTACAAGTTTTGGGGGCACATATTTGCACTGGACGCTTCTAGGGGTATAAACCTGCGCAACTCTATTCCTAGAGTAGAACTAGAAGAAGGCCTTTGAGCTATGCAGACCGGGCTACTTTCAACATTTGCCCTCGGACTTCGTGTCGGTTTGTAAAAGATACTCGTATGGTCTGCACAACTACGGCCTCCTCGGAACCCCAACGGGAGAGCAACTTCATCTCACAACCCTCCTCATCAATTCTTTATCATTCTTTCTCATTTCATCCTTTGGAAAGTACTCAGTATCATAATTCTTGTATTTCCAATATCTGTCTTCATATCACAGCAGCAATATGCCCTACGAACCCACCGCCGCAGTCCTCAACAATATCCGCAATACCCTTTCCAACTACTGCATAGCCCTCGACACCAAGGAATTCGCCCTCCTCCATTCCGTCTTTACGAAAGATGTCGTATGCGATTATACCGCCGTTTCACCGACCAACCCCTCGATAGTGGGAATCGAAAAGTTTCTCGAACGCATCCAGATTATTCTCAAAGGAAGAATCACGCAACATGCGTTAAGCACGCAGCGGCTGGAATTTTCAGAAACCAGGGACGAAGGCGTTATTTGCAATGCGATGACTTACTTTACTGCGAACACGTTTACGACGGAAGAGGGCGGGTTGAATCATGTCAGTGTTTTTGGGTATTATGTCGATCGGTTGAAGGAGGTGGATGGAAAGTGGTTGGTCTTTGAGAGGAAGGTGAATTCGTTTGTGAGTATTCTTCTTTGGCTCTTTGTGTTGAATCTTGGTTTGAAGGACGTGAGACTAATGAGTGTAGCATCCGAGGATTAAGAATAGTTCGATTATTGCACCTAGTCCTGGGTATTAAGCGGGAACTTTGTAGCCACTTTTATGGGGACTTTATGCATTCAGTGCCTGTTCCAGGTGCCTCAAATGAAGGTACTATTGCTTCGGAACCGCGCCTCTCCGTGTCACAATCGATAAAATTCTGGCAAGCTTCACTTTCCGAAATTTCAACGATTGTGAAATACCTATCCGCGTTGATTGTGTTGGCAGAATGATAGGGTGTCATCGACAAATGAAAGGATCTGGTTGTGTATTCACCCCAAGCTCGAGAGCAACGACTCGGAAATCCTGGCAGTTGCAAAATGATGCCTGGATTTCTTCGTTTCCTATACTAATCGAAATGAAAGCCGGCAGTGCAAAAAGCCGTTCCTCACAAGACCTTCCCCATTTTGTAACTAAACCAATTGGGCCCGGCCAACGATCTTCTTCTTGTTTTTGAATTCGCCTCGGCGGTTGCATGTCAAGACCTGCTGTAAATCCTGTCTACATCGCCCTCAAATACCTCACCCACGACATCTCCTTTCAAAGTTCGCATTTTGCCATCCTGATCGACAGGAAGCCCTACCAAGATCGACATATCGCAGCCTTCTTCCTCTGGTATTGGCACCTCGACTTGCACTCCTGGCATTATCTCAGTTTCCACCTCTTCTGCCGCATTCACACCTGTATCATCAACGCACTGCGAGATTTCAGACCTGGAAAACATTGCCACACTCGAAATATCCACACCCGCACCAGCAGCAATAACCCCAAAACTCCGCTCAATACTAAATCCCCCAATCAGCTCTGTACTGCACTTAGCACACCAATAAAAGAACTCACAATTCCCTACTCCCGTGCAGACTTTCTTCAAGTAGTCCAATCTTCTTCCAAAGCCCCTTTACTTCCTCTCGCAACACACTTTTCTCCTCCTGATCAGCAGCCGCGATTTCCTCTGCTTTCTTGATGTTTTCCCGTAGCATTCCGTTTTTTGTCCTGAGCTCGCTCGTTTCCTTGGCGAGCATGTTTACAATGTGTTGTTTGTGGGATAGCCAGTCTTCATCGAGAATTAAGCTTAGATGCGTATCTTGATGGGGCAGCCAGTCTTCGTGCGGATCCATGCTTGGTCGAAGATATTGGTTGGAGGTCATGTTTTGGTCCTTAATGCTCATCACTTTTTCGTGTATATGAGCTTGGGAGAGTGGGGTGGGATTGTTATCTTATATCTGTTCTTGCTTGGGACGGAGTGTTGGGGGTATTTGATTGTTGTTTGCTTACCTGCTTTCAAGACATGCCGAATCACCTAGTTTTCTTTGTTTTTACGGCCGGCTACATATGCAACATAGCGGCTAGTCAGATATACTGGCTGGTCGCATTCTTAGGAGCATAGGTATCAAGCTGGAATCCTTCAAGATACAGCTCATTGAGTAAGAGCAGGGATATGCCGTATGCTTGGGCAATCCAGTCTCTTAGAAAGAAAACCAACGGTACCGTAGAGCTTATCATTCTCGGCTTTACGATCTCGCGCCTCCTCATCCACTCAAGAACAAAACAAGTCCAGTTTCCCGACGCCCATCACCATCAGCCTCAAACCCAACCATTTCCTTCGCCATCATCTTGACTTACGCACGAAGCTGCTCGTTCTCCGCCGTAACAGTGGCTGTCTGACCGTGTCTAGTCATTTTATTGTCGTGATTGCAGTTGCAAAATGGTTATGGAAAAAGGTGAGCGAGCTGGTGAAATAACATTTGTCTTTCTGGCGTCGCCCGAGTCAAGTACCGTGTTGGTGTTTAGAGATTGTAATACGCGGTGAGTTCATGGTATGCTCCGATATCGATTTTGCTAGGAATTTAGAAATGTCTTACGAAGGAGGACTAAGCTAGTGTGATATACAACTTTTGGAGACATGAGGTACAAAGATAAGCTTCGGGTTTTCTTTATAACCTTTCTATGTTGGATAATGCAATACTCATATTGCCAGTATCGCGATGATGGAATGAAATCGATCCAGACTGACCTGGTATGATACCACTATATTGCAAAAGAAGAGCAGCTCCGTATAATAATCCATAGCAGGATACGAATAGTTCCTGCCTACTTGCCGTCTTCCAAGCTCAATTCCCAAGGTGTTCCACAAAAAGACCAACTGTCACTGCAACCAGTCACTTCATCACCCACGAATCAATCATCTTTTCGCAGCACCCACAAACCAGTAGGAACCCCTTTCTAATCCACCTCCTGTCCCGCTCCTTGCTCCCGCCCAGCTTTCTTTTCCTGGAAAGCCATCAACACCTCCGACTGAATCAGGTTGAGCGTCTGAGCCAGAGCAACAACCGCCTCATCCGACCTATGAAACTCACCGTTGGCATCACACTTGTACTGACGACGGTACACACGAGCAACATCTCCCTTGACGATACGACCCACAGGTCTACCATGACCATTCACGATGACGCCGTCATGTAAGCAGCGGAGGCCTTCGAGGATTGCAAGGGGCGGTGTCATGCGGGGGTCCTGGCCTTTGAGCTGCTCAGCAAAGTGCTCGACCCTGTGGTTGTGTTGTCAGTTGTGTTTGTTGATGTTTGCGCAGAAAATGGGGAACTTACATCTGGTGGGTAACGACCTGGACTTGTTCCGCAGTCTGAACTCGGACCTCAAGCAAGCCAATCTTCTCGGCCAGGTTAGCAATCTTCATGCTGGAGTCTTCGTATAGAACGTCGACCGTTGCTTGCAAATCATTGTGTAGTTTGTTGCGAGCTCCAAACTCTTTGTGAATCATGTCTTCCATCGTCTCGAACTTGACCTCAAGATTGCCGTTCTTCAGCTCCTGTTCAAGCTGAGACTGCTCCATGATTGTGTTATTCTTCTTGATGACGTCGCATTCCTTGGTGAGATGGGGGAGAACTCCAAGGAAGTAACCATTGTCATTGGAATGTTGACCAACAATCTGGTGGAGCATGGCATTCGTGCCTTCAAGCTTCTCGATGCACGCTTGAACTTGTTCGACCCCTTTATCGCAAGAAGAAGTCCAAGTGGCCAATTTTTCCTCCATGACCTCCACCTTGCTCTGAAGTGCAGCATTGTGCGTCCATAAGGCGACGATTTCCTCGTTCTGGTCTTTGTTCTCGTGGCTAAGCTTGTCCAGCTTCTGGATGGTTTGAACATGGTCCTCATCCACATTCTCCATATCCGATTCAAGTCTCTTAACATCCTTAACATTATCGGTGAGCTGTCTGAGCTGCTGACGGGTATCCTCATGCTCTCCATCCACGTTCTCAATATATTTATCGAGCGACTTGGCCTGCATATCGCTCGTCTCGGCTCCTTTGGACAGCTCGTAAACCATTGCCTTAAGGTTGCCGATCTTGATGTGAAGATTGTCATTCTGCTCCTTGCTGGCTTGCACTGCTGCTATGAGATCGCCGACCGTGGTGTGGAGCTTCTCGTTCTCGATTTTGCTCTGTCGAGCCTGTCCATTCATTTCCACCATGAGCGTGTCGATTTTCTTGGCCATATTCCGAATGTTTCTCCGCATCTGGTTGTTCTGCTCGGTCGCGGGAGAATCGAGGATCACGAATTCATCGTCAGAATCCATAGCGAGATCGTCTGGGAAAGACATCTTGTTGTTAGGCTTTGTAGTAGTAGACATTGGCATTGCTGCTGTTTTCATAGAAGAAAAGGGAGTAATTGTTTCTGGACGAAGCATGAGCGAGGCAAGAGGTAGGCTTTATAGCTTGCGCTTCCGCATTCTCCAACTCGAGTGTTTAGTTATATCATGTGTTGCTCTCAAACCCATGACTCCAAACTTGTTTAGGTGTTTTCATTTGTTACTGCAGGCAGAAATTCCGCAAATGCAGGTAACACAGCTGTTATAATATTTACTCAAACCCCTCTTCGACTGGAGGAGATACCAGAACCTTGAAACTAAAGAGGATACTATAAGTTACTATGTTAACCGCATGAATGCGACGATGGAGTAACGCTTACCCCTCAACCCGATATCTGAAATCGTGTCCAAGAATCAGTGTGGTTCGTCTTTCAAAGTCAAAAGGGATCCCATTCCCGGCTGAGAAGCAAAGGCGAGGAAGATCGTTCTAGGTAAGCATAAGGACTTTTGTTCTAATCCCAAACCGTAGATAGCCCATGGTATTCTATCCTACCTACTTCTTGCACGACATGTTACATGCCAGCATAACATGACATAATACATATCCCACTCATTCAAATGTATCGCTGGCCCGTCCCTCCGCACCTACAGTATCAACAATCACATTGGATTCAAGCATCCACATCAGTTATCAGCTTCGTGATCTTGCCAATAGCGATGGTCTGCCCTTTATCTCGCAGCGTAAATCGTCCCATCTGTGGGTAATCTTCAAATCGCTCTACACAGATGTTTCCTGCACCACCTTGAATTTCTAGTCGCGCGATGATGCTCATTCCAGTCTTGGCGAATCCTGGTGGCTTCTTGCTCTTTCGGCCTGTTCCCTTTTCGAGTTTATGCAGAAGAGCGGCAAATGTGACCTCTTCTGTTGCACTGTGTACGTGCATTACGCAATTAAAACCGGCGCTCAGAATGGAAGGAAGGTCGATCAGGACAATCTAGTGGGCAGTCAGTAAAGGAACTAGATTTCGAAGTCAGTCTTTTCTTCATACCTGTGCCTCGAAAGCATTTACGCAATGCACCGGTCTGTTCGGGGCGCAAAGCACAAAACCAGGCATGATATCTTCTTCTTCCACTCCTCGGATTCGTAGACGAACTTGCTCACCGCAAGCAGCTTGTGGGACCTCGTCTTCAGTCTCACCATACAAAGCTGAAATGGTCACCTTTTCTCGGTTGGGCATCATGAGGTAGGAGTTCTCCTTCTTGATGACACCAGCCTCGATCTTTCCTTCTATCATAGTACCCATGTCCTTGTATTTTGCGGAAATAGGCATCATGAAGGGAGCGTTGAGCTTGCGTTCCAGAGCGGTCATGTTATCCAGATATTCGAGCAGCGATGGGCCGTCGTACCACGGGCATACATCTGTTGGCACTCGGTTTTTGATGCCCAAAGTTGTCTGGGCACTGATTGGCATGAACATGAGGTCTGTCTTTGGGTTGTAGCCGATGCCCTATAGGAGTTGTTAGTCAATGACTGATCCAGACGTACGAAACTGTATCATAAAATATCTCTTACCTTCAAGAAATTGGAAAGCTTGGTTGTACACTCCTTGTATCTAGCTTCGCTCCACTCGACAGTGATGTCATCCATCTTGTTGACAGCGATGACTAGCTTATTCACACCTTGAGTTTTGGCGAGCACAGCATGCTCTCGCGTTTGACCACCCTTTTCGAATCCGGTCTCATACTCGCCCTTTCGTGACGAAATAACGAGAACACCAACTAGCACTACGGTTAGCCTGCCCCACGCTCTAGACTCAATTTCACTGACCATCGGCTTGTGATGCACCACCAATCATGTTTGGCACAAACGTCTTGTGGCCAGGGGCGTCAAGAATGGAGTACCGCCGTTTCTCTGTCTCAAAGAAGCCTCTGCCTACTTCAACTGTCTTTCCCTTCGATCGCTCCTCTTTGGTGAGATCGAGTGCCCATGAAAGATACCACGTCTCTCGTCCTGCCTCTTTCGCTTCTCGCTTATATTTATCCATGGTTCGTTCGTCCACCATGCCCGTAGCATATAATATAGAGCCACCCAATGTAGATTTGCCGGCATCGACGTGACCGAGAAAAATGACGTTAACGTGTTCCTAAGAGTTGGTTAGTTATACCATCGAGTCATCCAACCTTCGAAGAATGGGATGATGGATACCTTTCCATAGACCTCGTTTAGCACCGATTCATCCACGTCTTCAGCCTGTTCCTTGGCGACATCGTCCGCAGCTCGCGTGGCAGCTCTTTTTTCGGCCATGGTAGGTGAATTTCGACCAGATGATGGTGCTGGTGAAGTTGCTCCAGATGGTGTGGCAGCTGCGCCCGTTGGCTCTCCCGATTTCTCCATTGCTTTTGCTGCTGCAACCTTGGTTCCTGCCTCTGGGACTGCCTTGTCGACGTCTTTTTTCGCCGCCGACTCTGCCGCAGGCTTCGTTGCGCCAATGGTCAGAACTTTTGTACCTCCTGTCTTCTCTAATTTTGCCGTGCTGTCACCACCGATGCTCAAAACCTTTGCACCAATTGGTTTTTCGACCTTTGGCACTCCGTCTCCGCCGATGGATAAAACTTTGGCTTTGGGTGCTGTAGCTGCCGGGGCTGCGTCTCCTGCTTGTGGTCGTTTGGCAATCTGTACAGGTGCTTGTTGTTGTTGTTGCTGCCCAGGTGCTGGCTGTTGGGCACTATAGCCCGGGTATTGTTGGAACTGCTGTCCTTGCTGTTGCTGGCCATAACCCACACCTCCATACTGAGGATATCCCTGTTGCCCACCATATTGATGTTGCTGTTGGTAACCACCTTGTGGATAGGCTCCATATTGGTTCTGGTTATATCCTCCGTACTGTTGATACTGCTGTTGTCCGTATTGTGGGTACTGTTGAAATTGAGGTTGGAAAGACTGAGCGCCCGGTGTGAACTGTGCGGCGCCTGGCGTGAAGGTCGGCGCAGTCTGGGGATTTCCGAGGTTCAGGTTCCGCTGTGCCTGCTGGGCGAGTTGCTCGTCCTGGGCATCTTTGTCGTCTATGGCAGAAATATCAGTTCGGCAGTTATCGACTACAGATGCTGTTCGAGGTCAAATACCTTCCCACGAGTTGAGGTCCGACATGGTGGCTGAAAGATTGTGATTTGAATTTGGAGGTCTGGTCGGTGGAGTGTCGATAGTTTGACTTGAAGACCCCTCTTTATACGGTATGTTGGTACGAAGAGAGCCCAAACCCAAGGCCCGTACCTATGTAATCTTTGGCAGCCGGGCAAAATGACCGCGTATCACGTGTAGAGTCAAATTTCGAGTGACAATCGGGAGGCAAAGAAGCTTGAACAATTTGGTAGCAGCCCAATATTTCCAATTCCCTACGCAGAACCTCTCCATCAAGGCGTGCATAAGGCATCAATTGCGCAGTGCCATCACGTGGCTCCACAGTCTTGTCGCAACGATTTCATTACTTCATTTTACACAATTAAGAATAAGTACTACTATGTCTGCAGGTCCCATAGGTATCCATCGTTCCCACCATACGCAAAGGATCAGACGAGAAACAGTCGTCAGCCCGTCACCGTACTCCATCAGCGCCGCGCCGCAAACAGATCAAGCTGCACAGTTACTATATCGAATCATTGGCAATCAATTACCTTTCTTTCCTGCGCTGCTAGTCATTCTCAATCCGCCTCCATCCTCCTCACTTCCCGTCGTGTACCCACTTTCAGTACCATCGAATCCATCGCGATGCATCCGCGCCATCTCTGTCTCACTGCGTCTTCGCTGGCCCCTCTCTTTCATAGCACCGCGAATCCTCTTGCTAACCTCTTCGAGTGAGTCCTTGCCGTCAAGACTGCTGAAAGCCGTTACTGGAAAAGCGCTCGAATTAGTCCTACTTCTTGAACGCGCGTGATGAGGGGTAGATGGTCGGGAAGCGAACAGGCCAATGTGCGAGAAATTGTTAAATGATTCGTTTCGGGAGATTTGATGCTTCCCATTTGCTGCTGCAAATGTGGCCTGGTCGCCAGGAGTGGGAGACGTGAAGGAGATATGAGTTGGAGATGTGGGAGTGGTTGGAACAGAACCAATTGAGTTGTAAGAATCCTGGCGACTGTTTTTGCGAAGACTCCCTGGGGTCGTAGGGCTCTGGAATGGATCCGCGACGATGCGTGCTGAATCAAAGTCTGGGAACATTTCTGGGCCCAGTGTGTTGATCACATCTGTCACTCGCGCTGCCAGCGCTGCCCGTCGTTCTCTGAGTTTAAAAAGCATAGAACCATGCCATGGACTGAGAGCGACGAACAGTGGCCGCAGAGACTTGACAATATCCATGCCTGTTTCGCCGAATCGGAGAGCGCCGTATGTGATGAAGGGAAACACGGTGTAACCAGCCACAACCACAAGCCAAAGTGGTATCCAGTCCGGAGCATAGCCCTGCATGCGATTCCGATGGATCCACCAAGTGAGAAGCATGGTGTAAACAGTATATAAAGTCGGGGCCAATGCCAGTGACACAAGTAGCTTCCAGGTCGCCATCACGTCCCGTGCCTCGATTTTGACAGTAGATGCTGCGAGAGCTTCTTTGGACTTCTTGATCGAGATCAATTTTCCAGCAATGAAAACAGGTGCAAACAAGAACAAGCCTGGAAGCACTGCTACCGCTAGCAACAGAATCTTTCCAAGTCTGTAGAACAAAGTCAAGATGACCTTGATGACTGGGAGCTTGGCATAGTCAACTTGGTGATCTCGAATGTTCAATTCCAGCAAACTGCGATTGTATTCCAGGACAGATTTTTTGAGGGCGATGATACGAGCATCGTCCTTATAATGTTCGTAACCTTTGACGAGACGGCGATTGAGCTCAACAACCATTGGAAGTGGAAGCTTCTTGCCCTTGGGGTTGTACAGCCGCCGGACAGCTTGGATTAGCTGTTCCAGAGTTAGCGTATCAGCAAATGTGATGATGAACCAGCCTTACCATAAGAGTGTCGTAATCTGGCGCTGTAACAGTGACAGACACAAGTGCGTTATAGACATCGTCGAGCAACTTTCCGACTGCCGCTCTTCTGTCACCCGTCTTGTACAGCTCGATCAATTCGGTCGGAACGTCCACAGGAGTGCCAAACTCCACCACTGCTCGAGATCGGAATTTGTGAGCATGGAAATAATTCATGCCACATGGAATGATGGTGAGTCCACAATCGGGGTCCGCGGAGAGTGCTCCAAGTGCCATGATAGCCACGCCAGCTGCATGCCACGGTTAGTGTCCTGCCGGTAGATTTCAACTTGATTGTAGCAATACCTTTCAATGGCAATAGCTCTGTTCTGTCGTGACTACCACCTTCTGGAAATATACCGACGCATCCTCCCTCGTGTAGCTTCTCGAAGACAGCATCGTAGACCACTGTCTGATCGACCTTAGGGGCCACTTTGAAAGTTGTACCACTGAATTCTCCGTTTGGCCAGCTCTTTTGCACGCTCTCTTCCGTCTCACCATCAGGCACAACCAGAGGCTTGCCAGTCAATTGGCCCAGTGCTGTAATTCCTTTGAAAGGCTTCTTAAGCCTTAGTTCCTCCGGGCCTTTGATCTCCAGTATTTCTGCATTTGCACTGGAATGGTTTACATTCGGCAGGACTATCAGTCCACCGACCTGGAAGTCTTTTCCTTCAAAGTTCGTGCCCACGCCACGAAGTAGTAGTGGATCGTTATCTGGGTCAGGCAGATAGATCCTACCTGACACCTGCTTTGTGCTGTCGAGAGCTCTGCCGACGGGAACAGCGCCAACCAAGCGAGCAAAGAAGCCTATAGCCTTCCTTCTCATTGACTTCTCCGCTATCAGGAATGCGATTCGACGATGGGATTCATTACGGACGACGCGCATGAGGATGAGAGGGTCGACAAACTGTGTTACCCGTGAGCACCCATGCACGAAGCAAGACATTGACCATACCTACCTGGTTGGCATGAGGAGCCGCCACAAAGATGACGGGCCCTTTCCTGGGTATTTTCCATGAACTACGAGGGTGTATCTCGCGAAAGAAAAGCTCGACGACTATGGAGAAGATCCATAGAAAGAGGTCGTAGACAAAGTTGTTCATGGGGGCCAATTTCTTCTTCTTTCCAGCTCTATCAGGCGCCATGGTGGTCATCAGGTTGAAACTCTGATCACGGAGGCTTGTTGCTGGTGTGGAACAATAAGGCTTCGAATGAATTGAGAAGGTGAATCCTCAATCAAGGATCGCTCCGATAGGAATGGTGGGCGCGAGACGGTGCATGCAAGCAGTGGCGGTGGAAGGATAGGGATTCTAGGTGTCAGAGTGTGGCCGGCTTGTGCTATCACCATGATACTCGATCTCGTATTGCGGAGAGGATAGCGTTGTCGGAGGATTGCCGGCTGCAACATCAACGAAGGACTCTTGGGGCGGCGGATGGGATGGGAAGGACTGAAGATGGATTGTGGGAGTTATTCTGCAGTGTAAGATATGCTTCTGTGGTGTTTGGTTGGGAAGTTCAAGTCTGGTCATTACCTGGGCAGAAGTATGGACATGGAGCTTTCTTTCTCCAGCTTTGACTCCACCATGATCGTGCGTCCTGAGCCTATCAGAGCGCACGTAAGTCATCAACGACTGCAGCTAAAAGTTCAACACTATTCGCAATCGCAGAGCCGATATCAGAATTGCAGGCTGAGTAATCCTCCTGCACTGTACTACAGCTTCATGCCGTGGCGTGCAGCGCGCCAGAACTTTCGTAGTAGTAGTACCTGATCCAGTCGAGTCGTCCAGCAAGAAGCGAAGCCATCCACGTATTATCTCGCATTCGTGCACCATTATGACTGCCGTCTCAAGGATCGGCTTCCGTTGCTTGGTCCTCACGAGGATCCCTTACGAGGATCCCCCACGAGGATCCCGATTTACACCAGTATTGCTTCCAAACAGGTCGAATCCCCATCATTTCTCGTTTCGATAGAGACATATTGGTACAATGACTAAAGAGCAAGGCAGACGCTGGCTTGGATCTTTGCACATTCATTCCACCACCTAGAGGAAAGCCGAAGAGTTTCCAATCGATCAGAAGCATGTCGGCTTTGACCAGTATCATCGTAACGCACTTTAACTTCCCCCAGTTCGTGATGGTTTCCGCAATGCTTATAGGCATCTATAGCGGGCAATTAATTGCAAGGCCGGCCAGGGCATGTGTAAGTATCCTCATCACACTCAACCGAGGTGCGATTGTTGCTTTTCTTTCCGGCTATACAGCAGGGAGATTAAATTGTCCATGCTTAGATCATGTTGACCGTGATAGCTACTGGATAGATGAATCCTATAGTCTCCCCGTCTGCGCTAGATGAGTAAACGACCACCCAACATCTACAATCAGACAATTCGGAGCTTGATGCGAGCGAGCAGTGTCACTTTGCTGCAAGAGTCAAGACCATAGAATTCTCTGGCGGACGAGATCGACCGGCATCCTGGAAATGTTTCTGCCACGACTTCTAGATCGCACCAAGAAGTCGGCGAGCTGGACTGCCGGGAACCTTAGCGGTGGCGAGTTTGGAATGTTTATAGTCCTCCTCCTGACTGTACCGGTCGAAGTATAGAGACGTTAAGATAAAGTTGATTCTTGAACCACAAAATGGGCTTCCTGGATCAAAATTCTTTCTTATTCTTGGCAGTTCTTGCTTTACTCCCGATAGCACCGCTTGGTACAGCTTCGCCTACACTGTCCTCATGTAAAGCGGTTCCTGGAAACCCGACCTGGCCATCGGATGCAGATTGGGCAACTCTCAACAAAGCTGTAGGTGGTCGATTGCTAAAGCCAGCTCCGCCAGCTGCTGTCTGCCATAGAGGTTGGCCAAACTACAGCGCTGCTGCGTGTTCCTCTCTCAACGAAGGATGGAAAAATTCGGGTATGCCACACAAAACACATCGGAAATTCCGCTAACCAAGACAACAGATTGGCATGCCGAAAATCCAACAAGTTCTATGTGGCAGAATCACAACAATTACAGCTGCCCACCTGAGCCTAACGCACCATGTACAACTGCTGGCTATCCGGTTTATGTCGTTGCTGCTAAAAATGCGGACGATGTTAAAGCAGCTGTTGACTTTGCAAGAACAAAAAACATTCGATTAAATATCAAGAGCACAGGTAGGTTTGAGCATCCAACGTGAAGCCGCTCGCTGACATCTCTGGTATAGGTCACGACTACCTGGTACGGCTACCCCTTCCAAAATCCCACCGAAAATCTTGACAGATACTGAACATATTCTAGGGCCGCAGCACCCAGCCATACTCTTTGTCGATCTGGACTCACGGTCTGAAAGGCATGCGGTGGTTTGATGCCAGCTTCTCTCCGTCAGGATGCAAAATTTCAATTCCCGGACCTGCAGTGACGGTAGGATCCGGGAGTCAGTGGGGTGAAGTGTTCGATGCTGCGCAGGGTAGGAACATCGGTTTGGTTGGAGGTAACTTCAAAAGTGTCAGCGTGGGTGGTCATATATCGGGTGGAGGGCACGGATTGTTGAGTGCGAAGTATGGGCTGGCTGCGGATAATGTGCTAGAGATCACTTTGGTCAACGCGAATGGCGAAGCTATCATCGCCAATGAGTGCCAGAACTCGGAGTATTTCTGGGCGATGCGTGGGGTAGGTCAAGCCTTCGAGCAAGCTTGCGACTTACTAAAAGATTCTTAGGGTGGCGGATCCACGTATGGAGTGGCTATGTCCTACACTCTTCAAGGCATTCGATCAGGAGCATCTGCCAATTACCGCTCCACTCTCAACGGGTGGGATCAGATTACTTACATGCACTCCCAATGGCCAAAGATTGCCGCCGCTGGTGGAAGTGGCTACATCAAGGGATATCCAGGAAAAGGTTCATCCAGCTCCATCTCCGTTACCGTCCATCTCCCCAACGCAACATCGGCAGTTCTCCACCGAATCGTGGATCCTATCATGAGCTCCCTCCACCGTCGTTCTTCTGATGCAGCCTGCCATACCAACACAACTGTGATACGTGGAGACGGCACCGTCCTTGAAGAATGCAACAAAGTTGACCCTGGGGAATACACAGACTTTCCAACCTTTGAGGCTGCTCAGAGAGTCCTGATGGAACAGGAAGTCCAATATCAACCACTCTTTCCCTCAGAAACCGCAGCCACATTCCCCGGCCTCGGAGCTAACAAGATCGTCACCTCATGGCTCTGGTCTGCTGCCGATGTCGCAAGCCCCAGACTCCGCGCTGCTCTACAAGGAGCTTTCGATGCAGAAGCTCAGCTCCTGACCGACGCAACAATGGGTGTAGGAATACAAAAACCGCCTTTCATTCGCGGAGGCGGCAACGCAGTCAATCCCGTATTCCGTACTGCCATTATGAGACCAGCGTCTGAGTTGCAATGGGAAGGCACAGATCCCAACAAACTTGCAAAGAGGAAGGCGGACGCGCTCAAATTCGGGGCAAGTCTGAAGAGTCTTAGTCCTTCAGGTGGAACATACTCGAACGAAGCAGATCCCGATACGCCGGATTGGCAGCATGCTTTCTGGGGCACTAATTACGAAAAGCTGCTCGCGATCAAGCGCAAGGTTGATCCGACGGGAGTTTTTTACTGCAGAGCTTGTGTGGGAAGTGAGCTCTTTAATGATGATAACGGAGTACTTTGTAGGAGATAAAATGAAAACATCTTGGTTGCTAACATCTTCAAGTCCACGGTCAATTCTTCACTTCACATGCCGCATGAGAAACCAGCACTTTTTTTCCAGCCAGCCCTATCAAAGAGACTAGGTTCTCTATGGGCACTACGACGACGAGCATACTAAGACCACGGACACCCAGACAACCGGGAAGCCGTGCAGTCCGCAGGCCTTGCGTGGACCAGTAATACATGTCTTCCACGATGTTACAACGAGAAGAATTACAGCAAAATGGCCATCCGAAATCACTTATTCCTACAGTCAAAACAAAATCCCAACAACCATTCAGCTCGCAGAGAAAACAAAAGCACCTTCCAGCCTATCTGCATCGTCCCAGTCCAACCATCCTCCCCAAACATCCAAACAGATAACAAAGCTTCATTCAGTACCGCGCCTCCAAAACAAATCTCATCCAATGTACCAAAAACGAAGACCCTCCTCATCATACACTCTCCAAAGAAAACCTAAAGTAAGAATGTTCTCCCCCCTCCCCCGGCAAACCAAATCCCAAAAACCAAAGACTCAAGTCCCGTATATAAATTGTTGTCGTAGACGACTACCGTGAACGGGACAGGTACCTATAGCAGGATAGGTCCATCATATAATTTTACCCCGATCAAGGATTCAACTCGTTGCGAGGCCCCCCTCGTCTACAAGTGATACGCTCTGGGAATATCATTTCTATATTCCCGGGGACTTTCTGGGTACCGACGCTGGGGTTGAGGAAAGCTATATGACCGCTATTAATATCCTATTCTAATAACGATCGCACAGCCGATAATCCTTGAGCCCAGTGTAATGGGTTGGACAGGGCGGAGGATTGCGAAAGCACTTTCTGTTGTGCTGCCGATGCCTGTTTTACTGGAGTCTACTCCGCCATTGTTCTGCACACACATGATAAGCGATCGAAGCTCAATGCCAACATGTCCGAGGAAGTCAAAGCCATATGTGGATGGTATGTCAAAAACAAGAATTTCATTGGTCTGTCAAATGAAAGGTATTGTACGAATGATTCTTCCTGCCAACTCAGTCTCCTACACCAATCATCCACCCGCATTCAACGAAAGAATATTTACTGAAGATATGTTATGTCAACTTCCTCGTTCTCCCTCTCCGCCAAAATCCCTCTCCACGTCCATACTGTTGGGTGATTGAGCTCAGTCAACGATGGACGTAAGGCATCCTACACCGCTTTCCCATCACGCGACTTGCTCCATCTTCCACCACACGGACTGCCCATCCCAAATAACGATCGCGTCGAAGATTAGTTTTCTCCCTGACCATGCCTCCAACTATATGCTGGTCAGGGGCATAGAAACGCAGAAAACCTTTCTCACATTGCTTCACTAGCCCTTTTGAATCCTTCTTTTTGAACGTCTGCACGTCTTTCTTCAATTGCTCTCTTGCTCTCAAAAGATTCCCTAGATCTTTATCCTTTTTGGCAGCTTGGCCTCTCAAGAATTGTTTCAAAATCCCACTTGTGGCTGCTCTTGCGCCTCTCTTCACCTGGTTCAGTCCTTCTTCCATTTCCGAGATCCATTCCCGAGCTTGTTGCATCGTCGGCGATTCGTCATCGTCATGTTGTCTACAAGCCCCGTGCTCAAAGAACTCGCGCCTGTTGTAGAAGCGTTTGTTGCACCAACTACACTTCCCCTCTTTGGATTTGATTTCACGTTCTCCGTCCCCATTCCGTTTGGGAGGATCTCTCACGAAGGATCTGCACACTCTTCCGATGAGTTGGCGAGGCTTGGTATGGTGATGGCAGGGTGGCTTTGGGTCGAATTGCGTTTTGGCAAAATTGGTTTTTGTCGGTCTTCCCAGAGTGTCTGTTTTGGGGGGTTTCAGGATATCTTCTAGATTGATAACGGTGTACGGTGGCTGCGAAGACAAGAGCATTTTGACCGAAGACGAAGCTGGTTCAATGCAACCGATTTGACGCGGTGTCTTGTTGTGGATCTTCGTCTGATGTGCTGATAGATGCAGACAATCGAGCTGGTACGATGATGTTGAGTGGGTATGGTATCTTGCACTGGGTGTGCGTGTGATGAGCTAATAGATATAGATAATCGAGTGGGTACGATACGATTGAAACGATGTGGTAACTCTGGTTGTGTGTGTGTGTGTGTGTGTGCTGTGCTAACGAGTATTGATAGTGAACGATGTCTGTTGCATGTTGCAAGGTTGTAGCAGGAGGGCGAGTTGTTTTGAGGCACCATCCTGTGTATGGATGGAAAGTACACATGGTCCTCGAGGGAGTTCACTCCTTCTCGCGCTTTGGGAAGCAACCACGATGGCATACAGTTTCCAGCCAGGTGATCGCAAAGGATGTCTCGCTTATTCATATCCAACTTGGACCAAAGCCGCTGACTTTCTAGGTCTTTGATCTTCATCACCAATGCTCTGGAAGTTTCGATTTCGACGTACAAGTTCATCTCGAGGTGCAGCTTTGACTGCGGTTGCAAGGGAAGGAACTATGCCTAGATGGATGTGGCTCCGTGGTCAGTTACAACTTCTGCTGTGTCCATGTGAGTTCTGTCTCGATAGATCAAAGTTCCATAATCCAATGCTGACTTATAGAAGCGCTTTCCATCATATTTGCCTCGAAGGGAAGAAATTCTGGTCCTTCCCTAGATAGACCCGAAGTCCTTCCACTTGCCCAAAGTCACATTACCCCTTCTCCCGTGAATTGCCATCTCATATCCCTCCCATCCATCTTCTTCTGCTCTCAATCCCTCGGCCGATCATTCTCCGCCCCCCTTTTCTCAGCCTCTGCCAAGACTTGTCGCAGTCGGATACAGTCTTACCACTTTATGCTCCGGTCGTTTTGAAGTCTTGGAGTCAGTGATGATGTACGCCAGATTCAATAACCCCAGCTCTCCCCTCCCCTCCCCTCAACCGCGCTGCTGACAAATCCTCTCTCCATCCCAAAATCCGACTCTCTTCCCCGTCTTCTTCCTATGCTCCCTAAACAACCCCTCCGCGATCTTGAATTTGCACCAACTACACATCCCTCTGCCCTGTCCCGCCTCGCCCTCCATATAACAGCGCAGCCGCAGAGATGCGAACACAGCTCTTGTCAAAGCAACCGGTTTGAAAGGTGCAGCTTCAGTGTCTTCTTGAGGCGGCATTTTATGTTTTGCTATACCAGAGATGGGGAGGAGAGATGGGGGGTTCTTGGACTCGGAGGTGGTGGGGGTTGGGGGAAGTGGCATTTTTGGTCTATTGTCGCAGCGCAATGTTGTTGACGAAAAGAAGTTCTCGATGCTATGCGTGGATTAGTGCCTAGCCCCAATCAATCATTAGACACCTTGTCCAGAGCTTTTTTGATAAGGCAGATAGACAAATCGAAACCGACTTACCCGAATGTGGCGTTGCAATTCCCCTTCTCCGCCGAGGTGTGATTTGTACAGGGAAAGACCATCGAAATAAGTGATCCTCTTTATATCTTCTAGATCCGCCGCTGTGAATCGATAGCCGTGAATGCGGCGATTTACTTCATAAAACAATTACTGGATGACTAATTATCCGAAATCATTCGCTACAAGGCCAAAAGAGTTACGTGTAGTATCCCACATGAGCGTGGCACAAGACGTGTCCATTGCTCATCGTGAAGGATGTCCAATCATCAAGCTTTACCATCACAACCCAGAAGTTCCGACACGCTTGCGACAGCGAAAATACTCAGCGATCGAAGCCGTCCGGGACCTTCGAAGAGCGGGCATACAACCCCCGGAAAATACTTGAATGCAAGCTCGCCGATACCTCTGGCTCTTACTTTGATCCCCTGATGCTGCCGAAAAAGTCCACTCTCATCCAAACCGCCTCAATTGCTGTGTGATTCCACGCCGAAGTCAAGTAAGTTTCAATCACAAACCGTACCATTGTGAGTTGACATGAACTACATTCCTGCTAGAATTCAAGAGCCTCATAGTCAGTGTGACGGAACCGGCATGCTTTGGAAAGAGGTTCCGGTTCGCGTTTCTCTTTCACTGGTGTGTATTCAGATGAGATTGTGTACCTAACTTTGCACCTCAGCGACGCGTCTAACATTGTCAAAAGCTGCATCGGACATCTCCAGCCAACGGAGCATTATCGGTGGCTGTCTTGTGTCTTCAAGCCACCATTGTCAGCACGTTTGCCAGACATGCCTGGGTAGATGATTTGATGCTGCTTGTAAATCAGCAATGGAGAAACGCATCATATTTAGTGTGCTTTCCTATGTCGAGTGGCATAATGAAAGACTGAAGACTATATTGAATGAAACTTTCCTATGTCGAGTGGCATAATGAAAGACTGAAGACTATATTGAATGAAACTTTCCTATGTCGAGTGGCATAATGAAAGACTGAAGACTATATTGAATGAAACTTTCCTATGTCGAGTGGCATAATGAAAGACTGAAGACTACATTGAATGAAAGGAAGGATGAAGACAAGTAAATGATAATGGAGTTGATGAAGGAGAGTGCATGCTGGATCCGTAATTGAACCCGACCTAAGACCACAGCGCGGTATCACGTTATACCTAACCTCTTCCGTCAAACCTCTCCAACCCAAGTCCATTCAACACCTCAATTCGCCGTCCAATAAAATCCCAGCAGTCATTCCAGAAACCCCCAACGCGCAGCAATCACAAATAATGTCCAACGACCCATCCCACCGCCATTCCACCTCGTCCAACCCGCGCCCAACCTCAAAACGCCTCTCCACCGCTCCGTCAGCCCCCCGCGCACCCACGAACCTCGACCCAACATGCACAATAGCCTCCCACGCCCTTCTAACAGGCCACTACCCCATCTCCATAGACGCAAACGTAATACTGCATCCCTACGCGAAGATAATCTCAAGCGAGGGACCTGTGGAAATCGGGGAGGGGAGCGTGGTATGGGAAAAGGGCGTTGTGGGTATTGAAGGTGCGGGGGGGTTGGAGGGCGGGAGTGAGAAAGCGACGCTGTTAGGCACGAATGTGGTGATTGAGACGGGGGCGATTATTGAGGCAGGGGTTTGTATCGGGGATGGGACGTTAGTGGAGGGGTTTGCGAGGGTTGGTGAGGGGAGTGTTATTGGGAGGGTGAGTTTATGGATTCTTGCTCTAAGCTTGTTGGCACCTTTATGGGGCGAAGGGGATATTTGCTGACATTTGTGATTCACAGTATTGTAAGGTTATGACGCAGATGTCCCTCCCTCCTCGCTCGGTGCTGGAAGACTATACGATTATATATGGTCAGAATCAGAGGAGGAAGGATAAAACGATGGAGCGGAATCAATTGGTAAGGGACATCAAGGCCGTTGCGCACCAGAAGCAGATTAAAGGGTTGCAACAACTAGTTCCGAGTAATCTGGCAAAATGGCAGACTGCTTGATTGGCGACATATATCCGGACAAAAAGCATTACAACCACACCAGGGACACTCAATATGTTCACAAGGTGGTGGATTGATACGATGGGTGACTGGGCTAACAGACCCTCTGGACAATCGAAAGAGTTCATACGATGTTATTCTACAGAGGAATAGCAGAACGCTATATGCTTCCAGCAA
The DNA here is from genome assembly GCA_004522665.1 of Venturia nashicola. NCBI lineage: Eukaryota > Fungi > Ascomycota > Dothideomycetes > Venturiales > Venturiaceae > Venturia > Venturia nashicola. The sequence goes on from SNSD01000021.1 coordinate 540,052, forward strand.
CACCATTCCGGCCACTCTATAAAAAACTCGCATGATTAACTATTTCAACTGCTCAGAGGTTACCACAACTGCAACCCCGCGCCACAAGAAGAACCATCTCCCAATCCCAGACTAGTAAAGAAAATACCTCAGCTTCGCTACATTCTACAAAGCACAGCCTCCCTCTTTCACAAATCCTGCACTACCTCGCACACAATGCACGTCCCTCGCGCTTCCCGCTTCCAAAGCTTTCACGTTAAAGTGAAACGTATCGTTGTAGAAGGTGTTGGATAGGCAGTAGACTGTTTTTGGGGGTTCTGAATTCGAGTATAGATTGTAAAGGAAAGCTCGATTTTTGATTCTTGTCGGGGTTCTTGGGTTTTTATATATATGATAAAGGTAAACCTACTAGACAGGGAGAATAGAATTGGAATCTCGAGGTGATATTTGTTATATCCTTCTTCGAGGATATAAGTTTTTGCTTTACCACCCTATTGCTTGCCTAGTGAATATTTGGCGTTGAAGACGAGTTTTGGAAGAGGTGACTGTTTCTATGGACGTCAAAATGGCATGCCAGTCCAACATGAAGACCAGAAGCGGAAACGGAGGGTGCTGTTCAAGACTCCCTGTACGCTATTCTAATCGTCTGATCATCAGCCTTGTGCGTGATAAAATGGGATTTGGAATTCTGAATCGCCAGAGTGATGGAGGCGGTGAGATCAGCAGGCTTTCAGCTGGGCTGTGATACTTGTTATCGGAACAACCATGAACACAGTCATTTAGCCGCCTGGACTTTTTGAATTGGAGATCGAGATTTCGGTCCTTCGCTCACGGTATCTTCATGCTGGGATGAAGGTTGTCCCTTGCCCTTGCGGAGCAATCGAGTCGCGGAGGTGGTGGCTGGAAATCCGTGATGGATTACCTGCGAATACTGTGTAGGCGCGTAGAGGATCTGCATTTATTGTGCTACCGAAGATTAACTAGGTTTTTAGCTGCAGACTTCAGACCGCCTGAGAATTTGTGAAACTCCTACCTGAATAAACTCTACATGGTAGCTTTTGATGTTCCTCGCTTCGTACAGACCGTTCCTAAAAGCACGCATGCATGGACTGAATCTACGCATAGGGCAAGCTTGGCAAAATACAAATTTTGCGAGGCTTGACTCCTGTCTCGGCTTTTTCTTGATACCTGGAATAGGGGTCGTATCCTTGGCAGTTCTGGTAAGTCACAATTATGACGCACTCCGAATGCAAACTTAGGATCTAGTTATCGCCAATGGGACCATGAGTTTTTTTCGGATTTCACGCACTGAGTCGCCCGATACTGTCCCGTCCTTCATCCTTCCTGATCAGGACACAGTGTTTGTCGGGTCAGAATGCTTCTGAGACGCCCAGGCTTGTACCTCAAAGCTTGCACATGTAGACTGTCGAAAACGCATGTTGGGCTAGGAACTCGGCGGGGGTGGGACGGGGAATGCCCAACCTTTTGGCTGGGGATTTTGGAGACCTGGTCCTAGCAATGTGACGAGTTCGCTTGCTCAGGCCAAGTGCGGAGATCAGGAACATCAAAAGGGAAGTGGCTGCGTTTGCGATGAAGATATCTTTGAAAGCAGGAGATGCTCTGTGAATTCGGTATTTCGAGGGATAGAGAGGGTGTTCAAGGCAATGCTGCCGAGTTGATGTGTTCTTATGCTCGGGACCCGGCGGGTATCTGCAGATGATTCGAAGTTCATGGTCGATGGGAGGTTATTCGTGTTTTTCACTCTAGTTTCACGTAAGTAGGTGATGGATGACGGACCATCCAGGTAGATGGTCACGGGATCAATCATGGACAAGCCTGGTACGATTAGGAAGGGGAGTGGGTTTCAGAAGTTACAAGGCCCACTTCCTTGAAGCCTCAATAAGGCTCATGTGTCGAAAAATGCTGGTCGAAGGTGCCAAGATGAGAGATTAGATTCTGTAGTAAAGTGGACGCTGAGTGCAAAGCCAAGGCGCTTTGATTGAGACCAAGATTGATCATTTTTCGTGAAAAGGTCCTTGGAGTCTTAGGTGTAAGTAGTTCTAGACTTGCGGGACCACGCGTGCCCTACCCCTGGCAGGAGGTACATGGCGTCCCCTTTTGGGTTTTAGTTGCTTGAAGGGTGGATGCTGCGCGCGCTTAAGGGAATAGTTGAGATGGGATGCATCACTTGGCACGCTGAGAGAAATTGAGATCCGATCTTCCGCGACACGCACAGTTGGGTGTGGCTGAAGACAGAATATTCATCCTCCTTTTTATAACTCTTATCTTTTCAGTACGTACTGTGTGAGAACTGATGAGCGCCCGCGATTTACATGATGGCGCAGGACACCATGCCCAAGCAGCACAACGGAGCCTTGCCCGTCCAGGGCCTGCCGACATCCTGGTGCATGTTGCCGATGGGGTTCGCGTCAGCTGAATCAAGCATGGCCTGCTGTTATGGGTGGAAAGACTGAAGTGTGCATGCAATAAAACGAGGGTGATGCGCAAGCTGATGGGATACCATATCTTGATCCAAATTCCAGACAGACATGCGGAAGCGTTTGGACCAGTGGTCTAGACGTTATGTGCTACCTATTGAGACGAGCAAGATTGCGATCGCTGGAAAAGGCTGAGAAGCGTTCGCGTTGCCCTTCTTTGTGGCATGTGACCCGTGTTCATACCCTGAGAGGGATGGGATGGAAGGCTGGGTACAAATGCTGGCAAAAGGAGCTGGTTATATCAGAAATAGCCATATGATTATACAGGCCACCACGGACAAGACCAGCTTGACCAAGACTCGTCACTTGTATGAGCCGGTTCCGAGTGGTCTCTGAGGTCGTCTCCAACGGTTGGGTTGGCAGTTGAACATGGTCATCTCCACAGCCCGACAGTTGAACATGTCATCTCCACAGTCGGACAGTTGAATATATCATCTCTACAGTCCGACAGTTGAATATATCATCTCTACAGTCCGACAGTTGAATATATCATCTCTACAGTCCGACAGTTGAATATATCATCTCTACAGTCCGACAGTTGAACATGGTTTGGTCCGGATTCCCAGGCCTTGTCCATGATGGGCCTAGCGGTGGCTTCCTCCCGCCAGGCCTAGCAGCGGCTTCTTCCCGCTAGCCCTAGCGGTGGCTCCTTTCCGCTAGCCCGCCTTGCTAGCGCCACTGCAATTTAGATTGGCTTCTCTACGATGGTACCTAGACCCTAGATATGTACTAGTAGGCCTAGATACTGGTAGGCCTAGATACTAGTATGCCTAGAGACTAGTATGATACGAGTGTGCAGCGCGAGACCTGACCGTTCGCTGCTTTCTCTCTCCTTCCAGCTCCACAACCCTACCTCCCTCTGACCTCAACCCCCTCCCTCCTACCCAATTCCACTCTCTCCCTCTCACACTCACTTCAGGAGCGAATTTCACACTCACTTCACGAGCCTTCACACTCACTTCACGAGCGAGGTCCGGTGAACGACACCCAGTGTTGTTACTATCATCCACCCACAATAATGCTCCACTATTAACTTCTCCGTACTCTGCAGAGTCTACAACGGAGCGCCAGCATTCATACCCGTCGCCCATTGCACATCCAGGAGCCATTGACCTCCACGCCTGCTCCTCTACCTGTGGCTCCTCAACTCTTTATCCACAGGCTGGAGTGTTGACAGACAGGCCTCTTCGCCTGCAGTCTCGCTCCTACCCCCACACCACCGCCATCCAACCGCCATCCAACACCACACGATTCTTCTCCGCCTCACGCTGACCAGTGCGCATGTTCTTGCTCTAGGCCTTTGCTCTACACGTTCTCATAATTGTGCGTACGCTTCTCTGCCATCGCCCCTCACAAGCCCTTCACCATCAAAGACATGTCAAACACCCAGTATAGATTGGGATTCTACTGACGAATTCCCAAATAGCTTAGCCCGTGCGTCCCAAGTCAACATCTCCATCACCAACCATGGCCATCATTCCATCGCGGAAGCATTGGACACCTCTGCTCAGATTCCTCATCACATGTACACGAGTCCAATCGAGCTTCGCTTTGAGCGCCCAATACTGTTCCACACAAAACACGGGTGGTGGAGCTTCTCCCAGTAAGCGTTTAGTGTGGCATACGACTCTGCCCATCTCAATCACTGACCTCATTTAGATAACAGCATATACCAGTCCAATGGATTATGTCACGATGCCTGTCTTGCAAGTTACGCCTTTGCGGTCGTACAGGGCCGGAATTGCTGGTGCTCCAATTATGCACCAGCAGCTCAGTTAAGTACGAGCCAATGCGACACACCATGCCCTGGATATCCGGATGAACTTTGTGGCAATGACGCTCAAAGCCTGTTTGGATATATCCCTTTGAACGTTGCACCTTCTGGGACTCTTGGATTGGCCTCCTCAAGTACCGCAGCGGTTAGTACTACTAAATCTTCCTCATCCTCTTCAAATTTTACTCCTCCTCTTTCCTCGTCACCACCGAGTATGGTCAGTCAACCTTTTCGTCCACCCTCTCAGCATTGGATTTTCTTTCGTAGTGCATCCACATTTGTGGTGTAGACCATCGTCATAGTGAGCGCCTATGAGCTTCCTACAAGGTCTGGAATGCTATCTATGTCTGATCACCTATATATTGCCTTTCTTTAACATCATTCACAGTCCGCTAGTCGGTCTTCCCCTCCAACTTCTACATTATGGACGACCACGCCGACAAAGACTCCTGAAGCCACACAACCGCAAGAGGAGTCGACGACTTCCTCTACAGTCATACTGCCTGTACGGGCTAGCCCTTTTCCACCCCTTTTTTTTTTTTCTACACAAATAAACTGTTTGCCTTCCGATCACAAGCTAACTCGTTCAGTCCACACCGCAGCAGTCCACACCGCAGCAGCCGACATCGCAAGTAGGACCTACGACAAGTGCATCTCCCGTGATCGCCTCCACAACCGCTAAAGCTGCAATCATACCACAAACGCCTACACCCGTAACGCAAGTCCAGGTAGTGACTCAAAGCGGCCAAATCGTCACCCAAACGATCACTACCACGCCGTCCATGCCTGCCAGTACAGATGAAGCATCTCCAAAGAGTGGTATCGCGCCTGGGTACATTGCTGCTGCTGCTATAGCCGGACTACTCGGTCTCGCATTCATCGTGGCTGGCATATGGTTCTTCATGAGACGAAGAAAGGAGAGAGCGGGCGAGAAAGGGTTCCAAGGTGGTTCGTTGCGCGACATGCAGCGAAACACCAGTGTCCACAGTAAAGCAGGCTTGCTTGCTAACAGAAATGGTGTTCCAGCTATCAATACGAGACATAGTGGCCAACTGTTGGTGGACGAAGCAGGAACGCCCGTTAGTCCCATGTCTGAAAGACGGAAGAGTCAACCACTCATATGGGACCAACGTTTGAACCCGAATGCTCTGATGGCGAATGAAAACGGAAGTAAGACGAGTTTGAACACGATTGACGATCACCGAGATTATGGCCGAACTCTTCAGGTACGTCCTCTATGGTTTATGTTATGATTTTGCCACTAATACTTCAAAGGTCACTAATCCCGACCCAAGGCGGACCAGCTTGTCATGAAGTACATGGCAATTATTTTTTTCGGCGGCATTGCTTTTCCCCTTGATGACACATCATGCTTATGCGACGGCGTTCGGGTTTGACGACACGATATGTCTTGGGATGGCCGTGAAGGTACATGGACGGATTTTCTCCAACAGCATGTTTTGTGTTCGAGAGATTGGGTGCTTCCCATGGCACCTACGGCATCTCCCACATTTGATTTTGGATTTGTACGTGGCCCTGACGGCGGCTCTCTCTGCCTGCGTAGGAGCTGGCATCTTATAATTTTATCGCTATGATAACCCCAGAGCAATAATTCACGGATGGGAAGGGAGAGATACACCATTGGTAGAAGGGAGACGCAGCAACAAGCCACACTCACGCGGCTAAACTAATGACTACCAACTAAACCTGTGCCCATTTAAGTGACATATTTTTGCATGAGCCACCCGACGTTCATGCCCCCTACAAAGTAATGGTCCACAAGCTAGTGCCCTATTGAGTGAATCCGTTGCCTCTCAAAAGAGTGAGGTTAAGAATAAGACGAAGTTCGGTAGTTGTAAACGTGGACCATGTGAAGTGTGGCATCGCGTCGAGAATCACGTTGACAACCAACAACACCACGTTTCAGCGCCATGATAGATTCCGTAGATGCGCATCCTTACAGAACTTCATAATCTGGCACCATCTGTTGGACCTCTTGCGATCCCGTCCATTTGCGCATAAGTCGGGCACCCAGGCCTCCGAATTCTCGCGACCTATCTGAACAGGCACAATGAGCAAGATGTGGGAGGTCGATCCGGAAACAAGGAGCAAGGTATTTGCGCCAACTCTTGACAACATCTGCTGAGACTATAGCTAAGACACTCGACGCGCATAGTTACTGGAGATACAGAAAGAGAATGGGAACAGTTCGTGCGTTGATTGCGGCGCTCCCAGCCCACAATGGGTATGCCATACTCCTTGCGACTTCCCTGTTTTGCCTATTCAGGTTCCTACATAAGACTCGTACTCTTCGCATTCTTTGAGACTCACGATTTGATCCAGGCATCCCCCAAATTCGGCATCTTCATGTGTCTCAATTGTAGCGGCGTCCACCGTGGCCTCGGTGTGCACATTTCCTTTGTCCGCAGTATAACCATGGACGCTTTTAAATCCACCGAATTGGCTCGTATGGCTGCGGGAGGGAATAAGCCTTGGAAGGACTTTTTCGACGGGCACGCGAGCAATAAATTGGAGGCACGCACTTTTGAGGATTGCACGATAAACGATCGATACGATAGTGAAGCGGGTGAGGAATGGAAGGAGAGATTGACGGCTAATATTGAGGGCAAGGAATACGTTGCTGGCGAGAAGAAGCCGAAGGTCACGCCTGCGAGGACAAGAGCTGTTATGGGTGGTGCGGTTACCGGTGGAAGTGCTGGTGGTAGCCGTTCTGGTACGCCGCACTCGCTGGCGAGGTCACAATCGAATATGGGCAATGGATCGCTGGGATCTCGATCGGCATCTCCCGCGCTGGGAACGGGGGCTTTGAATAAGAAGGCGCAGAATGAACAGTACTTTGCGAAAATGGGTGCGGACAATGCGTCGAGACCTGACGACTTGCATCCGAGTCAAGGAGGCAAGTTTGCTGGGTTTGGCAGTGATTGGCAGCCGCAAAAGAAGGAGACGAATGCTGCGCTTCCTGGGGCCGACGACTTTCAAAAGGATCCTCTGGCTGCGCTTACGAAAGGGTTTGGGTGGTTGAGTACGACGGTCACAAAAACCGCTCAGACTGGATTTCAGAAGGTAAGAGTCTGATAGCAGATTAGAATGCTCATCACGGCTCCAGGATAGTTGCAACCGCTATCTATAGCTTCAAGCTAACCACTCATTCAGCTCTCAGAAGCAGACATTGCAGCACAAGCCCGCACCGCTGCCCTCACAGTTGGCGGAACAGTATCCTCCACCATCGCCAGCGGAGGCAAAAGCGCTACAGACGTCTTCACCCGCTTCGTCGAAGGCGACGAACACACCCACCCCTCCTCCTCAACAACCCGCGGCGGTGCCTCGTACACCCGCGTCCAACCCGACGACGACAAACGCGATTTCTGGGACTCGTTTTCAGATGTCGGTGCAGAAAGAGCCGCTGCCAAAGAGACGGCGAGGATGAAGAAAACGCAGGTTGCACCTGAACGCAAGGATTTCTGGGACGAGTTTAATGATGTCGGGGAGCAGAGGATGGCTGCTAAACAGGCGATGCCGCAGGAAAAGAAGAAGGGCAATATTGGGACGGCGGCTATGAGGAGGCCTGCTGGCGGGGGAGGTGGTAGTGGTGCTGGTGGTAAGGATGAGTGGGAGGACTGGTGATTGCTTTGTTGAGGGATTGGCGTTGGGTTGGCATTGAGATGGGAGATTGGTGTAGGATAGTTATTGCTTTGGAGGTATATATGTGTTTGTATGTATGTTGATATACGAGTTATGGTACCTCAACTCATCATCATCATCATCCTTTCCACAATATACAAGACATAACACACCACTCATCATTAACAGTCAACTCCCTCCATAATATCCATCGTTCCCCCCATCTAAACTCCCTCTCCCCTCTCCCCTCTCCCCATTCTAATCCCACCAACCCATCCCTTCCCAATCTAAAAATAGAAATCCCTCTTACTTCCTCAAACCATCCCATCGAAATCCTACACTCCAAACCCATTACCAGAAAGAAGCTTTTATTTTTCGAACAGAGGAAAGAAGAAAGAAAATCCCTACCCAAATTCAAATACCGATAAACCAATAAAGCAGGAATTTCAAGATAGCAGAAAGGGAGAAGACTAGTTATTGAATAATCTTTCCTTGCTTTAATTTTTCCTTCGTGCCTTTGTTCGCTTGCAAGATCGTTGCTTTCTCTTTATTTGTCGTTATTGTTGAATATAAAAGGCGGCAGCTTGTTGAAGCTTGGGAAGGGGAAGGGCTCCTCCCTATAATTCCAGATCGAGCAATCGAGGAATAGATAAGGTTGATTTGGGATAGAAGAGTAATGGGTTCCATTATAACTATATAATTTTCCGTTGATGATTTTATCGAGTTTGTGTTTTGTTTATCCTTCCGCGGTTTGAATGTGTGGATATTATCATATTACTATAGTTATATAGTGTTTAAAGCGAGAGGGGATGACTTTTTAAAACGTAATACTGATGAGGCTATTTCTGTATATCTTTAAATGGTTAGTATTATATTTATTTACCTTGGAGTAATTCTTACTGTTTATTTACGGATGAGTAAAGTATTATTATAGCTGCGAAATATTGTTAAGGTTTAGTAGTAGTACCTTCCGTAAAGAAGTACTATGTAATAGCTTTTCGCTACTTGTAGATTCAGTTACAACTTGATACTAATATAAACGCGATATTACTATTATATATTAATCACAAGGGGATGAGCTAAAGCGAATAAACTGTTTTCTAACTAAACTCCACCTCGTTACAGCCGTAGTAGACCATCTACATCCCTTTTCGGTCCGCTAAGGAATATAGCGTTGTTTTGTTTGTGTCAGAAGCAGGTGATTTGGTAGGTAAGAGCAGTGAACGGTGAATGGAAGGGCCGTCAATATATCCATCTCGCCTTCCTAAAAACCAAAGTTGCGCTTCTGGATAGAAAACTCCAACTCGAGATCGGTATCGATAAACATCGGCATTTGGTGAATCGGAGGGATATGAATGAAGGTCCAAACGTAGGTCGAGGCTGTACGCAGGTATCAACCAGCTACGTCGATGGAAAAAATGCTAGAGAGCTTCTCAACCGGTGCATCGTTCTGTCGGTGGTCTATAGACGAGACCCATCCCTTCGAAAACGGCTCTCTCAGCTGATATCATATCTCCAGATACACCATCAGGGCCTTCCAAGTTCACTACCTCGCCGGTGCTTCTATCTCTCACGCCTGAACTGTCAAACTTCCAACCTTTTGTCGCCCTCGCAAATCGTCTCAAGTCTCGCTGAAAGGTAGTGCCTCCACTCCACCCAGTGATTGCGCAGCCCACTGTGCGCCATGGACTGATGATGATATCCACACGTCTATGTACGTTTGGGTTTCTGGCTTGAGGGTCTTTGGCCAGATCAACTTCCATGTTGGGCCATACTGGATCCTGCCATACCACCAAGGCTTTATCCAAGGTGTCGAAGCCAACGCCATGACTTGCAACGCCGACGCTTTTGAACGGCAAGGTGGATTGGCCTCGCTCAGTGGAAGTAAGTGAAAGGGTGAGGGTGTGCGTGATCCAGCCCTCTGTCTCAAGGGACGCCACTATTTCGCTGACCAGGCCGGCTGTTTTCTCGATATCCCGATGTGAGACTATCATGTCGACATCGCCACTCTCGGCTTTGCCTCTACGATATCCTCCAACGACCATCAACTCAATCCCCTCATCTCGGACCTTGACAGCATGTTCACGAACTTTTGCCGCAATCGATTCTACTTCCGCACGCGGAATACCCAATTTGAATTCGTCATAGTATTTCAGCCCAATCTGTTGCACTCTGTTAAGATCTTTCCAGCCGTACTCAATGACATCGTCGGTATCTCGCCATCCTTTGTCCGTGTAGAAGGCTCTTGCAGTTGTCGCGCCAACTCCCCAAATATCGTAAAATATTTTGAGGCCTTTCATTTCCTCATCATTCTCACTGGCTTCTGCCTCCTTCACATGACCGAAATTCTTCCACTCTATCCAAAGGTTGGCAAGCTTTACATCGCATCCAGGAAGCCTTAGAATCTCCCTGGGATTGTTGATGGCATAAGGATAGGCTGCTACAGCAGCGATGAATGTGCTGTACGCGCGGACACCAATCTCATCACCGACCAGAAGTCTCGCAAACCTTATTTGTTTAAGTATTTCGATAAATGACTCATTGGGAGGATTAGCAGGTGTACTTCGTTGACAGGAATACCTGAGCTTCTTTCGAACCCACTCTGGTGGTTGGGGCATGTCTGAGTCGCTCCCATCGTACTCTGATGTTGTCATCTCCAGCAGTCTGGCAGGGTTTTGGTGGGGATCTTTCTGCGTAGATTGCAATGACGCTCCAGAGTTACCGAAGCGACGAGCGTCGTGAGCGACTGGGCTATAGTGTGCAACCTGAGAGGCTCTACCCGCGTCTCCTCGTGCTCTTTCGAGAATTGTTGGGAAATGAGGCTTATCGGCTAGGTTGCGTTGAGACTTCGGATATCTTGTTGTACTGGCCACTGGGACTGGCATTTGTCTGCGGGAAGATCCACCAGATCCTGGAGGGCTTTTCACAGGGTTACCTTCGTAGACTATATAGCGTTGAATATCGAGGACCTTCTTCTGTGCAAACGAATCTTCCAGCCATTGTAGTTTGACAACTTTCACATTATTCGTTAGACCGATCTGTCTTGGCGGTGTACAAGGTCTAGTCCTCTTCTTTGAAGGGCCATTAGCTGTGCCGCTGGTTCCTGATTCTTGAGGCTCGGTCTCTGATTCCGTTGAAGAATCACCTGTGGGTGTTGGTATAGCTTTTGACTCTTTCATAGACGTGCTTATTCGAGGTTTCTTCATTTGTGGCTCTGCACCCTCAGACTCTGAGCTCTTCAAAGCCACACTGCCAGCCTCCTCTGTCCATAACCCACGGGATCTCAACTCAAACTGGGCACGTTTCTTCGTTCCGACCTTTCCAATAACGATCTTAGCTTCATTGATGTCGTACGTCACCACGGCTCCATGGTCCTGAAGCTGATCTTCAGTATCGTGTAAGTCATCGGTGGAGAGATGTGCCGGAAGCACGAAAATTGGGGGGAAATGACTGAAATCGAGCTCCTCGACTGGTGGTGAGCTACCTCTCAGGGTTGGTGAAGAAGGCGCAGGGCTCGAGGTCATGATTTGAAGACGCCAATTTTTTTTGAAGAGGTCCCAAAATGTACTCTCTCTGTTATGTTTTGAAATCGGATGTTGGAACTCCAATGGCAATGGTGTCGAGTTCGAAAAAGAATACAAGAATCGAATGCGCGTTTCAATCGCCCGCGATCAAGCGGCGACGCCTGGTAGCGCTTGCTGGGTGAGTTGGGTCACTCCAAAGAGGCATAAGGAAGTCCAAGAGAAGGTCCCGAGAAATGGAACGATGGGTATTTGATGATATGAGGGTAGAGGTGATGATGTATATTCGTAGTTCTACTAGTAGAGGTTGACGCGATGAAAAGTTTGACGCGAATCTCCAACTCACGTGAGCAATTTAACATGTCCATATTTTCTCAGTTCGTATTAATTTAATTATAAGACCTAATAATAAGATATTAATTCCCAACGCGCTTTTCACTCGTAGAAAAGGAGTTGGAGATCAACTAATTCTCAGGGGTGGCTTAGTCCGATTTGGGGATTCCTACTTAGTATCTAAGTAACTACTTACAAGACATTGTAGAAGCCCCGACGGGAAGTCTAAGGAAAGTATAAGGGATAGTATTAAACATTATTAGCCTCGGAGCCTGAGACATCCTTCTCCATACGTAGTGAAAGTAATGCACACATCGACCAAATCCAACAATGGATTACTTCTGGAACCGAGATAAAAGAATAATAATTGCGTTGAACGACGCGAACATCAAACCCCAAAGACTAACTTCATCAATCACCTTCATCAATCACCTATCACCAATCATCAATCACCCCACCCAGCATCATCAACCAACCACCTCAAATCCTTACATTCAGCCCTATTCCTCGCCATAACAGTACAAAACATCAACTTCGCCCCATCCTTCCAAACAACATAACAAGTTCTTCCCCAGGCATACTTATCGTCGCTACCTCTTCTCTCGGATCCAATTCTCTCCTCCTAAATTGTCCCAGGTCTGCCCATTCTTCCACCGCTCTCGTCTTGAGATTGACGATATGTAGTTTATTTATGTCTGTGAGAAACTTGTGAAGGCAGGATGGGAGGATTGCGCTGCACAGCGGGCTTTGAAGTGGGCTTGAGCGCGTTTACTGAGGGCGGGTGGGGGTAAGGGGTTGGCGTTTGAGGGGAGAGGTGCGAGGAAGAGGGGGTAAGGGGAGTCGATGAAGGCGGCCATTGTTGCTAGAGATAGTTCTGGGTTGAAAGTGACGGAGGTGATGCCGATGTGATCCTGGAAAGAGGTTAAGGGGGAGATCCAGAGATATTGTTGGACTGACTTACAGTTGGTAGTCGACAGTGCTCTAGCCTGACTCCTTCGTCCATGTTCAAGAAAGATGATAAGAGAGACTACTGCTATGTGTTATAAGTATTCAAGCATATCCATCCTCTTGGTATCAAATTGGCTTCCTCACAACAAGATGGTGTACTAGACCATAATGCGACAATGCAATGGAATTTTGTAGTCCGTTAAGTCATAAGGGCGTTCCCCTTACGACGGATGACAGCTTGTGCACTGATATCGCCCAGTATCCAAAGCAAACCTTGTGTTCTTGTGTGCCGCGGAGACAAGAACATTGTGTCATTGTACGAGGAACTTGACGCCTTATAGGGGCATCATACATGCTAACAAAAGTCTCTTGATTCACAGCAAATTGTAAAGAAGTTAAAGGCCTTTCTGAAATCGGCCAAAAAGGTGCAATAAGTCGACTCCACGCTTTTCATCGCCGAGCATTTAGCAGCGAAAAAATGTCGACGATGAAATCGACTACTCTGCCGAGCATTTCGTTATTGACTGAAAATAGGAGATGGAGACCGACACATGAAAGGGGTTACATTACGGAAGTGAAAGTAAACACACAACTCAGCTAGAGGGCATGAATTTAAGCACTTATCCGCAAGTAACTTTCCAGCGGCGAGGGCCCGGAAAATCCATGGCTTGGTGGTGAACAGGGCTAGTATTTTAGAGATAGCTTCAATGCCACATCTTGGCCAATTTTTTGGCGGAATTGAAGCGGAGTTGTGATGATGCATAGCATAATGCTGCCGGAAAGAGGTTCGTCTTCGCCAGTCGGGTAGCAGTACTCCAAGTGCTTCGAACTAGAAGATGCTATTGCTGTGAGTAGAGCACCTCCTTCAAACCCGAGCAGCAACGAGCTCGAGATTTGACAATCCATCAAGCTCTCATCAACAACAGACCACGAAATCCAACCAGAATTTCGGTGGTACTGAGTCCGCCCGACACTGACGCCGGATCAAACCACAGAGTATATTGGCGACACCCGAAAGGCATCGAGTCTGAGTTGCAGTTGGGGGTCGACTTGAAGCTTTCCTAGCGGTTTCATCCTGCACCAACGCAATAGCTTACAGTATTGGCGAGTGCAATTTCAACCGAAGCGACGACGACGATCAGGAGGCATAACCCAGAGACCCGTCATCTAGAGAGTCCCTCTGGAAAGGATGCAGCCGCAATAAACAGGGCGGGCTTGTGCACGAATCTTCTCCACGAAGCCTCGCATCCACAGTGCCTATGGTTTTGGCCGACCAGTCAACCTTCAAGATGATCTCGAGTCAACTCCATCTTCACAATCACCGCACCCAAATCCACATCCAGGAAAGAGGCTCGGCGTAGGGGACCACAAGTCAATGCATACGATGAGCTCTCATCCGCAGCGTAACTATTTACAGCCAGCTTTACACGAGCGATTGCGCGCAGCACGGCATCAACGGCCAGGACGCCATCACCAAGCTCTCCTACACCAAGCCCTCCTAAATCGACACCAGAGACAGGGAGCGCGTCATCGGCGGTGATTTCTCGAAGGGTTGGAACTGCTCTCAGGCGGACCGACGACCAGAAAGAGAAGGTATATAGTAGCAGGCATATTGAGAAATCCAGCGGCGGGATCGCTATGACATGCTTGCGGGCAAGAGGAGGTAATGATTTTCACCAGCGGCATCAGCAGCCCCCTCCGCGATGGCCCGAAGAACAGCGTCGCGCTCGACAGCGCAATGAGAATTCGTTTGAAACAGCTCAGGCACAACCAGCCAGCCCGGAAGAGTAGGCACACATTGGCAAGAACGGGATGATATCTTGGATACTCAGATTCTTGCAGTGAAGCCTCGTAAGCAGGGTCAGAGTCACATCTACGTGCAATGCACAGGAATCAACAACGGATTGGCAGATGCAGGGTGATATGCCAGCGGTCGCGACAAAACCGTCCTCTGTGGCTCACTCGGCTGGCCCGACTTTGGCTACAAAAGTGAACTCGGCTTGGCAACAAGATGCCCTTGCTGACCTTACGTGGACATGATGTTCTGTCTCCATCGGCGTATGCAGAGACAACCGAAGTCCTGGTAGCAAAGATGAATATCGCAGTAGACGAAGACTGGAAAATCGCACGATACACAGGGTCCACTGAAAGAGAGCCGAAGCAAGATTTCGCCTCGGAGATATTCGCTTGTGGCATAAAAGGCTTCTCGCTTCATCGATGACATTTCAAGGACGGGCAGCACGCGGCAGGAAAGTGACCTAACATTGGCATTGTAGACTCAACGAGTGAGGTATGACTTCGTGAAAGCTAGGCGCAATGATGCCGCAGTTTCCGCACGGCCAAGAACAAGCCTTTCCGGAGCGAAGTTCTATCATACCCACAACTGGAAGAGCAGAGGTCATACAAGCAGTTTCTTGGAATGTGTAGATGACCCATCCCAACCCGGAATGGCTTGAAAAGAGCTTAGACATGATTAGGAATTTGAGGTGCCCATATCAGCCACGCTTCAAAACTGCATACGACGGTTCCCTGAGGCTAAGCTCGGCACTGCTCCCAGCAAATTGATTTGGCAAGTGGCGGCTTCCAATGTATTGAAAGAGTTGGACCAATGGAGCGAATCGTGGACAGGCTGAGGCTTGTGGTTAAAAGTGGCGCAGTTGGCGCAGTTGGCGCGGTAAAGAGATGAGAATTAGAGGATGCCGACCAATGCAGTACGGTCTTGGTAGCATTTGAAAGAGAGCCTGATACGTTGTCGACGCTCGGAATGGCAGTCTCTTCAAATTGTAGCTTTACAGTCTTGAGGCATTGTATGAGCCGGACCAGTGTCTATGGGACCCAAGACTGAGGCATTTGGATCGAGTTTGTCTACACTGAAGATGATCTGAGGCCAGTATATCGTCGATATGAAGGCGAGAGCATGTCTTCAGAACTGGAAGGAAATGCTGTGGTGCTCGGCATGGAGGCTTTGCGGGGATCCAGATCCGGCCTAAGATTCAGCCCAAGATTCCAAGCTCTTCCTTCGTCCTGTGGAAATATCGATCCAGATATCTCGCTCCGCTGCATCGTTGAGTTGGGTGGTGTTCATTCATGAATCCAGGTAAAGTGCTGAAGTGGCTTTTCCAAGGTTAGTTCCATTATATCCCCTGGTTCGACACGCCAATCGGACCTTCCATCCCATCTCGCCTTGGCTCTCCACAACCCAACTTCAACCTCTCCAAACCTCTCTCAGGCTCTCACCACAAGCAACCACGGCAATCCTACCCCGGATCCCCCAAAACACAATCCACCATGGAGTGAAAGATTTTGATCTTCTCGAACACTCATGCTGGACTAAGAGAGACTTTCCTAGTCCTCTTTCGGACCGTCTGCAAGCCTGCCACCTGGATCCAATACTTTATCCGAGTCTATTCTTGCTGCTGCACACAATGCGGACGGCAAAAACATTCGACTCTTGACACGTCCCTATGCATCTCATGTTCATTCCGAGCGACACTTGGTTGGGGTCAGTATGGCAGTCTGCGGTCACCGTGCTTTCCGCCCTTCTCTTGCTGCGAAGAGCGATACTTTTCGACTTGCCCGAGCATGGACTCTCTCGTTGTCCATGTTGTGACGCCGTCGCAGTCTACATCGCGGTTGTTTCGTGAGGCGAAGGGCCGAGGCAAGACACTCTTTTCTCAGTCAAGATGGCGTGGCTGAATTGCCATGCCTTCATCTTAGAGGAGCTCTTTGCCATCACCGTGGATGTCTGAATGCCCCGCCTGCTCGTGTTCGTCTCCCACTGGAAGAAATCCGCAGGACCCGAACTTCATAAATCCGATTCCAGGCTGGCGGTGCGTGAATCCAGGACAGCACAAGGACTAGAAGTTATGTCGTGATGCCTCGCGCCTTCTTAATCTCGTTGAGCAACGCATGTAGAATTCCGGTATGCCTTTGTGCTCAGCTCCCTAGCTGCGATGTAGCCTCCAGGTCGTTCCAGCATGCCCGTCACCATCTGTGCATCAGAAAAAGGCTCTCTTGTGATTGCTGATTGCCCAACTGAGCAGCTGGCTTGTACGTGTGCGTATCTGGGTGTGGTTCGGCGCAAGTCTCTGCAGGCATGGAGGCTTCTAGGCTGGAGACGCTGCCATGAGGGCATGACTGCGCCGGTGTAAAGAGAATCTGGTAATCCGAAAAACGTCCTTGTGTCTACTTGCTCTACCAAGATGTCGCGATACGTCGAGGAAACGGGATCGAAGTTCTGGAATTGTTCGTCGCACAGTGTAAGAATACGGTGCCAGGATAGCTGTAATCTGGGGCTGTCGATGGATGAATCTGGATCGATCTCTGTGGCCCTTGTCAGCCTTTCGAGGTCAAAAGTGATAGGCAAAGCAGGCGCCGAATGTCGTGGACAATCCTGTTCGCCGTGGCAGTTGAGGCTACTGTGTGGTCGCCATGACTGAAGTTGTGCTCCTCGCGCCGAAATGGTCGGAACTCCAAGGGACAGAAGCTATGCTTATCAAAAAGAGGCTTGCCAGAAATGGGGAAATGTGTATTCTGTCTCGCCGAGCTTTCACGTTGTGTCTACCGGCGACTGTCCTCAAAGAAGCCGATCTTTGTCCATGGGGCAATCTGTGAGATAGAGGCGAGGGAGACTCCAAAGAGATACAATGGCGTCGTCTAGATTGCGAGACATTTGCGCCCTGCAGAGTTTGCCAATACTGATCCGATCAAGTGCCGGAAAAGCAGATTTGTCAAAAGTGTGTGAGGGTTGTGGTGTGTCATGTATCGTGGGATACAAGAGCGAGAACCACACATTGATGTCGAAACCAGCCCGCCACCTCACGACACTGCTAAACGGGGCTCTATGAATGCTGCACTCATGTGAAACAGATATTCTCATATGTTTCGAGATTTGTATCTTTGATCACTGTGTAAGTTGTCTTTGCTGAAGCTCGATTGTGGCTGCAGGAATCGGACCTTGAGTAGAAGGGGGTTACATACTAAGAGGGTGTAAAATATCTCATCCCAGCCAATGGCACAGTGGTTGTAAGCTTAGCTTGCCAGGGTACCACAGCTCGCTCACGTCTGCTGCTCACAATGCTCAAATCATAAATTGTTCTAACCACTCCCTGCAGGTCTTCATGATTAGAGCATATGCTAACTTTACAATCTAGGGTGGTTGACTGCTCATTAACCGCGCGAAGCAAACTAGTAGGGAGTTACCTACAAAGTTTCTATAGATGCAACCATCCGTGCTTGTATTCTATCTTTTTGTCTTTCTTTAGTTTCGACTAGAGATGATCATTGCTGAAAATGCTAATGTGGTGGCTCACCTTTTCGTCACCTAAAGAGACTCTGGCCGGGACTCGAACGTATGATAGATTTTCAAGTTTGTGGTCAGAGCGCCGGTGGCTTCAATTGCCACACGGACGACTGCCGGTGTAAATAAGACCGTGCTGGAGTTAAACGGTGTCTTTTGTGATTGCACAATTGGCAAACAGGTGACACTGGCCCGCTTGTTAAAAGGAAGACTTTATTCTCGAGCGAGTAAGGTAACGCCATCCTTCAAGTTGGCTGTTCCTTGTACTTGGCCGCTTCTTCCAACAGCGATTACTATAAGTCACTCATGGCTATAAGATATGGTCATAGGCGCTTTCAAGACAAAACCTAACAAGTATTGGTACAGAACAACCTGATATCTAGCTGAAATGGTAACATTTCCCCCGACACTGACATCTGTCAGCATCTTCGATCAGAATTGATCTGCATGTAAACATGGGCTAACTGACTCCTTCCGAGCTTATGCATCGCCTCGCTCTGCTGGGCAAGGGGGTGATCGAAGTGATTGTGAGATTCGTAATTGGTTTCCAAAATGACTATTACTGAGAATACTAGCATGCACAAGATCAAAGGGACCTGCAGATAGGCCCTTTCAATTGCCTGATTGACTTTGACGGAAGCTGTTGAAAGGAGTAGGTTGACTAAACCCGAGGTATGTTTCGTGAAATATCTTTGAAAAGGGGGACAATGGTAACTTTTTCAAAGAGAGCGAGATCTTACAAATGAAGATAGCGGTTTATCCCGTTTGAACTTGAATCGGCATCAGATTTTGGAGGGGGGGCTTTGAAGAACTTCATTTCATTTGGCTATTATGATGTCGTTGTCTTGCGCTGGTCGGTTCGGGTTAGACAGGTAAGCCTATCACTAACGCGTGAAGAATAAACCAGCTTCTTTGCGGAAGATATCAGGACAAATTCAAAGGATATCGCTTCAAGACCCTCTTCTTCCGAGAGTGGCACGTAATTGTGGTAAATACTTCGCAAAATGCGAATCATAATTGATGTAACTTCCTCCCCGTGGACTTGTTAGTTAGCTAACTTTCATCAGATTGGTCGTGCTCATCTCATCTCATCCCTACTAGATCCTTGGAGTAGATAGATTTAGATAGATCTTTCTGCTCGAGATATCCGCCAACAATCGTGTAGGAGATATGTAGCAGCCCAATGGTGTGCCAACTCTTTTGCCATTTTTTATATGGTCTTGGGAGAGGGATATCTCTGGATTGAAAGGCCGCTGGTTTGAATCTCGACTTGGATGTTCTGTTTTCTGCTCATCTGTAAGATAGGTGAGAGACGCTTTTGATCTTGGTATTCATTTAAGCGATCGAGGTTGCTAATATACTATAGCGTCTTATTCTTGGCGTGGTGGTACTCTTACCACAGATACTAGAAACACACTGCAACTTTGAGGCTGTAGCTGCTAAGAAAGCGTAGACGGAAATCCAATCATCAAGCAACAACAATGACTTGATACCAACAAGGTTCTTCAATCAGCGCATTCGCCTCTAAAGCAACCATCCAATCCATCAACCAACCTCCTCTCAGAACATATCGTCAATCATATCCTCCAAAGCCACAAGTTCCTCAACAATGGCTCTCATCCTCCTCGATATCGCCAGAAATTTCCTTTACATTCTCCCAATCCTCGCATACCTCTTTCCGGCCTACCGCAGATACGCCGCTGCCCTCTGCTTCTGGATAGCTGCAGACCACATACTCCCTGGCAACATCGCCATGGTCGCTGCCGCCATCTTCGCTCTCTTTTGCATCAGCGTGGATCTTGCGGAGGATTTCCAGGGAAATGGGGAGGCGATGGACACGAATATCTTTCCGCTTTGAAAGCATCGGATCGATAGGTAGCTCAAGGTTGCTTTTTGACTGTGCGTCATTGTAAGTTGAACTTGCTCCCTGAATGGCAGAACAAAGCTGATATTTTGCAGCGCAATAGTCTATCTACCAGCTTGGATGAAGTTACCCTGCCGCGCTCCTGACTGAAACTGCATAAGCCTAGTAAATTGTGACATTCCTCTTGCATTATGTAGGTATGCCTGAACTAGCGTCGCGATGTGATAGCCCGAGGGCTCCGCGGCAATGGTGAACCACACTGACCTTCTCCACCTCAACATTACCTACTCAACCACCATGGTGGCAACAGAGATAGCAGTAATAGAGCTGGTCAACTAGACAATTACCTACAGCCTCGTACTATTTTTCCAATTGTGGTGGTTGAGTACGAGCCTGCCTCGAAACGCGATTATCTCGGTGGATTCATGTGGATGGAACTAGGGGGCGGCAGCGGCGTATAGGTGACTCCTCCCCTTGGCGCTTACAAATGAATATGTAAACCCCTCCGACCCTCATATGACTCCCCTTAGCGCTTACAAATGAATATTTAAACCCCTCCGACCCTCACTCTCCTCCTTTTCTTTTCATCAACCTTTCCTGGTTATGGAACCCAGCCACCATCGGCCTCGTTTTAGTCGTCTACAACCCTTGGACTCCGATGAGCACAGGTGACGACCCTGCCCATCTCCCCGACGGCAAAGAAGTGCATGAGAAGCTCCCCCGACGAGCTTAACTCCTCCAGGAGCTGGTCTCCTTCATACTCAGCGTTCAGTAGCTGGTCTTCTGCCTGGTCCTTCCGAGATGTCTTGGAGGGCACTAGTGTGTTGTTCAACAGAATGGTTGGAAATACTACAGGGTATGTTGTACTTCACTTGGAGAACTCGAATCATACTGACTTGTCACACCAAGAATTCGAATGTGATCTACCACTCTCCGACCGGCAACCGCACCACATACTCCAACACGTCTTTCCCTCAGGACGTCCTCGGCGGACAGCATTGTGTTGAAAGTTGCCACTTGTAGCGCTCCAAGGCAAGGTGATCAGCAGAAGACGCCGCAAATTGACGCACGATGGACTCAGGATCCGCCATCTGACCTGCCCTCAACCTTCGATGTCATAACAGGTGCTGAGTTCACTCTGAAGCGTTCTTTTGACGCACAGTGGACACAGGACAACACTCGGGACGAGAATTACCACCATACCGTGATCAAGCCTCTCGAGAGCCTGCTCACCACTTACAAGCGCATTATTGTCAAGGACTCCTCCGTCAATACAATCACGTATGGTGCGAAGGTTATGGTACCTGGTATTCTATGATTCGAGGCCGACATTATGGATCTCGCCTGCCCAGGTGCCCTTGAACTTCGATATCATAACAGCTTTCATAGCAACCTAGACAAACAAAGTGACCGGAGTCACGCCACCTCATCTCAAGAGTCAAGGATAGCCGCATTTCCAGGCACACCTGACTCTTGTATCGAAGACAGGCGGCTCCCGTTACTCGTACCTTTCTTCATGATCATTGGATCCTGCCGAAAGATTACCACCCCATATACTTTCGATGGTCGCACGGATTCAGCGTAATATGACGGACTCGATGTCATCAGGGGCTGACATTGCACGGAACTACCAGCCCAATTTATATTGAGCACAATAGTTCAACCGGAAGGCACTGGAACCCACCACCACGTCCCACGAGTGATGACGGACACTCGCTAGTCGAGTCTCTCGAGCTCTTGGGTATGTTGGGAGGTGTGAGGAGGCTTGGGCTGGGGGAGTCTGTGGCTCATGCGAAGATTGAGCCGGGGCGGGGGCGGGGGCGGGGGCGGGGGCGAGGAGGTTGGTGGAGGCCTTGCCGATAGCGGAGGTTGGTGGAGGCCTCGCCGATAGCAGCAGCAGCAACAGTACCTGTATGGGGGATTACTCAAACTAAACTATAACCCGCCCCAACCCGCCCCGTTGGGGACCCTAGACGGTATGATCCTAATCCTTACACCATCTGAATGAAAATGGAAGTCTCAAAAGATGTAGATAGTTGAATGCATGAAGAGTAACTACAAGTGCTCAATCCCGTTGAGTATATCCAAAGATCTAAGATGAAACACGACGAAACGAGTATAGAACGAGTGTAATCTAAGTACGGTATAGATACCGTGTACGTGCCGTGCCAATAGACTTGCGGTCATCTTGAATGGAGAAATGGAGCCTCAGGCCGAGTCTTGCATAGTTCTAAGTCACGCGTTTTCCAATCACGAACGCGACTCTCTTTCAATCGCGTCAAAACACATCACCCAACGACGCAACACCACAAATCTCTTCTTCAACCTCCCCAACCCTTTGCCCGCCATGATATAATCAATTATGAACGCCTCCTCAGCATGCAGCTCTGCACGAGTCCCTCCCTCTCCAAATACCGCGTCCGTCCACGAACACCGCTGCCTCTACTCCCACGACATCAGACGGAAGTCCAAACGATGGCAAGATGGCTTTGTCAAATTCCACGCCTTCAATAAACGCGTCATGGTTTATGACGAAGCCCGAAACTTTCTTGGAGACACACATTGGAAGGAGCAAGGAGAGTTGCAGGCCGAAGACGAGGTGACGCTGGATATCGGGGTATTGGTGCAAGTGGGAGAGATTCTTGCTACGAGCCAGACAAATCTGGCGCCGCTATTTGAGAGGGAGAGGAAGAAGCTGGATGATGGGGAAGTGGAGGGAAATGGAGACAGGAATAGGAATTGGAATGGGTTGTCTACGGCTGCGAGGACCACACTCGGCGGGAGGACGAATGCTGCGGCGAAGGTGTTCAAAAAACATATGTCCTTGAACGCGCTTTTGGGCACTCCGAAAGGCGCGATTGGAAGGTCGACTGTGCCCGCGAAGTCTCCGTATGAAATCAAGAATGACAATAATGAGAATGAATGGGAGGACAATCATAATGTCAAGAGGAGGAAAATTGACCAGCCTTGGTCTGTTACACGCGTGTCAAAGGAAATGCCGTGGGCAAGAACCTCAGATGCCAGGAAAGAAGTTTCGCAGATGTCGAGAAGAGATATTCCACTTGCTGGTCAGGCACCCCTGGTAGTCCAGGAGATCATTGATATTACATCAGACTATGAAGGATTCTCCGACGTAACGATCCCTTCTACGCCGGCTAGAGAGCCGGCACTGATTTCGAAAATTGCTACGAAACCTCCTGCGCCGCGAATACCAAAATCAAAGGCCACACCAAGACGGGAGGCTCCCTCCTCACCTCCTGTAAGCGCAAAAAATCATTTGAAAGTGGTCGATACAGGGACAACTGTAGAAAACACGAAATCTCGAGGCGCTGAGTCTATAGTGAAGGACACCTCACTGCATGATGCTGAAGAGCATCCACCATCACTTCAGAGGCCAAAGCCGGCTCCAAAAACCAAGCCTCTACGAATCGCGAGATCGCAACCAAGATCAATGCTTTTATGCCAGGCTTCGACCCAGGCTACAGCAGGGTCGTCTCAGCCAGTGCGCAAGACTCAAAATAATAGGAATGCTGCAAAGAGCGTACAGCCTGAGGCTGAACTAACCCTCCTCGAAACGCTGGTTGCTGCAAGAAAACCACAGGTCGATCCATTTGCTTGTCTAACAGATTCTGATGACGATGTTGTATTGTCAAAGGTCGTGCCAAAGAAGACTCAGCCGAAAACCAAGGACACAGAAGCACGGGAGACTGCGTCGGGCCTTTCCAAGAGTAGGACTGCTGCCTTGGCATCAGACGGGACGAACAGGTCGTCTTCACCCGCGTTCAGTACGTTGCCTCCACGACCAGAACGGTTTGAGCCGATGGGTAATTCTGCAGCTCCTGCGTCTCTTCATCCGCCCACCGCGAGACGGCGACAAATATCAAACAGCGACATGGAAGTAATGCATGGCCTTATGGATCAGCAGATTTTCTCACCCCCGGACGCTCAAACACCGACCCTGAAAATCACTTCTTTAGCTCTTCTGCCTCAGCCCAAACCAACGACTAGAACACCATTTCTTCCTCCGCAGGAACCAACAGCTAGGGCACCTTTGCCAGCACCACCAAAGTCTACAGGCAAGGCGCCAATTCTCGCCCCTTCCAAGCCTGCAGTTAAATCTCCGTTCCGACGCGTGCAGTCCGAGAGCAACGCTGATTTTGCTATCGATATCATTTCGTCTCCAATCGATGAACTAGAGCCAGTCCCAGCAGTACTCAGGTCTTCTCAAGAAGAGCTGTTGAGGAAGGTGCAAACCAGAAGCAAAAAACCTCCACGGAGACCTCTACAGCGCTCCATGAGCCTCGCCACTGGGACAAACGAGAAAGCCAAAGCTACGGCGCGAGCGAAGGCGAAAAGAATGGGGCCGGTGCCCGTGCCTGAGAAGAAGACAGAGACGGGACCATGGACTATCGAAGCGACGGACTTGTTCGATTGGAGACCGCCGGACTGGGAGGAGAGAGTGAAGAAGAGGAAAGCGGAGTTCGGGTACTGAAGGACACGAAGATAGGAATCGTGGCCGGCATCTTCATTTGATGTGGAGTGTTACGAATGAGGATCTTTCCGAGGCCGAGATCATTAAACAAATGCCCATCGTGATCATCGTGGAGGCTCTGACCACACAGCCCGTTTCCCCCTTATCGCAAAGATCTCTGCCTATAGATATAGTGTCCCGCGTCAACATTAAGGTCAATAAGGGGTTAATGCTGTTCAACTGACAACCTGGGAGATTCTTACTTCTGTCTTTCAACAGGCAGCAAGTATGAGTTTACCGAGGAACGCAACTTCTGACCTTTCTTTCTATACGTCCGTGCAAGGCTGAAGTCACGTAGACAAAACGAGATGGGCTCAAAATCTCCCTCTGCTTGCCGCCACTCATGACTCATGACGCAAAGGAGTCCGGATATCCCGATTGGCAAGAGATATTTTCCCATTTCAGCCGCCAAGAGACGAGTTAGACGGAGTTCAAAGGTCTGAGAGCGTTCTTCGTAAACAATTCTTCCATGGTCAGTTTTGGGGAGGACGTATACCTATCAGGAACAGACATGTAAGATCCACGATGTATCCAAGAATTGAGATAGTTAAACACCTAGGCAGGTCAGATATTTATCTCGCGAGGGCACAAGTCTGGAGCCTTCCAGCAGGCTGTACACCAAGCACCGAGGTCTCGTTACAGCGGCCTTGAAAAGCAAATCTCAATTGTCGTCAAAAAGAGCGAGTCATAGCTACATTGGCTCCACCACCATCGGATAAAAAGTTCTATGAGGTTAGAAAGGGGCGATTTCGAAAGAAGTAGCCATCAATCTCTGTAGATTTCTTATCTCGTGCCGTGGAAGAAATAAACATCATGACTTCTCGAAGTCCTGGTTTTGTCGAGGAAAACAGCATGGACAAGGCCGCTAAATTGGGTATCCGGGTGCCAAGCTTCTAGCCAAGAGAATGGAAGGATCGAAGGTGACGTTACTTGAGACGTTGGGGCTTGGACCATGCAAAGATCGACACAATTCCCCGAATGGGACGTCGGAGCGAAGTGACCCGGCCGTGCTTACACCCAAACCATCAACGGCGATTCCGCAATCTTCACATCTTACGGCCGACGCGGACGCCAAACGTTGTCAACGGCCCGCGAAGTGGGCGAACCGTAAACAAACAAAACACTATGGGCAATTGAGGATGGCTATGTCGTCGAAAACGCATGAGGTCGTCGTGAGCCATCTTGCGAGTTTATTGCGGAGCCATTTGGCGTGCGCGCATCAGAACGCTTTTACTTTAATTGAGCACAGAAGAAGCTATGTTCAGATCAGATCATGGGCTTTCAGGCCACCAGAGCCGAATCTTGAATGCCCTTCAAACAAAAGCTTGGGCCATGTTAGGAGGCGGGTAATCACCCTTTGCCTTATATGTCCATCCTTGCCCTTAATAGCCGCGGTACGACCAACGCAAGACATATCGTCGATAAGAGACAAACTCACAGAATGGCAGTGTGTACGAGGGAAATAATATCCGTGACTCCATGCTAATGGGTGAGGCGAATCACCACTGTTAAAATATTCTCTCGCGTTTATACACTCAGTACGTGTCTGTGCCAGTTCCTTAATAGTTGTCGGAAGCTTCTCTGGTTATTGTCCTGTTTGCCCTTCTTCTGGCAAGATGATACGCCATTCGTCAGATGAGCACGAGAGAGAGGTATATGAAGCGAGAGTACTCTATCTCCATCTGGGTATCCGGATGTAGAGAATCGCCACTAATTCAACTACTGGTGGCCGGCCAAAGAAACGTTAATTCGGTCCCTGTCTTGGTTTATGCGTGAAGTTCTCTGCCGCGGATATCTTCAGAGAACCATGGTTTCCTGAAACGGTTAGTAAAGAATAAATCCGTCCCGCTTTTCTCTTTATACGGAAGTAATAGGGTTTGTTTATATTTCTACGTCGGGTAGGGGGGAATTGGGATATAATGAGGCCTACCACGTTCTTTTCTTATGGCTGGATACCACAGTTCTCGACGATCGCCCTCTCATTCATTAACCCATTCATTCCAATCATTCCAATCATTGTTCTTAAAAGGCTTTTTTGAGCCACCACGAACTTTCGTCATGCTTCTCACAACAGCTCTCTCTTTTACATCACTCCTTGCGACCGCGTCCGCAACCCCTCTCCAGCCTCGAAATGCCCAAGTTTACAAAGACATCGCTCAAGTTCTCGACCGACTCGTGGTAACGGTGACCACGATTGGAAGCCACGTCGCAGCATGGCCAGGAAATCCAAAGCGCCCAGATACGGTCAACCAGATCCTCAACTACATACCGACCATCCAACAAGACTGCGCGAACCTCATTTCCGACCTACAAGTCGGAACAGATTGGGTCCAGCGAACAACCAAGAAAGACAGCATCGGCGCCGTCGACGCTGCTTATCTCGTCCCCAAATTGGCATCTCTAAACAACGCAGTCAGTGCTTACAAAGAGGCCCTACTCCTCAAACGGGCGTGGGCAGACACTTCCTCCATCACCCCCGAACTATACAGGCAACTCGTACTCCAGAAACAAGGGGCTACGCAACTCTCCACCACAATCACACAGTCCCTAGGCATCACGACATCATGGCTAGGCGGCCCCGTCAGCGATTTCTTCTTCGGCGCAAAATTGGACGGCGCGATCAAGGCCTACGCTGATGCGGCTCGATACCAACCAAATGGTCAATTGTCACAAGGGGGTCCCCCATTCCAAAATGGACAACAATCTGCTCCTTATCCACCAACGGTACCGTCGCTTGGACCTCAGAATTGGCCCGGTGGACAGCAGCAGGGACAGCCGGGTGGACAGCAGCAGGGACAGTCGCCTTATCCAGCACAGGGACAGCCGCCGTATCAGTCTGAGGGGCAAGGAGGATGGGGGCGGTCCTAAGGCTCAAGGGCAATCGTAGGGTGCATTTCCTGCTCCTTCGGTTTCCATAGACTTTTCCTATCATGTATAACTGTTTGTACAATAGACGCATTTTTACCCCTAGAAATTTATCTACCATTCTGTGATGTTGATATTGCTATCTTTTGTCCCACTATTATCGAATCTAGATGATGTCTGGACATCTTCTACGTTAGAATAGTGCCGCGAATCCCTGATAATTTGAAATCTTCTCCGGAAGATGGGGAACTAGGGAAAGAGTGTATCGAGATACCCTGGACAATGAATCCTTAGTTCTTGACGTTAATAATTATCCCGTTATCATCATAAAGCCTTATCCAGGACACTATTAGCAAATCCAATCATCAAGACCAATAACCAAACCCCTATCCAAATTTTGAAGAAAGCCCTACTCCTTACGTAAACCTTTACCACTCAGATTTTTCATTATTATTCTTCCAAAACATATAGATACTCCCAGCCGTAATCCAAAGCCAAAAGAAAACCCATTTCCTCACCTCCCCTTTCCCCATTCAAAAATCATATCATTCTCATTCAAAAACATAAAGATACTCCAGCTATCAAGTACTCCAGATAAGATCACATACCCAACAAAGCCAACCCCTCCGCAACAATCAACTCAATAATATAAACTCATTCAAGACACTTTAACAATCCTCCCGAAAATTATCTCAGGTAGAATAGAAGTGCTATTCTAAACTATAATATCGATAAGTATAAAAAGAACTAGATTTTTATATTCTATTTTTTTTAAAGTACCATCTACACTGAAATCTCTTTTAATAGAAACACAAAGTTCAAAGTGTAATACTTTAACTAACTAACCTATCTAATAGCCTAACCCAACCCAAAGCCTCCTAACAAAAAATTATTACTACCAATATTACTAGCTAACCCACCTAACTCAACTCAACTCAGCTGACCTAACTACCCAAAAGAAATCCTAATATCTATCTTATAATCTATACTCTCCAAACCCTACTACAAATATCCGCCAAAAAAAATCATTTCTAAGCTACGAACATAAAATGAAAATCTATTACCGTAACTATCATCATTATCATCATTATCATTGTTATTATTATCATTATCACCATCACTAATCAAAGACGCTCCCACTATCCAAGCTCTCCGATGAATCATTTATACAGGAGATTATCCGCGTTCTTCTGGGTTCAAAGGGATCGCATCTCACTAAACGACCTCTGGAATAGAAAGGGAACGTGTATGATTAAGGGGACTGTCACGGTATAGCTTTATACTCTCCAAGTGTTCACTTGCTTGGATGTTGTAAAAATGTTTTTTGGTATACAAGACACCAAGATCAATTTCATAGGGATAGTAGTAGCATCCATGTCATCCGAAAATTACAAGCTTTTACGCCATCTAATGCAGATAGCCGTGATCCCAATCGTACCGCAGAACCGCGGGGCCCATCATTCTATTACGTCAGGCATTTCAAGTCCAAAATCCTCATCATTCGTTGTTCAAATCTTGCCAATATATCAGTCATCCTTTGCGTCTTTTCAAGGGACTAGAAGTGGTTGTCTCCATTGACGCCGTTAGGAAGTGCCGACAGCTTGGAGCTCTTACTCAAAGCACTCTGCGTGACCTCAGCCAGGCAACCAGAACTTGCAGCAACAAAGCCCAAATAGGGTTTGCTTGGATCTAAGACGCGACTCAGGTATTCAGGATGAAATTGCACACCAACAAACCACGGGTGGTCCTTGATCTCAATGATTTCCATTCGCTTGTTCTCGTCGTCTTTGCCAACAAACTGAAGGCCAGCGGCTTGAAGTTGCTCGATGTGCTTTGGGTTGACTTCGTAGCGATGTCGGTGGCGCTCATCGATTGCCTTGCCGCCTCCGTAGAGTTGACGCATCTTACTCCATTCAGTGCCTTCCTGGAAGTGTGTTGGTCGTCGTCCCAAACGCATATTACCTCCCATGGTCACTTTGTCGATTTCTGGCATGAAAATGATGACCTCCTCGGCATCGGCGCCCTGCTTGAACTCCTCCGAAGTGGCTCCTTTGATGTTAGCGACGTTCCTGGCGTACTCGATGACAGCAATTTGCATTCCCAAGCAGATACCAAGGTAGGGCTTTTTGTTCTCACGAGCCCATTTGGCTGCTGCTATCATGCCCTCTGTGCCGCGGAGTCCAAATCCGCCAGGAACAAGAATTCCGTCTGCTGTGCAGAGGTCATGCCAGGCCTTGTGGAACTTGGCGGGATCTTTATCACGGGATGGGTTCTCGAGCGCTTCGGAATCAACCCATTTGATGATTAGACGGCGCCTGCACCGCATGGCAGAATGCTCCAAGGATTTTGTAACACTCAAGTACGAGTCCTGGAACTCAACGTATTTGCCTACCAGCGCAACGGTGACAGGGTCATAGAACTGTTGGTTAGGTGACGTAAGCGTTTTCCAATGATTCCAGATCTCCCTGCCTTTTTCTGTCAATGTAGATTTGGAGGTAATCTCATCCAAGTTCAATCCTCGGCGCAGGAGCGGCACCAGGCCTTGCTCCTCCAAGAGTAACGGTACTTGGTAGATGGAAGGCATATCTTTGACCACTACAACTTGCTCGGTTTCAACCTGGCAGGAGTTGGCGATCTTTTCAAGGGAACCTAATTCGAGAGATCTGATGGAGCGGCAAGCGATCTAAGAGACGATCGTGTAAGTTCTTCTGCAGTGGTCACAAGTAGAACTCGCCAATACATACCAGATCAGGGATCAGGCCTGCGCTTCGCACAGCTCGAATAGCTTGCTGTGTTGGCTTGGTCTTCTGTTCTCCATGGATCTCAGGGACGTATGAAACGTGGATCTGGAAAAAGTTTGGGCTCTTAGCTCGTCGTCTCAAATGAGTCATTGCCTCAACAAAGGGCATGCTTTCAATGTCGCCGACTGTGCCACCAAGCTCGATTATGCACACATCCGGCTCTTCATTTGTATCATCGACTGGGATTTTAGCGACCCTCTCCACCCAGTGTACAATGGCGTCTGTGATGTGTGGAACGACCTGGACAGTCTTGCCAAGGTAGTCGCCCTTTCGCTCGCGGTCGATAACATGCTGGTAGATTTTGCCGGTGGTGATGTTGTTCTCGCGGGTCAAGGTGACGTTTAGGTATCGTTCGTAGTTGCCCAAGTCGAGGTCGACCTCTCCGCCGTCGTCGAGCACAAAGACTTCCCCATGTCTGAAGGATGGGTCAGAATGGAATCACTGGGTTCGCTAGAGATTTTGGACGTACTCCTTGGGGTTCATAAGTCCGGCATCGACATTGAGGTAAGGGTCGATCTTGATGGAAGAGACGTGCAGCAAAAGTCAGTCTATAGAGTTCAGACAGTGCGAATCTCAGGCGTACATATCTTCAAACCAATTGTCTTCAGCAGTAAGCCAGTGGAAGAGGCTATGGCGCGTCCGAGTGAGCAAAAAGCACGTAAAGTCGCGGGTCCAAAGAAGTATTCGGCGTACCGATAATGCCTTTTCCCACGCCGCTGATGACACCTGCAGAAGGTCAGACTCGACTATTCTGCACTGGAAATGGGTAAATACATACCTCCGGAGACGAGGACGTATTTCATACTGAATGTATCTCTTGTTATGCGCTGCCTCTGGCGATGCCAGGAGGGGGAAAGAAGGAAGAGAAAGCGCAGCAGACTGGCAGAAAATTGATTCGGTCGGGGCCGGGGGTTCCAGGTTCGTTGCTAAGTGTCTAACCCCTTTGGCTCTAGGGGCACACCCCGGCATACAGGCTCCAGAGTCCAGAGTCCAGAGTCCGGAGTCTAAACTCCTTTGGCTCTAGGGGCATACCCCGGCATACAGGCCCCAGAGTCCAGAGTTCAGAGTGCGGAGTCTAAACCCCTTTGGCTCTAGGGGCATACCCCGGCGTACAGGCTCCAGAGTCCAGAGTCCAGAGTCCGGAGTCTAAACTCCTTTGGCTCTAGGGGCATACCCCGGCATACAGGCCCCAGAGTCCAGAGTTCAGAGTGCGGAGTCTAAACCCCTTTGGCTCTAGGGGCATACCCCGGCGTACAGGCTCCAGAGTCCAGAGTCCAACGTCCGGAGTCTAAACCCCTTTGGCTCTAGGGGCATACCCCGGCGTACAGGCTCCAGAGTCCAGAGTCCAGAGTCCGGAGTCTAAACCCCTTTGGCTCTAGAGGCATACCCCGGCATACAGGCCCCAGAGTCCAGAGTCCAGCGTCCAGAGTCCAGGTTAAGCCTTGGCGAACCACACAACATCAACAACATTCATCGATAACACTGCCGGGGCAACATTGTGATGCATCGTGAGCTTCTGACCCGGAGTTCAGGGAAATGTTTCACGAGAGGTAGTAAGTCGCCCTTCTGTACCGTACAGTCCATGTTACTAATCGAACCCGAAGATAAAATGACAAGGGGGTGTCCACAGGGCCACTTGAGAAAGAAAGAGAGAAAGGTACCTCTCTGGGGCTCAAAGGGCAGATTTCCTTGGACATCCATCCTGCTCCGGGCACACCATGAAGATGGAGAGGACAGCCAGGCCAGACAATCCAGACAGTCCGCTTGATCAGCAGGAGTGGGATAGAAGCCATAATGGCTGAAGTACAGCGTGGTATTTACTGAGCGGAACAAAGACTGATCCGTTCAACTGGCAATCACCAGGATCGCTCTCTATAGAAACGTTGGAAGTGCCAAGGGCCGTCTGTGGTCCATCACAGTGAGAAGTTGCGCTGTGGGCAAGCACCTGCCACTTCCTTTGGGATTTCTCTTTGCCTCAATTCAACATTCGACTGATCTCACCTCATTGATGAATACCACGCCTTCCTCGGACTGTACTCTGCTCCATTTACCGTCATTCGCTCGGACACGGAAAATTCACGGACCATTAGTGCCCGCGAATCGTGAAAGGCTAGGGATTGGGCTCGGTGGACCATGGGACGGCCATTTCTACCAAAAGTTTATTACGAATATCGTAAAATCAGAACAGCTTAGCCCAGCCTGAGATTGCACCATCCCGCGAATGTGCAAGAACACTCACCCTATTGACGACACTCACCCGGCCAACAGCACCTATGCGACAACACGACAGCCTTATCGGTCGGAGATAAGGCACAAGGCTGAAGCCATGGAGCCTCAAAAACCACGCAAGCAAGTCTTGTGTGACGTGGAAGATGATGTTGAAGTTCTTGACCAGAGTTTCGTTCTTGACGCCGAGCCCGAGCGAACAGCTGAAGAGAAACTCCTGTTGCATAAGAGTAGCTTAAATTCTTCTTCTCCCACCGTTGCCTCAGCCAACCTACACCAAAAAGCCATGATGGATGCCAGTTATTACGACTCTGACTCTTCCGCTTTCGAGTCGGGGTCAGAGAGGGAGTCCAAAGCTCCGCTCCAAGGAATCAAACCTGTGAGTATTATTGCCTTGCCGCCTAGTTATATCGAAGAATACTGACCAGCGACAGCTCTCCGAAGTCAAATCACCTAACCATCCACCACCAGGTCCTCCACTCACACAGTCAACTACTGCACAAAGACCACGAGCATCCAGTTTCGCCCCCGCTCCACTGATTGGTCAGAAACTCGACGACGTAAAGCTCTCACCTCCAGCCTCGCTAGCTGCCGTGGACGGCGATGAAGACGAGTGGGATTTTGCCGACACTAGAGACGAAGACCCTGCAGAGGAGGGTTCTGAAGAGTGGGAGACCATCGACTCCAGCATGCTCGACCTTGCGACCGGAACCATGAAGGTGATGCCAAGTGCAGTCTTTCAGAACGAAAACTTTCGCCAAACAGTCACTAAATTTATGGAAATATACACAGAGAAGTGTACGCCTAGCTCTGATACTCAGCACAAGTTCTACAAGGTCATGGAAACTTTGCGTTTCGTTGGAGAGTTCGGCTACGAGTGTGTCAAAGAACCATTGGTAGATTGGGCTGACATAGTCGCCGTCAAAATGCTCGACATGCCTCTCGACGAGGCGTCCTCTCAATTAAGAAACGATCTGTTGTCTTATCTCCCCGAAAGTACGAAGGCCGCGTATCAGCGTCTGCGCGGGTAAGTCCTCTTCTTCAACTTCGGCTTCTTCAACCTAACGTGACAAGTATTTCAGGACTCTTGCTTCCATCCCGAGGCGCGGCTTCTACGAGATCGAATCCGATGATAACTTTCCCGAGCGACCTAACAGCCATCAACAATCTTGCTCAAGAATTGAGGAGGATAAACGTCAATCCAATGGAAAAGGACGAGGTGGAACTTCAAACTATACCCAGCAATGCAAAAGAGAAGAAAGCCACGACAAGGCTGATATTTGGAATGAAGAGGGCAATGGAGAAGCCGACCGAGCTCAAGAGTACTCCAATCGACGCAGAAGCAGAAGAACGAAGGAACTCTTTCAAGCAAGAGATGACGGAGCTGTTGCGCACGAGGGCTTTGGAAGACCAAAAGCGGGCCGCAGAACGGAAGAGCTCTTACCAAGCCGACGATCAGACGACCTCGTTTCTCGAGAGCTTGCCATCAGAACCCAGCCCCACGTCTCGGTCCTTGGTGTCAAAACTGAAGCCAGTGCCAAAGACCACCGCAGTAGGTCAGATAAGCCCATCCCGAATCAATCACACAGCCCAGAAAATGCCGCCGAAGATCGCTTCGCGGCCCAAAGGCACCTTCCCATCAGACTTAGACAGTTTAGAGTCGCGGCCGATGGCATCAAAGCCCAACCCAGTGTCTTTTGGGACAGTAAACAGAGTCATCACAACAGATCTTCAGAAAACCAGTCCCACGAATCGCACTGCAGCCTCCGAGCTCGTCCGATCATCAACGAAGATTACACAGACGACGCAGAGGACAGAAGCAGCACGGACGGCAGCGATTGACGTGCCTACTACGAAGGCATCGCTGCCGGTAGTAGCAGCCCCTACAGCAGCGCCATCTGAGTTCTCATCTCCTCCCCTGGAACAGGTCACCTCTAGACGATCCATGACACTCTCTTTAAATTTCACGCCGTATGATAGCTCTAGCCCTTACGGCGCTGATGCGGATGAGGACTCGGACGAGGAATTGTAAGCGAATAGGATCATCAACTGTGTATGGGTTTGCATTCATGGATGAGAGATGAGTATTGGTCCTATGCACTGTCTTTAATTTATAAGTTATGGTTGTGAGTCGAGGGTCTGATTGTTCTTCGGTTATCTGGGAACTGATCCATGGGAGATTACAATAGTCTATTTGCTGCTTGTATATACGTGGTATCGCGGTTTATAATTTTTTTTAATTTTAGGTTTGCAATCTATATTATTTCTTTTGAGCTTGTTGTATGTTACGGTATGGATGAGGTGGATATACCTAGGTTATAAATACTATAAATCCTCTTTTCCCTTCTGCACTTTCCTACTTAGTACATGTAAAACTATCATCTCTTTAATTATTCAATTCATTCTTTCGATTTAAATTTTTTTTTACCTTAGCCTCTTATTCTTTAAATATAAGAAAAACATAGAGTGTATAAATCAACTATTTTTATTTCTTTACAAAGTATTAGATATCTAAGCTTAATTAACTTATTCTAGAAATCTAATAATTTAGTTGGGATTCTACCTTCTCTAATTTTTTCGAAAAAAGACGGAAAGATGTATTTATCTTATAATACGTTATTTTATCGGTATCCTCCTCTACGTCTCGAGACGCGATTATATCTATATAATATATGAACTACCTACCTATCTATCAAGTAAAAACCAAAAAATCCCCTCCCTCTAGTAATAAGAATCCCTCTCAAAAAATATAAACCAAAAAGATAAAAACCTAGTAGTCTAAGAATATAAAAATATTATCAGTAAGTTCTAACACAACCCAACCCAACCCGAATCTCCTAGGAAAAAAAAATTGAATTCTTTTTTTATCGATATCTATCTTTCATCCCTCGCTTACTCAGTCAAAAACGCGAAGGGAAAGAACCCAAAACTAAAACTAAAAATAAAAATAAAAAACCTCAAGAAATTATTTTTACGGGAATAGATCGTTGGTAAAGTAAACTTAGTAAAGGATGTAAGTATATCTATATCTATTTTACTATTTTTTAAACAGTTTTCAAGATATCCTAGACGTGGTATAATTTACTTGTTTACTTGTTTATTTATTCAGCTTGAATCACTTCCCCGATTCGCTAAGGACTCGGAGGGGATTTAAGGGTCAAGAGTCAAGAGTCAAGAGTCAAGAGTCAAGAGTCAAGAGTCAAGATTCAAGAGTCAAGATTCAAGAGTCAAGAGTCAAGAGTCAAGATTCAAGAGTCAAGAGTCAAGAGTCAAGTGTAGTAGCTCTCCAAACATTCTCGATAACATACCTACCCATTCGGCGCTATATCATCAACATTCTCAAATATAAGCGATTGACAGCGTCTGATTCCGAGTGAGGAAGTAAAGAGCAAAGTGGAAATGAAAACCTGGATATTGAGAGCAAGTAAGATACACCAAACGCTTTTCCACCTTCACATAATCCAAACAGTCAAAAACGAATCCAGGTACAAACGAGCCTCGCCAAAAGAAGAATACCATCCCGCTAACCGAAAGATAATCAATCATCAGCTTCTCCTTATCCAGCACAACCGCACTTATGACAACCGATGTTCATATCTCATTTAGCAGTATCAAAGGACAGGACCCAGGACCTATACGAAGACGTTAGCAAGGAGGGGAATTTAGCTTCTCGCCTCTTCTAATTCTAACTCGAGTCTTCGGATCTTCTCTTCTAGCTCTTTGTTCCCACCAGCAGGAGCAGTACTCGGGGCGCCACCCTTGCCTCTCAATTTTTCGACCTCGTCAGTCAGGAACATAATCTGGTCCATTTGCTGTCCCAAGGTTCGCGATTGCTGTTCGAGCAGTTGCAGAATACGTGTGTTCTGCTCTCTCATCTCCGTCAGGTTCCCTTTCAAGCCCTCCGTTGCGCCATGGTGTGTGCCCGTGGCAGCTGGTGCTGCGGATTCGGTGTTTCCCTTCGCCTGAAGAGAGGAGTTCGACGCTGTTTGTGCGGGAGCTGGACGCGATGTTTCTGGTGCAAGTGGAACCGGCGCTGCTTTGGGTTGAGCAGAAGTAGCAACTGGGGTCGGTGCTGATGCCTCTTTCTTTGGCTCAACAGAGCGTGCTGTCGGTCTCTCAATTGGTTTCGGTACTTCCTCAAAGCTAGAGGCGTCGTCATCCGAAGATACTTCTTCCTCATCTTTGTCAGCGAATTTGTTGGCCATGGCTGCAATTGAAGCTTTGTTGTCCTCCATCTTGGGAGGCGGCGCACGTTGCTGTACTGGTGCAGGGGCTGGCTCAGCTTTAGGCGCCTCTGTTTTGGTTGGAGAACGGCTTGTGATTGGCGTCTCGTTCTTCATCGGCTTGAACTCCGACGGAACTTCCAGTGGTGCCTTGCCATCGTACACACTCTCCAGGGAGACCTTTGGTGGAACTCCCGACTTGCCATCGAACCATTCCTTGCCCGAAACTGCTGGCTTCAGCCCAGTGGTTGGCGGGTAGATGTCGCTCTGGAATACTTCTGCGCGTCTCGGGACAACGAAGGAAACTGGCTCTATCCAGTTATCGTTGACTGTCTTGTATGCACGCATGATCTCGTTTTCATGAAGATGTACACCCCGCTTGGGCACGAAGGCAAGACCACGTTGTGGGTCTGCAGACTTGTATTCGGACAGATATTCAAACTTGTCGTTCTCGTACTCAAAGTAACGAATGTTACCGTCACTTTGTTCGTTTATTAGCAAATATTACGTTCAACCGAGTAACAGACTTACCCTTTTCCGGCGAGGTAGAGCATATTGGTTCCATCATCCCAGAAGGGCATGCAGACGCCTGAGATGGAATCTAAGATTTGAAAACCGCCGAGAGGCTCTTTAGGATTCTTGATATCCCACAGACCCAGTTGGCGATCACTCATGCGTGAGAAACCAGTAGTGGCAACGCGGTCATGCTCACCTGTCCAAAATTAGTTTTATGGTGACCTAAATCATCTACAATACTCACCCATCCAAACGACTCGGCTGTTCTTCGCACCAGAATGACCCTGACAAATATTGTTAGATCTGCATCCATGTTCAGAGTTGATGCCTCCTTACTGGAACCTCCTGAACGGGCTTTTCTTGCCGAACATCCCAAACTCGGAGCTTCTTGTCGCGACTGGTGGTGACCAAGAAGGCGCCATCTGCGCTCCATGACATGGACTGGAAGATATCGGTGCCTTTGAGTGTGAGACGCGATTGTCCTTGCTCGATGTCCCAAAGCTTGATTGTGTAGTCTCCGGAGGAACTGGCGAGTACATTGGATGCGGCAGGATTAAAAAGGACGTGTCCAACCTTTCTGCGTGCTATTAGCCTAACCGATTCGTAGAGAGGGGCGATTGACATACCGCGTGTGGCCGCTTAATCGTCCCACGGGCGAGACATCGGCTGGCTCTTCAGCGTCCGAGTGCAAGGTGAAGTTCTCGGGAACTCTCCAGAGGAATACCTTGTCTAGTATCAGACATCATGATTCCATTCAAGTGTCGCGTGCCTTACCTTGCCATCGTCTGATCCAGATGCCAGCAGACTATCGTCAAATGGGTTCCTGTCACAACATAAGTCCTGTCCTCTTGAGTCCAATTGATCCACCAACCAGTCTGTATCTAGCACAGCCGCAGTGTGTCCGCGAAAAAGAGGCAATCGTTCTGGCAGACGTCCTCGCTCGCTGACAGGGATGACAGCGAATGCGCCTCCACCACTTGCTTCCCAGTTGACGGAGATGTACTCAGGATTGGCCTATTCCTGGTCAGATGCAGTCCAAATGTGCTCTAAGCACATGGTGCTTAGCGGACCTTGATCAAGTTTGTGTCCCAGGCATTCTTGGATATCCGCAGGTTGTCGTAGCATTGCTCCTGTTATCGCATGTTGGTATGTGTCCTCTCGCTTCGGTCGCACAATGATAATACCTTCTTCGTTGGCTGTCCGAAGACGTGTCCTACATGGCAGCGGAGTCAGCTTAGCTTGAAAGGGGATACGTGGTGGCGCGAACGGTATTTGGAAGCTCTCACGAATCGGCCGGCCATGTTTTGTTCCTGGAGGAGTTTGGAAACTCTCTGGACACACTCGGGTGGGATGTAGAGGGCGCAATTCAAAGTGGCAGTGATCAAGTCTGAGTGTAGGTGACAGTGATTGAGGCTCAGCTTTATGCCCAAGCGTGGGACTTGGGAGTGTCTCTAGTTCTAACCCGGACCTCATTCCAGCGGGGGAGGACGAGGACTTGTTCGTTGATACAACTCGACGTCTTCCCTCACACAACACCAACGGCTTGTGTATAGAAACAAGTCCAACATGTCAATCAGCCACCAGCCATGAGCCACCAGCCATGAGCCATGAGCCATCCGCCACCAGCCATCCGCCATCCGCCAGCGCCGTCAATGCCAATGCCAATGCCAATGGCCGGTCAAAGGGACACACGGAACCAAAAGCGCAAGGCCTCGTAGATCCACCTCTCATCCAATGGCTTTGCGGCAGAGACGCCAATCATGACCACGGCCGTCCAGCCTCACAGTACCTCAGTCAAGGCACCTCAGTCAAGATGGTTGTTTGAAGCCGCGGTGAGACATGCGAGACGTAGGATATACAGATATGCAGATATACAGATATACAGATATACAGATATAATTATAGAAGACAGTCCTCCCGCAGAGTCCCGCTCGCGCTATTGAGAGGTGCGCCTTATATCCCCAGCACGCAGCCCGGCAGTAGTACGACATTGACCCGCTTGCAATCCTATCTTTACCATTTACCATTCCTTCTTTTGCGGCCTTTGCTCTGCTGAGTCTCGCTCCTCTACTGCCATCAACCTGTCTTCAAGACAAGCCTTCACCCTATCTCCAGGAAAAGCCCTCGCCCTATCTTCGAGACAAGCCTTCAACCTATCCCAAAGACAAGCCTTCACCCTGTCTTCAAGACAAGCCTTCACCCTATCTCCAGGAAAAGCCCTCGCCCTATCTTCAAGACAAGCCTTCAACCTATCCCAAAGACAAGCCTTCACCCTGTCTTCAAGACAAGCCTTCACCCTATCTTCAAGACAAGCCTTCACCCTGGCCTGAGCTTGGATATAAAGTCAGCAGACGAAATCTCCACAACTTCTTCCCCATCCCCAATCCTCACAATGGTCGCAACAGTGTCTTCCATGCAAGTCCTGCTCTTCATCTTGAACCTGGCCAGCTTCGTCCTCGCTCAGAACGCAACAACCTCAAGCATCCCCTCCTTCACAACCTCGAACTTGACCACCTCAAAGACCGTCATTGGACCTTTAACAATTCTCATCACCAGCACTCCAGGCGGCGGCGTCGAGACCGTAACAACTTTCATCACCTCAGGCGGCTACCCAAACACAACTCAATTACCATCAGCACTCGACACTCCAGGACCAACGTCTGCTCCTCCAGCCTTCACCAGCACCGTCAACACTCCCAACGGTCCTGCAGCCTCGACTCCGACTTTATTAAGCGCTGCCTCATCAATGAGCCTCAAGATCCTTCCTGCTATGGGCACGATCATGGCTTTCCTGGTCGGTATGTGCGTCGTTTGATGAAGGATGAAGCCATGTTGATGGCAAGGGAAGCGAAGGGGCAGGGTTGTAATCATGATGAGCATGGCCGATTACGATTCATAGCATGAGCATGGACATGAATAGGCATGGGTGGTGTATCGATGGCGAACACTGCAGGATTCTGCTTTCTCCGGGCGTCTTGCTACAGCGAGCAAAAAATTAATATCATCCACAGCATCAATTCCGTTAGGCGTCATTTGTGAAATGGAGAACAATGATGGGCTCTCGACCAATTCCCATTTCCGATGACTTGCGTTCAGCTGAGGATACTGTCTGTTGCCAAATTGCGATCCATTGGAACGCCACGCAAGACAAAGAGTGGGAACACCTTGGCACACTCGGCTCTCTCCTCAGAGCGCCTGTGAAACGTTGACAATTCTTGCTATCTAAGCAAGTGAAAGGAAAAGAGAACTTCCATATGGTAACGGCTCGATCAGGCGTGGCCAATTCAAAACCAAAATCACTGCCCTAAGACCGATGTCAACAAGT
The DNA here is from genome assembly GCA_004522665.1 of Venturia nashicola. Classification (NCBI taxonomy): domain Eukaryota; kingdom Fungi; phylum Ascomycota; class Dothideomycetes; order Venturiales; family Venturiaceae; genus Venturia; species Venturia nashicola. Next base: position 580,397 of record SNSD01000021.1, read on the forward strand.
TCCCGGCGAATAAATTTTGAATAATGCCAGAAACCTGTCGATTTAAATCTCGAATAGTGAAGCACAAAAATGATCGGAAGATTAGAAGTTCAGAAGCAGAAGCCTGGAAGGCTAAAATTGGCGAACATAAGGTGCCTCCTTCCGCAATAGTCTAACCTTCCATATTCAGGGTTGACATCAATAACTTTTTTGCAGTTCAAGTGCAAAATGTTGTCAATCACTGGCTGATATCAATCTCAAGTAGGACATCATACACTGGTCTTCACTGTTCGGTGGGCGATGAGATGTAGGCACGGGTGACCAGCCTCGATTGCACTTTCCTAGCTTGATTCTGATAGAACAGACGGCTCTTTCGTTTCCAGCTGAATTTCCTTTCAACAACAAACATCACAAGCAACACCTCTACACAACATCGACTGAACAGCCAATCAATATGTCAACGCAGAAACGGGACCGAGAGGGAGAGGACGAGGCCGGATTCGAGTCGCACAAGGCGTTGAAAGCAACATCTCGTACCTCATATTCTCTGATCGGTTCTGGATTCCGCTGATATGGTGACAGCAAGCACCCCGGCCACCCGAATACCCAATGACTGGTCAGACCCAAACGTTCTCAACTCCATGACGCCCATCGAAGACATCGACATGTCCCGCCTGATGGCCGTGAATGCCTTGGTCACTCTCCAATCCGACGATCTGGGGAAGCCCACCCGTATTACCTCTTGCACTAGATACAAGGTGGCTGTAACTGCCGCCGGAATCTACCATGAAGAACACTTCGTCGCTCTATTCGTTGTCGGAAAAGGGGGACCGGAGACTCTGCCTATGATCGACATCAACGTTACACCATTGTTGAAGAAACTGCTTGGGGATGTTGCCGTGCGTTGGTTTCAGTCTACAGTAGGGCCCTCAACTTCAGTTTCGCCTCCGCCTCCGTCTCCGGTGGATGTTGATATGGATGGCACGTAGAGGAGTTGAGAATTGGGCGCAAGGACTTCGCGGGCAGGATTCAGACGAAGTCTAGATTATGACTTAGTCATTGAAACGGTGATAGCGCTATATCCCTAGGAACGGTTCGGTTGTTGGAGTTGCTAGCAGTTGTCGTATCGCGCAAAGAAATTCTCTCCTGGTGCTTCTCTCTTCAATTATTATCTTCCACTCTCACTCGCTCATGTATGTTAATTGGGGGAGCGATAAGATCACTAAAGTTCTGGCTAGAATGATTTGCCAGATTGCTAGACATAGATGGATATGTCCGAGTTGGAGTGCTTGACGACGACTGATGTGTACTTATATAAATAAATAGCCGGTAGATTGGGAAACGTGATTCCAGCTTCAAATAGTAATGTATTCTCAGATTGAAATTAAATTGACAGATTATTGCCGATCGCCAGGGCTCACGTGATCTGAGGCTCTTCTTGCCGCATTCGCTCGTTACTGTGGTTGTTTAGATTGATGATCACGACAAGTCCTTCATCCCTCACCACGGCCGCCTGTGGCTGACTCCATCACACCCCGTACATCCCATAGATATACAAAGCATCGCGGATTTCACTTTCTCTATTCTCCATTTCCCCGTCTTGGTCAGCGTTATTGTTCGTTCCTTGTCTCGGCAGCATCTGCTGCAGTGCTGCAAGAAATCATGGCCTCTTCTATTGCACTTCCAGTACGTTCCACGAATACGTTGCCCGACCGGACACCACACTGACTTCTTCCCCAGAACATGGCTTCTGCTGCCAGTGAATTATGGCCATCTGTATCAGCCGTCCTCAAAGCCTCATGGCGTGCACCGTCCTCCGCCGCCTCGTCCGCCCCTACGACTCGCCCCAATGTAAACCGAACGCAATCAGCCATACGGAACTCGTACACGCCATCGAACCGCAGCTTCTCAACTGCAGTACAAGGGCCTAGACTGACCCGCATCCCTGGTTGCCTCGCTGGTATATCCTCCTCAGCTCTAGGAATGCGATTCGCGCCGGACAATTTGCGAATAGCTCCAACTGCAATGGAGGTTTTGAACTCGGGTAACATTGTTCTGGGTTGATCAACAGCTTTTCCAGTGTATACTGACCAGCGGACAGTCTCTCGTAGCTCTCTCTCCAAACCCAGCCCACTCATGTTTCTTGGCGCAGGACGACAGTTTTCCACCATTACTCCATTCGGTTCTCTCAAACTCACGTCAATCTCTAACATGAGAAACCATGGTCTTGAACAGCGTAGATCCCTATGGGGCTCGAATGCATCCAACTCGGGAAATTCATCGTACAATCTCCTCTCACACATGGAACAGACAGCGAACAATAACCCGACCAGCGCAAGTGCTCAAAATTCTTTTTACTCTGCTCTTCTTCGCGCCAACCGACCTGAACTGGTTGTTCAACGCTTCGACACTGGGCAATTCGCTAGCAACGCTGCTGTTGAGGCAACCTACAAAAAAGCTCTCGATCAGGTCGCACAATCTGAAGGACAAGGTGGAGGTCTGCAGAGCAATCCTCATGTCAGCAGTGACCACCTCGGTGCTGTAGCACAAGCTATTGGAGCTCGCTCACGAGGTGGCAATTCGGCTCTTGCAAAATCTGGATCAGGAGCCAAGGACGCCCCTCTCTACGTCGTGGTTGAGGAATCTTATGGCAGCACAATCTTCAGATGGGTCAAATTCACCGCCTGGTTCGCCTTTGCCGTCTGGATTTTCTACGTGATCATCTCTTTGATGGTCGAAGGTGCCGGTCTGCTCAAGCGCGTAGGCGGCATCAATGTCAATGAAGCAAAACCGGAATTACAAAAAACCAAGTTTGCCGATGTGGAAGGTTGCGACGAGGCCAAGGAAGAGCTACAGGAGCTTGTGGCATTCCTGAAGGACCCCAAACAATTCTCAACACTGGGCGGCAAACTTCCAAAGGGTGTTCTACTTGTTGGCCCACCGGGTACTGGTAAGACCCTTCTGGCAAGAGCAGTCGCTGGCGAAGCTGGAGTTCCGTTCTTCTATGCCTCTGGATCAGAATTCGACGAGATGTATGTTGGCGTTGGTGCGAAGCGTATTCGGGAGCTCTTTACAAGTGCTCGTGCCAAGTCTCCTGCCATTATCTTCATCGACGAGTTGGACGCGATAGGTGGCAAACGAAACCCACGTGATGGTGCATATGCGAAGCAGACTCTCAACCAGCTTCTGACCGAGCTCGACGGATTTGATCAAGGAAGTGGCATCATTATCATCGCAGCCACCAATTTCCCCCAATCTCTCGACAACGCGCTTACTCGACCCGGCCGATTCGACCGCAACGTTAATGTACCCCTGCCAGATGTTCGTGGACGTATGGCTATTCTCAAGTTAAAATTGAAGAACATGCAGATTGGAACCGATGTCGATCTTTCGGTTATTGCTCGAGGCACTACTGGCTTCTCCGGTGCTGATCTTGAGAATTTGGCCAACCAGGCTGCTGTGCACGCTAGCAAACGCAAGGCTACCAAGATCCACATGAGCGACTACGAATGGGCAAAGGACAAGATCTTGATGGGCCCTGAGCGACGCAGTGCAGTCATTCAACAAAAGGACAAAGTCATGACAGCTTATCACGAAGGAGGACACGCCCTTGTCGCGTTATTGACTCCATACGCAACTCCTTTGTACAAAGCCACCATCATGCCCCGTGGGCACGCTCTCGGAATCACATTCCAACTGTCCGAAATGGATAGAGTATCCGAGTCGAAACAAGAGATGCTCGCTCAAATCGATGTTTGTATGGGAGGCAAATGTGCCGAGATCCTTGTCTATGGCGAGGATGCTGTGACCAGCGGTGCATCGTCGGATATTTCAGCCGCAACCAAGATGGCTCTTGCAATGGTCAAGCAATATGGCATGTCTGATAAGCTAGGAAACCTGGATCTCAACAGGAGGGAATTGCCCGCAGGTATGAATCAACTAATATGGGACGAGGTTAAGAGGATCATTGATGAGAGTAAGGAGCGTGTTTTGAAACTGTTGAAGGAGAACAGGAAATCTCTCGATGCCGTGAGCCAAGGCCTCGTCGACTATGAGATCTTGGATAAGGTGGAGATGGAGAAAGTCATCAAAGGAGAGAAGTTGCCGGACAGGCTGAAGTCGGCGCCGGGGCCTATCAAACCCATCGAGCCGCCGAAAATCACAGTCGTTAAGCCCGGTGGACCGCCGCCGGGGCCAGCGGATCCCGGATTGGGCACGCCGCCTCCTGTCGATGAGCCAAGTGGTATCCCTGGAGTTGGAGTAGGTGATGGTACTCCTCCGGCAGGTTTTCCACCCGTCTCGCCGGCCGCCTCGTCGTCGACGAAGGAGGAGAAGACGAAATAGATCAGCCAGTTTTTTCTGTATGTACAGCACTCCCATGAATAGATGTATGGAATCTTTCCTTTCTTTTTTAGCATGGTAATTTGGCCTTGCAAAGCTCTTTTTGTATGTGCATGTCTGAACAGCATCCTCAAAATCAAGCTCAACTTTGACTCTTCTCAATCGGTCTCACCTGTGTCACATTCAAGCTACTCTGAATGAGAAAAAAGCCAGTCTGGACTGTTACGTTCACTGCGTCGTATAGGACAAACAAGGATTCGAATATTCGGGCAACATTGACTACGGTCGACAGAATTGGATTCATTTGGAATTTGGTTCATCTTGAAGACTTGTTGAGCTTTGGCTGGAAATGTGAAAGTGAGTTTTACTTTTCTTTTTTGGCTTTTGAGAGGGTTTTCTTGTTTTTTAAAAAAATTTGAGGTTGGGGGGTTATTGTTTGTTTGCTTTTTTTTACTTGGGGTGGGTTTATTATTGTGATGTCTGTAGTGGGTTTTATTACAGCGCTTCTTCCTACAGCGCTTCTTCCTACAGCACTGCCTCCTACAGCGCCGCCTTCCCCAGCGCCCGACGGAAAGATATTACGCAGCAGCACCGTTGTAAGCCAATCTATTCGGTGTTCCACCCGGTAATCCACTCAGAACATTTATATTCGCGTTGGTTTTTATTCTGTTACAGAGGGAGAGAGGACTCTGAGGGCCTTGTGAACTCATAATTGAGGCAGCCAGACCGGCGATATGGGGCGCCGACATTGAGGTTCCAGAGAGGATATTCTAGGTAAGGGCAAAGGTTAGGTCATCCTCCACACACAGGATTGGGATATTTTTTTAGAGTGAGTGAAACGTACGGATGCATCGATATTTCCTATCCATGCGCTTTTTATGTTAACGCCTGGTGCGAAGATGGCGATCGTGGCGCCGTGGTTTGAGAAAGAGGCTTTGGTGTCGTTGATATCTGATGCGCCTACTGAACATACGAAAGGTGAGGAGGCGGGCGTCGTACCCTTGACATCAACGTTATCGTTCCCCGCAGCTGCGACGACGAAAATTCCCGCTTGCGTTGCGGCTTGGATGCTTTCTTGCATTGATCTCCATGTCGACATGGGCGCGCCGAAGGAGAGAGTCATTGTAACACCGTTTGCACAAGTTGTGGAAAGACGAGTTTTTGAATCGGAGATGACGAGGGCGATGCCGGCGATTACGTCGCTGAGGTTGCAGGAGCCGGATTTGTTGCATACTTTTATGGCGTAGATGGTTGCTGATTTGGCGATGCCGTGGGTTGTGCCGGCGAGGATGGCGGCGACGTGGGTGCCGTGGCCTGAGAGGTCTTTGTCGCTGTTATCGGAGAGGTCGAAGTTTTTTAAGAGCGTGGCGCGGGTTTGGAAGTCGTTGTGTTGGGTGTAGAGACCTGTGTCGAGGATGTAGTTGCAGGTTCCTTGGCCTGTGGCGGAGGAGTCGTAGATGTACGTGGTTTGGCCTTTGGAGCGGTGGGAGAGGCGGGCGAGGTTCCAGGGGGCGGGGGATTGGCTTAGGAGGGCTCTTTTTGGGATGGGAGATGGTGTGTCTTGAGGTGGTATGATTACTTGGATTTTTAGGGTGGCGTCGGATTCGATGTAGGCGACCTTTTATCCCTTTGAGTTAATGCTAACGATCGCGTATTGGTTGGGATACTAGGGGGGTTCAACATACCTTTGGATTTGATTTCAAACTCTTGAGTTGGGAGGAGGATAGGATGGCTGAGAATCCCTTCACTCTTCCATTCTTGTATTTGCGCTTTGGGTTGAGGTTCAAAGCGGCGATGACCTCGTCGACGAGGGTGTCCACGATGTTTTCAAGGGCATTCTGAGGGGGCTTCAACATGACGAGGTAGCTATCCGGATCCACGTTCTCCAGCTTCAAGGAATCAGTCGTCGAAACAATCGTCCCTCGGCCATAGGTGCAGATTGCAGCTGGGAGCAAGAAAAGGAAGGCGAGGATACTACGCATGGTGGCCTACCAACACGAAAAAAACAAGAGGAAAGGAAATGACAGTCTTGTCTCAAGTCGGTCGGTCTGGACAAGAAGTTGACCTTGGTGAAATCGTCGCGAACAAAGTAAGCCGCACCAGGAGCCATAGATGCGGTAACGACAAAGAATCGCACAGGTGTAACACCCCATCCCTCGCATAAGGTAATGCGTACGACGTCGAATCTTCCTCGTGGAACCCAAATCTGCCGTGGATGGAGTCCCTTCGGATGAACCGTTCTTCCATCCTCGTCACTGCTGCTTCCATTCGACACTTTCTCACCGGTGCATTGCAGGTGGAGGCCTTCAGATCGGGCATTCATGATGCAGGAACTTGGAGTATCATTGAGGCTCTTTTTACGATTCGTCATGCTCAGCTTGTGTCGATTGATGCCTCACCGTCCCACCTCCTGACACAGGCCTACCAACATCGCACAAGCACGAATACCACGACATTGGGCATCTTTTCTTGTTCTCTCTTGGCTGCGCTGCTTCGTTGGAGTAAGGGTGGTCAGTAGTCAGTCTATAGACATCCGGGTAAGATGACACGTACATGATTCAGTTTGTGACGAAGCTGAGGATAAGGCGAGGTTTGGATTTTGCCAAAGAACAGAGCGGGAAAGTTTGTTGCGGGTTCACTATTGCCGTTCAATTGGCCCTACCAATATACCCAGATGAGACAGCATTCTGCACCAGAGCCTCCCGGAAGGAAGAAGGCAATCTGGTAACATCTGACTTAGGACTCTATAAAGTACTTGGCTACAGCCCAGTCTATATCCCACAGGCTAAGAATAGGACCCCTTAGTTGTGAGTCTCCCAGGCGGAAGAGCTTCGCAGTAGACCAGGTTGCCTAGTTAATTTCTTTAGAGAGGTCAATCTCAACCGTACCTTCACTCTTTCCGGATATACCTTTCGCGGCCATCTAATAGGCCAACTGGGCACCTTGTCCATCCATATCACCAAAAGCTCAAAGTCCATTGAGAGACGCCCTCGCTACCGTCTTAAAAATCCCGCTTTTGACCTGCACACCCTCATCCTTGGATCCCAAAGCGTACAGTCCATCCATTCCAATACCAGGCACCGCTTCTCATCCACTACTGGGATCTTGAATGACCTCCCATAAGCAACAAAGAAACCGACGGTTCCTAGTATAATCAGATTCATAGCCATCACATTCATTCTCCAACGTGGCATCATTTTGTTTACCGAGAAAGCCGCACATCCGTTATCTCATGAATCAGACTCTCCAGGTTTGTTTATTGCCTCTGCGAAAAAGACGTGGACACTTGGCATGCGCATCAATAGGATTAGTAGGCTGTAGATCCTAGACCGCCGAAGAACTTCTTATACCCTTACCTGAATAAAGTCTGACCTTTGATGTTCCTTGCTCGCACGGACTCTGTATAGACTAGGAGGTATTCTACGCATGCATGGATAAGATCTACGCGTATACTAGGGCTAGAGAGACTACTCAGGCTTCCACGTCTTTTTCGCAGAGGCAATATTAGAGTACCGAAGTCTGAGGACAGGCTCGGCAATCTCCACGCTAAAGTAGAGGAGATTGTTGAGAATAGCTCGTCTAGCCAGAAGACTATATCGAGGTATCCTTCTTCCCGATATCAGGGCGAGATGAGCCTCGAGTTCTAACGAGTTATGGTAGTTCTAGGCTCTGATACAAAGTACTACAACCCATATCCCCACTCTAGCCTGAGGCTACAGAGGAATAGGGGCCCGCCAGTAATGTTATATCGCGGTGATGGAGAAGCTGGTTTGGGTTGGTCGAGCGGACCGCTGGATCGCGAATATTGGGACATGGGAATAAAGAACGTGATTGTGTATGTGTGTATATACCCTCCACTTCCACCACCGTTTCGGGCTCCAAGTAAACGCTACTCTACAGTACATTTGTCAAGACGCATTCTCAGCACGCTTCTCCCAAATCCCAAACCAATTTCCATGTCCATCGCCATTGGTACAGTCGCATTTAACAGTCGCATTGATTATGACGAGTCCTTGGGCAGCTCGGTGGGCAATATGAATCGTCTTGAACAGCTGCCCCGAGTCAGGCGAGATTCTTCTCTTCTGGATCCGCCGACCGCCGCTCCGGCTCCGGAGTCTGGTAGCAGTGGTCGCAGCGGTAGTTGATGTCTCTCATGCAGGTCTTTGTGCAATGTGTACTGAGTCTAGGAGCAATAACCCTTGCTTTGACGACATTCCTCTCTTCCAGATCCGCCGACTGTCGCTTCGGGTTGTGGCAGTTGCAAATTCCTGTCCGGCTTCTTATGCACCCCCGAGCCTCGCACATTGGAGCGGTTCTAGCAGCAATATCCCTTGATTTGACGAGATTCTCTTCTTCCAGACCCGCCAACTCTCTCTTCTCTTTCTTACCACAATAGCAATCCCCGTACGCTGGGAAGCAGCCCGGTGGGCAACGCCTCGCTTTAATGACATTCTTCTTTTCCAGACCCGCCAACTCTCTCTTCTCTTTCTTACCACAATAGCACTCTCCGTACGCTGGGAAGCAGGACGGTGGGCAATCCCTCGCTTTAACGATATTCTTCTTTTCCAGACCCGCCAACTCTCTCTTCTCTTTCTTCCCGCAGTAGCACTCTCCATCCACTATGAAGCAGGCCTTTGGGCAATCCCTCGCTTCAACGACATTCTTCTTTTCCAGACCCGCCAACTCTCTCTTCTCTTTCTTGCGCAGACAAATGCAGCCTTCTGTCGCTCTAAAGCAGCCCGGTCCGCAACCATAACCGTCTTGAACAGCTGCCCTGGCTATGACGAGATTCTCATCCGCCAACTGTCGCTTCTCGGGAGGGGTTTGAATAGCAACAGCCCTTGCTTCGACGAGATTCGTCTCTTCCAGATCCGTCAACTGTCTCTTTTCTTTCTTACGCAAACACTCGCAGCCACCTGACATCATGTAGCAGCCCGGTCCACAATACATATCGTCTTGAACAGCTGCCCTAGCTCTGACGAGATTCTCATCCGCCAACTGCCGCTTCTTATCTTCAGGGCCGCAGATGCAATTTCCATCGGGACCTCTTATTGGACATTTAGGTGAGCATACTGGATCGATTTGAACAGCAGCAGCCCTTGCTTTAACGGTATTCGCTTCCAGGTCTGCCAGGTCTCCAACCGCGGTGTTTTGGGCAATTGCCGTTGCCCTGTCGATCGAGAGTTAGTACGCGTCTGTGAGTTGAGGGGAGATTTCACGAACGCGAAGGCCAAGGCGAGGATGGCGGTGATTTTCATGTTGTCTGAGTTCCTTCTGTTGATGTTCAAAGCGGCTTGTCGGGAAGGAGGTTTTTCAAGTAAGGCCTCGGAGGTCTACCTGCATTCATACCATCAGAGAATTACGTTGACACGTGGGTAGTCATTTCCACTTGCCTTCTGTATGAAGGAGTGCTCGGTACAAGGGACCGTGCCTTTGCAAAACTACAAAGTTGCTTGGACGAAGGAAGAATCCCGCGGTCTGATGTTTCGGATTTATTTTGGCAGGTGCACTGGCCGACTGCTTTTACTGTAGAAATATAGTGAGCCGGGAACTCGGCCGACATACACATTACAATTTCCCCTCATTTTATGCTTGTACATATATATATCCTACGGGGAATTCCATGGACATGACGGGATACTCGGAGAACTCGTGTTCATACTTCCATCCCACCTCCATACCACCTCCATCCGATGTGTAAGGGTATTCTAGGCTAGGCACTTGAGGCGACATTTTCTCGACGCCAAATGACTGGTTGTACTTCAAAGTAGAATGAGGGCGTGTTCAAGAGAATTGGACGGATTGGCCAGATGTCGGAATAAGGAACATTATAGCGCTATTTAGCCAATGGCTAAGGCAGAATCCAGCGAACTATCCAATTATAGCTATTCTTAGCTAGGCTTAAGTGGTTGGATTGATCAAGGAATCGACGTCTCCGATTGGCTGATTTTAATCGCTGTGCTGTGCTCAATCAGTTAAATTAATGTAGGATTTTCTTAATCACTAGCGTCGCTGGCTCGTGCCTCGTATTCGGAGAGACCTCCGTCGTAGTCGTACTATTCCGCCTAGTCATGCTTTATACTAGCAACTTCGTCCTGATAAGAACCTGTTTTACAAGATATTTTTCAAACGTATCTATCTCTTTTTAGCATTCCTTCAAGTTTGAAAATTTATCAAGAATTTGGTTATCTAAGATGGAGTACCGTGACCTAAGTATGAGTACGAGCCTCGTATTAGCCCATCCGAATGCGAGGTAGTAGCCAGCGCCGCTAGTAATTACGGTATAGCCGGGCCACACGATAGAATCTACTATGTTACGGGGGTACCGATAAACTGATAAGGGTAGGAGCGGGTACAGGGTTCGACTCCCTGTCATCGGCGTGATCGCCACCTCTTCCCCGGGTGACGGTTATTGTGTCTAAGTAGTGCCATAGGGTTGCGGTAGGCAGCATGGACCTGCGTACTGGGAGGCATTAAAAAGCAGTTGATTAGACGCGTAATTAGAGCCCGAAATTGGCCGTCGGCCAATAATTAAACCGTATGGTCCGGCTCTTCCGTTCATCGTACCCACAAAAATAGTCTTCCACGTTTACAATTATCGTGTCACTGCTTTTCCTAATCCAACTTCGCTTCCTAGACCTTGATGCTATGGTAGTACGTAGACTACATACGGGAATACCTCAGTCTTCCTAATTATATTTTAGAATAGTCTATACTCGAAATCCTATAGATGAAGATCTACGTAGGCGGACGTCCGTACTTACTAAAAGATACCTAGACGTTCTAGAATTGCTTAACAAAGCGATGTTGTATTGCGTGGAAAACGAGGCAGCGCTCAAAGTAAAAGAACATTTGCGCAAGCACGATGCTAGAACGATGGGATATACGTTGTTCACTCGATTGAGCCTCAGAGTCTGTCTCGTAGAGCATGTGTTCCAAGACGCTATGGTCGTTTCTGGTTTCAGGGATTCGAAGATATGAGGAGAAGGAGGAGTCTTGAGATGTGACGCTAAAATATCCACAAAGTCCCCCAAGGATAAGAGACGCCGATTCTCCAACGCTCTTGCCGTCAAAACACAGTATCAAGGCGCCAATTTATGCAGTCATAGTCCGCGTTATGCTTTTTGTGGAATCCTCCGAAATATCAACCCAGCATCACGGAACTTTGACAAAAGTAGCATCAATCTGCTTGATCTGGGGTAATGCCAGTCTGACCTTGTTCCTATAGAGTGCCGGATTTCTCAGCTGCAACATATTGCCCTCAAAGTACACCGTTTCCAGCTTTTCCTTGTCCGCGAGTTGTTTTTCCACGTCCTGGAACGAATCGAATTTGCAATAGCTCGCCCAGAATTCCTCAAGATTGGCCAAAGACTCGAGACCTTCCAACTTCGTGAGAGGGTTATTCGAGATGTCGATGACACGCAGAGAGATGGTTTTGGACAAGCCGGATAGAGAAGTTAGAGCGTTGTGGGAGATGTGGAGTTCTTCGAGAGAGGTAAGGGATTCGAGGCCTGTTATTGAGCGGAGACGGTTTGACTGTATGGAAAGTATTCTTAGGTTCGTCAGAGTGTCCAAGCCTTTGATTTCTGTCAGTTTGTTTTTGCCTAGCCATAGCTCTTCAAGCCCAGTAAGTGTTTCTAGATTTTGTATTTCCCGAATTCTGTTGCCACCCAGTTCTAGATTCCGAAGTTTGTAGAGACCCTCGAGATTTTCGATTGTGGAGATTTTGTTTTGCACAAAGTAAAGATCGGTCAGGGTTTTTAGGTGCGAAAGACGTTTGATATGCTTTATTTTGTTGAAGGAGAGGTCAAGAATAGTGAGAGCGGTGAGAGCGTCGAGGCCTTTGATATGAGCAATGAGGTTATCGTAGACGTCTAGTTCACTAAGTTTGGGGCCCAACGTGTCCGGGATGTCGATTTCGCTTATGGCATTTTGGCGAAGGCAGAGGCGGTGGAGGTTTGTAAAGCGATCGAGTTTGAGAGAGGGTATGGAGGCGATGCGACAATGGATGAGGTCGATTTCCTGGTGTCGCGTTAGATGTGTGAATAGTGTTATGGATATGAGGGAGACCATACGTCTATGTCATCTTCCATGTCGGCAGTGAGATCTATATTCCATTCAGCTGTGCTCGTGTGCCAACGAGAGTAGACAACCCACCCTCATCGGCCTCGATTTGATCTACTGGCACAGCATCATCGTCTGACTCCTCAGCATCACTCTGATGCGAACCATCGAGCACCTCGGGATTCAGCAGCACGGCTTTCTTCTCGACGCGTAGCTTGCCGTCCCATCCCTTTGCGTTGTGGAGGGATGAACTGCTTGACGAGTGGTGGTTGTGCCCTTTTTCTGCTGGCGGGTTGATGCCATGGGCATTGACTTCTGTTTCTGTTTCTGTTTCTGGTACGGGCACTGCGACCTCCTCTTCTGCAGTCCCTTTTGAGTCTTCGGAAGCATTTCCAGTCGACATGTTTGGAATGTGTTGAAGATTGTGGCCATGTAGTGGGGTGCTCCAAGTTCCGCGATAGTTCTATGATCTTTCTTCCACCTGCATAACACTTGCCATACCCAATCCCATACAACTACATACCCAATCCCGTACAACTACATATCCAACCGTTACACGACTTCGCATATCCACTGCTATATCAATCGACATACACTATGCCAGGCTCCGTCCCCGACATGCCGGGCATCAAGGCCGATGAGCACCTTGCTGACCTACTCCAACGCGAAGTAGCATCTCTCCTCAACCGCGACAGAACGAATTTCCCCGGCGCTCAACCAGTTTCTTTCGCCCGCAGTCACATTGAAGAGCTTTGCAAAGAAGAGTACGTCTGGAGGGGGAAATGAATCCAACTGCGGCTTATACCGAATAGCTACTATCTTTGCGAAAAGACAGACGGCATAAGATGTCTTCTATTCTGCACTATAGACGAACATGCCAATGAGATCCACTACCTTATCGATCGCAAGAACGATTACTATTTTGTTCCAGGTATGTCTATGCAATCCATCCAAGACGTTGAGAGATTGACCACGCTGCAGGCCTTCACTTCCCACATCACACCGACCCCAACTTTGCCAAGTTTCATTCAGATACCCTTATAGATGGCGAGCTCGTCATCGACACGTATCCCGACGGAAGGAGGGTGAACAGATATCTGGTTTTTGACTGCCTAGTTCTGGACAAAGAATGCCTGACCAGCAGACCGCTCGACAAGCGGATAGGTCGATTCGCGGAATTCGTTGATAAACCTCTCAAAGCATTATACCACAAATACCCGGCAGAGGTAAAGCACTTCCCATTCGAGGTTAGATTTAAGGCCATGGACAAACCATATGCTCTAGATGCCATGTTTCACGAAAAGCTACCCACTCTACCTCACGGAAATGACGGACTGGTATTTACATGCAAGGGGACTCCATACGTCAACGGAACGGACCAGCATATTCTGAAATGGAAACCAGCCGAAGAAAACACAATCGATTTCAAGCTTCGGCTTGGTGAGTTCCCATTGGTAGTATTTGACGACAGTACTTCGGGTCTAGATTATGCTGCGAAGCCTTCTTTTGAACTTTTGATTTGGCTTGGTGGCGATCGACATAATCACTACGGGTATCTTACGGTGACAGATCAAGAGTGGGAGATTCTAAAATCCTTGAAGGAAGTATTGGACGGGCGCATTATAGAGTGTTACAGGACTGAGCAAGGGAAGTGGCGTTACAAGGCTGAGAGCAACGGAGCTCCCAGGTTCCGCGATGACAAGGAGCATGCCAATCATGAATCAGTTGCCAAGAGTGTTTTGGAAAGTATCCTCGATGGTGTCTCCAAAGAGGATCTTATTCGTGCGGCCCCTGCCATACAACGGGCTTGGAAACATCGACATCCAGAAGAGGAGGCGCAGAAACGGGCAATGGCGCAACGAGGACCGCCGCCTCCAAATGGATTTATGAATGGGCATTGAGTAAGTCTTGGACTCTCCGCATCGAAGGCGTTCACGGGTCTCTGGACACAAGGGTGGAAAGGCGTAAATGGAGATTCGGATATTGTGATACCCCTTCTACTTGTGTCATTGTGTATAATATGGCAGGATGTTTCCAGGAATTCAACGTTGTACATCTGGACTTTCATGTTTATATAGTGATCTTGGATATATAGAGCCGAGTAGTAAGCATGCAATTAGTATCTATATAGCGGCGCTCACGTGTCGATAAAGAATGAAGTCATCGGGATTGTGGAGCGCGGTCAAGCTCAAGACTGGTCCAAACATAGACCGGACGTGCATGTAAACCATAACCATAGGCCAAAGACCATAAACCACCCCACGACACCATCAACAAATATATTCCCCCAAATACTGCACCTGCGAGCCAACATGTGGGACACAGAGGAGGACAACAATCCTTATGGCAGCTTCACCCACCGTGGCTCCGCCAATTCAGAAGCTCACCCAGGGTCGCCTGGAGGCTGTAAGAGAGCTGTTCCTACACTCTCTTCAGGCATGCCAGCTAATTCAATCTCAACTAGTCTACAATCGACCTTCGACACCTCCCTCTGACCTAGGCTCACCACCGCGCGACTCACCAGATTTCATCTCACACCCACGCGACCTGCATTCCTTGAGCGATGTCGACGTGGGTGAGGAGGATCAAGGTCAACAGTATGAGCCCAGGAAAGGCGGATACTCGAGCCGGATTGAGCAGATACTACACGAGCGACCGGATACTCAAATTCTAATTACCTACGCCGGCAAGAACTCGGAGAGCGGAGGCAACCACATTGCGTACACGATCAGGACAGGAGTGGGCATTCAGATCTTCGTAGCCCAGGACATCGCTGACTTTAAGGTAGGATCTAGAAGTACGCCGGAGATACTCAGAGTTCGCGTCTTTGCGCCAGACGTTGGT
The DNA here is from genome assembly GCA_004522665.1 of Venturia nashicola. NCBI lineage: Eukaryota > Fungi > Ascomycota > Dothideomycetes > Venturiales > Venturiaceae > Venturia > Venturia nashicola. The sequence goes on from SNSD01000021.1 coordinate 595,625, forward strand.
GAACTTGCATCCCACCTTAGTGATACCGCCCATTCCCGAGAAGCACACCATGGCCGACTATGCCGCGCGGCCAACCAAGGCCAAAGAGGATCAAGGAATAATTGAGTTGCGAAAACGCATGCTGGCAGTGTTTCTAAACCGTTGCAGGGGCATGAAGGAGGTACTCGAGGATGGCGTCTGGTGGCGGTTCCTGGACCCTAATGCCAGCTGGGTATGTCTCCTTCTTAATCCGAGATTTTCTACAGCTGACTCTATCGAAGAGCGAAGTGATGAATGCCCACCCGGTCACGTCAATCCCTAAAAATATCTTGAAAGCCTCCCCTTTAGACCCCGCAAACTCCAAGCCCGGTCATGCTTTCCTACCAGTCCCTCCCTCGTCCGCAAAATTAAGGTCCTCTCATGGTACTACTGCGTCCGGAATGCCCACCTCGCCTCCTTCGAGTTCTGGCATGCCATCCGCTGCCGCTCACACAATACCAGGCGCGCAGCTATCCCGTTTCCCACCTTCCTCGCAGAATCTATCAGAAGAGGCTTTGGATCCATACTTCATCAATTTCGAGGCTTCCTCGAAAGAATTAGAAGGACTTCTACAAGGATCAATGGAAAAGTCGAATCGAAGATTGCTCAGCCATTATGGATCATTAGCCGAGGATCTCTCTGAGCTGGGTGCGAGGTACAATGGATTCTCACTGTCGGAACAATCTTCCACTCTGGCTTCGGCGATCGAAAAAATAGGTCAAGCTGTGGATCAAACATATATTGCGACTTCGGAATTATCATCACAACTCAGCGCGACGTTCGCAGAGCCAATGCGAGAGAGCGCCCAATTCGCTGGGATTGTTAGAAATGTGCTGAGATATCGAGTCCTCAAGCGAGTCCAAGAAGAGATGACGCAGGACGAATTGATCAAGAAGAGAGCGCTCCTGGCCAATTTGAGAGACCAAGAGGAGCAATCACAACGAATGAGCGCAACTTTGAGTCACTACAATGCATCAGGCAGGCCTGGCCCTCGACGCATATCCAACGCATCTAGGGGTAGCTCTGAGCAGCCACGGAGGGAAGACGACGTGGCTTCTATTGACTCTGATTTTCCACCGACTCATGGTGATGCAATTCCTCCGTCCGCACCGCAAGCTGAACCAACATCGCCGCCGATGGCTCACAAGAAGACTCAGAGCGGCAGCTTCATATCTAACAAGATATTTGGACGGATAACGCATGCATTTCATGGTATTGCGGACAGCGACCCAGTCAAAACCCGGCAGGACTTGATTGGAAAGACCAGCGAACAAGTTAAACAGGTATGATAATTTTTTGCAAGGTTGAAAACTGATTTTGGTGCCGAAAACTAATGTTCGAATAGTTAGAACAAGCACTCGAAGTTTCGCATGATGATGTTAAAGATGCCAGCTCGGGTGTCCTCAAAGATTTGGTACGGTTCCAAGGCGAAAAAGAGGAGGATCTGAAACGATACATGGTATGTTATAACTTTTGTCTCTCGCAACAGAGCTAATCTCCTACTAGATTGCATTCGCGAAGTGTCACATCGATTGGGCGCGTCGAAATCAAGCGTCATGGGAAGAGGCCAAGGCCGAAGTTGAAAACATAGAGGTTCGAGATATCCAGGAATAAGTTCTATTATCCATCGGTTTGCGACTGGCCCAGTATCTGGTTACTTAATTGTAAAATGATTGCTCACCAAATTGCCTTTTCTTTTCTCTTGTAGGTCTTACGTCGCACGCAAGAGAGCAAGAAGGACTTCCAACAATTGCATTCTCAGCCGCTCGATATTGAGCAATCCAAAGAGGACGACGGCTTCGAACATATCCCGCAAGCCGATGGGCCGTTTCCCGAAAGCTGCCGTACTAGCCAGCATAGCTCTGAGCAGGAACTTCTGGAAGACAATGCGTGGGATCGTGGTGGAGTGAAGGCGACGCTGAATCATGCCGAGGATGAAGAAGCTGACGGGGATTGGGTGGAGGCCTGAATTCAAGTGCGACGTCGATGTTTCTCTAGCAAATCAATTTGTGCCATGGTCGGGATTTTGCCAATATTGACCGCCAGTTGGGAGTCACTAACTTTTTGTAATGTGTTCTTGAGGACGAGATATTGGGTTTGCGGTCTCCGACCATTGTGGAATAAGATAATTATACAATGATATACTCAGCCCCGAACTTGTGAATCGTGCCTTACTGTCTTCAAAATACAGACTGTTTCTAGGTATCATGGTTTGAGAAATGATTGGGTGAAAATAAATAAGGAATTGGTAACTCTTTGGTTTGATTTGATTATCTCGCAATAGTTCTATTACGCGATTCATGGAGATGCCGGTAGAGAAAATGGGTATATATTGATGTCGAACTTCCTCCCCATCCTTCCACAACAAATCAATAGGTAGACTGACTCCCTTTACCGGACTTGAAATCTACTACTCCGCTGTCGTAGACGTTGCTAGTCCCATGTTTCTTCTTTGCTCCATGCCTTTCCAGCAGCAGCACGTTGTGTTACTTCTCTTGGCCGCATTCCGATGATGAACGAGAGTTTGTACGACTCTTCGACCGAATATAGTATTTCCAAAGCTGTAGCGAACCATTGTCTTTGAGCTTCGAAATACTGTTCTGAGATGCTGAGATGCTGAGATTATGGTCGACCTCCAATTCGCATCAAACTCATGGACTGAATCAGCGACGTGGGATCGATGCCAATTAAGAGTGGAGGAGAGCGTTGCGCTTGCAAAGAAATGTGTTACGAGTACTCGTACCCAAGAAATTAGCGTGATGAAAACTTCTGCGAGCCTGTGGGAACGTACTATCCAGAACTCTGCTCTTCATTAACCACATCAACTTTTGCATCCTTTGTACTCGTACAGATCCAAACCCGAACTATGTTCGTAACCTTCATATAGTCACAATGGACTCACACGATCTATACTCTGCAACATGGCAGCTCAATTCATCCCCAGAGCCATCTTCCCGACTCTGGACTCTCTCCCAAGATCCTATTTCCTGGGCCATCACCGCAAGGGTTTGTCCAAGATGAAGACTCTTCTCGCCTCGACCGATCTTGTCATAGAATGCAGAGACTATAGAGTCCCTATTACCTCTCGGAATCCTCTATTCGAAGAGTCTTTGTCCAGTCGGGCGCGTCTTTTAGTCTATACAAAGCGCGACTTGGGTAGTGAAGGCACGCGAGAAGATCTGAAGGTGCCTTAACCCTCGAACCCATATGAATGAAAAAAGCTGATTCTTTCAATAGCGTGAAGAGATCATCAAAAAATGGCACGCTCCCTCTCCAGTCCTCTTCTCCTCCCATAAAGATCCGAAGGATACTAAGCGCATCCTCAAATTCGCAAAAGAATACACTGCCCGCACAGCCACCCTGACGGGGTCACGGATGATGGTAGTAGGCATGCCCAATGTGGGCAAATCTTCTCTCCTCAATGCCCTCCGTGCTGTAAGCATGGGAAAAGGCAAAGCTGCGAAAACGGGTGGACAGCCAGGAATTACTCGGAATGTGTCTACGGGTGTCAAGATAATTGGAGGAGACTCCGGAAATGAGGGTGTGTATTTGCTGGACACGCCTGGTGTTTTCGTACCGTACGTGCCGAACGCGGATTCCATGTTGAAACTCGCTCTCTGTGGGAGCGTCAAGGACTCGATTATTCCTTACACTACAATGGCGGACTATCTACTCTTTCTGTTGAATAAGCGGGATCCAAGTCTTTACGCCAAATATCACGAGCCTACAAACGATATCTTTGAATTGCTGAAAGCAATGGCACGAAAGACAGGACGGCTACAAAAAGGGGGAGAGCCAGAAATGGACGCCACGGCCATTTTTTTGATTCAGCGGTGGCGTAATGGGGACCTGGGAAAATTTGTCCTAGACAATATTGCGCTCAATTCTCTGGACAGGAAGAAAGACGATGATTTGAACATGGTCACAAGTGGTAACCAGGCGAGGAGAGCTGCGAAGGAAGTCATTCGGGCTAGAGCTCGAGCAAGAAGCAAGGCAGCAAGTGGTTGATATACATAACCGTCGACGATCAACAAGTGAAACCCTTCCCACCAAGATTGGACGATGCAGCTCCCATACACAACTGTGAAACGCTGTCGAAAAAGCGGGATCCCCGTGGCGATCACCGTTTACACTTCCGTTCAAAAGGCTGCTCGATAGTCTTTCCTCACCCTCTTCTTCATTTGCTACATCTCCAGCTAGCAACATGATGTCGATGGATCGACAGAAGAATGAGTTTCCACACGTGGTGCGGAAGCTACGACCGGATCAGTTGGGCTTCCCGGAGTTCGGGTTCATGCCGTTACCGCTTACAGCGCCGCCTTCGAATAAGCAGCGTATGGACCCGTTACCGCTTACAG